>CM051457.1:47998163-48506799 GCA_028274465.1 Plantago ovata
CAAGTTCACCCCAGACTTCAATTGATAGTCCCGCTGACTGGAAGATTAAGCAAACAAATGGGGAGTTGGAGATTGAAGAATCATCCAACAAGTCAATTGAACTCTTCATGACAAGCAGTGAGCTAAAGGTCAAGATGCTTCTGCTCAACTTGTCAATTCAGAGACAAGGGAGATTGCTGAAACCGCACAGCTTTCTCAGTTAGAGCAAACTCAGAAGTCTGCTGAAGAAACAGTCCAAGAAGCTGAAGAAACTGTTAATGCTGAAAGGACTGAGCCACAACTGTCCTTCCTCAGCAGGTAGTTAATTCAACCATCAGTAAAACTTCAAATTCTGAAACTTATTCTTTTGCTAATATTATACTATCTCTACAGACTTCTCAAGATCAAGTCAGATGGTTGCTGAAGCCTCTGCACCAGAACCAACACTCCCTGCTCAGCAGGTAGTTAATAATTTGGTATAAAAACTAAGTTTGACAGCTTAGTACTTGTGTCTAATTTTAATTTATTTCAGGATGAACAAATGGAGGATGCTACCCAGCTCCTCATGGAATGGAAATTGTACTACATGAGCTTGCTGACTCTCAGCAGGTAAATCATGTTTCAGATTTAAACTCTAAAACAATTCTCCAAACCAATCCTGATCTAAATAAAATTCTTTTCAGGCTCAAAAGGAGACCACTGAAGTGTACTCATCACTGAAGATCAGCAAGTAAGTTCTGAAGAACTTTACTTGAGCTTCAAGAGGACAACTTTGTCAAGAGTTGCTAAGTCCGTCAGCAACTGGCAAAGATATAGGAGAATGGACTTCTCAGATCTTCACCTTCATCTCTCAAATGAGAAAAAGAGATCTTCACTGCTGAAGCTCGAAACATTTGTCCACTCCATCCTTCCTGAAGAAATGACATATCTCAGCAAATGAGTTCAAATCTGATTGCTCAAATCAGAGAGAATATGAAGGCCAAATTTAAGAGTGCCTCTCCAGCTGAACAAGCTGTGATGCTCAAGGCTCCTTTGTTCCTGTGGTGGCTGATCCCCACAAACTAACTGAGGAAGAGGAAGTGACAAGTGTTGCTTTGTATAAGCACGTTGAGCTAGTCATCTTGACTGATGATGAAGAAGAAGAAGAAGATGAGAACATTCCCACTGATCCCAGTGATGATGAAGGAAAAGATTCTAAGGACAAAAAGGATGAAGATGATGACAATCAAGGTCCAAGTCCTGGTGCTGGTGGATTAAAGTTGACAGCTGCTGAAACTAATCCTCTGACAATCTGCAAGCTGATCAACAACAATCTCAGCAAGAATCTCAACCTCCTCCTGCTGCTGCTGAAAATCAAGCACCTGTACAAGGTGCTGATACTGAAGAAGAATACGCCAGAAAAAGGGCTGCCTTGAAAAATGGCAAAAGTCCAGTTTCTGATGCCAAGGTTACTGAAGAAAACCTTGAAGATGAGGATGAAGAAGAAGAAGATTACCAACGCGCTTTACAAAATAGTCTCGTGATCCATGCAAGGCATACGCAGGATTTGGAAATTGGTGAATCTTCAAGACCAAAAACGAAGGAAGTCCCATCCCTTCCACCTACTACTGGCGCAACTCCAGTTATTGAGTCTCAAACGTTGCCTTCAGAAACTACTCAATTAAAACTAACTACTGGCGAAACTCCAGTAATTGAGCCCCAAACTCAATTGAAACAACTATCTACTGGTGAAACTCCAGTCGTTGAGTCTGAAGCGTTGCCATCAGCAACCACTCAACAAAAAGGACGTGAAGCTACTGACAAAGGCTCAAAAGTCGCTCAACTTGATGAATCTGAGGATGATGACGACTTGTCGGAAAATGAAGATGAACAATCCAAGCGAGACCCAAAAGTCGTTCAGATTCCTCCTCCTAATTATCTCAGCTATGAAGGAGATTCATTAAGGGCTGAGTTACTTTTACAAGATGATCAGTTTGCTACTGAACTTAAGGCTCACTCCTTGACACCTAATTTAGTGCCGTTCCCAAGAGTTGAGGAGTTTACTCCCAGAATTCTCGCACTAAAGAAAGTCCATGAAGCCTGCAAAGCTGAAGATGAGGCATTGCTTGCTGAGAGCCCACTTGACATTGGAAAAATTTTGGCTACGGTGCTGAGACGCACTACAACTTTAACCATAGCTCAGAAAGACATCAGTCTTTATCACCAGAGCTATGAAGAAGATGTAAGTCAAGCTCTCTTGCTGGCAAAAAGTGCTCTTGTCAAAGCTCAGACTATTATGGATGAGAAGGCCGCAACAGAGAAAAGACATGAAGAGAACATGATGATTATTCAAAAAGAGTTAGCAACAATGAACTCTGACCAACAAGAAATCATCATGAAGTATAACAGCCTCAACACTCTTGCTGAAAATTGCAATGAGTTTTATTCTCTGCACATCACTCCGATGTTGCAATCCATGTCTAAGGGGGAAAAGAAGACCAGAAAAAGCAATCAAACCCCTCCTACTCCTGCTGCTGATGTGCCACTTCCACTAGAACCTCTTGCTGAAAGAGAGCAAAGTTCTAAAAGACAAGCAGAAACTGAGTTAAATTCAGCAAGTACCAAAAAGAGAAAAACCGCTGCTGAAACTCAAGATTTCTGTCACATTGAAAGTCATCACAATCTGAATGAAGATGATGAAGAAGATGATGACAATCAAACAATAGCTCAAGCCATAAGAGCTAGACCCTTAACAGCCATAACTCCGTCTGGCCACTCAAGGCATTTTTCGTCTGACTCTTCAGCAAGAGATCAAGACAATGCTAAAACAAGAAGAAGAAGGCAAAGACAGGAAGAGAAAAGGCTGGCCAACATTGCTATTGGCTCCGGCATTGAATACACAAAGACCAGCAATGATGAAACCACTCAGAATGTGATCAGAAACATTCATGGTTGCTGGATTCTAAAGCTGGAAGATTTGTTGGTAAATGAGTTCTTTCCTACAGCCTGTTTGAATCAGATGTTCAAATGGATTGAACTCAAGGTCCAAAAGAAGCAAAGGGAAGAATCCCTCCCAAGAAATATTGCTGGGAAATGGTTGAATCTTGAGGTCCATGTAAGAAGAGTTGCCATTGGTAAGACATTTAGACAAGAACCAGATATAATCAAACCACCTGGCATCGCTTTCTATGCTGACCCGGTAACAAAGAAACCTAAGAAGAAACTTGGATTGATTCCTTATGAGTACTTCTATCTGACTGCTCAGGATCAAGAAGAAGATCTTCTCTGGCTAAGAAAGATTCATCCGAGAAACATTTCAGATACACAGCTTCTCCATGCCAGCAATTGGGGCATGCATTTGTGGGTAATTAACTACATGGAAATGAATGCTGAAAAGCATCATCATACTGCCTGCAAAAATGCAAGAATTCTTCAACTACAAGTCCGTAGGCTACTGGAAAACTACGAGAAGGATTGTGTTGAATTCACTGCTCTTGCTGAGAAGAGTGTAAGAGAGATTTTGAGAAAATCCTCTGGAAGAGTTTAAGTCCCTGCAATAGTTTCTTGTTAAAAGTTTTTGTTTGCTGATTCTCTGTTATCTATGCTTTCTTGTAAACTTATGAATGATAACTTTCAGCAATGAATTCTTTTTGACTCTTATTGGTTTTTGATTATGCAACTTACTTATGCTTACTGTTTATTATTTCAAGTATGCTTGCATTAATCATCTGATTTATTCAACATCAGAAACCTCTAAAAGGGTAACAATTAATTTAGCCATGGATTGCTAACATCAAAAAGGGGGAAATTTGTTAGGAAACTTGTAATTTTGATGAGCAATTAACCATGCTAAATTAAGAACAGTCCAGTAACTAGTACTCTTAAGGTCCATAGGATTTTAGATTTTTTTTAAAGGACATTGTAAAAGAGGAACGTTTGCTGATGACTTAGATAGGTGTTAGATAAGTTTTTATCCTGGTGGATGACGTACTTTAATTTTTGTGAAGAAATTAATTTATTGACACTTTAGCGTATGATGTATTTTATTTTCTGAAAAGAAAATATCTTATTGATGCTTAGCTTTGATGTATCTTATTTTCTGAAAAGAAAATGACCTATTGAAGCATTTGCTGAAGATGTATTTTGTTTATTATAAACAAATTATTGAAGCAAATAAGAAACCGGTCAGAATCTTGAAGACTTTTGAAGATCTGAAGACTTGAAGACTTGAAGATTGCTGAAGACTGGTAAGGCACGTGTTGCTCAGAAAGTGAATTTTTCAGCAACAGCATTGCATAAGTGAAAATCTGAAAGACAGAGTAGGTTGTGCTTGCTGAAACTGAGAATAAACACTTGCTGATGAACATATGTGACCTCTTGCTGAATGTACGTGATTTTGCGCTCCATTGATACTGTTTGAATTCTATTCAAAGGTGCATTTAATGCAAAGCTTACACGCGAAGGACATAAAGACTAGAAGACAAACAAAGGTTGCTGCTGAAAGTACAAAAGCAAGATAGTGACATGTTAAGGAACAAAAGCCTTAAGATTTGAAATTCAAACGGCTCCTTACTTGCACTATAAATAGAGGTCATCCGGCAAAGAGTTGAAGTGTGTCAACAACGTGATCAAACTCTCACTTGTGCTTAAAATTCACAAACCTTCAAACACTTTTACTGCCATTGATCCGTTCCAAGACTTAAAGCTTGAAAAAGCTACTTGTGAAGAAGTAGAACAAACTCGGCTAAGAAATTAGTTAAGTGTTCTTTCTTTCGAACAAGAACAAGTCTTGACACCAGAAACAATCAAACTTGTTTACTGCAAAGTATTCCAAGTTGTGTTTCTTAGATTACTTGTTGCAACTGAAGAAGTTATAATTAAGTTTTCTCATCCCAAAACTCTCTAACTGAAAATACACCCTTTCAGGCGTGATATTCAGGGGGAACTTAATCAAGCATAGTTTTGCTGATTAAAAGTACCAAGTTTGGTGGAGAACAAGGTTGAGTTCTCTAGTTTAGGTTGGAGACAAAGCAAGTGTGCTTTGGTTTCTGTTGAATCGCTTTAGATAGGAGATTGTAAGGAACCTCAATCATATCTTAGTGGATTCAGTCCTAGAAAGGACAAAGTGGATTAGTTGGGAGATTACGCCACTCTCAGATACCACTCTAAAAAGCGTTTGTGTGATTTACTTACTGCATTTAGCTTTCAGCAATTTTTATCTGTTCGTACACAGTCACTCACATCACTTGCTGAAACACTTTACTTGCTGAAAAAGCACTTATCGTTTCAAAGACTTCCGCTCTCTGATTTTAAGTATCAGCAAACCAAGCTACTTAAAGTAACTTACGCTTGCTGAGAAAGTTAAGTATCAGCAACCTCATTACTTAAAAGTAATAAGTACTTGCTGAGAAAGTTTTAAACGACAAAAGTTTGAAAAGACTATTCACCCCTCCCTCTAGTCTTTTCTTGTTGTTTAAAGGGACAAACAGCTGCAGATGTTACCACTCAGCAACTTAGAGATGAAACTGCTGTTGGTGGTGGTAACACAAATGAAACTGCTGTAGAAAATCAACAAGGTACGTGTACAAGAGCCGTTGCTGAAAATGCAACAATAGATGACTCTGGGAAACTGGAGAAATCTAAAAGAAGAAAGAGGAAAGCTGATGATGACACTCAGACTGCAGCGTCATCAGCAAATCCCGTACCTAAGAGGAAACGGACAAGTAACAAAAGAAAGAAGACACTGGCTTCTCAGTCAGTCCCCAACGTCCAAGACTCCTCAGTCAATTCCCAGACAAATGCTGAAACGCATTTGCCAGTAGATGTTGCTGAAATAATTACTGAAACATACATCAGCAATGTTGAAGTGTTTGCGGAAGCCTTCAACAATCAACTTAACGTTGATAACTCTACTGAGAATAGACCACAAGGCAGTGGAAATGAAATTCCTGCCCAAGTCCCAGATATCTACATTGTAGAGAATCTAGATGATCCAACCATGGAACCAGTAAGCGACATTGCTGCTGATCTGCAAAGAGCGGCACTTGCTGATGCTGCTGAACAGATGGTTGCTGAACAAGCAACTCATCAAGTTGCTGAAACCCAGCTTGCTGATGGACCAGTTGCTGAGATAGCAATGGTTCCAGTTCCTGAAGTTGCTGAAACTCAAGAAGCATCCTTCAAAGACGCATCTCTTGATGCTGAGAATGATGGCCCAAGTTCACCCAGACTTCAATTGACAAAGTCCAGCTTGTACTGGAAGATTTAAGCAAACAAATGGAGTTGGAGATTGAAGAATCATCCAACAAGTCAATTGAACTCTTCATGACAAGCAGTGAGCTTAAAGGTCAAGTTGCTTCTGCTCAACTTGTCAATTCAGAGACAAGGGAGATTGCTGAAACCGCACAGCTTTCTCAGTTAGAGCAAACTCAGAAGTCTGCTGAAGAAACAGTCCAAGAAGCTGAAGAAACTGTTAATGCTGAAAGGACTGAGCCACAACTTGTCCTTCCTCAGCAGATAGTTAATTCAACCATTAGTAAAACTTCAAATTCTGAAACTTATTCTTTTGCTAATATTATACTATCTCTACAGACTTCTCAAGATACAAGTCAGATGGTTGCTGAAGCCTCTAAACCAGAACCAACACTCCCTGCTCAGCAGGTAGTTAATAATTTTGGTATAAAAACTAAGTTTGACAGCTTAGTACTTGTGTCTAATTTTAATTTATTTCAGGATGAACAAATGGAGGATGCTACCCCAGCTCCTCATGGAATGGAAATTGTACTACATGAGCTTGCTGACTCTCAACAGGTAAATCATGTTTCAGATTTAAACTCTAAAACAATTCTCCAAACCAATCCTGATCTAAATAAAATTCTTTTTCAGGCTCAAAAGGAGACCACTGAAATGGTACTCATCACTGAAGATCAGCAAGTAAGTTCTGAAGAACTTTACTTGAGCTTCAAAAGGATAACTTTGTCTAGAGTTGCTAAGTCCGTCAGCAACTGGCAAAGATATAGGAGAATGGACTTCTCAGATCTTCACCTTCATCTCTCAAATGAGAAAAAGATATCTTCACTGCTGAAGCTCGAAACATTTGTCCACTCCATACTTCCTGAGGAAATGACATATTCTCAGCAAATGAGTTCAAATCTGATTGCTCAAATCAGAGAGAATATGAAGGTCAAATTTAAGAGTGCCTCTCCAGTTGAACAAGCTGTGATGCTCAAAGGCTCCTTTGTTCCTGTGGTGGCTGATCCCCACAAACTAACTGAGGAAGAGGAAGTGACAAGTGTTGCTTTGTATAAGCACGTTGAGCTAGTCATCTTTTCTGATGATGAAGAAGAAGAAGAAGATGAGAACATTCCCACTGATCCCAGTGATGATGAAGGGAAAGATTCTAAGGACAAAATGGATGAAGATGATGACAATCAAGGTCCAAGTCCTGGAGCTGGTGGATTAAAGTTGACAGCTGCTGAAACTAATCCCTCTGACAATCAGCAAGCTGATCAACAACAATCTCAGCAAGAATCTCAACCTCCTCCTGCTGCTGCTGAAAATCAAGCACCTGTACAAGGTGCTGATACTGAAGAAGAATACGCCAGAAAAAGGGCTGCCTTGAAAAATGGCAAAAGTCCAGTTTCTGATGCCAAGGTTACTGAAGAAAACCTTGAAGATGAGGATGAAGAAGATGAAGATTACCAACGAGCTTTACAAAATAGTCTCGTGATCCATGCAAGGCATACGCAGGATCTGGAAATTGGTGAATCTTCAAGACCAAAATCGAAGGAAATTCCATCCCTTCCATCTACTACTGGCGCAACTCCAGTTATTGAGTCTCAAACGTTGCCTTCAGCAACTACTCAATTAAAACTAACTACTGGCGAAACTCCAGTAATTGAGCCCCAAACTCAATTGAAACAACTATCTACTGGTGAAACTCCAGTCATTGAGTCTGAAGCGTTGCCATCAGCAACCACTCAACAAAAAGGACGTGAAGCTACTGACAAAGGCTCAAAAGTTGCTCAACTTGATGAATCTGAGGATGATGACGACTTGTCGGAAAATGAAGATGAACAATCCAAGCGAGACCCAAAAGTCGTTCAGATTCCTCCTCCTAATTATCTCAGCTATGAAGGAGATTCATTAAGGGCTGAGTTGCTTTTACAAGATGATCAGTTTGCTACTGAACTTAAGGCTCACTCCTTGACACCTAATTTAGTGCCGTTCCCAAGAGTTGAGGAGTTTACTCCCAGAATTCTCGCACTAAAGAAAGTCCATGAAGCCTGCAGAGCTGAAGATGAGGCATTGCTTGCTGAGAGCCCACTTGACATTGGAAAAATATTGGCTACGGTGCTGAGACGCACTACAACTTTAACCATAGCTCAGAAAGACATCAGTCTTTATCACCAGAGCTATGAAGAAGATGTAAGTCAAGCTCTCTTGCTGGCAAAAAGTGCTCTTGTCAAAGCTCAGACTATTATGGATGAGAAGGCCGCAACAGAGAAAAGACATGAAGAGAACATGATGATTATTCAAAAAGAGTTAGCAACAATGAACTCTGACCAACAAGAGATCATCATGAAGTATAACAGTCTCAACACTCTTGCTGAAAATTGCAATGAGTTTTATTCTCTGCACATCACTCCGATGTTGCAATCCATGTCTAAGGGGGAAAAGAAGACCAGAAAAAGCAATCAAACCCCTCCTACTCCTGCTGCTGATGCGCCACTTCCACTAGAACCTCTTGCTGAAAGAGAGCAAAGTTCTAAAAGACAAGCAGAAACTGAGTTAAATTCAGCAAGTACCAAAAAGAGAAAAACCGCTGCTGAAACTCAACATTTCTGTCACATTGAAAGTCATCACAATCTGAATGAAGATGATGAAGAAGATGATGACAATCAAACAATAGCTCAAGCCATAAGAGCTAGACCCTTAACAGCCATAACTCCGTCTGGCCACTCAAGGCATTTTTCGTCTGACTCTTCAGCAAGAGATCAAGACAATGCTAAAACAAGAAGAAGAAGGAAAAGACAGGAAGAGAAAAGGCTGGCCAACATTGCTATTGGCTCCGGCATTGGATATACAAAGACCAGCAATGATGAAACCACTCAGAATGTGATCAGAAACATTCATGGTTGCTGGATCCTAATGCTGGAAGATTTGTTGGTAAATGAGTTCTTTCCTACATCCTGTTTGAATCAGATGTTCAAATGGATTGAACTCAAGGTCCAAAAGAAGCAAAGGGAAGAATCCCTCCCAAGAAACATTGCTGGGAAATGGTTGAATCTTGAGGTCCATGTAAGAAGAGTTGCCATTGGTAAGACATTTAGACAAGAACCAGATATAATCAAACCACCTGGCATCGCTTTCTATGCTGACCTGGTAACAAAGAAACCTAAGAAGAAACTTGGATTGATTCCTTATGAGTACTTCTATCTGACTGCTCAGGATCAAGAAGAAGATCTTCTCTGGTTAAGAAAGATTCATCCGAGAAACATTTCAGATACACAGCTTCTCCATGCCAGCAATTGGGGCATGCATTTGTGGGTAATTAACTACATGGAAATGAATGCTGAAATACATCATCATACTGCCTGCAAAAATGCAAGAATCCTTCAACTACAAGTCCGTAGGCTACTGGAAAACTACGAGAAGGATTGTGTTGAATTCACTGCTCTTGATGAGAAGAGTGTAAGAGAGATTCTGAGAAAATCCTCTGAAAGAGTTTAAGTCCCTACAATAGTTTCTTGTTTAAAGTTTTTGTTTGCTGATTCTCTGTTATCTATACTTTCCTGTAAACTTATGAATGATAACTTTCAGCAATGAATTCTTTTTTACTCTTATTGGTTTTTGATTATGCAACTTACTTATGCTTACTGTTTATTAATTCAAGTATGCTTGCATTAATCATCTGATTTATTCAACATCAGAAACCTCTAAAAGGGTAACAATTAATTTAGCCATGGATTGCTAACATCAAAAAGGGGGAAATTTGTTAGGAAACTTGTAATTTTGATGAGCAATTAACCATGCTAAATTAAGAACAGTCCAGTAACTAGTACTCTTAAGGTCCATAGGATTTTAGAATTTTTAAAGGACATTGTAAAAGAGGAACGTTTGCTGATGACTTAGATAGGTGTTAGATAAGTTTTTATCCTTGTGGATGACGTACTTTAATTTCTGTGAAGAAATTAATTTATTGACACTTTAGCGTATGATGTATTTTATTTTCTGAAAAGAAAATATCTTATTGATGCTTAGCTTTGATGTAACTTATTTTCTGAAAAGAAAATAACCTATTGAAGCATTTGCTGAAGATGTATTTTGTTTATTATAAACAAATTATTGAAGCAAATAAGAAACCGGTCAGAATCTTGAAGACTTTTGAAGATCTGAAGACTTGAAGACTTGAAGACTTGAAGATTGCTGAAGACTGGTAAGGCACGTGTTGCTCAGAAAGTGAAATTTTCAGCAACAGTATTGCATAAGTGAAAATCTGAAAGACAGAGTAGGTTGTGCTTGCTGAAACTGAGAATAAACACTTGCTGATGAACATATGTGACCTCTTGCTGAATGTACGTGATTTTGCGCTCCATTGTTACTGTTTGAATTCTATTCAAATGTGCATTTAATGCAAAACTTACACGCGAAGGACATAAAGACTAGAAGACAAACTAAGGTTGCTGCTGAAAGTACAAAAGCAAGATAGTGACATGTTAAGGAACAAAAGCCTTAGGATTTGAAATTCAAACGGCTCCTTACTTGCACTATAAATAGAGGTCATCCGGCAAAGAGTTGAAGTGTGTCAACAACGTGATCAAACTCTCACTTGTGTTTAAAATTCACAAACCTTCAAACACTCTTACTGCCATTGATCCGTTCCAAGACTTAAAGCTTGAAAAAGCTACTTGTGAAGAAGTAGAACAAACTCGGCTAAGAAATTAGTTAAGTGTTCTTTCTTTCGAACAAGAACAAGTCTTGACACCAGAACAATTAAACTTGTTTACTGCAAAGTATTCCAAGTTGTGTTTCTTAGATTACTTGTTGTAACTGAAGAAGTTATAATTAAGTTATCTCACCCCAAAACTCTCTAACTGAAAATACACCCTTTCAGGCGTGATATTCAGGGGGAACTTAATCAAGCATAGTTTTGCTGATTAAAAGTACCAAGTTTGGTGGAGAACAAGGTTGAGTTCTCTAGTTTAGGTTGGAGACAAAGCAAGTGTGCTTTGGTTTCTGTTGAATCGCTTTAGATAGGAGATTGTAAGGAACCTCAATCATATCTTAGTGGATTCAGTCCTAGAAAGGACAAAGTGGATTAGTTGGGAGATTACGCCACTCTCAGATACCACTATAAAAGCGTTTGTGTGATTTACTTACTGCATTTAGCTTTCAGCAAATTTTATCTGTTTGTACACAGTCACTCACATCACTTGCTGAAACACTTTACTTGCTGAAAAAGCACTTATTGTTTCAAAGACTTCCGCTCTCTGATTTTAAGTATCAGCAAACCAAGTTACTGTAAAGTAACTTACGCCTGCTGAGAAAGTTAAGTATCAGCAATCTCATTACTGAAAAGTAATAAGTACTTGCTGAGAAAGTTTTAAACGACAAAAGTTTGAAAAGACTATTCACCCCCACCCCTCTAGTCTTTTCTTGTTGTTTAAAGGGACCAACACTCTGAATCTCTAATTAGTCTTTTCAAGGAAATCGACGGAATGGCAGAAGCTAGACCACTGAAGGCATGGGTACAACCCACCAAGGATCGTATAAGGGGACCGACGATTGTTCTTTCGCCCGCAACCCGAGATCTGGAAATCAAGAACCACGCATTCCAACAACTTCCGAGGTTCTATGGCTTATCAAGGGAAGATGTGATTGGGTACTTGAACGATATCGATGATTTCGTCAACCAACTCCCACGACCCGGAGCTGACATAACAACGGATGAGTTGAGGATGAAGGTTTTTGCTATGGGACTTGGCGACAGAGCCAAGTCATGGCTGAGTTCTCTACCAGCCGGCTCGCTGGACACTTGGGAAAAGGTTTTTTCAGCTTTCATGGAGAAATACTTCCCACACACTCTGACTACTGCGCTTAAGGCGCAGATCACTGGATTCAAGCAAGACTATGATGAGACCATCTACACCGCATTCGAGAGGTTCCAAGATCTCACGAACAAGTGCCCTCACCATGGTTTTGAACTCTCCGACCTAGTCCAACACTTCTACAATGGACTAACCTTCGAGAACCAACAAGTGGTGGATTTCCAATGCCGAGGCAATATTTGGGAGGAGACCGCAGAAGCCGTCTGGGCAGTTTTCGAAAGGCTCGCTAAGGGTTCGCAGTTCAAAGACCCAAGAGCAATGGTTAGGAGACGTGGACCTGAAGCTCCACCAACTCAAGAAGCCCCTATGTACAGGGGGAATGGGGATCAATTCGAGTGCTTTACCAACGAATTGAAGCAAGTCCTCAAGAGCGCCACCGGAACAACTATTTCGAACGAAGTATGCAGAATATGCAAGAACTATGGGCATGGGGCTCATATGTGTAGATCGGAGCTGGCATACGATGAAAGCAACTGGGCTCGAGGAGGAGAAGAAGAAGCCTTTGCTACGGAGTTTGGCACTCAAGAAGTTAGCTACGGACAAGACGGTAGGAATCCTCGAGGTGGATTTTGGAGAAGAGGATACCGTAACAATCAAGGATATGCATTGGCTAACCAAACTTATGGACCTAACCAAGACCGTAGTAGGCTGAACTATGGTAATGATCACTGCGAAAACCCCACTCCGAAAGAGCCACCTAAGTCGAAGTCGGCTCTACTGATGGAGAACTTGCAAAAGATGGTTGATCACACACAAAGTTTTCTCAAACGTTATGAGGAAGATTCTGAGAAGACTAGGGCAAGGCTTGATAAGTTGGAAGAGAGCACTAGGCTTGCCCATCAAAAGATGCAAGAGTTGATCGACCGAAGAGCAAGTAGGGAACAAGGCAACACTGAGAAGGTCATTAGGTGCGAGTGTTGCATGAAGGAAGAACTTCTACAGGCTGAGGAAGAAGAGGAGGACCTTAGTTCTGACGCAAGTGATGAGGAGCAAGAGGATCCCAAACCACTCCCTAAAAGTTTCGATGTTAAGGTAGGGATTGGTGAGCTTGAAGATGTCCGTGCCACACTAGACACAGGATCCTACTCAAACATAATTCCTTTGAATATGTTTGAAAAGAGTAACCTTGGAATACTATCTGAGGAAAGGGCTATTGTGCGACTGGCGGATGGATCATTTATGAGACCCGAAGGAGTTGTGAAAAATGTGTTGGTCAAGATTGGTGAAGCATCTATATCCACCAATTTCGTAGTTATGCCGGCGTCTGCACCTGGAACGGGGGATGTCATACTCTTAGGGCAAACATTCTTGACCAAGCTACGCTCCGTGATGGACATCTACCAAAGAACTTGCACCATCGAGGTGGATGGCAAACAACACGTATTGCAAGCCATACCTGATCCACCAGAACCGCCAGATATTACTACTCACTATTGTGGTCTTGCAGCCTATATTCTTTCTTATTCACATGTTCGTGGCATGGAAAGGAGATCAATGAAGGGGAAGCCTAGTACCCGCAAGAAGAAGAGATAGGCGCAGACAGGAGTCGAGTCAAAGACTTAAAACAATGACGCTATCCGGGAGGCAACCCGGAATTTTTTATCGCTTTCTTTACTGCTTTTCTGCATGCATTCATTCATGAATTATTTGCTTCTCGTATGCGAAATTGTTCATGTGTGTGTCGTATATGCTTTTATTCGAGTGAGATTTTTCGAGTGGTTTTCTGAAAAAATTAGTTTCGGGATTAAAACCGCATTTTCTGACATCGGGACCCGTCTCCCCGCATTGGGGAGCACGGGGCGAACCGCCCCACTTGGGGGGCGAACCGCCCCGTGGTGGGGCGAACCGCCCCACAGTCCCAGATCTTAAAAAACGCGGATTTCAACCCCAAATCATTATTTTCTTCATTCTTCTTCATCTATACTCCCAAAAAACCCGAAAAGTGCGATTTTGCTTCTAAATCTTCATAACTTCTTCGTTTCTTGACCAAATTGAGTGTTCTTTAGCTTAATTCGAAGCCTATTACATGATCTATTATCCTAACCGATCAGATTTCATCCTAATTCGTTAGATTTGCAGATCTGAGGTATCATCTTTAAGAACCCTAATTTTCGAATTTGGGGGTTTTCTAATTTGAGCTTCAATTATGCTTGTTTGATGCATGGGTATGTTGTTATTATGATTAGACATGTTATTTACTATCAATTGCATGCTCAATTTTGCTTTAATTGTTGATTTGGGTATTTTGCTATTAGATGATATATCTTGTTATGCATTTCTTTATCTTTGATTTCTAGCATAATGATATGATTATTGGTGTAATGTTGGTGGATTTGACGATAGAATGCTTATTAGTTGAGTATGAGGATTTATGCTGGTAGAATTTTTGCGCTGCTATGGTTTAAATTGAGCCTTGATATTGGTTGTCTAGTAAGAGCATGATGTGATGTATTGCATGTAGTAGTTACGTTGATATGTTGCATGATGAAGTATCTAGGCTAGACATTGCGGTTTGGGGAGTTCGATTGTTGAATTTATCACATGTGTGTCTCGCTTTTGCACTAGCATATATTTGAGTCTGTTTTGTGTCATTCGAGGTGCTAATAGTTGTTTGTAGGTACCATAACAAGGGGAAGGAGCATTCCCGTATGATTACTGTGAAGAACCATGTCAAGGAAGGATATCTCGCTAGATGTGCGTTCGAGCCAAGGGGTTTGGCAACAACGTCATGGATTATCCAAGAGGAGGAGCTAGAGTATACCTGGAGTAAGGACTCCTATGCCTATTCATGCACCACCGAAGGGTCAGAAACCACTATTATGTCAGCACTCCATCACGAGGACTACAGAGTTCGAGTAAACAGGAAGGCACCGGAACAGTCTTGCCGCGACGGATTCGATCTTGAGTCCGAAGTTGCTCGAAGGTTCCGAAACGCTAGCTTGGTTCCAAAACGTAATGACATGGGTACCCAGCACCTTGTTGGGGTGCCCCTTGCCTTCCTCTAAAGTGAGCATCATATAGACATTGGTCGGAGCAACAGTGGATAAAGTGGTCAAAATTGGAGAAAAATGTAGAAGACTTCTGAGGATCCGAGCAGCCTACTGTAACCTTCTCGTGGTGTAAAACATTGGAGGGGGAGGTCCTGATACCACTGTCCTTTCCCGTCAACAGTTCACATCCTATTGAAGGGCTAAAGGATGGAGGATTCCATAACAGCGGCGGTTAATCTTGAGAATTCTACCTGCCACTGCAATTCTACTGGCGATGATGATGGTGACAGTAGTGACAATGAAGGCCATACGAGCAATGATGACTCTGATAGAGGAGTTGTTCCTACCTGGCCTAAAAATGGAACTACCGTGCCCACCAGAAGACCTGATGTCACACTATAAAGCTCATAGAGGAGGCCCAATAATTCACAAGCAGCATACTCAGCCGACCGAGGCCAAACCATGGGGTAACATCTAGTATCATATCTTATTTCCTCATTTTCTTACTGCTAGGGACTAGCGTTAATTTCATGAGGGGGGATGGGATTTAAGTGATTTGATGTTGTTAGTTTGGAGCTTGGAATTGGTAGGATGAGTATAGTACCTCGTATGTTTTACCTATCTGCATTTTGCATTTGCACGTTTACTGCTTTCTTAGATGTTTTAGGTTGCATTCACTACATTCATCCTAGGATAGTCTTGCATGTTTTATATGGAGTTTATTGCCGAATCTATGAACTTTTTTATTGGATAGATCAACTAACTATGCTATTAATCGTATGCTTCATCTCTATGAATTTGTTTGAGGTTTTTCTCGCTTGGTTTGTCACATTTATGTATTGCACTTAGTTGAGCTAGGTAGTCTCGACATCACTTAGTGGTGTTTTCTCTACTGCGGTTCACGAAGGCCTTTATAATAGGATGATGCATGTTAGGGTCTTATGGTTGTTTCCCGAGTAATTATGTACCTAAGAGGCAACAAGTCTTCACCATGCTTTGAGATTGCTAAATGCCTAGGAAGGAGGTAGTGTGAGTTTGTGTGATCCTTTGTTTATAACCTATTCTTCCGAATAGGTTTGGGGAGGGGGTTACACCATCGTTAGACTTGTTTCTGTTTTTCATTCTTGTATCGTGAGTTTATTTTCCTTTTTCCGTAAATTTTGTACTCCAACCTATTCTTTCGAATAGGTTTGGGGAAGTCGTGTGAGTCTTTTTGTTTCTCTCTTTGTTATGCTACTGCTGGCTAGAAAAAATCGAAAAAGAAGAAAGAAAAATTCCAGGAAAAAAGAGAAAAAGAAAATGACAAAAGAAAATGCTACTGCTACTCGCCCCCCACCTCCAGGGGGGCGTCGCCTTCCAATCCTTTCTCCTCTTCAAGTTCTCGAACCTCTTCTACTGCAGCACAATTCATCAAGCTGAATTCTTCCGTAAGATGCTCAGTTACTTCAACTTCTTCAACAACTTTGGCTATACGAAGGTCATCTTCAACTTGCTCGGCATGTGCATCTTCCTCACTGATTTTTTCGGCTTCAAAATACTCCTCGGATGAGCTTCCTGCTTCACCTCGATCTACTTCCTTTGCGGTGATGTGAATTGGTATGACCTCATCGGATTGTGTTGAACCTCTGGCGTACTTACGGAGGACTTCTTCTGCCTCGTCGACCGTACATTCTCCCAGACCGCCGCTCAACTGATCCACTCTAAGTCGTTCCTCTTCACGAAGTCCACCAACGAAGCACCAAATCAACTCCCCATCTTCGAAACGGTGATGGGGGCACTCACGTTTATACATCTCAAAACGTTCGTAGGCGTCACAAAACTGCTCATACTCTCCTTGCTCGAAATATTGGATCCTATCACGTAAGGCAATTGTCTCATGATAAGGCATGAACCGCGCCAAGAACTCCTCTACTACTTGGCCCCAAGTTTTCAGCGATCCTGGTTCAAACCTTGCAATCCAACGCCTCGGCTCATACCCAAGAGCAAAAGAAAATAGTTTCCTGCATAATTGGTCCTTAGTAAACCCTTCTGCTGGAATTCTTTCTATTTCCTCCTCAAAGGATCGAATGAAACTCCATGGGTCCATCCCTACTCCATCTTCGTACCTCGGTAAGTACCTCACCATGGACTCCGTCACCTCATACCTCCTTAACTCGTCTTCCAGGTATATGGAAGATCCTCTCCTCACCTGCGAGAATTGGGGTGTCATGCGAGCGCGCATGGACATCATACCTGTATGTCTGTAGTAAGAGTAACTCAAAACTAAAAATTAGCTTCGTTAGAAATTTCGAAAAATCGAGAATAAATCTAGATATCGAATACTACTAAAGCTAGGAAAGGTGAATTAGAAACAGACTAGGAAAGCAGAGAGAGATTAAAAAGGAAAACTAAAACTAATAGAATTAGGAATCTAAAGCTGTAAATATAAATAAATTAAACAGAAAAAAGGAGTATAGTCCCCGGCAACGGCGCCAATTTGATGAACGCGAGTTTGTCAGTCCCGGTTCAGTCAAATAATATTTGTTATTTAGCCAAAGGCAATCCACAACTACAACGAAAACCATAGTGTAGTAGTAGAATGACTCGAGTGTCGTTCTCTCAGGACTATAACTAGCTTAATCTATTTAACAAGAAAATATAAAACAGCAGATAGAAAGCAATAGGGGGTTTTCAAGCAGATAATGGAGGTTGGTGATAGTATGGTCCTTCTTAACATAATGGGTCGATAATCATGCATAAATTCCTCGGTCTTGCATAGAGATCTTTGAATGAATCTTGGGTCCTGTTGTAAGTATTATGCACTACGAAGATAATATGGGTCTGACCTGTCAACAACTAACGTCCTATTGTGTTCCGTAATCATTCAACACTACGAAGATAATTTGGTCTGATTGGCCGACAAGTGTCCTAGTGTGCATAATGATCAATACAACATACGAGAATTTTGGTGTTCAACTCATCAACGAAATAAAGCAATGACACGGAGTATAATGCGCGATATAGCCATTAGCATGATTATCTTCCCTCGCTAAGAATTCACATACTACCACCAACGATAAATTTAGCTACTCATAATGTGCATGCAATCAATAGCAATCATAGAAGAAAACATATTGAAAGAAATAAAATAAGTAGATAAAAGTTGTAAGATACAAAGTTACCGAAGGTTGTCAATCTCCGCATGATTGCGATCCTACGCGCTCCAATCTGCTATGAAAAAGTATCCCCTAAGCTATGGAACTCCCAGGACAGGCCCCGGGAAGTTCCTACCTAAAACTATAGAGAGAGGTGAGAAAGTAGGCTTGGAAAGATATGATTTTCGGAGAGGAAACTCGCAACTATATATAGGCCCGAAAAACCTCTGGGGCGGTTCGCCCCCCAGTATTTCGCGGAATTTCCGCGTTTTTCGACGCGGATTTGGATTTCTTCACCTTTTCGGACTCGGTTTCAGACTTCTAGTGGCCTTCTAACCTCCAGATTCGGCCCCTAGACTCCAAATCCTATCCGGAAACCTTCAGATACTCCAAATAGGCTTCAGGAACACCAATTCCTTGTTGGCTTTAATATAATTGCCCGTAAATCTCCGAATTTCAACCAAAACCTGTAAAATAAAATCTAAAGGGAAACGTGACACTATTCTAATAAAATATACTAAAATATAGCTAAATTAACAGAGAGGATAGCTAAATTAGGTGAAAAAGACTCGAATGAAAGTGTAAAATACACATTCATCAATTGACACTTGTCAACCAATCAGACCAATTATCTTCGTAGTGTTGAATAATTACGGAACACATTAGGACGTTAGTTGTTGATGAGTCAGACCCATATTATCTTCGTAGTGCTTAATACTTGCAACAGGACACAAGATTGATTCAAAGATCTCTATGCAAGACCGAGGAATTTATGCATGATTATCGACCCATTATGTTAAGAAGGACCATACTATCACCAATCTCCATTATCTGCTTGAAAAACCCTATTGCTTTCTATTTGCTGTTTTATATTCTTAATTAGATTTGATAAACCTAGTATAGTCCTGAGAGAACGACACTCGAGTCATTCTACTACTACACTACGGTTTTCGTTGTAGTTGTGGATTGCCTTTGGCTAATAAACAAATTTATTTGCTGAATTAGAATCTGACAAATTCACGTTCATCAGAGTGGAACGACTTCTTGCCGCTTTTTCCTTTGCAAATTATCTCGAGGAGAGATAATTTTGAGAGTGGAGTGGAACGACTTCTTGCCGCTTTTTCCTTTGCAAATTATCTCGAGGAGAGATAATTTTGAGAGTGGCTCCTCGAACCAGTAAGGTAGATCCGCCGAATTTTTCTCCTCGGGTAGATGATTGCTCGTCGCTTCGTTCTTAACTTAGTGACATGGTCCTCGCTCCGCGGATTATCTGGTGTGGCTAGGTAATCCGCGTTTACCTGGGAAGGTGTCTCAGAGCGGGAGCGTGGAGGGCAAACCCATAAAATCGCCAGGCGGCTATGATCTGGGCCGTTGATAGTGGCCACGTGTTCGATCCTGATGGAGCGAGGGTATGCGACGGTTCGTATTCCCGACATACCCTTCTATAAATAGGCCGATACTTGGTCATTCCACACTTTTCGCAACCTAAACATTCAGAGCAAATAGAGAGAGCGAGGAGCGTATTTAAGTGATCGACGTGCAAGGTGATCGATACAAGAAGAGCGCGAGGAGCCAATTCCGTCGTCCAGAACCCGATTTTCAGGCGAACTTCCACTTTTTCGGCTTTCTTTCCGGCTTCTAACCTTTACCAACTTAAAAACAAGTAAGTTTCTGATCCTTTGCCTTTAATTACTTTGCTTGTTGCTTGAATTCTTGTGCTCTTTCATTTTCGATTTCGCCCTTTAAATTTCTTCCCGTTGTTGTCGCCTGAATATTCGTCGGTGGGCGGCGGCCTAAGAACGGCCTTGGACTTAAGAAATCGTAAACTGACCACTGTAAATGGACCGTAATTGAATCGATTTTACTTGCATGGCCGTAGGATGAATTCCCCGTTTTTTACGCTTTTTTACTTTGCTGTAAACCCCTGTTGCCTCCTCCTTAGCATATGGCCGTAGAAGTAACTGTAACTCTTGTTTTAGAGCAGTTGGTCGCTCGTTTTGCTCCTCGATTTATATGCCTTCTCGCTCTTGTCTGTTTACCCGCATGCTCGCCTGCTCGCTCTTACTTGTTTCAAGCGGTTGGTCGCTCCGTAGGATAACTTCTTCAATGTTCCTTTTTTCACTATTTTTTGAGATTTTTCTCCGTTCGGGAGGTCGAAAATAATGAATATACCTAAAAGGACCTCTCGGACTATCACAAACCAACCTAATTTCCTCTTTGCCTACCTTTAGGATGTCCGAGAGGAGCGACGGCAGTCAGAACCACTCGCCGCGGGAGAGTATGGGAGCGACCATACTACGTCGCCTTATACGTCAGATGTATCGCCGACCTTCCTCGATGACACAATGGAGCAAACCGCTGGGGCCGAGGAGCCCCATGTTGAGCGCGGCGGTGAGGAGGAATCTGAAGGTGAAGAAGGCGATGATGGTAACATCAATGAGGAGGATGATGATGAGAGCGAGGAGGAGGACTTGTATCAGCTGGTGACTCGCAAGAGGCGTCGTACTGAAGACGACGACTTCATCGATGACAGGACCGAGGAGGAAGGCGGTCCCTCAAATCATGGGGTGTCCGTGGAGCTGATCACCCGAGTCGCCCAAGTACATGGCCGCAATTATGGGGCGGTAAACGTGGTCCCTCCTGCTGAGATTAGGATCGAGGACATGGACGACACTGATAGGCCTGACTTGGCTATGTCCCTTTACGAGGAGGGTGACCACTCGGTTCAACGAGGAAAGGGCCCTATCCCTGTGCAAATCGTCGATAGCGACGACACTGATGAGGAGAGCGATGAGGACGATGATGCTACCTCTCCTCGAACTAGTCCAACACCGAAGAGGGTTAGGTTCCCTCCTCAAACTATTCAGAGGGCTGTAGTTACAGATGAAGAGGAGGATGTTCCCTTGGCAATCACGGATGTAAACAGGGATGAAGCTGGTCCGAGCACCGTGTCTCCTTCCGTCTCGGAGATGCAAAAACAAGCTATCCGAGACGCGGACAGGTTTGCGTGCGAGGAGGACACCAGCTATCACTCGATCGATCCTTGTACAATAGACTTCTCATTTCCAAGTGAGACTCGAGCACCCAATCCGCTCGAGGAACAAGAGTACAACCTTAGGCTCGCGCAGAGAGCAGCAGATGCCGAGAAGGCCAAAGCCGGAGAGGCTAAGAGAGCGAGCAAGCGTTCTCGCTCTGGCAAGAGCAAAAAGGCCAAAGTTGTTAAGGAGCCAGAGGCTGAGCCTAAGTCCAGCAAGGCTGCTCAGAACAAGTTCACAAAATTTGCTCGAACCATGGACCTCCCCGATCCTGAGGGTGAGAAGAACGAGGATGGTATCATCCCAACCACGGCTTCCACTGTTAAAGTCGAGGAGGTTGCTACTCTACGATGGAAGTATTCCCTTCCTGAGAGTAAATTCGACATCCTCGTGCCTAGGGACGACCAGACCTTCTACAATGCTCCCCCTGGGTACATGGTCGTTCATTGTCTAAGCCTGGATCGAGGATGGATACTGCCATTCTGTGATGCTTTCCGCGATATCTTCAACACCTTGGGGATCGCTCCTTGGCAGCTGGTGCCAAGTGCCTTTGGAACCTTGGTGTGTTTTGGAGTCTTTTGCATGAAGAAGGGGACCGAGCTCAATTTCCACAACTTCAACCAGTTGTTCCGAGTCTCGATGAGCTCCGGGAACAAATACTTCTACTATTTTAACGCGCGACCAGGACTCGGCTTCATCATGGACTCTCCCTGCTCCTCGGGTTACAAGTGGTTCCATAGGTACTTCTACATCAAGAAGAAGAAGTTACCTGATATGAGCGAGGAGGATGCTGAATGGGGAGTGCCAAAACTTATGTTTAGGGGGAAGATCGCCGAAAAGCATCCCCTGCCCGAGGAGCTAGATCCTTGGGTCTTGGAGCTCGAGGAGCAAAATCAGGGACCCCATCCCGAGAAGTATTTTTACTGGGGACTAGTTCTCCAGCCGCTTCCGTACTTGGCGGGGCTTTCACCCCACTCGTACACTGGCTATACCGAGAACCGGTATTCAAAGGAAGTCCTCTTCGGTAAGATAGAAATAATCATTTCATACTTGTGTTTTTCTTTCTTTTTCTTTGATTGTTTGCAATATGTGCTCGCTTTTCTCTCCTTCTCGATTTTTATGCTCCTCGATCTCTTACTAACTCGTGTTTTTCCTTTGCAGCATACTAGTTTAATTGGATCATGTTGAAGACCCTCGCCGCGAAGGAGGAGCAGAGGAGGAAGCAAAGTCTTTCCAACAAACAAACAAAGATCCTCGGATCTTTAAGCCTTACTCCTCCTCGGAGCGCCGCGCATCATCGGGATGCTTTGGTCCAAGAGGGGCTCGAGACACGGGAAAATCCTGTGGACGCTTTGAAGAAGGCCGAGGAAGAGGCGGCGGCTAAGCGAGCGAAGGAGGCTAAAGAGGCCGAGGAGGAGGCGGCCAATACTATTGAGGTTGAGAAGAGGCCTGAGAGGCCGGCGACTAAGAAGGGCTCGAGGAAGCTCACTCTAGGAGGTAACAGTGAACCTGCCCGAAAGAAGGGGAAGGTGGCCGCTTCTGGTGATGAAGTGAAGCGGCTCATTCAGATGAGCGGTCTCGACCGGGCACACGATTTGAGCATGTGCTCGCTTCAGGTACATTCCTTCATTACTTTCGTTGTAAATTTTTCTAAGTATAAAATTTTTCCTCCTCGCTAACTGTGGAATCCTTTTGTAGCTCGAGAACTTGAAGGAGGCCTATGGCCAAGTTGCTGCTGATCGGGCTGATGTGGGGGTCGTGATCGAGGACCTCGAGAAGAAGCTTGCCACTTCAGAGGCTAAAGTTAAGGTATCGGAGACCGAAACTGGCAAGCTCTATGCGAAGATAGACGAGCTCGAGAAGGAGCTCTCTAAGGAAAAAGCGAGGACTAAGGACTACAAGGGTGCCTACGCCACTTTATCCATTTGTATGGAAAAGTTTAAGGCAAGTGTCCTTTCCTTTCTGAAGGTAGCCGACTTGCAGCTGCTCGCGATTTCATGGCCTCCAATACTTACAAAATGGCCCAGCGGGATGTGCAAGTAGCGTCTCGCGAGGAGGGCTTCTTCTCGTGCGTCGGCTAATTGAAGAGGGTTAACTTGCTCCCAGCTGAGTTCGATCAGGATGATCGCGAGGACCTGACTCCCTATCCCGACGAGGAAATCACCGAAGAGATGCACGAGGCGTGCGAGTTTGGTGAGCTGGTGACCGACCCAGAAGTTCTGATGAACGTATTTTTGACGCGTTCATCTTGTCTTTTTCACCTTCTTTTGCTATCTTCTAGGCTTGTTTTTTGGTTAGTTTTGTAGAATTGTGTCACGTTTTGTGTTTTCTGCATTTTCAGGCACTTAGGTACGAAACGGTGTTTTTGGAGCTAAAAACGAGCCTTTTTGATGGAAAAGACGGCCCCGTTGAAGTTCCCCAATCTCCGTGGCTTGTTCGTAAGTGTTTGAGCTTCAATAAGGATCGAGAAGGATGAGTCCAAGGCACCCGAGGGCCATGCGAGGTCAAAAAGATTGAGTTTGAAGACAAAAATCTGCCCAGGAGCCAAGCTAAGCGCCTGGAATAGTGAAGCGCTTCGCTTCAATTTCCAGGAGCTTTGGCACAGAAGCTAAGCGAAGCGCTTGGAGTGCCCGAAGCGCTTCGCTTGCCAAGCGCTCCGCTTGGCTTCTCCAAGCGGTCCGCTTGGCTTCTCCAAGCGGTCCGCTTGGCAGCGGTTACGTTTTCGGATTTTCCTTCTTAGATCTGATCTTTGATCATTTTTGGAATATCTTTGGAACTGTAACTTCATTTTGGAGAGCTCCTAAGCCCCAAAACTCAGGGAATATTCAGATTTCTTTGTATTTTAGCTTGGGATTCAAGGTTTTGATTGAGGATTCATCCTTTGTAATCATCTACGGAGAGGTTTTCTTTGATTCCCACCGATTAGTGACAGCTTTGGTGGTAACTTGTATCACTCTCTTGTCTTGTAGTTTGATATGATGTATTCCAATTATTATTCATATGAATTGATGTCTATGTTGATGAATATGAGTAGCTAAATCTTTTGTGTTGGTGGTAGAATGTAGAATATGCATGCTATGGGTTATGTTTATGCTTACATGAGATTGTGATTCAATCTTGCTGCAAATCCCTTCATATGATTCTTAGTTGCCTATAAAATATATTAGAATTGAGTATAGTGACAAACTCTTGGTCAATGAAAGCTATAGGATTCTATGTTAGAGATTTGCAGCATGCTAGATAGATGGTGTTGGTGACAAGCACCTCTAAATTATTGATAGTGATCTTTCATGATGTGTGTCTTAAATTTGCCTAGACAAGTTGCTTAGCAGACTTGATCGAAGGTTCTACGCACTGAACTTGTGAACATATACGTAACCCATGCATGTGTATTTGATTTCTACCACCAACCGTTTTCCAAGCTTGTTTACAACAATCTGTTTTCTCGTTGCTATTGTTCAAAGGAAACGATTCTCAAACATTTGAACTCGTTCACTGAAATTACTTGCAAAAACCTCAAGCAAAGCCACGTTAGGTCCCGAGAGAACGACACTCGGGGACAACTTGCCATTGCATTCTAGTTTGTGTAGTGATAAGTGTTCTTAGGCTTTTAAAATAAATTTAATTGGTGAAAAACGACATCATCAATTTGGCGCCGTTGCCGGGGACTTAACTCCTTTGGTTGGTGTTTTTGTTTTGGTTTTTCAGCCAACATCACTTTCTCACCCCATTTCTTTCCCCCTATTTCTTTGTGCTTAATTCTATGTGTTCTGGTTTCTGTTTCACTAACGGGAACTAATCCTTGTCTGAGTGTTGTGTTGATTGCACTAGATTTCAGGCGAGATGGCTGAGCAACCACTGAAGTTACTCTCAAAAGTTACGGTTGGGCCTAGTGGTCCAGCTATTATTCTCAATGATGCAACGAGGAATCTGGAGCTTAAAGGACACGTGTTCCAGCAATTACCCAAGTTCTATGGCATGGACAATGAGGACGTCATTGGGTATTTGAGTGACTTAGAGAATTTCGTGCTCTACTTGCCTAGACCGGATGGAATTACTGATGATGATTTGCGGATGAAGGTTTTCGCTATGGGAATTGGGGATAGAGCGAAGGCTTGATTGAGATCCTTAGAAGCTGGATCATTGACCACATGGGCTCAAGTGTTTGAAAAATTTATGGATCGGTATTATCCCGCTTCCAAGACTATGGTTATGAAGAGACAAATCAGCACTTTTGAGCAGAAGTATGATGAAGCTTTCCATGAGGCTTATGATCGGTTTAAGGGGTTGCAATATCGGTGCCCACATCACGGCTTCGATGGAGGTCAGCTCATCCAATTCTTCTATAATGGTTTGCATCCTAGTGTTCAAGCACAAGTGGATAGCATTTGTGGAGGAAGCATGGGAGAGTTGTTTCCGAGTCAAGCTCAAGCTAAGTTGGATATAATGTACCGGAATTCTCAGAACCGGAATATAAGAGCCAAGATTCATTCAAAAGAACCTAGAGAAGAACCCATAGCGGCTTTTGAAGAGAAAGTGGGTCGTGGTGATGACTATGAGCAAGGATTCGCCAGTCAACGTCAACATGCTGAGGTAAACTATGGGGTACCCGGATATGCTCCATCCTCTTTGGTCGCCATGGTGCAAAGCTTGGTAGAAAAGACCGACAAGTTTATGGAATCTTATTACAAGAATCAGGCTATGAACGAGAAGCGGTTTGAGAACTTGGAGGCTAGTACTTCTTCTCTTAACAGGAAGTTGCAAGAGCTCATTGATAGAGGAGCTAGTCCTGAGCGAGAGAAGCTTTTGGGTAATACCGAGAGAGCTATGGCTATCACGGTGGTGACTAATATTCCAGTTGAGATCACGGTCACAAGAGAAGGAGCACGAGTAGAGGTTCCAAGTAGCAAGAAAATCTCTGAGCCTTGCGTTGCTAACGAGGAGCCTAAGCCCTCTATGGTTGAGGAAGAAACTTCACATATTGAAGAAGAATGCTCATCGTCTGAGGATGAGATGGTGGAAGTACCCGCACTTGAGAGCTTCGATGTGGAAATCGGTCTTGGCACGAAGGATGGTATATTGGCTACATTGGACACAGGAGCTGGAGTCAATGTCTTGCCGATGAATGTGTATGAAGAGTCCCGGTTGACTGGTTTGAAGCCTATGAAAGCTATGGTTCAACTTGCTGATGGGTCTATGAGGAGACCTTTGGGAGTTCTCGAAGACTTGGTTATTAGAGTTGCCGGTGTTGAGGTGAAGACGAGCTTCATAGTTATGCCGACTTCGGAAGCCAATCTTAAGGATGTGGTCCTGTTGGGAAGAGCCTTCATCAATAAGGTGCACATGGTGATTGACATGTACCGTCGTACATGTAGTTTTGAGGTAGATGGCAAGCGACACATGTTGCGAGCCATTGTTAATTCATGTGTTGAGAAGACTTGCACTAACAAACTTATAGGATACTTTGGTCCTCTATTCCTTCGTTCAAATGTGCAGGGATTTCACCGATTAAAGAGGGCATTGATGGGGAAGTCTAGTACCCAATATGAATTCAACCCCAATTGAGCCTTGAAGAGTCGAGCCATCGACGTGTAAACAAAGGCGCTTCTCGGGAGGCAACCCGAGGTGGTAAGTGTTTTGCATTTAGTTAGCTTTCTTTGCTTTTGTAGTTGTGGCCTGTGTGCCTTTTGTCGTGATTAGTTTAGTTTAGTTTTTTCTTGGTGCCTTAGATGATTAAGAGAGGAAAAACATCGAGAATCTAGAAACAGGGCCAAGCGAAGCGCCTGGAAGGGCCAAGCGGTCCGCTTCAAATTCCAGGAAGTTGCAAATTCAAGCGGAGCGCCTGGAGTCACCCAAGCGCTCCGCGTGGCCAAGCGAACCGCTTGGCTCCCGCCAAGCGATCCGCTTGGACCCTGTACCCAGATTTTCCTCGTTTTTCCATTCTTCTCACCTTTGCGCACCCGTTTTCACTTGTTTCTTGAGTCCTTTCAGGTATTACTCATATATAGGAGATTGGACACGAACCTTTATCTCAGGGAAGTGTACTTTCAGTCCAATTTTCCTTTTCTTTCAACTTTTCTTTGCTCGAGGACGAGCAAAAGTTTAGGTTTGGGGAGGGGGTATTGGATTTTCAGTACTATATTCTTGTGTGGTTCGTACATGCCTGATTTTACTCAAGTTCATGTGATTTGTCTTGTTTTTTCAAATTTTTTGCACATATCATCCCTAGATTAGTTGTTGCACGTTGTTGTGTGTGGAGTTTATTGCCAAGTCTTTTGAACTTTTTTATTGAGTAGACTAAGTGTGTATGACCATTGATCATATGTTGCATCACTTTGCAAGTAGTTTGAGGCTTGTCTCGCTTGGTTTGTCACATTCGCTTGTGCACTAGTTAAGCTTAGTAGTCTCGACATCACCTTGAGTGGTGTTTCTTCTACTGCGGTTCACGATGGCCTTATGAAATGATGCATGTTAGAGTCTATGGTTGTAACCCGTGTAATTATGTACGTAAGAGGCGACAAGTTCTTCACCTCGATTCGAGATTGCCAAATGCCTAGGAAGGAGGTAGTGTGAGGTGTGCGATTCCTTGTATTAAACATATTCTATCGAATAGGTTTGGGGAGGGGGTTGCTTCGTTGATCTTGTCTTTCGTCTTTGAGTCATTGTAAAGTTTCCTTTTTCTTTTTCCTTTTGTTTTGTGTCCCAACCTATTCTTTCGAATAGGTTTGGGGAGGTGTCTTTGTAAAGAGTCTTTCCTTTTTCCTTTTCGTCTTTGTGCTCAAACCTATTCTCTCGAATAGGTTTGGGGAGGTGTTTTGGCACATAGTACTGCTGCTTGCCCCTATAAAAAAAAGAAAGAGAAAAAAAAGAAAAGGAAAAAAAAGAGAAAAAGAAAAGAATAAAAGAAAAGAGAAAAGAAAATAAAAAAAGGGGAAGAAAGAAAATAAAGAATAAGGCCCTAAAGCAAAAGAAGGGTCGTTGCAAGCCAAAAGCAGTCTAGTAAAGTGTCAAGTGTCATGTAAATATTTTGTTCTTGTGAAGTTATCGAGTTGTAAATTCTATCTTTTGTTTCGTGTCGCCTTTGTCCAAGGCCTGTTCTTGACCACCCTCGTCTTGCTATTCAAGAAGTGGTTGAAAGAGGCTCATTGCTCGAGAGTCTGGGTAGAATAGGGGAGTGTTATCTTTCTAAGGGAACCCACCTTCATTTGATGAGAGCCAGTATTGGTTCGCCCTCTCTTGAGGAAAAGTCTCACTTGGTGAACAGAAGTAAGTCCTAGGTTTCATAGGCACGGTGCAATTGTAGTATGATAACATGCATCATTGTGTCGTCACTGACCAGGTCCAGGTAGAAGATGTTACGAGAGACTCCTTTGTTTAACCAAGTGCACATGAGAATGTGTATATTCGCAATCGAGGCATTCTTCAACCTACTTGCATGTCATGAACATATGGTCTTGTTCATAAGCATTTGGTAGATTCAATAGATTAGTTCATCTTACTTGGCATGAGACTCCTTTTGTGTTGCATTTAGGTTAGTTTCTTGCTTGAGGACAAGCAAAGGTTTGGTTTGGGGAGTTTGATGAACGTATTTTTGACGCGTTCATCTTGTCTTTTTCACCTTCTTTTGCTATCTTCTAGCCTTGTTTTTTGGTTAGTTTTGTAGAATTGTGTCACGTTTTGTGTTTTCTGCATTTTCAGGCACTTAGGTACGAAACGGTGTTTTTGGAGCTAAAAACGAGCCTTTTTGATGGAAAAGACGGCCCCGTTAAAGTTCCCCAATCTCCGTGGCTTGTTCGTAAGTGTTTGAGCTTCAATAAGCATCGAGAAGGATGAGTCCAAGGCACCCGAGGGCCATGCGAGGGCAAAAAGATTGAGTTTGAAGACAAAAATCTGCCCAGGAGCCAAGCTAAGCACCTGGAATAGTGAAGCGCTTCGCTTCAATTTCCAGGAGCTTTGGCACAGAAGCCAAGCGAAGCGCTTGGATTTCCCGAAGCGCTTCGCTTGCCAAGCGCTCCGCTTGGATTCTCCAAGCGGTCCGCTTGGCAGCGGTTACGTTTTCGGATTTTCCTTCTTAGATCTGATCTTTGATCATTTTTTGAATATCTTTGAAACTGTAACTTCGTATTGGAGAGCTCCTAAGCCCCAAAACTCAGGGAATATTCAGATTTCTTTGTATTTTAGCTTGGGATTCAAGGTTTTGATTGAGGATTCATCCTTTGTAATCATCTACGGAGAGGTTTTCTTTGATTCCCACCGATTAGTGACAGCTTTGGT
The DNA here is from genome assembly GCA_028274465.1 of Plantago ovata. Taxonomy (NCBI): domain Eukaryota; kingdom Viridiplantae; phylum Streptophyta; class Magnoliopsida; order Lamiales; family Plantaginaceae; genus Plantago; species Plantago ovata. Next base: position 48,027,665 of record CM051457.1, read on the forward strand.
GGTAACTTGTATCACTCTCTTGTCTTGTAGTTTGATATGATGTATTCCAATTATTATTCATATGAATTGATGTCTATGTTGATGAATATGAGTAGCTAAATCTTTTGTGTTGGTGGTAGAATGTAGAATATGCATGCTATGGGTTATGTTTATGCTTACATGAGATTGTGATTCAATCTTGCTGCAAATCCCTTCATATGATTCTTAGTTGCCTATAAAATATATTCGAATTGAGTATAGTGACAACCTCTTGGTCAATGAAAGCTATAGGATTCTATGTTAGAGATTTGCAGCATGCTAGATAAATGGTGTTGGTGACAAGCACCTCTAAATTATTGATAGTGATCTTTCATGATGTGTGTCTTAAATTTGCCTAGACAAGTTGCTTAGCAGACTTGATCGAAGGTTCTACGCACTGAACTTGTGAGCATATACGTAACCCATGCATGTGTATTTGATTTCTACCACCAACCGTTTTCCAAGCTTGTTTACAACAATCTGTTTTCTCGTTGCTATTGTTCAAAGGAAACGATTCTCAAACATTTGAACTCGTTGACTGAAATTACTTGCAAAAACCTCAAGCAAATCCACGTTAGGTCCCGAGAGAACGACACTCGGGGACAACTTGCCATTGCACTCTAGTTTGTGTAGTGATAAGTGTTAGGCTTTTAAAACAAATTTAATTGGTGAAAAACGACATCATCAAGTTCCATACCCCAGCAAACTAGCTTATCTCCCCGCTTGGGTGCCCGAGTGTTTAAGGAGCGGGATCCTCTACCCGTTCGAGAAGGCGGCTCTTCGCAATGCTACTTGGGTGAAGGTGAGCGACCCGGTCATAGGGCGAGCAGCTGACTTTGTCGAGCCCGAGCTGGTCATGTATGAGAAGGCCATTAAAGAATCCCAAGCTCTGGAGCGAGACACTGCTGAGATTCAAGAGCTACTTAGCCCTGCACAAGGAGCTACAAGCGCGAGCGCCCCGGTCACTGACTTTAACGGTAGTCAAACTCGCTAGGATCGAAGAGCTTCTTGAAGACCGAGCATACTCGGGAATGTTGTAATGTTGTAATTTTTCCATTTCTGTACTTGTCATTTTTCTTCAAACAATTTTCATTCGGCCCTTTGTGGCGCTCCTCGAAACACATCACTTTGTAACATATGTTCGTCAACTGTTGTCTTTCCGCTTTTCTTTCCTCAATAAAATTTATTGCTCTTCGATTTCTTTCCTATACTTGTGTTTTTTACTAACTCCAATTTTTATTATGGCGTATAACTTGGATAGAGTAGTTAAGCATGTATAAGTTAGAATCGAGGACAATAGTTCTTCGCACCGTTGGGTGGCAAAATAATCTTCGCTATTAATACTTCGGACAAATCCTCGAGCTACCAAAGTAGTTCCCGCGCTTCTCGATTCTCTTGACAATTAAGAAAAAATTCTAAGTGTTGAACTCAGAAAAAATTCTAAGTGTTGAGCCAGAAAGAATTGGGCTCATCCTCCTCGATTTCATTCCGCTCCTCGCTTTTACCCCTTTAAAGGCTTCATGATTAATTCTCTTTTAGAGATGAAAGAGCGGGGAGGGTTCTCCTTAATCATGGAAATCGAATAGCTTTCATGTAGATCGAGTAAGCTCTCTTGATCGAGTAGCATAATATCTTTTTTTTTTTTTTTTTTTTTTTTGAGTATAGTAGTTCTATACTTGAACATTTTCTTTGTTGAAAGATAGACATTGTATTGATTTGTTGGAAATGCAATTACAATGGGGGCTTCGCGGCCAGCTTTCTTACAACCTTTTCTTAACCAAAAACATGAGGTACCTCTCACACAAGCTTGTGAGGAATCCTTCTCGATCTTCGGGCCTTTCACAGGAGTTCTTTCAAGAAGCTTGTTCATCAAACCACTTACGCGTAGAATCTTTGGAGGTTGGAAGTATTCCATGGGTTTTTCAATACTCTTCCCTCCATGTCTTGGAGCCGATAACTTCCATTGGACCTTGCTTCAATTATCTTGTAGGGGCCTTCCCAATTGGGTTGCATCTTCCCAACTTCGCCCAGGATGTCCGCTCTTCGGAGTACTAGGTCTCCTACTTGGAAGTCTTCGCAATCAGTGCTTGATATCGGAGGATGTTGGCCATGGCATTGGTCCTCGCTTCGCTCACCGTCTCCAGATCGAAGAGCCTCTCAGTATGATTGTCCTCGGGTTGATACCCTTGGATTCTGCGGGTTTCTACCGCCACTTCCGCTGGTATGACTGCTTCAGCACCGTAAACTAGCGAGAAGGGAGTCTCTCTTGTAGCTGTTTTTGAAGTTGTGCGGTATGCCCATACCACTCCATCAAGCTCGTCGACCCAGTCCTTGTTGGTGGCGAACCTCTTCTGCAAGTTGTTGACGAGGATTTTGTTGACGGCTTCTGTTTGCCCGTTGGATTGAGGATTTCCTACAGAGGTATACCTCCTCTCAATCTCCATTTCCTTGCACAATTCATTGAACCTTTGGCCACAAAATTGAGCACCATTGTCTGAGATTGATGAATGTTTATTTTACACTTGCATTCGAGTCTTTTTCACCTATTTTAGCTATCCTCTATGTTAGTTTAGCTATACTTTAGTGCATTTTATTAGAATAGTGTCACGTTTCCCTTTAGTTTTTATTTTACAGGTTTTGGTTGAAAAACGAGGTTTTCCGGGCAATTATATTGAAGTAGACAAGGAATTGGTGTTCCAGAACCCTAATTGGAGTATCTGAAGGTTTCCGGATAGGATTTGAAGTCTAGGGGTCGAATCTGGAGGTTAGAAGGCCACTAGAAGTCAGAAACCGAGTCCGAAAAGGGGAAGAAATCCAAAAACGCGTCGAAAACGCGTATCTGGCCGCGTTTTACTCCCGGGCGAATCGCCCGGGATGTGGAGCGAATCGCCCCACACCAGGCGAGTCGCCCGGTGTGTGGGGCCCTTCGCCCCACACAATTCGAAGCCTATATATAGTTGCTCAGTTTTTCTCCGTTTTTCATACTTTTTCAGACCTTTTCTCTCACCTTTCTCTGTTGTTTTAGGTAGGAACTTCCCAGAGCCTGTTCTGGGGGTTCATAGCTTAGGAGATACTTTTTCATAGCAGTTTGGAGCTTGTAAGATCGCGATTCTTCGGAGATTGACAACCTTCGGTAACATTGTATCTTACAGTTTTTCTACTTATTTTTATATATCTTTCATCATGTTTTCATTCATTCGTGGTATGATTTATGTTTATTGCATGACAACTATGAGTAGCTAAACTTCTCGTTGGTGATAGTATGTGAATTCTTAGCGAAGGGTTAATAATTATGCTAATGGCTATATCGTGCATTATACTCCGTGTTATTGCTTTATTTCTTTGATCTATCTAAATCTCTATCTTCGTATTGTTGATTAATTATTGCACACAATTGGACAATTCATTGGTCTTTGACCTATCTAAATCTATATCTTCGTAGTGTTTGATAATTACAACTGGACAATTCATTGATCAAAGATCTCCATGCAAAACCGAGGAATTTATGCATGATTATTAACCCGTTATGCTTTGAAGGACCATACTATCACCAATCTCCATTATCTGTTAAGAAAAACCTTTGCTAAACCGTCTGCTGTTTTATATTCTAAATTAGATTAGATAAAGCTAGTTATAGTCCTTAGAGATCGACACTCGAGGTTATTCTACTGCTACACTACGGTTTTCGTTGTAGTTGTGAATTGCCTTTGCCTAAATAACAAATTTATTTGATTAATTGGAACCCGACAATTCCACGTTCATCAAATTGGCGCCGCTGCCGGGGACTATAATCCTTTTTTCTGTTTAATTTGTTTATATTTTCAGCATTCAATTCCTAGTTCTAGTAGTTTTAGTTTTCCTATTTAATCTCTCTCTGATACTGCTTTCCTAGTTCGTTACAGATAGTGTATGCCACATACACGATCTAGAGGAACGCCTCTTGCTGATTCAATTGCTGAGATCGACAGAGTCTACCACCAAAGAAGGCGACTACTTCAAAGGCGTGAACTAGAGGAAATAGAGGATACCGATTTCTCTGAATCTCTACACAGTCTTTTCAAGGAAATCGACGGAATGGCAGAAGCTAGACCACTGAAAGCATGGGTTCAACCCTCCAAGGATCGTATGAGGGGACCGGCTATTGTTCTTTCGTCTGCAACTCGAGATCTGGAAATCAAGAACCACGCATTCCAACAACTTCCGAGGTTCTATGGCTTAGCAAGGGAGGATGTGATGGGGTACTTGCACGATATCGGTGATTTCGTTAACCAACTCCCACGACCCGGAGCTGAAATAACAACGGATGAGTTGCGGATGAAGGTTTTTGCTATGGGGCTTGGCGACAGAGCCAAGTCATGGTTGAGTTCTCTACCAGCAGGCTCGCTGGGCACTTGGGAGAAGGTTTTTTCAGCTTTCATGGAAAAATACTTCCCTCACACGTTAACTACTGCGCTAAAGGCGCAAATCACTGGATTGATGAACGCGGGTTTGTCGGGTCCTGGTTCAGTCAAATATATTTGTTATTTAGCCAAAGGCAATCCACAACTACAACAAAAACCGTAGTGTAGCAGTAGAATGACCTCGAGTGTCGTTCTCTCATGACTATAACTAGCTTTATCTATTTAACTAGAGAATATAAAAACAGCAGATGTAAAAGCAAGGAGTTTTTCTAACAGATAATGGAGATTGGTGATAGTATGATCCTTCAAATCATAACGGGTCCATCATCATGCATAAATTCCTCGGTCTTGCATGGAGATCTTTGATCAATCTAATGTCCTGTTGTAAATATTAAGCACTACGAAGATAAAGATACCGACAAGTCAATCACTATTGTCCTATTGTGTTCCGTAATTATTCAACACTACGAAGATATAGATGCGTATAGGTCGACGAGGGTCCAATTGTGCATAACAATTAATACAACATACGAGAATTTTGGGCTTAAGCCTGATCAACGAAATAAAGCAATAACACGGAGTATAATGCGCGATATAGCCATTAGCATGATTACCTTCCCTTCGCTAAGAATTCACATACTACCACCAACGATAAGTTTAGCTACTCATAATAGGCATGCAATCAACAGAAATCATAGAAGAAAACATGTTGAAAGATATAATAAAATAAGTAGAATAAACTGTAAGATACAATGTTACCGAAGGTTGTCAATCTCCGAAGAATTGCGATCCTACAAGCTCCAATCTTCTATGAAAAAGTGTCTCCTAAGCTACGGACCCCCCAGAACAGGCTCTGGGAAGTCCCTCCCTAAAACTACAGAGAAATGTGAGAGAGAAGGTCTGGAAAAGTATGAATTTCGGAGAAAACTGAGCAACTATATATAGGCCTCGAAATATTGTGGGGCGGTTTGTCCCACACGCGGGGCGGTTCACCCCGGTGAAAATCTTGCGGAATTCCGCGTTCTCGACGCGTTTTTGGATTTCTTCCCCTTTTCGGACTCGGTTTCTGACTTCTAGTGGCCTTCTAACCTCCAGATTCGACCCCTAGACTCCAAATCCTATCCGGAAACATTCAGATACTCCAAATAGGCTTCTGGAACACCAATTCCTTGCCAACTTCAATATAATTGCCCGGAAATCCTCGATTTTCAACCAAAACCTGTAAATAAAATCTAAATGGAAACGTGACACTATTCTAATAAAATGTACTAAAATATAGCTAAATTATCATAGAGGATAGCTAAAATAGGTGAAAAAGACTCGAATGAAAGTGTAAAATACACATTCATCAAAATCCCCCAACCGAACCTTTGCTTGTCCTCAAGCAACTAAGCTAGACTCTAATACAAAAAACAATGCAAGACACAAAATGGAGCCTCATGCCAAATAAAATGAACTAATCTACTGAATCTACCAAAAAACATATGAACAAAAACCATATAAATCAAAGCATGAATAGAGGTTGAAGAATACCTCGATTGACTTATACACATCCACATAAGCACTTATGTCAAGACAAGATAGTCTCTCGTAACATTCTCTACCTGGACCTAGTCAGTGACGACGTAATGAAGCATGCTAAGATACGAAGGGTTGTCCCGTGCTTATGAAACTGAGGACTTACTGCTGTTCCACCATGTTAAGACTTTTCCTCAAAAGAGGTCGAACCAGTACTCTCTCATCAAACGAAGGAGGGTTCCCTATAAAAGATAACACTCCCCTATTCTACCCATCTCTCAAGTAAAAGTCTTAAGCTATTTACCACTTCCTGAATGGCAGGGCGAGGGTGGTCTAGAACAGATGACACTCAATACCAAAAAGATAAAAAAATAGAAAATTAACCCACGATTACGAAGAACAAGTATGTGAAAATAAGACACAACACTTTGCTAAACTGCTATTTGGCTTTCTTTTTGGACCCTTCTTTGCTTTTTTTCTTTTTTTCTTTCAAGATTCTTTTTTCTTTTTCTTTTTTCTTTTCTGGAATTTTTCTTTCTTTCTTTTTTTTCGATTTTTTTCTAGCCAGCAGTAGCATAACAAAAAGAGAAAAAATGACTCACACGACTACCCCAAACCTATTCGAAAGAATAGGTTGGAGTATAAAATTTTACGGAAAAGGAAAAACAAACTCACGATACGGAAATGAAAAAACGAAAACAAGTCTAATGATGGTGTAACCCCCTCCCCAAACCTATTCGGAAGAATAGGTTATAAACAAAGGATCACGCAACCTCACACTACCTCCTTCCTAGGCATTTAGCAATCTCAAAGCATGGTGAAGACTTGGTGCCTCTTACGTACATAATTACTCGAGAAAACAACCATAAGACCCTAACATGCATCATCCTATTATAAAGGCCTTCGTGAACCGCAGTAGAGAAAACACCACTAAGTGATGTCGAGACTACCAAGCTTAACTAAGTGCAATACATAAATGTGACAAGCCAAGCGCGAAAAACCTCAAACAAATTCATAGAGATGAAGCATACGATTAATGGCATAGTTAATTGATCTACCCAATAAAAAAGTTCAAAAAATTTGGCAATAAACTCCATATAAAACATGCAAGACTATCATAGGAAAGAAGTAAACGTGCAAATGCAAAAAGTTTCACGAGTTATCATAAGCAAGATAAGTATAGAGATAACCAGCGATAACCTCCTCCCCAAACCTGAACGTCGTCGCTCGTCCCGAACGTCGAAAGTGGATCCAAGGTGAGAGCTAATGCTTGTATAAGTGACCTATAATACTTAATCAAACTCGTGAGAAAACAAAATATCAAGACACACTAACCTTCAGTGGAGGCGGTAAGGGTAAGCTCAAGGTGATCAACCTCCCTTTGATCACTGGATATCTCGAAGTACGGCTTCACTCGCTGGCCATTCACCTTGAAGGTATTGCCCGTCTTTGGATCAAAGAGTTTTACATCTCCATGGGGAGAAACTTCGATAATTTCGTACGGTCCATCCCAACGAGTACGGAGCTTTCCCGGAAATAGTCGAAGGCGAGAATTAAATACCAAAGCTTTTTGTCCAGGAATCAATTCCTTACGTACTATACCACGATCATGATACTTCTTAGTACGTTCCTTGTAGATCTTGGCATTTTCAAAGGCACCTAGTCGTAATTCATCAAGCTCATCTAGTTGCAATAATCGTTCCTCGCCAGCTTTTCCCATATCAAGATTGAGTGCTTTTATGGCCCAATATGCCTTGTGTTCCAGTTCTACGGGAAGATGACATGCTTTCCCATACACGAGTCTGTACGGAGTGGTCCCGATCACCGTCTTCTAGCTAGTCCTGTATGCCCAAAGTGCATCATTCAATTTTCCTGCCCAATCCTTCCTACTAGGCTTCACTACTCGTTCCAGGATTTTCTTGATTTGACGGTTGCTGACTTCGACTTGTCCCGACGTCTGTGGGTGATAAGGTGAAGCGATACTATGGTGGACACTGTATCTCTTAAGAAGGGAGGCAAACGTTCTATTGACGAAGTGTGACCCTCCATCGCTGATGATTGTCCTAGGGCACCCAAATCTCGAGAATATTACTTCCTTCAAGAACTTCATAACCACTGCGCCGTGATTTGTTTTTGTAGGAATTGCCTCCACCCATTTAGTCACATAGTCTACTGCAACAAGAATGTATTCATAGCCTCCACTGTTTGGAAACGGTCCCATAAAGTCAATGCCCCATACATCGAAAGGTTCTACCACTAGATTCCCTTGAAGGGGCATTTCATCTTTCTTGCCGATACCACCTCCTCGTTGACATGGGTCACAACTCTTCACAAAGCTTCGAGTATCTTTGTATATTGTTGGCCAGAAAAATCCTGCTTGCAGTACCTTGCGTGCAGTTTTCAATCCACTGTAGTGCCCTCCACAATTAAGCTCATGGCAATGGCTCAGTACACTTTGTTGCTCTTCTTGTGGCACGCATCTTCTTAGAATCCCATCAGCTCCTTCCTTGAATAGATGCGGATCATCCCATATGTAAGTCCTGCATTGCTTTGCAAGAGCTCTCTTGTCCGAGGCTGAAAAGTTAGTGGGGCAAATATTCATAGCCAAATAGTTTACAATATCTACATACCATGGCTCTTCATTAGCCTTCATTAAGTGCTCATCGGGGAGTTCTTCATTGATGGGTATCGGATCAACAGGGATATTAGGTATTCTAGATAAATGATCTTCTACTAAATTCTCCCTACCAGCTCTATCCACTATGGTCAAATCAAAGTCTTGCAGCAAAAGGACCCAACGGATTAATCTAGGCTTAGAATCTTGCTTAGCTATCAGATGTCTCAAGGCAGCATGATCAGTATGGACATTCACAGGATGGCCAATTAAGTAAGACCTAAACTTTTGTAAAGCAAAGACAACAGCTAAAAATTCCTTTTCAGTAGTTGTATAATTTACCTGCGCGGAGTCTAGGGTCTTACTAACATAATAAATCACACGATACTTCTTGTCAACTTTTTGGCATAAAACAACACCCATAGAAAAATTCGAAGCATCACACATAATTTCGAAAGGATGATTCCAGTCAGGCGGCACAACAATGGGGGCAGAAACAAGCTTTTCCTTAAGGGTATTAAAAGCAACTAAGCATTCATTAGAGAAATGGAAAACCACATATTTAGCAAGCAAGCTACTTAAAGGTTTAGCAATTTTTGAAAAATCTTTAATAAACCTCCTATGAAAACCTACATGGCCAAGAAAAGATTGCAATTATTTCACACAAGTAGGTGGGGGAAGTTTTTCAATGATTTCTATCTTAGCCTTGTCTACCTCAATACCTCTTTCAGAAACTACATGTCCTAGAACAATGCCTTCTCTAACCATATAATGACTCTTCTCCCAGCTTAAGGTCAAGTTGCATTCAATGCACCTTTTCAAAACTAGATCTAATCTTTGCAAGCACTCATCAAAGGAATCACCAAACAGGGAAAAATCATCCATGAAAACTTCAACAAATTTAGTTACCATGTCAGAGAAAACAGAAAGCATGCACCTTTGATAAGTGGCGGGAGCATTGCATAGTCCAAATGGCATCCTCCTATAGGCAAATGTTCCGAATGGGCAAGTGAATGTTGTTTTCTCCTGATCCTCCGGTGCAATCGGAATCTGGTAGAACCCTGATAATCCATCAAGAAAACAATAAAACTTCCGCCCTGCAAGGCGGTTTAGCATGTCATCTATAAATGGTAAAGGGAAGTGGTCTTTTTTAGTGGCGACATTTAATCTTCTATAGTCAATGCACATCCGCCATCCAGTGGTCTTCCTAACCGGTACCAACTCTCCCTTCTCATTCTCTTCCACCGTGACTCCTGATTTCTCAGGAACTACATGTACCGGGCTCACCCATCGACTATCAGGAATGGGGTAAATCATATCAGCATCTAGCAATTTGATCACTTCCTTTTTTACCACCTCTTCCATGGCTGGATTTATCCTTCGCTGAGGTTGCCTAACGGGTTTGACATCTTGTTCTAGAGTGATGTTGTGCACGCATCTTGTAGGGCTAATTCCTTTGATATCACTGATCCCCCATCCTATAGCTGCGGAATTTTCCTTCAATACCTCAATCAGCTTACTTTCTTCTTTGTCGGAGAGATGTGAGGAGACAATTACAGGCTTCTTCTGATTCTCTCCTAAGTATACATACTTGAGGTGCGCAGGAAGTGGTTTCAATTCTAAGCTAGGTTCTTCAGGAAACCCACTTTCTTCCTCTTCATCTAAAGGTTCAAGTGCCTCTTCTCCTGCGGGAATTTCTGGGGTGCTATCCATTATTTCAACTAGTTTCCTTGCCTCTTCGGTCATGTAGCACGTCTCAGCTCGTATTGTTAGTGCCTCCTCAAGTGGTTCACGATTACAATGGCAATGATGAAATTCGGGAATTACGGATTCGTAGCAATCGACAAATTTTAACTCCTCCGCAACTTCCTTATCTCTGATGCTACATCCTACTGATGAACGGGAATTTGTCAGATTCTAATTCAGCAAATGAATTTGTTATTTAACCAAAGGCAATCCACAACTACAACGAAAACAGTAGTGTAGTAGTAGAATGACTCGAGTGTCGTTCTCTCAGGACTATACTAGCTTTATGAAATCTAATTAAGAATATAAAACAGCAAATAGAAAGCAATAGGGGTTTTCAAGCAGATAATGGAGATTGGTGATAGTATGGTCCTTCTTAACATAATGGGTCGATAATCATGCATAAATTCCTCGGTCTTGCATAGAGATCTTTGAATCAATCTTGTGTCCTGTTGCAAGTATTAAGCACTACGAAGATAATAAGGGTCTGACTCATCAACAACTAACGTCCTAATGTGTTCCGTAATTATTCAACACTACGAAGATAATTGGTCTGATTGGTTGACAAGTGTCCAAGTGTGCATAATAATCAATACAACATACGAGAATTTTGGTTGCAACTGATCAACGAAATAAAGCAATGACACGGAGTATAATGCGCGATATAGCCATTAGCATGATTATCTTCCCTCGCTAAGAATTCACATACTACCACCAACGATAAATTTAGTTACTCATAATAGGCATGCAATCAATAGCAATCATAGAAGAAAACATATTGAAAGAATATAAAATAAGTAGATAAAAACTGTAAGATACAAAGTTACCGAGGGTTGTCAATCTCCGGATGATTGCGATCCTACGCGCTCCAATCTGCTATGAAAAAGTATCCCCTAAGCTATGGAACTCCCAGGACAGGCCCCGGGAAGTCCCTACCTAAAACTATAGAGAGAGGTGAGAAAGTAGGCTTGGAAAGATATGAATTTCGGAGAAAAACTTGAGCTCTATATATAGGCCCCGAAAATACTCTGGGGCGGTTCGCCCGGTGGTGGGGCGGTTTGCCCCCCAGTTTTTCGCGGAATTTCCGCATTTTTCGACGCGGATTTGGATTTCTTCACCTTTTCGGACTCGGTTTATGACTTCTAGTAGCCTTCTAACCTCCAGATTCGGCCCCTAGACTCCAAATCCTATCCGGAAACCTTCAGATACTCCAAATAGGCTTCTGGAACACCAATTCCTTGTAGACTTCAATATAATTGCTCGTAAATCTCCGAATTTCAACCAAAACCTGTAAAATAAAATCTAAAGGGAAACGTGACACTATTCTAATAAAATGTACTAAAATATAGCTAAATTATCATAGAGGATAGCTAAAATAGGTGAAAAAGACTCGAATGAAAGTGTAAAATACACATTCATCACCTACCAACTCAATCTTCTCGCCCATTACCTCCATGGTTATTTTATTGCCTTTAAGTTCAAGGCATGTGTTGGTAGTTGCCATGAATGGTCTCCCAAGTAGTACTACGTGCTCACGGATATGGCTCTTTCCCTCGTCCACGGACTTCATCACTACAAAATCAGCTGGGATTATCAATTTGTCCACTTTCACAAGGATGTCTTCTATTATCCCGACTGGCCTCTTCACACTTTGGTCTGCCATTTGGACAACCATATCAGTTGGTGTCAATTCTCCGAGTTCCAGGGCCTTCTATACTGAATACGGCATTAAGTTAATGCTAGCTCCTAAGTCAAGCATTGCCTTTGTACTTCGTCCATTCCCTAAGGCGATGTCGATGATGAAGCTTCCAGGATCCTTTTTCTTCATGGGCAATCCGGCAATCGAGTTGACCGTTTCAACCCCATTCACTTCCTTTCCTGAAGTAATCCTTTTGTTCTTGATCTCACGAAAGTATTTCGTATAAGCTGGAATGTTCTGGATTAACTCTAAGAAAGGCACATTGACTTCCACTTTTGACAGGCGTTGGAATAGGGGTGAATCTTGAATATCCTTCTTGGCTGGTTTGATCCGACTCGGGTATGGCACATGTGGCTTCGGAGGCACATATGGATTGGAAGATTTGTGAAGTTCTCCTGGCATACTAGTTCCTACCTCGACTTCGTCATCATCTATGTCTATTACAGATGGTCTTGGTTCATCATTCCTTTCCGGAACTTCTTGAGGTTCTTTGGAACTTCTGCTACCCTCTTGCTCTGTGCTTGGTCCTGTATTATCGATCTCAGTAGATTCCACCCGTTTAGGACGTACGAAGTTAGGAAATTGTGTCATCTTGCCTCCTCGGAGCAGTAGATTCACCTCTTCGCACTCATTCTCCTTAGTAGCAACAGCTGGAGGTTGCTCAGGATCAGTTTCAGGCGTTTCATCAGGAGGACTAGGATTGACCGGTTCCCTGGAGTTGGGGGGTGATTCGCTCCTCACCTCGGGTGGTTTGCTCACTACTTCCTGGGGGGTATCCTCGACTTCTTTACCGCACCTTCCAGACTTCAGTAGGCTAAGCTCTTTTATAAGTTGCTCAGTTACTTCGATCGCTTCAAAAGCTTTCTCGATGCGAAGATTGTTCTCAGCTTGCCCTGCGTGTGCTATCTCGAAAACACTCTCAATGGCTCTAATCCCTGCGTAAAACGCAAGTTCCTCCTCCTCACTGATGTCTTCGTCCTCAGAATATCCTTCGTATAACCCGTCAGTTTCGTCTTGATTTGAGCATATGTTGGCGACTTCATTCGATATTACTTTCTCGGATTGTGCGGATCCATTGGCGTACTTTTGAAAGACCTTCACTGCCTCTTCGACTGTACATTCTTCTAAACCTCCACACATCCCATCCACTTGAAGCCTAACTTCATCACGTAGTCCTCCAACAAAAAACCAAATCAGCTCCCCATCGTCGAAATGGTGGTGGGGGCACTCACGTTTAGACAGCTCAAAACGCTCATAGGTGTCACAGAACCGCTCGTATTCTCCTTGCTTGAAGTGTTCGATCCGATTCTGTAGTGCAATCGTTTCATGGTAAGGCATGAAACGTGCCAAGAACTCCTCTACTACTTGGCTCCAGGTCCTCAGTGATCCTGGTGCTAACCTCGCTATCCATATCCTCGGTTCATATCCCAAAGCAAAAGGAAATAATTTCCTGCATAATTGATCCTCGGTGAACCCCTTTGCTGGAACTTTTGCTATGTCCTCTTCATAGGACCTGATGAAGCTTATCGGATTCATATCCTCTTCTTCTTCGAATCTTGGTATCCTTCTCACTATGGTGCTTGTTACCTCATATTCTGATAACTCTTCTTCCAAGTATATAGCTGACCCCCTCCTGACTTGCGAGAACGTAGGTGTCAAGCGGGCTTTTAAGGTCGTCATACCTGGAAATCTGTATCAGGAGTAACTCAAAACTGAAAATTAGCCTCGTTAGAAATTTCGAAAATCGAGAATATTTCTAGATATCGAATACTACTAAGGCTAGGAAAGGAGAATTAGAAACAGACTAGTAAACCAGTATCAGAGAGAGATTAAAAAGGAAAACCAAAACTAATAGAATTAGGAATCGAAAGCTGAAAATATAAACAAATTAAACAGAAAAAAGGAGTATAGTCCCCGGCAACGGCGCCAATTTGATGAACGCGGGTTTGTCGGGTCCCGGTTCAGTCAAATATATTTGTTATTTAGCCAAAGGAAATCCACAACTACAACAAAAACCGTAGTGTAGCAGTAGAATGACCTCGAGTGTCGTTCTCTCAGGACTATAACTAGTTTTATCTATTTAACTAGAGAATATAAAAACAGCAGACGTAAAAGCAAGGAGTTTTTCTAACAGATAATGGAAATTAGTGATACTATGATCCTTCAAAGCATAACGGGTCGATAATCATGCATAAATTCCTCGGTCTTGCATGGAGATCTTTGATCAATCTAATGTCCTGTTGTAAATATTAAGCACTACGAAGATAAAGATACCGACAAGTCAATCACTATTGTCCTATTGTGTTCCGTAATTATTCAACACTACGAAGATATAGATGCGTATAGGTCGACGAGGGTCCAATGGTGCATAAAATAATACAACATACGAGAATTTTGGGCTTAAGCCTGATCAACGAAATAAAGCAATAACACGGAGTATAATGCGCGATATAGCCATTAGCATGATTACCTTCCCTTCGCTAATAATTCACATACTACCACCAATGATAAGTTTAGCTACTCATAATAGGCATGCAATCAACAGAAGTCATAGAAGAAAACATGTTGAAAGATATAATAAAATAAGTAGAATAAACTGTAAGATACAATGTTACCGAAGGTTGTCAATCTCCGAAGAATTGCGATCCTACAAGCTCCAATCTGCTATGAAAAAGTCTCTCCTAAGCTACGGAGCCCCAGAACAGGCTCTGGGAAGTCCCTCCCTAAAACTACAGAGAAAGGTGAGAGAGAAGGTCTGGAAAAGTAAGAATTTCAGAGAAAACTGAGCAACTATATATAGGCCTCGAAATATTGTGGGGCGGTTCGCCCCGGAGAAAATCTCGCGGAATTCCGCATTTTCGACGCGTTTTTGGATTTCTTCCCCTTTTCTGACTCGGTTTCTGACTTCTAGTGGCCTTCTAACCTCCAGATTCGACCCCTAGACTCCAAATCCTATCCGGAAACCTTCAGATACTCCAAATAAGCTTCTGGAACACCAATTCCTTGTCAACTTCAATATAATTGCCCGGAAATCCTCGATTTTCAACCAAAACCTGTAAAATAAAATCTAAAGGGAAACGTGACACTATTCTAATAAAATGTACTAAAATATAGCTAAATTATCATAGAGGATAGCTAAAATAGGTGAAAAAGACTCGAATGAAAGTGTAAAATACACATTCATCATGGATTCAAACAGGACTATGATGAGACCATCTACACCGCGTTTGAGAGGTTCCAAGATCTCACGAACAAGTGCCCTCACCATGGTTTTGAGCTTTCTAACCTAGTCCAACACTTCTACAATGGACTAACCTTCGAGAACCAACAAGTGGTGGATTTCCAATGCCGAGGCAATATTTGGGAGGAAACCGCAGAAGCCATCTGGGCAGTTTTCGAAAGGCTAGCTAAGGGTTCGCAGTTCAAGGACCCAAGGACAATGGTTAGGAGACGTGGACCTGAAGCTCCACCGACTCAAGAAGCCCCTATGTATAGGGGGAATGGGGATCAATTCGAGTGCTTTACCAACGAATTGAAGCAACTCCTCAAGAGCGCCACTGGAACAACTGTTTCGAACGAAGTTTGCCGAATATGCAAGAACTATGGGCATGGGGCTCATATGTGTAGATCGGAGCTTGGGTATGATGATGGCAACTGGGTTCAAGGAGGCGAAGAGGAAGCCTTGCTACGGAGTTTGGTACTCAAGAAGTGATGAATGTGTATTTTACACTTTCATTCGAGTCTTTTTCACCTATTTTAGCTATCCTCTATGTTAATTTAGCTATATTTTAATGCATTTTATTAGAATAGTGTCACGTTTCCCTTTAGATTGTATTTTACAGGTTTTGGTTGAAATTCGAAGATTTCCGGGCAATTATATTGAAGTTGACAAGGAATTGGTGTTCCAGAAGCCTATTTGGAGTATCTGAAGGTTTCTGGATGGGATTTGGAGTCTAGGGCCGAATCTGGAGGTTAGAAGGCTACTAGAAGTCAGAAACCGAGTCCGAAAAGGGGAAGAAATCCAAAAACGCGTCGAAAATGCGGAATTCTGTGAGAAATTGTCTGGGGCGAACCGACCCAGACGTGGGGCGAACCGCCCGGTGTGTGGGGCGAACCGCCCCACAATATTTCGAAGCCTATATATAGTTGCTCAGTTTTCTTCGAAAATCATATCTTTCCAGACCTACTTTCTCACCTCTCTCTGTAGTTTTAGGTAGGGACTTCCCAGAGCCTGTTATGGGGGTCCGTAGCTTAAGGGATACTTTTTCATAGCAGTTTGGAGCTCGTAGGATCGCAATCATCCGGAGATTGACAACCTTCGGTAACTTTGTATCTTACAGTTTTATTCTACTTATTTTATTATATTCTTTCAACATGTTTTCTTCTATGATTTCTGTTGATTGCATGCCTATTATGAGTAGCTAAACTTATCGTTGGTGGTAGTATGTGAATTCTTAGCGAAGGGAAGATAATCATGCTAATGGCTATATCGCGCATTATACTCCGTGTCATTGCTTTATTTCGTTGATCAGGCACAACCTAAATTCTTGTATGTTGTATTAATTATTATGCATGATTGGACACTTGTCGACCATCAGACCAATTATCTTCGTAGTGTTGAATAATTATGGAACACATTAGGACAATAGCGATTGACTTGTCAGACCAATTATCTTCGTAGTGCTTAATATTTGCAACAGGACACTAGATTGATTCAAAGATCTCTATGCAAGACCGAGGAATTTATGCATGATTATCGACCCGTTATGTTAAGAAGGACCATACTATCACCAATCTCCATTATCTGCTAGAAACCCCCTTTGCTATCTGTCTGCTGTTTTATATTCTATTGTTAAATAGATAAAGCTAGTTATAGTCCTGAGAGAACGACACTCGAGTCATTCTACTGCTACACTACGGTTTTCGTTGTAGTTGTGGATTGCCTTTGGCTAATTACAAATTTATTTGCTTGAATTCGGAGCACGACATCCGCGTTCATCAAATTGGCGCCGTTGCCGGGGACTATACTCCTTTTTTCTGTTTAATTTGTTTATATTTTCAGCTTTAGATTCCTAATTCTATTAGTTTTAGTTTTCCTTTTTCCTGTTTAATCTCTCTCTGATACTTCTTTCCTAGCTTGTCACAGATATTCAGGTCTTGTGATGGCTCGCCCACTTTTGAAATCATGGGTTCAACCCAACAAAGCACTGATGAGAGGTCCGGCTATTGTTCTTTCTGCTGCAACTCGAGATTTGGAAATCAAAAGTTGCATGTTCCAGCAACTCCCGAGGTTCTATGGGTTGGCTAGGGAAGATGTTATGGGATACCTGAATGATATTGAACAATCTTCCAAGGCCCGGATCAGAGATAATGGACGATGAGCTAAGGATGAAGGTTTTTGCTATGGGGCTTGGCGATAAAGCCAAGGCATGGTTAGGCTCTCTGGAAGCCGGATCACTAGACACCTGGGACAAGGTGTATTCTGCTTTTATGGAGAAATACTTTCCTCACACATTGACTACCGCGCTTAAGGCGCAAATCACTGGATTCAAATAGGACTATGATGAGACCATCTACACCGCTTTCGAGAGGTTCAAGGACCTCATGCGCAAGTGTCCACACCATGGTTTTGAGCTTCCTGATCTTGTCCAGCACTTCTACAACGGACTCACATATGAGAGTCAACAGGTGGTGGATTTCCAATGCCGTGGTACTATCTGGGAAGAGACCGCCGAGGATGTATGGGTGTGTTTCAAAAGGCTTGCTAAAGGATCTCAATCCAAGGATCCAAGAGCAATGGTTAGAAGGTGTGGACCTGAGGCCCCACCAAACCAGGAGATCCCAATGCATGAAGTGAATGGTGTGAGTGGCGATAGGTTCGAAGGTTTCACCAATCAGATGAGGCAAGCTCTAAGTGGCCTAATCGGAACTTTTCTCTCCAACGAGGTATGTAGGGTGTGCAAGAATTATGGGCATGGGGCTCATATGTGTAGATCAGATCTAGCACGAGAAGATGTTCACTTGGGAAACCGTAGTAATCCTACTCCTAAGGACGAAGCATCTACATCCAAGTCAGCAACTCTCTTGGATAATTTACAGAAATTGGTGGATTTCACCCAAGTGTTTTTGAAGAGATACGAGGAGGATTCGGCAAAGATCAATGCTCGTCTGGATCAATTGGAAGCTAGAGCTAGTAGAGAGCAAAGGAAGTTACATAGCAGCACTGAGGGGTCCATGTCGATCAACGTGGTGGGGGATCAACCAGTGGAAATCACCATTAAGCAAGTTGCTAAGTGCGAGTGTTACAAGGATGAAGAGCCTCCACTAGCCAAGGAAGAAGAGAAGGACCTTGGTACTGATGAGAGTGGAAAGAAGCAACAGAATCCTGAGCCACTCCCTCAAAGTTTCGATGTTAAGGTCGGAATTGGCGAACTTGAAGATGTCCGTGCCACACTAGACACGGGATCTTACTCCAACGTGCTCCCTTTGAATGTGTTTAAGAAGAGTAACCTTGGAGAACTATCTGACCATAGGGCTATTGTGCAACTGGCGGATGAATCCTTTGTGAGACCCGAAGGCGTTGTGAAAAATGTGTTGGTCAAGATTGGTGAAGCATCTGTATACACCAATTTTGTAGTTCTGTCGGCGTCTGCACCTGGGACGGGGGATGTCATTCTCTTGGGACGAACGTTCTTGACTAAGCTACGCTCCGTGATGGACATCTGCCAAAGAACTTGCACTATTGAAGTGGATGGCAAGCAACATGTGTTGCAAGCCATACCTGATAATTCTTTCACTACTCACTACTGTGGTCTTGCAGCCTACATTCTTTCTTATTCACAGGTTCGTGGCATGGAGAGGAGATCGATGAAGGGGAAGTCTAGTAGCCGCAGAAAGAAGAGATAGGCGCGGACAGGAGTCGAGTCAAAGACTTTAAACAATGGCGCTATCCGGGAGGCAACCCGGAGATTTTATCGCTTTCTTTACCGCTTTAGATTTTATCTCACGAGTTTGATTGAGTATTATAGGTCACTTATACAAGCATTAGCTCTCACCTTGGATCCACTTTCGACGTTCGGGACGAGCGACGACGTTCAGGTTTGGGGAGGAGGCTATCGCTGGTTATCTCTATACTTATCTTGCTTATGATAAACTCGTGAAATGTTTTGCATTTGCACGTTTACTGCTTTCCTAGGATAGTCTTGCATGTTTTATATGGAGTTTATTGCCGATTTTTTTGAACTTTTTTATTGGGTAGATCAACTAACTATGTCATTAATCGTATGCTTCATCTCTATGAATTTGTTTGAGGTTTTTCTCGCTTGACTTGTCACATTTATGTATTGCATTTAGTTAAGCTTGGTAGTCTCGACATCACTTAGTGGTGTTTTCTCTACTGCGGTTCACGAAGGCCTTTATAATAGGATGATGCATGTTAGGGTCTTTTGGTCCCGAGTAATTATGTACCTAAGAGGCAGCAAGTCTTCACCATGCTTTGAGATTGCTAAATGCCTAGGAAGGAGGTAGTGTGAGGTTGTGTGATCCTTTGTTTATAACCTATTCTTCCGAATAGGTTTGGGGAGGGGGTTACACCATCATAGACTTGTTTCTGTTTTTTTTCATTTTCGTATCGTGAGTTTATTTTTTCATTTTTCATAAATTTTGCACTCCAACCTATTCTTTCGAATAGGTTTGGGGAAGTCGTGTGAGTCATTTTGTTTCTCTTTTTTTTTATGCTACTGCTGGCTAGAAAAATCGGAAAAAAAAAAAGGAAAAATTCCAGAAAAAAAAAAGAGAAAAAGAAAAAAGAATCTGGAAAGAAAAAAAAGAAAAACAAAGAAAAGACCCCAAAAAAGCAAAGAAGGGTCCAAAAAAGAAAGCCAAATAGCAGTTTAGCAAAGTGTTGAGTCTTTTCAAATTCTGGTAATATTCGTAATCGTGTTTTTCTATTTTTTGTCTTTTTTGTCTTAAGTGTCATCTGTTCTAGACCACCCTCGTCCTGCCATTCAGGAAGTGGTGAATAGCTTAAGACTTTACTTGAGAGATGGGTAGAATAGGGGAGAGTTTTCTTTTATAGGGAACCCTCCTTCGTTTGATGAGAGCCAGTACTGGTTCGACCTCTTTTGAGGGAAAGTCTTAACATGGTGGAACAGCAGTAAGTCCTCAGTTTCATAGGCACGGGACAACCATTTGTATCATAGCATGCTTCATTACGTCGTCACTGACTAGGTCAGGTAGAGAATGTTACGAGAGACTATCTTGTCTTGACATAAGTGCTTATGTGGATGTGTATAAGTCAATCGAGGTATTCTTCAACCTATATTCATGCTTTGATTTAGATGGTTTTTGTTCATATGTTTTTTGGTAGATTCAGTAGATTAGTTCATTTTATTTGGCATAAGACTCCATTTTGTGTCTTGCATGTTTTTTGTATTAGAGTCTAGCTTAGTTGCTTGAGGACAAGCAAAGGTTCGGTTTGGGAAGTTTGATGAATGTGTATTTTACACTTTCATTCGAGTCTTTTTCACCTATTTTAGCTATCATCTATGTTAATTTAGCTATATTTTAATGCATTTTATTAGAATAGTGTCACGTTTCCCTTTAGATTTTATCTTACAGGTTTTGGTTGAAATTCGAAGCTTTCCGGGCAACTATATTGAAGTTGACAAGGAATTGGTGTTCCAGAAGCCTATTTGGAGTATCTGAAGGTTTCCAGATGGGATTTGGAGTCTAGGGGCCGAATCTGGAGGTTAGAAGGCTACTAGAAATCGAAAACCGTCCGAAAAGGGGAAGAAATCCAAAAACGCGTCGAAAACGCGGAATTCCGCGAGAAATTGTCTGGGGCGAACCGCCCCGGACGTGGGGCGAATCGCCCCACACCGGGCGAACCGCCCCACAGTATTTTGAAGCCTATATATAGTTGCTCAATTTTTCCGAAAATCATATCTTTCCAGACCTACTTTCTCACCTCTCTCTGTAGATTTATGTAGGGACTTCCCAGAGCCTGTTCTGGGGGTCCGTAGCTTAGGGGATACTTTTTCATAGCAGTTTGGAGCTCGTAGGATCGCAATCATCCGGAGATTGACAACCTTCGGTAACTTTGTATCTTACAGTTTTATTCTACTTATTTTATTATATTCTTTCAACATGTTTTCTTCTATGATTTATGTTGATTGCATGCCTATTATGAGTAGCTAAACTTATCGTTGGTGGTAGTATGTGAATTCTTAGCGAAGGGAAGATAATCATGCTAATGGCTGTATCGCGCATTATACTCCGTGTCATTGCTTTATTTCGTTGATCAGGCACAACCTAAATTCTCGTATGTTGTATTAATTATTATGCATGATTGGACACTTGTCGACCATCAGACCAATTATCTTCGTAGTGTTGAATAATTACGGAACACATTAGGACAATAGCGATTGACTTGTCAGACCAATTATCTTCGTAGTGCTTAATATTTGCAACAGGACACTAGATTGATTCAAAGATCTCTATGCAAGACCGATGAATTTATGAATGATTATCGACCCGTTATGTTAAGAAGGACCATACTATCACCAATCTCCATTAACTGCTAGAAACCCCCTATTGCTATCTGTCTGCTGTTTTTATATTATCTTGTTAAATAGATAAAGCTAGTTATAGTCCTGAGAGAACGACACTCGAGTCATTCTACTGCTACACTACGGTTTTCGTTGTAGTTGTGGATTGCCTTTGGCTAATTACAAATTTATTTGCTTGAATTCGGAGCACGACATCCGCGTTCATCAAGAAGCTAGCTACGACAAGATGGTAGGAATCCTCGAGGTGGATTTTGGAGAAGAGGGTTCCGAATCAATCAAGGATATGCACCGGATAGCCAAACTTATGGCCCTAACCAAGACCGTAGTAGGCTTAACTATGGTAATGACCACTGCGAAAACCCCGCTCCAAAAGAGCAACCGAAGTCGAAGTCGGCTCAACTGATGGAGAACTTGCAAAAGATGGTTGATCACACCCAAAGTTTTCTCAAACGTTATGAAGAAGATTCTGAGAAGACTAGGGCAAGGCTTGATAGGTTGGAAGAGAGCACTAGGCTTGCCCATCAAAAGATGCAAGAGTTGATCGACCGAGGAGAAAGTAGGGAGCAAGGCAAACTGCCTAGCAACACTGAGAAGTCAATGTCCATTACCATGGCGGGTGATCTACCTGTTGAAATCACCATCAAGAAGGTTGTTGAGTGCGAGTGTTGCAAGGGGGAAGTGCCCCCACAGGCCAAGGAAGAAGAGAAGGACCTTGGTTCCGACGAGAGTGAAGAGGAGCAAGAGGATCCCGAGCCACTCACTCAAAGTTTCGATGTAAAGGTCGGGATTTGTGAGCTTAAAGATGTCTGTGCCACACTAGACAAAGAATCCTACTCTAATGTGCTCCCTTTGAATGTGTTCGAGAAGAGTAGCCTTGGAAAACTATCTGAGCATAAGGCTATTGTGCAACTGGCGGATGGATCCTTTGTGAGACCCGAAGGCGTTGTGAAGAATGTATTGGTCAAGATTGGTGAAGCTTCTGTATACACCAATTTTGTAGTTATGCCGGTGTCTACACCTGGGACGGGAGATGTCATTCTCTTGGGGCGAACGTTCTTGACTAAGCTACGCTCCGTGATGGACATCTACCGAAGGACTTGCACTATTGAGGTGGATGGCAAGCGACATGTGTTGCGAGCCATATCTGATCCACCTGATACTTCTCACACTATTAACTACTGTGGTCTTGCTGCCTATGTTCATTCTTATTCACAGGTTCGTGGCATGAGGAGGAGATCCATGAAGGGGAAGTCTAGTACCCTCAAGAAGAAGAGCTAGGCGCAGACAGGGGTCGAGTCAAAGACTTTAAACAATGGCGCTATCCGGGAGGCAACCCGGAGTTTTTATCGCCTTTTTACCGCTTTATTGCATGCATTCATACTTGAACAATTTGCTTTTCATATGTGAATTTGTTCGTCTCTGTGTCGTATGTGCTTATGTTATGTTTGAGTGAGATTTTTCGAGTGGTTTTATGAGGAAAATGGTTTTCGGGGACTTAAAAACCGTGTTTTTGTCGAAGATTTCGTCTCCCCGCATCACGAGGTGGGGGGCGAATCACCCCGCACGGGGCGACTCGCCCCACGACCTCTGTAGGTCAAAAACGCGGAATTCTGCCTTTTACCTCATTTCTTCATCTCTTCATCCTTCTTTCTCACCGAAACTCGCAATTTTAGCTTCAAATCTTCATAAAACCTTCATTTCTCCACCAAATTTAGTGTTCTATAGCTTCAATCGAAGTCCATTACGTGATCTTTCTTTTCATCCGAACAGATTTCACCCTAGTGCATTCGTTTTCCAGATCTGAGGTATCTTCTTATGAGCCCTAATTTTTCAAATTTGGGGGTTTTCTAATTTGAGCTTCAATTTGGCTTATATGATGAATGGGTAGGTTGTTCGTGTGTTTAGAAGCATTATTTACTATCAATTGCATGCTCAATTATGCTTGAATTGTTGATTTGGGAATTTTGCTACTAGATGATCCATCTTGTTATGCAATATATCTTTTCTTTGATTCCATACTTATGATTATGCTTATTGATGTAATAATGATGGATTTGATGGTAGAATGCATAATTGATGGGTATGAGGGTTTATGATGTTAGAATTTTTCGCTACTATGGTATGAATTGAGCCTTGTTATTTAGGTTATTGGTTGTCTAGCAAGAGCATAATGTGATGTAATTGCATGTAGTGGTTACATTGGTATGTTGCATGTTGAAGAAGCTAAGCTAGACATAAAGGATTTGGGGAGTTCGATTGTTGATTTTATCACTTGTGTGTTTCGTTCTTACATTAGCATATGCATGGGTCTGTTTTGTGTCATACGAGGTACTAACTGTTGTTTGTAGGAACCATGCCAAAGGAAAGGAGCACTCGCGTATGATTACTATGAAGTATTGGAGGGGGATCGATTACAACCATGAAAAGGAGAGTGATCTCGTTAGACGTGCGTTCGAGCCACGGGCTCTTGCAACAATGTCGCGGATTATCCAAGAGGAGGAGCTAGAGTACACCTGGAGTAAGGACTCCTATGCCTATTCATGCACCACCGAAGGGACAGAAACAATTATTACGTCAGCAATCTATCACAAGGACTACAAAGTTCGAGTGAATAGGAAGGCACAGGGACGATCTTGCCGCGTCGGATTCAATCTTGAGTCGACAGTGGCTAGAAGGTTCCGAAGCGCTAGCTTGGTTCCAAAACATAATGACATGGGTGCCCAGCCCCACTTGGGGGTGCCCCTTGACTGCCTCTAAAGGGAGCATCATATTGTCATCGGGAGCATCAACTGTAGAGAATGTGGTCGACATTGGAACAAATGGTAGAAGATCTCTGAGTATCCGAGCAGCTTACTGTAACCTCCTCGGGGTGTAAAACGTTGGAGAGGGAGACTCTGATACCACTGCTCTTTCCCCTTCAACAGTTCACAGACTATTGGAGGGCTACAGGATGGAAGATTCCATAACAGCGGCGGCTAATCTTGAGGATTCTCTTTGACAATGCAACTCTACTGGTGACGATGATGATGACAGTAGTGACAATGAAGGCCATACGGACAATGATGATACAGATGGAGGAGTTGTTCCTATCGGTCTATTAATGGAACTACCGCCACTACCACAAGCCCCGATGATCATCTATAAGGTTCCCAGAGCAGTCCCAATAACTCACAAGCAGGATACTCAGCCGACCGAGGCCAAACCATGCGGTAACATCTAGTATCACATCTTATTTCCTCATTTTCTTACGGCTAGGGACTAGCGTTAATTTCATGAGGGGGGATGGGATTTAAGTGATCTAGTGTTGTTAGTTTGGAGCTTGACATTGGTAGGCTGAGTATAGTATCTTGCATGTTTTATCCGTCTGCATTTTCATTTGCACGTTTACTGCTTTCTTAGTTTTTTAGGTTGCATACACTTCATTCATCCTAGGATAGTCTTGCATGTTTTATATGGAGTTTATTGCCTAATTTTTTGAGCTTTTTTATTCGGTAGATCAACTAACTATACCATTAATCATATGCTTCATCTCTATGAATTTGTTTGAGGTTTTTCTCGCTTGGCTTGTCACATTTATGTATTGCACTTAGTTAAGCTTGGTAGTCTCGACATCACTTAGTGGTGTTTTCTCTACTGCGGTTCACGAAGGCCTTTATAATAGGATGATGCATGTTAGGGTCTTATGGTTGTTTTCCCGAGTAATTATGTACCTAAGAGGCAACAAATCTTCACCATGCTTTGAGATTGCTAAATGCCTAGGAAGGAGGTAGTGTGAGGTTGTGTGATCCTTTGTTTGAAACCTATTCTTTCGAATAGGTTTGGGGAGGGGGTTACGCTATCATTAGACTTGTTTTTCGTTTTTCATTTCTGTGTTGTGAGTTTATTTTTCCTTTCTCGTAAATTTTGTACTCCAACCTATTCTTTCGAATAGGTTTGGGGAAGTCATTTGTGAGACATTTTGTTTCTATTTTCGTTGTGCTACTGCTGGCTAAAAAAAATCAAAAAAAAAGAAAGAAAAATTCCAGGAAAAAAGAAAAAAAGAAAAAAGAAACTTGAAAGAAAAAAAAGAAAAAAAAAGGAAAAGACCCCAAAAGAGCAAAGAAGGGTCCAAAAAAGAAAGCCAAATAGCAGTTTAGCAAAATGTTGTGTCTCATTTTCCAATTCTTGTAATGTTCGTAATCGTGTTTGTAATTTTCTATCTTTTCTTTTGGTTTTGAGTGTCATCTGTTCTAGACCACCCTCGTCCTGCCATTGAGGAAGTGGTGAATAGCTTAAGACTTTGCTTGAGAGATGGGTAGAATAGGGGAGTGTTATCTTTTATAGGGAACCCTCCTTCGTTTGATGAGAGCCAGTACTGGTTCGACCTCTTTGAGGAAAAGTCTTAACTTGGTGAACAGCAGTAAGTTCTCAGTTTCATAGGCACGGGACAACCATTCGTATCTTAACATGTTTCATTACGTCGTCACTGACTAGGTCCAGGTAGAGAATGTTACGAGAGACTATCTTGTCTTAACATAAGTGCTTATGTGGATGTGTATGAGTCAATCGAGGCATTCTTCAACCTATATTCATGTTTTGATTTATATGGTTTTTGTTCATATGTTGTTTGATAGATTCAGTAGATTAGTTCATTTTATTTGGCATGAGACTCCATTTTGTGTGTTGCATTGTTTTTTGCATTAGAGTCTAGCTTAGTTGCTTGAGGACAAGCAAAGGTTCGGTTTGGGGAGTTTGATGAATGTGTATTTTACACTTTCATTCGAGTCTTTTTCACCTATTTTAGCTATCCTCTATGTTAATTTAGCTATATTTTAGTGCATTTTATTAGAATAGTGTCACGTTTCCCTTTAGTTTTTATTTTGTTTTGGTTGAAAAACGAGGTTTTCCGGGCAATTATATTGAAGTAGACAAGGAATTGATGTTCCAGAAGCCTAATTGGAGTATCTGAAGGTTTCCGGATAGGATTTGAAGTCTAGGGGTCGAATCTGGAGGTTAGAAGGCCACTAGAAGTCAGAAATCGAGTCCGAAAAGGGGAAGAAATCAAAAAACGCGTCGAAAACGCGTATCTGGCCGAGTTTTACTCCCAGGCGAATCGCCCGGGATGTGGGGCGAATCGCCCCACACCAGGCGAGTCGCCCGGTGTGTGGGGCCCTTCGCCGCACACAATTCGAAGCCTATATATAGTTGCTCAGTTTTTCTCCGTTTTTCATACTTTTCCAGACCTTTTCTCTCACCTTTCTCTGTAGTTTTAGGTAGGAACTTCCCAGAGCCTGTTCTGGGGGTTCATAGCTTAGGAGATTCTTTTTCATAGCAGTTTGGAGATTGTAAGATCGCGATTCTTCGGAGATTGACAACCTTCGGTAACATTGTATCTTACAGTTTTTCTACTTATTTTTATATATCTTTCATCATATTTTCATTCATTCGTGGTATGATTTCTGTTGATTGCATGACAACTATGAGTAGCTAAACTTCTCGTTGGTGATAGTATGTGAATTCTTAGCGAAGGGTTAATAATTATGCTAATGGCTATATCGCGCATTATACTCCGTGTTATTGCTTTATTTCTTTGATCTATCTAAATCTCTATCTTCGTATTGTTGATTAATTATTGCACACAATTGGACAATTCATTGGTCTTTGACCTATCTATATCTATATCTTCGTAGTGTTTGATAATTACAACTGGACAATTCATTGATCAAAGATCTCCATGCAAAACCGAGGAATTTATGCATGATTATTAATCCGTTATGCTTTGAAGGACCATACTATCACCAATCTCCATTATCTGTTAAGAAAAACCTTTGCTAAACCGTCTGCTGTTTTATATTCTAAATTAGATTAGATAAAGCTAGTTATAGTCCTTAGAGATCGACACTCGAGGTTATTCTACTGCTACACTACGGTTTTCGTTGTTGTTGTGAATTGCCTTTGGCTAAATAACAAATTTATTTGATTAATTGGAACCCGACAATTCCACGTTCATCAGAGATGAGGAATCTCGGCAAGCCAAATCGACACACGATGTTTCTCCACACAAAGTTCATCACTCTTTGTTCGGTGATGGTAGATACTGCCTCAACTTCCGCCCACTTGCTAAAGTATTCGACCGCGACGATGATGAACTTCTTTTGACCCGTGCCTCTTGGGAAAGGACCGACTATGTCGATGCCCCATATGTCGAAAGGGCAAGTGATGGTGATGGGCATGAGAGGTTTCGCTGGGACATTGATCAAATTGGCGTGCATTTGACACTCCTCGCACCTTCTTACAAATTGGGCAGCATCTTCACGATCAGTGGGCCAGTAGTATCCTTGTCGAATGATTTTTTGCGCGAGGGTTCTTCCTCCGGCATGGTCCCCGCAACTTCCTCGATGCATCTCTCCAAATAGTTTCTGGACTTCTTGTTCGGCGACACATCTCAAGTAGACTCCCTCGAAGGACCTTTTGTACAAGTAGTCTCCTTGCATGATGTAGCGGGCTGCCTTTCCTTTGATCTTCCTTGCTTCAGTCTTGTCACGGGGAAGGCTTCCATTTGTGAGATATGTAGTGATCTCTTGCATCCAACTCGGTTGGGTGTCAATTGCCAAGACGTTTGGCTTTGATGACCACAAGGATGACGCGTTGATTTTCATAAGTATCACATTCCGGGTATCCACTCCTCCGGAAGCTGAAGCATACTTTGATAGGGCATCCACCCTTTGATTGAGATCTGTTGAGAATTTCTCAATCTCGCAACTTTCGAATTTTTGAATTTCCTCCGCGATGACGCTTTTGTACTCGGCCAGTGAATCCTTCTTGGTTTTGAATTTTCCCAAGATTTGCTTCTCGGCCAGTTGAGAATCAGTGAATAGATGTAGCTTCTTCACTTCCAATGCTTTTTCCATACGTAGAGCTATGAGGATGGCTTCATACTCGGCTTCATTGTTGGAGACCGAGAAACTAAGAGTAACGGCGTACTCAAGTTCAGCTCCTCCGGGACTCTTGAAGTATATTCCTATCCTGCCATTTTTTCCTGATGTGGATCCATCCACATGAAGAATCCAGACGTCTCCATGGTTGACTAATTCCTTGGGTTTTGGAGAGACGGTCTCCGTACCCTTTGGCTCGTCGATTTTTTCTGTCAGGAACACCTCATGCCTTTTTCTTATTGTCTGGGACATCTCCTTGAGCTCTTTCAAAGCATCTTCAAGAGCTTGCATAGGGTTGCTTTGATGGGGCTGCTCCTCGACCATCATCATGACCTTCTGTGTTTCCGAAGGGTTTTCCTCTGAAGTTCCCTTGGAGGTATACTCTACGAGGAAGTCGGCGATGACTTGTGCTTTCTTGGCCACGGGTGCTTGATAGTCAATGTCGTACTCGCTTAGTTCAATTGCCCACCTTGCTAATCTTCCCGAGTTTTCGGGTTTTCCAAGGACTTGCTTGAGAGGTTGCTTCGTCAAGACTACAACCTTGTGAGCTCCAAAGTAGGGCTTCAACCTCCTTGATGTATAGACGAGGGCGAAGGATAGCCTCTCGATATCCATGTACCGCGTTTCAGCTCCGACGAGTACTTTACTCAAATAGTAGATGGGCAAGTGGTCGTTACCTTGGATTCGTACCAAGACCGAGCTGATAGCTTCTCCAGTTGCTGCTAGGTACAAGTAAAGCACCTCTCCTTCTATGGGTTTTGACATAGTGGGGGAGCGAGTAGATACTCTTTCAGCTTCTCGAAGGCTTCCTCGCATTCTTTCGTCCACTCGAATTGGCTGCTCTTCCTTAACACTTTGAAAAATGGGAGATTTTTCTCGGCAGACCTCGAGATGAATCTACTCAATGCGCTCGACTTTCCGACCAATTGTTGCACCTCATTGATGGATTGAGGTTGAGGAAGATCAAGGATAGCCTTTATCTTCTCGGGGTTTGCTTCTATTCCTCTCTATGTTACCATGTAACCGAGGAACTTCCCCCCTTTGACTCCGAAGGTACACTTCGCTGGGTTGAGCTTCATGCCATACTTTCTCAAGATTGAGAAGCATTTTGCCAGGTAACCTACATGTTGCTCCTCGGTCTTGCTCTTGACGAGCATATCATCAACATACACTTCCATTGTTTTACCCAGCTCTTCTTTGAACATCTTGTTGACTAGCCTTTGGTAGGTTGCTCCGGCATTTTTAAGACCGAATGGCATCACGTTGAAGCAATACACATTGCCATTAGCAAAGAAGGCGGTCTTGGGCACATCATCTTTGGCCATTTTGACTTGGTAGAAGCCCTGGTATGCATCC
The DNA here is from genome assembly GCA_028274465.1 of Plantago ovata. Taxonomy (NCBI): domain Eukaryota; kingdom Viridiplantae; phylum Streptophyta; class Magnoliopsida; order Lamiales; family Plantaginaceae; genus Plantago; species Plantago ovata. Next base: position 48,057,499 of record CM051457.1, read on the forward strand.
ATGAAACTCAAGAGGGCGCATCCAGTAGTGGAATCGACCAGCTGGTCGATCCGTGGGAGAGGGTAGGGATCCTTCGGGCAGAACTTGTTGAGTCTTGTGAAGTTGTTGCACATTCTCCACTTGCCTGGACCCTTCTCCACGAGGACCACATTGCAAACCCAATCGGAGTATCTCACCTCCTTGATGTGACCAACCTTAAGAAGTCTTTGTACTTCAGCTTCAATGATGGCATTATCTTCCGCACTGAAGTCTCTTTGCTTTTCTCTGATGTGGGTGATCGACGGGTCGACGTTCAGACGGTGAACAGCGACTCGTGGGTCGATCCCCTTGAGGTCCTCGGTATTCCACGCGAAGATGTCGTTGTTATCTCTCAAACATTGGATGAGTTTCATCCTTACTTCTGTAGTCATCTCGGTACCAATTTTTGTGACCTTGTCGGCACTTCCTTCGACAATTTGGATTTCTTCAAGGGTTTCTCTTGCTTCAATTTTGTTTTCCTCAAAGAACTTCTTCTTTTGGAAGATGGTGGAATTGGTGGGATCACTTGATACTCCTCGAGCTCCTTAACAGCTCCTACTAGCGTATCCTTGTCTTTCTTCATGATTGCTTTTCTTCGCCTAAGTGACGGACTTGGCTTTTTCGACTTTTTCTTCACTCGCCGAACCGTGTAGAAACGATAAGGCGCATTGTGAACAAGGGGTGGATCCTCGGATGATTGGCCCGGGTTGGGTTCTCCAATGGCAACCCTAGAAGTGAACTTGGCCGACATGGTGTAGCATTCCCATGCTTCTCTTATGTCTCCTACCTCTTGTCCAATTCCCAAAGGAGTGGGAAACTTTAACTTGTTGTGGACTGTAGACACTACGGCTCGGAATTGAGAGAGACCGGGTCGGCCTAGGACTGCAAAATAATCGAAGGGCATATCGACGACCACGAAAGGAACATGTTGAGTCACTCGTCGAGGAGCGCTACCCATTGACACCGTGAGGTTGATCATTCCGAGTGGCATGATAGGTTGTCCTCCAAACCCTACCAATGCGCTCCTCACTTCCTTGAGTCCTTCTCTTGGATTCATTTGCATCCTCTTCAAGGTTCCGGTGAAAATCAAGTTAGCCGAACATCCGGTGTCGACAAGGATCGTTCCTAACTTGTATGATTGAACATCCAGGGAAACTACAAGTGGGACACAAGGATCATAGATGTTTCCTCCTCCGGCATGCCTCAGAGGTATCTCGCTATCATCGAAAGAGATAACATTGGTTCCCGGTCGTGCGACTTGAGCATACTTCACATCTCGAACTCTAAGATTATCCGCCATAATCTCCCTCTGATTACGAGTGTCGCCTCCTGCAGGTCCTCCCGCAATTGTAAGAGTGTGGATGCTTCCATTCACGGGGCGGTTCTCATAATTGTTGTAATTATGAATGTCATCATCATGAGGGTTTCCTTGGTAATGGTGCTCGCTCCCACTTTGAGGTGGAGGAGGCAAGATTACCAGAGGTTCCTCCTTCCGGATGTAGCTAACCAACTGGCCATTGCGTATCATCCTCTCAATTTCGTTCTTGAGCTCGACGCACTCATCAGAGGTATGCCCTTTCCCCTTGTGGAACTTGCAAAATTTCTCCGAACTTTTGTTTCTTTGGTTTTCTTGAATAGGGGGTGGCCAGGAGACGTCTAGCTTCCTCGAGACTATATAGTTCAAGATGTCGGATCTTGGCCTATTTAAGTCTGTGTAGTTGCTATATCGTGTTGGAGGTGACCTCCTAGGAGGAGACCTCTTGTCTCTGAAATCATTTCTAGAGTGACCCTCTTTGATCAACCCATGCTTTTGATCTTTTCTTTGCTTACCGGGATTTTGCGGGCGAGAAGGGTACTCCTTATCCTTTTCTTTTTCCTTCCCTTTTTCTTTGGGAGGATTGGTTCTCACTGTGACAGTTTTTCGGAATTCCTCGGCCTCGAGGAAATCCTTGCAAACCTTGGCAAGTTGTGCTTCATTCTCCACACACGATGCTGAGAGTACGTCTTGGAACTTGATGTTGGTAGTGTTACCATACAAGTATTCTTTCCTCTCATTGATCGAGTGATCTTCAACTTGGAGGGCTGCTTCATGAAAGCGATTGATGAAGTCCCTCAAGTCCTCATTGTTTTTCTGAACAATTTCAGCCAAGTACCTCACTCTTCTCTTGGCATTCATGACCTTCTCGAAACGCTTAGAGAACTCCTTGCAGAGATCTCTATATGACTTGATGGATCGATGAGGGAGGTGAGACCACCATTTCATGGCTTCTCCGGAGAGGTTAGCTAGGAAGAAGAGTGCTTTAGTCCTCGAATCATGATCATAAGCATCCATCTTAGTGCCAAATCTTACCAAGTAATCCTTCGGACAACTTGTTCCATCATAACTTTCGAAGGTGGGGAACCCTCTTTCGATTTTGGCTTGGTGGCTCCTAATCTCGTCGCACAAAGGGCTCGGATCTTGGTCTTGCTCTTTTTGTTGGATAGTTCCTCGTAGAGTCTCTATCTGAGCATCAAGTGCGGACTTCCTCGCGTTGAGTTCCTCCAGAGTGAGCCTCCTCCCCATGATGGGGTCGATCAAGGGGGTTACCTCAGCTACTGTTCTTAATGCTTGATTTTCCGCCACCGCTTCTTGTTGGTTCTGAGGAGTTACTTGGTTCGGCGTGACTTGATTAGGGAGAGCGGGTGGTGTAGCGACCACCGGAGCTCTATTTTCTTGTTGAGCTACATTTTGCAATGAGGCCCGTATCCTTCTATCGATCAAGTCTCTCAAATCATCCAGGGCACCTTGAAGTCCTAACCTCGATTGAACTCTTGATGGTCCAAGTCGAGATTGGATTGGCCTTGTGTTGGCTCTTGAATGTGCCTCATCTTGTGCAACTGGTGCTCTTCCTTGTGATTGACGAGGAGCGACCAGGGTGTCATGAGGTTGCTCTTGCACTGGCGCTTGTTGTGCTCCTCGAGCTTGGATCTCAGCGTTAACTCTAGCAGCCTCATTACCCCCCACATATCCTTGTAATGTGAGGAGGAACAAGCCGTATTTAGCTTCGCCCATCCCGACATCTGATGGTCGGACTACGCGTCCATCAGGAAGGGTGAATTTCAATGCGGACGGTTGAGGAGGGTTCACTGCTACGGGAGGTTGATTGATTGCTACTGGAGGAGGTTGCCCTCTTGGTTCGGCGTTGTTCGTGACACTCAATGCTCCATAGGAACTTCCTACTGGAACTCCCTGTGGGTTGTTTTCCCCCGATCTTTCATCTTGGGAGTTGGTGACATTGGTGAATGCCCCCTCCGTGTAATCTTGGTTCCTTGCAACATTGTTATTTCTCGGTGCCCTCATAGCAGCAGCCATTCCGCCTCCTCGACCGTTATTAGGGGGACGTCCCCTAGGTCGAGGAGGATTCCTGGGTGGTGCATTAGCAAGACGGTTGCTTCTTCTGGGAGGCATATTCGTTAAGTGTCATGAGGAGGTAAGTGGCTCGACCAGTAGGGCTAGGAATGACCTTTTGTGTCGTTTCCCACAAACGGCGCCAAATGTTGAAGGGTAATTCGTACTTCTTCCTAAGTTCGCAGTGAATCGTCAATCTAAGCTATTCTAGTTCTTCTTCATGTAGTGTTCCTCTTGAATTGGTAGTGAACCTTCTCGTAGCTTCCTCGTACCTGAAATATACTTGGGGGGGGGGTTAGTGGTGGGTGAGTGGTAGGTGAGAGGTGTTAATGCTTACCCGCTGGGTAATGAATGAGTCTTTTATATACTCGTAGACTTTTAATGTCAACCCTTGTAGGATCGTGACAAGTGTCCGGACGGGATTGAAGCCTCCTTAGGCCCAAGCCCATTAAGGAGGTCCATGGGCCTTGGCACAAATATCTTGGCTAGGGTTGAGAGAGCAACGTGGACATTTCGGGTCCCACTTGGTAATCTGGAGGACGGGACCCACTGGGAGCGACCATGGGTGGTCACCTAGGTGTCCTCGTGCCTTCCTCTTACGTTGGTGGTCCGAGTAGTGCTCTGCCTAGTTTCTCTCAGAGAGTGTTACCTTGACGTAAGGCCTCCTCGAGCACTAGAGATGCTCCTCGAGCTCAATAGGTGCTTTGTCCTTGTGATGAGCTTATTTTGAGGGTTGACCTCTTAGTGATGGTCGGACCCTATGTTGGTCGAACCACACCTTAGTGACATACTTGGGTGTGGTCGCGCTCCTTGAGGGACGGCCTATGATGCTTTGTCGCGCTCTTAGACCGCTCCAGTTCGTACATGCGGACTGGACATATTTCAACACTAACAATAACAATCTACCATACCATAATGACAAATTCCTAATTGATGTTACTAAAATATGTCCAGTCACGTCCTAGTCCGCCAACATGCGAATTAGGGCGCCCCGGACTCTCCGGAGTACTAAGAAACTGCGAGGATGCTTCCGGTGCGAGTGATGACATACCGACAGGTCGCACCCTCGAGTAAATTGGCACATCCGGAACCATGCACCTTCAGGTTCCTAATATATCCGGGACCAAGAGTCTATGGAAATTGCCTGTAAAGGTCCTAAGGACCAGGGCCATAACGGCGCATGCCGGGGATCCCAGAGTCGCATGCTTCCGGTTGCTATATCCGAGGTCTAATACTTATGTATACGGGAGACCACGACAAAGCATCCGTATTTGTCACTCACAACTAACTGCATGATGAACGAGATTGTCAGACTCAATTAATCAAATAAATTTGTTTTTAGCCAAAGGCAATTCACAACTACAACGAAAACCAAGGCACGTAGTGTAGAAGTAAAATAACCTCGAGTGTCGATCTCTAAGGACTATAACTAGCTTTATCAAATTTAACTTAAACTATAAATCAGAAATCAACCAAAGCACAGATTTTTCTTATCAATATGATGGAAGTTAGTGATAGTATGATCAATCAAAGCAACGGGTAATAATCATGCATGAAGTACTTGAAGTTTGTATAGAGATCTATGATCATGAATTGTTCTACGTGTTCCTTTCAATTCAACACTACGAAGATAGAAGGCTTAGATAGATCAAAGAAATAAAACAATAAATCAAGTCTTAAACGCGCGAAGCCACTCATGCATAATCAAGAACCCTAGCTAAGAAATTACATACTATCACCAACGATAGATTTAGCTACTCATATTGCAATCAACAAGAATCAAAGCAAGATTGAATGAAAACATGTTGAATGAAATAAATAAAAGCAGAAAAATCGTGAGATACAAGTTAACAACGAAGGTTGTCAATCTCCGATGAATTGCTAACTCACAAGCAATAATCGAAAATCAAAGATGTCCAATCTCTATGCTAAAGCTTCCAAATCAATAAGAAAAAGAGTCTTCTATGCCAATAATTCCCAGAACAGACTCTGGAGAATTTGTCTCTCAAAATAATGTGAAAAGATCTGAAAAACGTAGAAAAATAGGCAAAGATATATATAGCTGCGGAAACTCCCCAGGCAAACCGCCCCAGGTGCGGGGCGATTCGCCGGGTGTGGGGCGAACCGCCCCACGTCCCAGGCCGTTCGCCTGGGACATCCAGACTAGCGAGAGCGAGATTTTTGGTCTTCTTTTCCTTTTCGGACTCGGATTTTGCCTTCTAGTGACCTTTAAGCCTTGAAACTCGTCCCCTAGGCCTCAAATCTCATCCGGAACCTTCTAGATACACCACGAACGTCCTCGAAACACCAAAACTTCGTCCTCTTCATCAATATTGCCCATAAACATACATTTTTTTACCTAAAACCCGAAAAATGCAAAGAAAAGGGAAACGTGAGACTATTCTAATAAAATGCACTAAAATATAAGCTAAATTAACTTAGAGGATACCTAAATTGGTGAAAAAGACTCGAATGAAAGTGTAAAATACACGTTCATCAAACTCCCCAAACCGAACCTTTGCTTGTCCTCAAGCAACTAAGCTAGACTCTAATGCAAAAAACCAATGCAACACACAAAATGGAGTCTCATGCCAAATGAAATGAACTAATCTATTGAGTCTATCAAAAACTTATGAACAATGACCATACAAATCATAACGTGGATATTGGTTGAAGAATGCCTCGATTGACTCATACACGTTCACATATGCACTATGTTAAACAAGATAGTCTCTCGTAACATTCTCTACCTGGACCTAGTCAGTGACGACGTAATGAAACATGTTAAAATACGAATGGTTGTCCCGTGCCTATGAAACTGAGGACTTACTGCTGTTCACCAAGTTAAGGCTTTCCCTCAAAGAGGTCGAACCAATACTAGCTCTCATCAAACGAAGGAGGGTTCCCTAAAAGTTCACACTCCCCTATTCTACCCATCTCTCAAGCAAAGTCATAAACTAATCACCACTTCCTGAATGGCAGGACGAGGGTGGTCTAGAACAGATGACACTCAAACAAACAAAAGACAAACTTTACAACTCAATTACGAACATTACATGAATTGAAAAACGAGACAAACACTTTGCTAAACTGCTTTTTGGCTTTCTTTGGACCCTTCTTTGCTTTTTTGAGGTCTTTTCTTTTTTCTTTTTTTCTTTTACAGATTATTTCTTTTTTTTCTGGAAATGTTTTTCTTTTTTTCTTTTTTTTGATTTTTTTTCCTTTCTCTTTTTTTGTATAGCCAGCAGTAGCACAACGAAAAAGAAATTACAATGATTCACAAACGACCTCCCCAAACCTATTCGAAAGAATAGGTTGGAGCACAATCTTTACGAAAAAGGAAAACAAACTCACAACACTCAAAATCGAAACACAAGTCATATTGACAGCATAACCCCCTCCCCAAACCTATTCGTTAGAATAGGTTTCAAACAAAGGATCACACAATCTCACACTACATTCTTCCTAGGCATTTAGCAATCTCAAAGCAAGGTGAAGACTTGTTGCCTCTTAGGTACATAATTACACGGGAAAACAACCACAAGACTCTAACATGCATCATCTTATTATAAAGGCTTCGTGAACCGCAGTAGAGAAAACACCACTAAGTGATGTCGAGACTGCCAAGCTTAACTAAGTGCATATATAAATGTGACAAGCCAAGCGAGAAAAAACTCAAACAAATTCATAGAGATGAAACGCATGGTCTGATGAACCGGAATTTGTCAGATTCTAATTAATCAAATAAATTTGTATTTAGCCAAAGGCAATTCACAACTACAACGAAAACCGTAGTGTAGCAGTAAAACAACCTCGAGTGTCGATCTCTAAGGACTATAAATAGCTTTATCTAATCTAACTTAAAATATAAAATCAACAAACGACTTAGCACAGGTTTTTCTTATCAAGATAATGGAAGTTAGTGATAGTATGATCATTCAAAGCATAGTGGGTTAATAATCATGCATGAAGTACCCGATCGTTTTGCATAGAGATCTTTGATCATGAATTGGCCGATGTGTTCCGTTATTATTCAAGACTACGAAGATAGAGGGCTTAGATAGATCAAAGAAATAAAACAATAACTCAAAGTATGATTCGTTTTATGATGAATGTGTATTTTACACTTTCATTCGAGTCTTTTTCACCTATTTTAGCTATCCTCTATGTTAATTTAGCTATATTTTAGTACATTTTATTAGAATAGTGTCACGTTTCCCTTTAGATTTTATTTTACAGGTTTTGGTTGAAATTCGAAGATATCCGGGCAATTATATTGAAGTTGACAAGGAATTGGTGTTCCAGAAGCCTATTTGGAGTATCTGAAGGTTTCCGGATAGGATTTGGAGTCTAGGGGCCGAATCTGGAGGTTAGAAGGCTACTAGAAGTCAGAAACCGAGTCCAAAAAGGGGAAGAAATCCAAAAACGCGTCGAAAACGCGGAATTCCACGAAAAACTCTCCGGGGCGAACCGCCCCACACCGGGCGAATCGCCCGGTGTGTGGGGCGAACCGCCCCACAGTATTTCGGGGCCTATATATAGTTGCTCAGTTTTCTCCGAAAATCATATCTTTCCAGACCTACTTTCTCACCTCTCTCTATAGTTTTACGTAGGAACTTCCCGGGGCCTGTCCTGGGAGTTATGTAGCTTAGGGGATACTTTTTCATAGCGGATTGGAGCTCGTAGGATCGCAATTCTTCGGAGATTGACAACCTTCGGTAACTTGTATCTTACAGTTTAATCTACTTATTCTATATATCTTTCAATATGTTTTCTTCGATGATTTCTGTTGATTGCATGCCTATTATGAGTAGCTAAACTTATCGTTGGTGGTAGTATGTGAATTCTTAGCGAAGGGAAGATAATCATGCTAATGGCTATATCGCGCATTATACTCCGTGTCATTGCTTTATTTCGTTGATCAGTTGTAACCAAAATTCTCGTATGTTGTATTGATTATTATGCACAATTGGACACTTGTCGACCATCAGACCAATTATCTTCGTAGTGTTGAATAATTACGGAATACATTAGGACAATCGTGATTGACTTGTCAGACAAATTATCTTCGTAGTGCTTAATATTTGCAACAAGACACTAGATTGATTCAAAGATCTCTATGCAAGACCGAGGAATTTATGCATGATTATCGACCCGTTATGCTAAGAAGGACCATACTATCACCAATCTCCATTATCTGCTAGAAACCCCTTTGCTATCTATTGCTGTTTTTATATTCTCTTGTTAAATAGATAAAGCTAGTTATAGTCCTGAGAGAACGACACTCGAGTCATTCTACTGCTACACTACGGTTTTCGTTGTAGTTGTGGATTGCCTTTGGCTAATTACAAATTTATTTGACTGAATCCGGAGTACGCCATCCGCGTTCATCACTTTACCGCCATCAGCATAATTACTAACCCTTCGCTAAGAAATCACATACTATCACCAACAGTAGATTTAGCTACTCATAGATGTCATGCAATCAACAGAAATCATAGCAAGATTGAATGAAAACATGTTGAAAGATAAATAAATATAAAGTAGAAAATCTGAGATACAATGTTACCGAAGGTTGTCAATCTCCGAAGAATCGCGATTTCACAAGCTCCAAATCGATAGGAAAAAGTATCTCCTATGCTAAGAATTCCCAGAACAGGCTCTGGAGAATTCTTCCCTAAAACTAATGAGAAAGGTATGAAAAAAGGTCTGAGAAAGCATGAAAAACTGAGAAAACTGAGCAACGATATAGGGGTTCGGAACGTGTGGGGCGAGTCGCCCCACACACCGGGTGAATCGCCTGGTGTGGGGCGAATCGCCGGGGAGTGTCAGTCGGCGATTTACGCGTTTTTGACGCGTTTTTGGATTTCTTTTCCTTTTCGGGCTCGGTTTTTGCCTTATAGTGACCTTTTATCCTTCAGACTCGACCCCTAGACTTCAAATCCTATCTGGAATCTTCTAGATACTCAAAAAATGTCCCCGGAACACCAATTCTTCGTTCTCTTCAATATAATTGCCCGGAAAACCACGTTTTTCACCCAAAACCTGTAAAATGCAAACTTAAAGGGAAACGTGACACTATTCTAATAAAATGCATTAAAATAAAGCTAAATTACCATAGAGGATAGCTAAATTGGTGAAAAAATACTAAAATGAAAGTGTAAAATACACGTTCATCAAACTCCCCAAACCGAACCTTTGCTTGTCCTCAAGCAACTAAGCTAGACTCTAATGCAAAAAACAATGCAACACAAAAAATGGAGTCTCATGCCAAATCAAATGAACTAATCTATTGAATCTATCAAGAAACATATGAGCACAAACCATACAAATCATAACATGGATATTGGTTGAAGAATGCCTCGATTGACTCATACACATTCACATAAGCACTTATGTCAAGACAAGATAGTCTCTCGTAACATTCTCTACCTGGACCTAGTCAGTGACGACGTAATGAAACATGTTAAAATACGAATGGTTGTTCCGTGCCTATGAAACTGAGGACTTACTACTGTTCACAAAGTTAAGACTTTTCCTCAAAGAGGTCGAACCAATACTGGCTCCCATCAAACGAAGGAGGGTTCCCTAAAAAAGATAACACTCCCCTATTCTACCCATCTCTCAAGCAAAGTCTTAAGCTATTCACCACTTCCTGAATGGCAGGACGAGGGTGGTCTAGAACAGATGACACTCAAACAAACAAAAGACAAAGATTACAAGTCGATTATGAACATTACATGAAAAAATGAGACAAACACCTTGCTAAACTGCTTTTTGGCTTCTTTTTCTTTACCTTTCTTTGCTTTTTTTGGGTCTTTTCTTTTTTTTCTTTTTTTTTTCTTTTCCAGATTTTTTTTTCTTTTTTTCTGGAATTTTTTTCTTTTTTTTTTAGCCAGCAGTAGCACAACGAAAAAGAAACAATGTCACACAAACGACGTCCCCAAACCTATTCGAAAGAATAGGTTGGAGTACAAAATTTAAGAAAAAGGAAAATAAACTCACAACACACACTAAAAATTGAAAAACAAGTCTAATGATAGTGTAACTCCCTCCCCAAACCTATTCGAGAGAATAGGTTGCAAACAAAGGATCACACAATCTCACACTACCTCCTTCTTAGGCATTTAGCAATCTCAAAGCAAGGTGAAGACTTGTTGCCTCTTAGGTACATAATTACTCGGGAAAACAACCATAAGATCCGAACATGCATCATCCTATTATAAAGGCCTTCGTGAACCGCAGTGGAGAAAACACCACTAAGTGATGTCGAGACTACCAAGCTTAACTAAGTGCAATACATAAATGTGACAAGCCAAGCGAGAAAAACCTCAAACAAATTCATAGAGATGAAGCATATGATTAATGTCATAATTAGTTAATCTACCCAATAAAAAAGTTCAAAAAATTTGGCAATAAACTCTACATAAAACATGCAAGACTATCCTAGGATGAATGTAGTGTATGCAACTAAATACTAAGAAAGCGGTAAACGTGCAAATGCAAATGCAAACGGATAAACATGCAAGGTACTATACTCATCCTACCAATGCCAAGCTCTAAACCATCAATGGCAAGCTCCAAACTAACAACACTAGTTCACTTAAATCCCATCCCCCCTCATGAATTTAAAGCTAGTCTCTAGCAATAAGAGAATGAGGTAATAAGATGTGATACTAGATGTTACCGCGTGGTTTGGCCTCGATCGGCTGAGTACGCTAGATGTAAGGTATTGAGATTGCTCGAGGGCCCTTATTGGTAATCATCGGAGCTCGTGGTGGTGGTGTTAGTTCCAGTAATAGATCGGATAGGACCAACTCCTCCATCAGTATTTATGGCATCCTCATTGTCCATATTGTCTTCATTGTCACCACCATCATCACTAGTAGAATCGCAGTGTTTTCATTGTCGAAGAGAATCCTCAAGATTAGCCGCTACAGTTATGGGGTCTTCCATCCGGTATCTCTCTAATAGCCTGTGAACTGTTGAAGGGGAAAGAGTTGTTCTCTTAGAGTCTCCCTCTCCAATGTTCTCTACCCCATGGAACTTACAGTAAGCTGCTCGGATACTCAGAGGTCTTCTTCCTCTTTGCCCAATGTTGCCAACATTCTCTACGGTTGATGCTCCCGATGTCTATATGGTGCTCCCTCAATAATCAGTCGAGGGGCACCCCAAAGAGGAGTTGGGTGTCCATGTCATTATGTTTTGGAATCAAGTTAGCGATTCGGAACTTCATCACCACTGTCGACTCAGGACTGAATCTGTTGTGGTGAGGCCGCCCCGGTACCTTCCTACTCACTCGAACCTTGCAGTCCTTGTGACAGATTTTTGTCGTAATATTGGTTTCAATCCCTTCAGTGGTACATGAATAGACATAAGAGTGCTCACTCCTGGTGGATTCTCGTTCCTTTTTATGGATAAACCGCGACGTTGTTGCAAAAGCCCATGGCTTGAACGCACCTCTAACGAGATCACTCTCCTTGACATGGTTGTAATCGAACCGCCTCCAATACTTCATTGTAGCCAAATGGGAGTGCTCCTCTCCCTTTGTGGCATGGTTACTACAAACAGCAATTAGTACCTCGTATGACACAAAACAGATTTATGCATATGCAAATGCAAGAGTGAAACACACGAGTGATAAAATCAACAATCGAACTCCTCAAATCCTCCATGTCTAATCTAGCTACTAACATGCAACACACCAAAATAACTTCGACATGTACATATCACATTATGCTCGTGCTAGACAACCAATAACCCTAAATCATAAGGCTCAATTCATACCATAGTAGCAAAAATTCTAGCATCATAAATCCTCAAACTCATCAATCATGCATTCTACCATCATGTCCATCATTATCACATCAGTAAATACAATCATATGTACGGAATGGAAGGAAAAGAAACATTGCATAACGAGATATAGACATCTAGTAGCAAAATTCTCAAACCAACAAACCAAGCATAATTGAACATGCAATTGATAGTGAATAACGTTTCTAATCAGACAAACAACCAACCCATACATCATATAAGCCTAATTGAAGCATAACTCAGAAAACCCCCAAATTTGAAAAATTAGGGTTCATGTGAAGATACCTCAGATCTGGAAAACGGATGTACTAGTGTGAACGTTGTTCGGATGAAAAGAAAGAGCACGTAATGGGCTTCGATTGAAGCTAAAGAACACAAATTTGATGGAAGATTGAAGGTTTTATGAAAGATTGAAGAATTTTCGATTTTTTGGGAGTTTTGGGAGTAAGAGAGTGAAAAGGAGGAGAAAATGAGGAAAAAGGGGAAGTCTCCCGTTTTTGTAACTTCAGATGGTGTGGGGCGAACCGCCCTGTGTGTGGGGCGACTTGCCCCGTGCGGGGCGAATCGCTCCACATGTGGGGCGAATCGCCCCCCACTTTCAGAGGTAGGGAGATGATTTTTTCCGAAAAAACTCAGTTTTAATCCCTGAAAACCATTTTACTCAAAAAACCACTCGAAAAAGTTCACTCAAACATAAACATAAGCACAAACGACACAGAGACGAACAAATTCACATATGAAAAGCAAATTGTTCAATGTATGAATGCATGCAATAAAGCGATAAAAACTCCGGGTTGCCTCCCGGATAGCGCCATTGTTTATAGTCTTAGACTCGACTTCTTCTTGCTCTAGCTCTTTTTCTTGAGGGTACTAGACTTCCCCTTCATGGATCTCCTCCTCATGCCACGAACATGTGAATGAGAATGAACATAGACAGCAAGACCAAAATAGTTAATTGTGTGAGAAGCATTGAAGTGGATATTTAGTTCAGATATGGCTCGCAACACATGTCGCTTGCCATCCACCTCAATGGTTCAAGTTCTTCGGTAGATGTCTATCACGGAGTGTAGTTTAGTTAAGAACGTTCGCCCCAATAGAACAACATCCCCCATCCCAGGTGTAGACGCCGGCATAACTACAAAGTTGCTGTACACAAAAGCTTCACCAATCTTAACCAATACATTCTTCACAACGCCTTCAGGTCTCACAAAGGATCCATCCGCCAATTGCACAATAGCCTTATGCTCAGATAGTTTTCCAAGGCTACTCTTCTCAAACACATTCATTGGGAGCACATTAGAGTAAGATCTCTTATCTAGTGTAGCACGAACATCTTCAAGTTCACCAATCCCGACCTTAACATCGAAACTTTGAGGGATTGGCTCGGGATCCTCTTGCTCCTCTTCTCATTAGAACCAAGGTCCTTCTCTTCTTCCTTGGCTAGTGGGGGTTCTTCATCCTTGCAACGCTCACACTTAGAAACCTTCTTGATGGTGATTTCAACAGGAAGATCACCCACCAAGGTAATGGACATCGACTTCTCAGTGTTGCTAGGCAGCTTCCCTTGCTCCCTACTTGCTCCTCGGTCAATCAACTCTTGCATCTTTTGATGGGCAAGCCTAGTGCTCTCTTCCAATCGATCAAGCCTCGCCCTAGTCTTCTCAGAATCTTCTTCATAACGCTTAAGAAAACTTTGGGTGTGATTAACCATCTTTTGCAAGTTCTCCATCAGTAGAGCTGTCTTCGACTTCGGTTGCTCTTTCGGAGCGGGATTTTCGTAGTGATCATTACCATAGTTAAGCCTACTACGGTCTTGGTTAGGGCCATAAGTTTGGCTAGCCGGTGCATATCCTTGATTGTTTCGGAACCCTCTTCTCCAAAATCCACCTCGAGGATTCCTACCATCTTGTCCGTAGCTAGCTTCTTGAGTACCAAATTCCTTAGCAAAGGCTTCCTCTTCGCCTCCTTGAACCCAATTGCCATCATCATAGGCAAGCTCCGATCTACACATATGAGCTCCATGCCCATAGTTCTTGCATATTCGGCAAGTCTCATTTGACATGGAGGTTCCGGCGGAGTTCTTGAGGACTTGTTTCAACTCGTTGGTAAAGCACTCGAATCGATCCCATTCCCCCCATACATAGGGGCTTCCTGAGTAGGTGGAGCTTCAAGTCCACGTCTCCTAACCATTGCTCTTGGATATTTGAATTGCGAACCCTTAGCAAGCCTTTCGAAAACTGCCCAGACGGCTTCCGCGGTTTCCTCCCAAATATTGCCACGGCATTGGAAATCCACCACTTGTTGGTTCTCAAAGGTCATTCCATTGTAGAAGTGTCGGACAAGATCCGGAAGCTCAAAACCATGGTGAGGGCACTTCTTCATGAGGTCTTGGAACCTCTCAAACGCGGTGTAGATGGTCTCATCATAGTCTTGTTTGAACCCAGTGATTTGCGCCTTAAGCGCGGTAGTCAAGGTGTGCGGGAAGTATTTCTCCATGAAAGCTGAAAAAACCTTTTCCCGAGTGTCCAGCAAACCCGCCGGTAGAGAACTCAACCATGACTTGGCTCTGTCGCCAAGCCCCATAGAAAAAACCTTCATTCTCAACTCCTCCGTTGTTATTACAGCTCCGGGTCGTGGGAGTTGGTTGACGAAATCATCAATATCGTGCAAGTACCCCATCACATCTTCCCTTGCTAAGCCATAGAACCTTGGAAGTTGTTGGAACGCGTGGTTCTTGATTTCCAGATCTCGAATTGCAGACGAAAGAACAATCGCCGGTCCCCTCATACGATCCTTGGAGGGTTGAACCCATGGTTTCACTGGTCTAGCTTCTGCCACTAAGACGATTTCCTTAAAAAGACTGTGTAGAGATTCAGAGAAATCGGTATCCTCTATTTCCTCTAGTTCACGTCGTCGAAGTAGTCACCTTCTTTGGTGGTAGACTCTTTCGATTACAGCGATTGATTCAGCAAGCGGTGTTCCCCTAGATCGTGTACTTCGCATACACTATCTGTAACAAGCTAAGAAAGGAGTATCAGAGAGATCAAATAGAAAAAATAAAAACTACTAAAACTAGGAATTGAATGCTGAAAATATAAATAAGCTAAGCAGAAAAAAGGAGTATAGTCCCCGGCAACGGCGCATTTGATGAATCGGAATTTGTCAGATTCTAATTAATCAAATAAATTTGTATTTAGCCAAAGGCAATTCACAACTACAACGAAAACCGTAGTGTAGCAGTAAAACAACCTCGAGTGTTGATCTCTAAGGACTATAACTAGCTTTATCTAATCTAACTTAAAATATAAAATCAACAAACGACTTAGCACAGGTTTTTCTTATCAAGATAGTGAAAGTTAGTGATAGTATGATCATTCAAAGCATAGTGGGTTAATAATCATGCATGAAGTACCCGATCGTTTTGCATAGAGATCTTTGATCATGAATTGTCCAATGTGTTCCGTTATTATTCAACACTACGAAGATAGAGGGCTTAGATAGATCAAAGAAATAAAATAATAACTCAAAGTCTGATTCGCTTTACCGCCATCAGCATAATTACTAACCCTTCGCTAAGAAATCACATACTATCACCAACAATAGATTTAGCTACTCATAGATGTCATGCAATCAACATAAATCATTGCAAGATTGAATGAAAACATGTTGAAAGATAAATAAATACAAAGTAGAAAAATCTGAGATACAATGTTACCGAAGGTTGTCAACCTCCGAAGAATCGCGATCTCACAAGCTCCAAATCGATAAGAAAAAGTATCTCCTATGCTAAGAATTCCCAGAAAAGGCTCTGGAGAATTCTTCCCTAAAACTAATGAGAAAGGTATGAAAAAAGGTCTGAGAAAGTATGAAAAACGGAGAAAACTGAGCAACTATATATAGGGGTTCGGAACGTGTGGGGCGAGTCGCCCCACACACCGGGCGAATCGCCCCACATCCTGGGCGAATCGCCCGGGAGTGTCAGTCGGCGATTTACGCGTTTTCGACGCGTTTTTGGATTTCTTTTCCTTTTCGGACTCGGTTTTTGCCTTCTAGTGACCTTTTAGCCTTCAGACTCGACCCCTAGACTTCAAATCCTATCCGGAATCTTCTAGATACTCCAAAAATGTCCCCGGAACACCAATTCTTCTTTCTCTTCAATATAATTGCCTGGAAAACCACATTTTTCATCCAAAACCTGTAAAATGCAAACTTAAAGGGAAACGTGACACTATTCTAATAAAATGCACTAAAATAAAGCTAAATTACCATAGAGGATAGCTAAATTGGTGACACTATTCTATCACAGGTTTTTTCTTATTTTCCCCTAAGTAGACATACTTGAGGTGTGCAGGAAGGGGCTTTAATTCTAACCTAGGCTCTTCTGGAAATTTTCTCTCTACCTCTTCTTCATCTAAAGGTTCAAGCACTTCTTCTCATACGGGAATTTCAGGCGTACTATCCATCATCTCAACTATCTCCCTTGCTTCTTCGGATAAGTGGCAAGTCGCAACCTGCATGGTTAGTGCCTCTTCAAGAGGTTCACGATTATCATAGCAATGATGAAATTCAGAATTCACAGAATCATAGCAATCGACAAAATTTAATTCTTCTACGACTTCCTTATCTCCTATGCTACTTCCTACCAATTCAATTTTCTCACCCATTACCTCCATGGAGATTTTTTTGCCTTTGAGTTCAAGGCATGTATTGGTAGTGGCCATGAATGGTGTTCTAGGCAACACCACGTGCTCACGAACATGGCTCTTCCCTTCATCAAACGACTTCATGATCACAAAATCTGCAAGAATTATTAGTTTATCAACTTTTACAAGGATATCTTCAACTATTCCCACATGACGTTTCACGCTATGGTCTGCCATTTGTACTACCATCTCGGTTGGCTTCACTTCTCCAAGATCTAGAGCTTTATAGAATGAGTATGGCATGAGATTGATGCTAGCTCCTAAGTCGAGCATAGCCTTGGTGGACCGCCCATTGCCCATAGTAATGTCAATTATGAAGCTTCCCGGATCACGTTGCTTCGTTGGAAGTTCCGCAATAGAGTTCACCGTCTCGATCCCATTCACTTCCCTCCCCGAAGAAATTATTTTGTTACTCTTCACCTCCCGAAAGAACTTCTTGTAGGCGGGAATATTCTGAATTAACTCCAAAAGAGGTACATTAACTTCGACTTTAGAGAGGTGTTGGTACAGCGGTGACTCCATTATATCCTTCTTGACCGGTTTGATTCTACTAGGGAATGGTACATGAGGTTTTGGGGGCACATATGGATTGGAGGACTTATGAAGCACCTCCGTATTGTTAGGCGTATCCCCCGTAACCTCATCATCGACAATGTCTCCTTCGGGTGTTTGAGGTGTATCGTCCTGCACTTGAGGTTCTTTCGAACTTTGACCAACTTCTTGTTCAGTGCTTGTTCATGCATCGTTAGTCACAGTAGATTTAATATGTTTAGGACGTACGAAATTAGGAATTATAGTTACCTTTCCACCTCGGAGGAGTAGTTTCACTTCCTCGTACTCAGGAACCTCAGTAGTAAAAGTTGGAAGTGGCTTGGGATCGATGAAATCAGCTTCGGATGTCGAAACAGGGGAGTTGGGGTTGTCCAGCTCCCTGGAGCTGGGGGGCGATTCTCCCCCTGCCCCGGGCGATTCGCCTGGGGCGAGCTGGGACGCCCCCAGCTCTCTGCCTGTGGGGGGCGATTCGCCCCCTATGCTGGGCGGTTCGCTCCCCACCTCCAGAGGGGCGTCTTCGTCAAAAACCTTCCCATCTTCAAGTTTATGAACCTCCTCTACTTTTTCACACTTTAGCAAGCTTAATTTCTCCAGTAGCTGCTCAGTTACTTCGACCCCTTCAAAAACGTTCGCTAAACGGAGATTATTTTCAACTTGCTCGGCGTGTGCAATTTCATAAACACTTTCGATGGCCTTCATTCCTGCGTAAAATGCAAGTTCATCCTCCTCACTGATATCTTCGTCTCCAGAATATCTTTCTTATAAGCCTTCAGTTTCACCCCGATTTGAATCCTCACTGGTGACTTGACTCGACATTAGCCTCTCAGATTGTGCAGAACCACTGGCGTACCTTCGAAGGACCTTCTCTGCCTCTTCTACTGTACATTCTTCTAATCCTCCACACATCCCATCAACTTGAAGCCTAACATCATCATGTAGACCACCAACAAAATACCAAATCAGCTCCCCGTCGTCGAAACGATGATGGGGGCACTCATGTTTATACAACTCAAAACGTTCATATGTGTCACAAAACCGCTCATACTCTCCTTGCTTGAAGTGTTCGATCCTATTTCGTAAGGCAATTGTCTCATGGTAAGGCATAAATCGCGCCAAGAACTCCTCTACTACTTGGCTCCATGTTTTCAGCGATCCTGGTGTTAACCTGGATACCCAAAGCCTTGGTTCATATCCTAGAGCGAAACAAAATAATCTCCTGCATAATTGGTCCTCAGTGAACCCCTTTGCTGGAACTTTTGCTATTTCTTCCTCATAGGATCTGATGAAACTTAACAGATTCATCCCCACTCCATCTTCAAACCTCGGTATGTCTCTCACCACTGAACTTGTCGCTTCGTACCACTTCAACTCTTCCTCCAAGTATATAGCTGAGCTTCTCCTAACTTGCGAGAATTGGGGCATCATGCGAGCTTTCATGGACGTCATACCTGAATATCTGTAACAGGAGCAACTCAAAACTGAAAATAAGCCCAGTTAGACTCAAAATTCTGGAAACAAATTAACTACTAACTCTGAGAATTGAATGCTGAAAATATAAATAAGCTAAAGAGAAAAAAGGAGTATAGTCCCCGGCAACGGTGCCAATTTGATGAACGAGATTGTCAGACTCAATTAATCAAATAAATTTGTTTTTAGCCAAAGGCAATTCACAACTACAACGAAAACCAAGGCACGTAGTGTAGAAGTAAAATAACCTCGAGTGTCGATCTCTAAGGACTATAACTAGCTTTATCAAATTTAACTTAAACTATAAATCAGAAATCAAGCAAAGCACAGATTTTTCTTAATTGTTAGTTAGTGATAGTATGATCAATCAAAGACTAGGGCGAGGCTTGATCGATTGGAAGAGAGCACTAGGCTTGCCCATCAAAAGATGCAAGAGTTGATTGACCGAGGAGTAAGTAGGGAGCAAGGGAGCTGCCTAGCAACACTGAGAAGTCGATGTCCATTACCTTGGTGGGAGATCTACCTGTTGAAATCACCATCAATAAGGTTGCTAAGTGTGAGCATTGCAAGGATGAAGAACCCCCACTAGCCAAGGAAAAAGAGAAGGACCTTGGTTCTGATGAGAGTGAAGAGGAGCAAGAGGATCCCGAGCCAATCCCTCAAAGTTTCGATGTTAAGGTCGGGATTGGTGAACTTGAAGATGTTCGTGCTACACTAGATACGGGATCTTACTCTAATGTGCTCCCAATGAATGTGTTTGAGAAGAGTAGCCTTGGAAAACTATCTGAGCATAAGGTTATTGTGCAATTGGCGGATGGATCCTTTGTGAGACCCGAAGGCATTGTGAAGAACGTATTGGTTAAGATTAGTGAAGCTTCTGTGTACACCAATTTTGTAGTTATGCCGGCGTCTACACCTGGGATGGGGGATGTTGTTCTCTTGGGGCGAACGTTCTTGACTAAACTACGCTCCGTGATAGACATCTACCGAAGGACTTGCACCATTGAGGTGGATGGAAAGCGACATGTGTTGCGAGCCATATCTGATCCACATAATCACTTCGATGCTTCTCACACCATTAACTACTTTGGTCTTGCTGTCTATGTTCATTCTTATTCACAGGTTCGTGGCATGAGGATAAGATCCATGAAGGGGAAGTCTAGTACCCTCAATAAGAAGAGCTAGGCACAAGAAGGAGTCGAGTCAAACACTATAAACAATGACGCTATCCGTGAGGCAACCCGGAGTTTTTTATCGCTTTTTTACCGCTTTATTGCATGCATTCATACATTGAACAATTTGCTTTTCATATGTGAATTTCTTCGTCTCTGTGTCGTTTGTGCTTATGTTTATGTTTGAGTGAACTTTTTCGAGTGCTTTTATGAGTGAAATGGTTTTTGGGGATTAAAAACTGAATTTTTTCGAAAAAATTCGTCTCCCTACCTTTGAAGGTGGGGGGCGAGTCGCCCCACATGTCCAGAGAGCTCCGCGCTCTCTGGACGTGGGGGGCGATTCGCCCCACACACGGGGCGACTCGCCCCGTAATACCAGCAAGATTAAGACGGGAGACAACCCCCTATCTCCTCATTTTGTCCCCCTTTTCACTCTCTTACTCCCAAAAATCTGAAAAAATCGAAAATCCTTCAATCTTTCTTAAAACTTTCAATCTCCCATCAAATTTTGTGTTCTTTAGCTTCAATCGAAGCCCATTACGTGCTCTTTCTTTTCATCCGAACAACTTTCACACTAGTGCATTCATTTTCCAGATCTGAGGTATCTTCACATGAACCCTAATTTTTCAAATTTGGGGGTTTTCTGATTTATGCTTCAATTAGGCTTATATGATATATGGGTTGGTTGTTTGTGTGATTAGAAACATTATTCACTATCAATTTCATGTTCAATTATGCTTGGTTTGTTGGTTTGAGAATTTTGCTACTAGATGTCTATAATCTCGTTATGCAATGTTTCTTTTCCTTTCATTCCGTGCATATGATTGTATTTACTGATGTGATAATGATGGACATGATGGTAGAATGCATAATCGATGAGTTTGAGGATTTATGATGCTAGAATTTTCGCTACTATGGTATGAATTGAGCCTAATGATTTAAGGCTATTGGTTGTCTAGCACGAGCATAATGTGATATGTACATGTCGAAGTTATTTTGGTGTGTTGCATGATTGGTAGCTAGATTAGACATGGAGGATTTTGAGGAGTTCGATTGTTGATTATCACTCGTGAATTTCACTCTTACATTTGCATATGCATAAATCTGTTTTGTGTCATACGAGGTACTAATTGCTACTTGTAGGAACCATGCCACAAAGAGAGAGGAGCACTTCCATTTGGCTACAATGAGGTATTGGAGGCGGTTCGATTACAACCATGTCGAGGAGAGTGATCTCGTTAGAGGTGCGTTCAAGCCAAGGGCTTTTGCAACAACGTTGCGGGTTATCCATAAGAAGGAACGAGAATCCACTAGGAGTGAGCACTCGCATGTCTATTCACGTACCACTGAAGGGATTGAAAACAATATTACGACAGAAATCTGTCACAAGGACTGCAAGGTTCGAGTGAATAGGAAGGTACCGGGGCGGCCTCACCACAACGGATTCAGTCTTGAGTCGACAGTGGTGATGAAGTTCCAAATCGCTAACTTGATTCCAAAACATAATGACATGGACATCCAGCCCCTCTTTGGGGTGCCCCTCGACTGCCTCTAAAGGGAGCACCATATAGACATCGGGAGCATCAACCGTAGAGAATGTGGGCAACATTGGGCAAAGAAGAAGAAGACCTCTGAGTATCCGAGCAGCTTACTGTAACTTCCATGCGGTGTAAAACGTTGGAGAAGGAGACTGTAAGACCACTGCTCTTTCCCCTTCAACAGTTCACAGGCTGTTAGAGAGATACCGGATGGAAGATCCCATAACTGCAGCAGCTAAGCTTGAGGATTCTCTTCGACAATGAAGACACCGCAATTCCACTAGTGATGATGGTGGTGACAATGAAGACAATAGGGACAATGAGGATGCCATGAATACTGATGGAGGAGTTGGTCCTATCCGGTCTATCAGTGGAACTACCACCACCACTACGAGCTCCGATGATCACCAATAAGGGCCCTCGAGCAATCTCAATACCTTACATCTAGCGTACTCAGCCGACCGAGGCCAAATCACGCGGTAACATCTAGTATCACATCTTATTTCCTTATTTTCTTATTGCTAGGGACTAGCTTTAAATTCATGAGGGGGGATGGGATTTAAGTGAACTAGTGTTGTTACTTTGGAGCTTGGCAATGATAGGATGAGTACAGTACCTTGCATGATTATCCGTTTGAATTTGCATTTGCACGTTTACCGCTTTCATAGTATTTAGTTGCATACACTACATTCATCCTAGGATAGTCTTGCATGTTTTATGTGAGTTTATTGCCAAATTTTTTGAACTTTTTTATTGGGTAGATTAACTAATTATGACATTAATCATATGCTTCATGTCTATGAATTTGTTTGAGGTTTTTCTCGCTTGGCTTGTCACATTTATGTTTGCACTTAGTATAACTTGGTAGTCTCGACATCACTTAGTGGTGTTTTCTCTACTGCGGTTCACGAATGCCTTTATAATAGGATGATGCATGTTAGGGTCTTATGGTTTTTTTCCTGAGTAATTATGTACCTAAGAGGCAACAAGTCTTCACCTTGCTTTGAGATTGCTAAATGCCTAGGAAGGAGGTAGTGTGAGATTGTGTGATCCTTTGTTGCAACCTATTCTTTCAAATAGGTTTGGGGAGGGGGTTACGCTATCATTAGACTTGTTTTTCGATTTTTGAGTGTGTGTTGTGAGTTTGTTTTCCTTTTTTCGTAAAGTTTGTACTCCAACCTATTCTTTCAAATAGGTTTGGGTAGGTCGTTTGTCTGTCATTTTAATTTCTTTTTCGTTGTGCTACAGCTGGCTAAAAAAGGAAAAAAAGGAAAAAGAAACATTCCAGAAAAAAGAAAAAAAAACTGGAAAAGAAAAAAAAAGAAAAAAAAAGAAAAAAAGACCCCCAAAAAAAGCAAGGAAGGGTCCTGATGATGCGCGGATGTCGTGTTCCAACGCGAATCAAATAAATTTGTTATTTAGCCAAAGGCAATTCACAACTACAACGAAAACCGTAGTGTAGCAGTAGAATAACCTCGAGTGTCGATCTCTAAGAACTATAACTAGCTTTATCTAATTTAACATGAGAATAAAAAACAGCAGACGATTTAGCAAAGGTTTTTCTTAACAGATAATGGAGATTGGTGATAGTATGTGTTAGGATTGAAATATGTCCAGTCCGCATGTACGAACTGGAGCGGTCTAAGAGCGCGACAAAGCATCATAGGCCGTCCCTCAAAGGGCACAACCACACCCAAGTATGTCACTAAGGTGTGAATCGACCAACATAGGGTCCGACCATCACTGGGAGGACAACCCTCAAAATAAGCTCCTCTCAAGGACAAAGCTGCCAGTGGGCTCGAGGAGCATCTCTCTCGAGCTCGAGGATGCCTTACGTCAAGGTAACGCTCCTTGACAGAAACTGAGCAGGACACTACTCGCATCACCCACGCACAAGGAAGGCACGAGGACCACAGAGCGACCAGCCATGGTTGCTCTCCTGGGCCAAGGCCCACGGACCTCCTTAATGGGCCTGGGCCGAGGAAGGCCTCAATCCTGGCCGTACACGTGGCGTGATCCTACATGACCTGAAGATGAAAGGTCTCAACTATAAAAGGGCCTCATTTACTCCTCAACAGTAAGCATTAACTACGTCACCCGAGCACCACTCTCACTACTCTTACTAGGGAAGCCTCACAACTCCCTACTCGTAAAGTCGCCTCTCCGGTCTGATACCTTACAGACCGGGCAAGAGACACTAACCCCCCCCTCTAGTCTATTACAGGTACGAGGAAGCTACGAGAAGGCTCATTTCCTATCTCAGAGGGACACTACAAGAAGAAGAACTAGAAAGACTTAGAATAGTGACTCATTGCGAACTTAGAAAGAAGCACGAATTACCCTTCAACATTTGGCGCCGTCTGTGGGAAGCGACACGAAAGGTCATTCATTGCCCTACTGGTCGAGCCACTTTCCTCCTCGTGACACTTCACGAATATGCCTCCCAGAAGAAGCAACCGTCTTGCTAATGCACCACCCGCGAACCCTTCTCGACCTAGAGGCCGTCCCTCTAATAACGGTCGCGGAGGAGGAACGGAGGGTGTTCCTAGGGAGCCGAGAAATAACAATGTTGCAAGGAACCGGGATTACACGGAGGGGGCATTTACTAATGTCACTCATTCCCAAAATGAGACATCCGGGGAAAATAACCCGCAAGGAGTCCCGGTAGGAAACGCCTATGGAGCCCTGAGAGTCGCAAACAACGCCGAGTCTAGGGGGCAGCCTCATCCAGTAGCAATTAACCAACCTCCCATGGCAGTGAATCCTCCTCAACCGGCCGCATTGACCTTCACCCTTCCTGATGGACGTGTCGTCCGACCATCAGACTTCGGGATGGGCGAAGCTCAATACGGTCTATTCCTCCTTACTTTACAAGGATATGTCGGAGGTAATGAGGCTATTAGGGTTAATACCGAGATACAAGCTCCAGTAGAACCACAAGCACCGGTGCAAGAGCAACCTCGGGCCACATTGGTCGCTCCTCGCCAATCTCAAGGAAGAGCACCTGTTGCACAAGATGAAGCACATTCGAGAGCCAACACCAGGCCGATCCAATCTCGACTTGGACCATCAAGAATCCAATCGAGGTTAGGACCACAAGGTGCCCCGGATGATTTGAGAGACCTGATTGATAGAAGAATAAGGGCATCATTGCAAAATGTAGCGCAACAAGAAAATAGGGCTCATGTGGTCGCTACACCACCCGCTCTCCCAAATCAAGTTACCCCCAACCAGGTAACTCCTCAAAACCAACAAGAAGCGGTGGAAGAGAATCAAGCGTTGAGAACAGTAGCTGAGGTAACCCCTCTGGTCGATCCGATCACGGGGAGGAGGCTCACTCTGGAGGAACTCAACGCGAGGAAATCCGCACTTGATGCTCAGATAGAGACTCTTCGTGGAACTGTCCAAGAAAGAGAGCAAGACCAAGATCCGAGCCCTTTGTGCGATGAGATCAGGAACCACCAAGCCAAAATTGAAAGAGGCTTTCCCACCTTCGAGAGCTATGATGGAACAAGTTGTCCAAAGGACTACTTGGTAAGATTTGGCACCAAAATGGATGCTTACGGTCATGACTCAAGGACTAAAGCACTCCTCTTCCCGGCTAACTTATCCGGGGAAGCAATGAAATGGTGGTCGCGCCTCCCTCACCGGTCCATCAAATCATATAGAGATCTCTGTAAGGAGTTTTCTAAGCGCTTCGAGAAAGTGATGAACGCCAAGAGACGGGTGAGGTACTTGGCCGAAATTGTCCAGAGAAACAACGAAGACTTGAGGGACTTCATCAACCGCTTTCATGAAGCAGCCCTCCAAGTCGAGGATCACTCGATCAATGAGAGGAAGGAATACTTGTATGGTAACACTACCAACATCAGATTCCAAGATGTACTCTCAGCATCGTGTATAGAGAACGAAGCACAACTTGCCAAAGTTTGCAAGGACTTCCTCGAAGCTGAGGAATTCCGAAGAACGGTCACCGTGAGAATCAATCTTCCCAAGGAAAAGGGAAAAGAAAAAGAAAAAGAAAAGGAGTACCCTCCTCGACCCCAAAACCCCGGGAAGCAGAGGAAAGAGCAAAAATTTGGGTTGATCAAGGAGGGCAACTCAAGAAATGATTTCAGAGACAGGAGGTCTCCTCCCAGAAGGTCGCCTCCAAGACGATATAGCAACTACACAGACTTGAATAGGCCAAGATCCGACATCTTGAACTATATAGTCTCGAGGAAGCTAGACGTCTCGTGGCCACCCCCGATTAAGGAAAACCAAAGGAACAAGAACTCGGAGAAATTTTGCAAGTTTCACAAAGGGAAAGGGCACACCTCAGATGAGTGTGTCGAGCTCAAGAACGAGATTGAGAGAATGATACGCGGCGGTCAATTGGTTAACTACATCCGGAAGGAGGAACCTCTGGCACTGCTGCCTCCACCTCCTCAAACAGGGAGCGAGCACCATTACCAAGGAAACCCTCAGGATGACGACATTCATAATTACAACAATTATGAGAACCGCCCTGTAAATGGAAGCATCCGCACTCTCACAATTGCGGGAGGACCCGCCGGCGGCGACACCCGTAATCAAAGGGAGATTACGGCGGACAACCTTAGGGTCCGAGATGTGAAGTACGCTCAAGCCGCGCGACCGGGAACCAACGTTATCTCTTTCGATGATAGCGAGATACCTCTGAAGCATGCAGGAGGAGGCAACATCTACGATCCTTGCGTCCCGCTTGTAGTGTCCTTGGATGTTCAATCCTACAAGTTGGGAAGGATCCTCGTCGATACCGGATGCTCGGCAAACTTGATCTTCACCGGAACCTTGAAAAGGATGCACATGAACCCAAGGGAAGGGCTCAGAGAAGTGAGGAGCGCACTGGTAGGATTCGGAGGACAACCTGTCATGCCGCTCGGAATGATCAACCTCACAGTGTCAATGGGTAGCGCTCCTAGAAGGGTAACCCAACAAGTTCCTTTCGTGGTGGTCGATATGCCATTCGATTATTTCGCAGTCCTAGGGCGACCAGCTCTCTCTCAATTCCGAGCCGTAGTGTCCACGGTCCACAACAAGCTAAAATTCCCCACTCCTTTGGGAATCGGACAAGAAGTAGGAGACATACGAGAAGCATGGGAATGCTACACTCTGTCGGCCAAGTACACTTCAAGGGTTGCCATTGGAGAACCCAACCTCGGGCAATCATCCGAGGAGACACCCCTTGTTCACAATGCGCCTTATCGTTTCTACACGGTTCGGCGAGTGAAGAAAAAATCCAAAAAGCCAAGTCCGTCACTTAGGCGAAGAAAAGCAACCAGGAAGAAAGATGAAGATACTCTAGTAGGAGCTGTTAAGGAGCTTGAGGAGTATCAAGTGATTCCACCAGTCCCACCCTCTTCCAAAAAGAAGAAGTTCTTTGAGGAAAACAAAATCGAAGCAAGAGAAGCCCTAGAAGAAATCCAAATTGTCGAAGGAAGTGCCGACAAGGTCACAAAGATTGGCACAGAGATGGCCACTGAAGTCAGGATGAAGCTCATCCAATGTTTGAAAGATAACAATGATGTCTTCGCGTGGAGCACTGAGGACCTGAAGGGGATCGACCCACGTGTCGCCGTTCACCGTCTGAACGTAGACCCGTCGATCACCCACATTAGAGAAAAGCGAAGAGACTTCAGTGCGGAAGATAATGCCATCATAGAAGCGGAAGTACAAAGGCTTCTTAAAGCTGGCCACATCAAAGAAGTGAGATACTCGGACTGGGTATGCAACGTGGTCCTCGTGGAGAAGGGTCCGGGAAAATGGCGAATGTGCAACAACTTCACAAGGCTCAACAAGTTTTGCCCGAAGGATCCATACCCTCTCCCTAGGATCGACCAGCTCGTTGATTCCACCGCTGGATGCGCCCTCCTGAGTTTCATGGATGCGTACCAGGGCTTCTACCAGGTCAAAATGGCAAAAGATGATGTTCCTAAAACCGCCTTCTTCGCCAACGGCAATGTGTATTGCTTCAACGTGATGCCATTTGGCCTTAAGAACGCCGGAGCGACCTACCAAAGGCTGGTCAACAAGATGTTCAAGGAAGAGCTTGGTAAAACCATGGAAGTATATGTCGATGACATGCTAGTCAAGAGCAAAACCGAGGAGCAACATGTAGGTTATCTGGCAAAGTGCTTCTCAATCTTGAGAAAGTATGGCATGAAGCTCAACCCGACGAAGTGTACCTTCGGCGTCAAAGGGGGGAAGTTCCTCGGTTACATGGTGACCGAAAGAGGAATAGAAGCGAACCCCGAGAAGATAAAGGCCATCCTCGATCTTCCCCAACCTCAGTCCATCAACGAGGTGCAACAATTGGTGGGAAAATCAATCGCATTGAGTAGATTCATCTCAAGGTCCGCCGAGAAAAACCTACCTTTTTTCAAGGTATTGAGAAAGAGCAGCCACTTCGAGTGGACAAAGGAGTGCGAGGAAGCCTTCGAGAAGCTGAAAGAATACCTGCTCGCTCCTCCTCTATTGTCAAAACCCGTGGACGGAGAGGTACTCTATCTGTACTTAGCAGCAACTGGGGAAGCTATCAGCTCGGTTTTGGTACGAATCCAAGGGAACGACCACTTGCCCATCTACTACTTGAGCAAAGTACTTGCCGGGGCTGAAACGCGATATATGGATATCGAGAGGCTTTCCTTTGCCCTCGTTTATACGGCAAGGAGGCTAAAACCCTACTTTGGGGCTCACAAGGTTGTTGTTTTGACAAAGCAACCTCTCAAGCAAGTCCTCGGAAAGCCCGAAAATTCGGGAAGAATGGCAAGGTGGGCGATTGAGCTAAGCGAGTACGACATCGACTACCAAGCACCCGTAGCCAAGAAAGCACAAGTCATAGCCGACTTCCTCGTGGAGTATCCCTCAAAAGGAACTTCAGAGGAAAACTCTTCAGCAACAAAGAGTGCTATGATGATGGTCGAAGAGCAGCCCCATCAAAACAACCCGATGCAAGCTCTGGAGGATGCTTTAAAAGAGCTTAAGGCAATGTCCCAAACCAAAAGGAAGAGGCATGAAGTGTTCCTGACAGAGAAAACCGACGAGCCAAAGGGTGCGGAGACCGTCTCTCCAAAACCCAAAGAGCTAGTCGACCACGGAGACGTCTGGATTCTTCATGTTGATGGATCCTCATCAGGAAAAAATGGCGGGATAGAATATACTTCAAGAGTCCTGGAGGGGCTGAACTAGAATACGCCGTTACTCTTA
Source organism: Plantago ovata (assembly GCA_028274465.1). Lineage (NCBI taxonomy): Eukaryota > Viridiplantae > Streptophyta > Magnoliopsida > Lamiales > Plantaginaceae > Plantago > Plantago ovata. The sequence goes on from CM051457.1 coordinate 48,086,381, forward strand.
GCTTCCCGGTCTCCAACAATGAAGCAGAATATGAGGCCATCCTCATCGCTCTACGTATGGCAAAATCATTGGAAGTGAAGAAGCTACATCTCTTCACCGATTCTCAACTGGCCGAGAAGCAAATCTCGGGGAAATTCAGAACCAAGAAAGACTCACTTGCTGAGTACAAGAGCGCCATAACGGAAGAAATTCAAAAGTTTGAAAGCTGCGAGATTGAAAAATTCTCAAGAGATCTCAATCAAAGGGCAGATGCCCTATCAAAGTATGCTTCGGCCTCCGGAGGAGTTGATACCCGGAATGTGATACTCATGAGGATCAATGCATCATCTCTGTGGTCATCAAAGCCAAACGTCTTGGCAATTGACGATCAACCGAATTGGATGCAAGAGATAACAACATATCTCAAAAATGGAAGCCTTCCTCGTGACAAGGCTGAAGCGAGGAGAATCAAAGGGAAAGCTCCTCGATACATCATGCAAGGAGACTACTTGTACAAGAGGTCTTTCGAGGGAGTCTACTTGAGATGCGTCGCCGAGCACGAAGTCCAAAAACTTCTGGGAGAGATGCATCGAGGAAGTTGCGGCGACCACGCCGGAGGAAGAACCCTCGCGCAAAAAGTCATTCGACAAGGATATTACTGGCCCACTGTTCGCGAAGACGCTGCCCAATTTGTGAGGAAGTGCGAGGAGTGTCAATTGCACGCCAATTTGATTAACATCCCGGCGAAACCCCTCATGCCCATCGCCATCACTTGTCCGTTCGACATATGGGGCATCGACATAGTCGGTCCCTTTCCAAGAGGCACGGGCCAAAAGAAGTTCATCATAGTTGCGGTCGAATACTTTAGCAAGTGGGCGGAAGTTGAAGCAGTATCTACCATCACCGAACAGAGAGTGATGAACTTCGTGTGGAGGAACATCGTGTGCCGATTCGGCTTGCCAAGGGTCCTCATCTCGGATAATGGTGCTCAATTTTGCGGCCAAAGATTCAATGAATGGTGCAAGGAAATGAAGATTGAGAGGAGGTATACCTCTGTGGGACATCCTCAATCCAATGGGCAAACAGAAGCCGTCAACAAAATCCTCGTCAACAACTTGCAGAAGAGGTTCGCTACCAATAGGGACTGGGTCGACGAGCTTGATGGAGTGGTGTGGGCATACCGCACTACTTCAAAAACAGCTACGAGAGAGACTCCCTTCTCGCTAGTTTATGGGTCCGAGGCGGTCATACCAGCAGAAGTGGCGGTAGAAACCCTCAGAATCCAAGGGTACCAACCCGAGGACAATCATACAGAGAGACTCTTCGATCTCGAAACAATCAGTGAAGCGAGGACCAACGCCTTGGCCAATATTCTCAGATATCAAGCACTCATCGCAAAGACCTACAACAAAGGCGTAAGAGAAAGAGACTTCCAAGTTGGAGACCTAGTACTCCGAAGAGCAGACATCCTGGGCAAAGTTGGGAAGATGCAACCCAATTGGGAAGGCCCCTACAAGATAATTGAAGCAAGGTCCAACGGAAGTTATCGTCTTCAAGACATGGAGGGAAGGGTATTGAAAAATCCTTGGAATACTTCTAACCTCCAGAGATTCTACGCTTGAAGTTGTCAAGAGAAAAAGCTTTTTGGAAACTTATGTGGAAGGTCCATTGATCGAGGAGGATTCCTCACTGATCCAAGTGAGAAGCACCCCTTGCTTTTGTTAAAAAGTTGTTGTAAGCAAGCGGGCCGCAGAACCCTCATTGTAATTGCATTTCCGACAAATCAATACAATGTCTCTTTCAACAAGAAAATATGCAAGTATAGAGCTACTATACTCAAAAAATAAGACTACTCGAGCGAGAAAGCTTACTTTAAGAAAAGCTATTCGATTTCAATGATTAAGGGGAACCCCCCCGCGCTCTAAACTCTATAAGAGGATCGATCAGGAAACCACTCAAAGAAGAAAAAGCGAGTAGATGGAAGTGATCGAGGAGAGAGACTTCCAGTCTTTCTAACTCAACACTTAGAAATTTTTCTTGGTTTAAACACTTAGAATTTTTCTCAAATCACCCAGATGATCGAGAAGCGTCAGTAGATCGAAGAGCTCGCAGTGAAGAACATTGGTTCTCGATTCTGTCCTATACTTGTTCAATTACTTTATCCAAGTTATACGTCATAACAAAAGTTGGATTTAGAAAAAACACAAGTGTGGAAATCGAAGAGCAGCGCATTCTTATTGAAAGGGAAAGAGTAGCAGGGAAACAACAACAGCGACATATAAGTTACAAACATAATGTTGCGAGGAGTGCCACAAAGGGCCGAATAGAAATTGTTTGAAATAAAAACAAGTACAGAAAATGATAAAGGCTACAACATTATCCGAGCATACTCGGTCTTCAAGGAGGCTCCCCGATCCTAGCGGGTGCGGCTATCAGTGAATTCCGTGACCGGGGTGGTCGCACTAGCGTCTCCTCCTCGAACCGTGCTCGCTTCCGGGCCTTCCGCGGCGTCGCGCTCCCGAGCTTGAGCCTCCTCGATTGCCTTTTGATACATGGTTAGCTCCGGCTCGACAAAGTCAGCAGCCCTCCCGAGGACCGGATCGCTCAGCTTTATCCAGGCCGCGTTGCGAAGAGCCGCCTTCTCGAATGGGTAGATGAGCCCGCTCCTTAGACATTCGGGCACCCAGGCTGGGAGATAGGCTGGCTTGCTGGGGTAGGGTACCTCTGGGTCGGTCACCAGCTCACCGAACTCGCACGCCTCGTGCATCTCCTCAGTAATCTCCTCATCTGGGTAAGGAGTCAAGTCCTCGCGCCGCCCGGGATGAAGGTCCTCGCGGTCATCAGCATCAAAGTCCGCAGGAAGCAGGTTGACCCTCTTTAACTGGCCAACACACGAGAAGAAGCCCTCCTCGCGCGATGACACTTGTACATCTCTTAGAGCCAACTTGTATGTGACGGACGACATAAAGTCGCGAGCAGCAGTAACCCGGCTCCCTTTGAGGAAGGAGAGGACGCTTGCCTTGAACTTTTCCATGGCAACGGACAAAGTAGCGTAGGCGCCCTTGAAGCTCTTGCTCCTCGACTTTTCCCGGGACAGCTCCTTCTCAAGCTCCTCGACTTTTAGCCTTAGCTTCCCGGCCTCCGTCTCCGACACCTTGGCCTTTTTCTCCGAGGCCGCCAGCTTCTTCTCGAGGTCCTCGATAACAACCCCGATGTCGGCGCGATCAGCGGCCACGTGCCCATAGGCCTCCTTCAAGTTCTCGAGCTGCAAAAAGAGAACAATGTTAGCGAGGAGAGAAAATTCTATACTTAGAGAAACTTCACAAACAAAAGTATAAGGATAGTTACCTGGAGCGAGCACAGGCTGAGCTCGTGCGCCCGATCAAGGTCGCTCATTTGTATGAGCCGCTTCACTTCATCCTCTCCGGAAGCGGCCACCTTACCCTTCTTACGGGAAGGCTCGTTGGTACCCCCTAAAATGAGCTTCCTCGCTCCTCTCTTCGCGGCAGGCCTCTCCGGCCTCTTCTCTGCCTCGACCGTGTTCAAGGCCTCCTCCTCGGCCTCCTTGGCCTCCTTCGCCCTCTTCGCGGCTGCTTCCTCCTCGGCCCTCTTAATGGCCTCAACAGGATTCTCCCTTGTCGCGAGCCCCTCCTGCACTAAGGCATCCCGATGATGCGCGGCGTTGCGAGGAGGGGTCAAATTCAAAGACCCGAGAATCTTGGTCTGTTTGTTGGCGAGCCTTTGTTTCCTCCTCTGTTCCTCCTTAGCAGCCAATGTCTTCGACATTATCCACTGGAACCAATAAGCTGCAAGAGCAAAAACACAAGTTAGCAAACTCGAGGAGTAGTAAAAAGCGAAGAGAAAAGCAAGAGAGCGAGGAACACATCACAACAGAAAGTAAGCAAGGAAAAATTACAAGTACAAAAGCAAGAGAAAAGCGCGAAGAGCTAGTTACCGAAGAGGACTTTTCGGGTATATCGGTTCCCGATATACCCTGTGTATGCGTAGGGTGAAAGTCCCGCCAAGTAGGGAAGCGGCTGAAGGACCAACCCCCAATAAAAATACTTCTCGGGATGAGGTCCCCGATTCTGCTCCTCGAGCTCAGCAACCCAGGGATCGGCCTCCTCGGGCAATGGATGCTTGTCCGCGATCTTTCCTCGAAACATCAGTTTCGGCACTCCCCACTCCAGCTCCTCCTCGGTCATGTTAGGCAACCTTCTCTTCCTAATGTAGAAGTACCTGTGGAACCACTTGTAGCCCGAGGAGCTCGGAGCGTCCATTACGAACCCAAGGCCTGGTCGCGCGTTGAAGTAGTAAAAATACTTGTTCCCTGAGCTCATCGATACACGGAACAGTTGATTGAAATTGTGAAAATTGATCTCGATCCCCCTCTTCATGCAAAAGACTCCAAAGCATACGAGGGTTCCAAAGGCGCTCGGCACCAATTGCCAAGGAGCGATCCCCAACGTATTGAAGATATCGCGGAAAGCATCACAGAAGGGGAGGATCCATCCTCGATCCAAGCTAAGGCAGTGAACGGCCATGTACCCCGGGGGCGCGTTATAAAAAGTCTGATCCTCTTTGGGCACGAGGATGTCAAACTTATTCTCGGGGAGAGAATACTTCCACCTCAGTGTGGGCACCTCGTCGAGCTTGACGGTAGAGGAGGTGGTCGGTATAATCCCGTCCTCGTTCTTCTCCCCATTAGGATCGGGGAGGTCGACCGTTCGAGCACTCTTGGTGAACTTCTTCTCAGCAGCCTTAGTAGTTTTTGGCTCTGGCTCTACGGTAACCTTGGCCCTCTTCGATTTGGCAGCCCGGGAGCGAGAAGGCCTGCTCGCTTTGCGCTCAGCCTTTTTCTTATCGGCGGCCATCTGAGCGAGGCGCATCTCATACTCCTGCTCCTCAAGCGGGTGGGGTCCTCGAGTCTCACTCGGATATGTAAAGTCTATGGCAGTCGGGTCGATTGTGTGGTAACTGGTCTCCTCCTCGCGCGCGAACCTCTTCGCGTCCCTGATGGCGCGCCGTTGTCCCTCCGAGAAGGAAGGAGACCTCGTACTCGGACCAGCTTCACTCCTATGAGTGTCTCCGATTGTCAGAGGAACTTCATCCTCCTCCTCGTCTGTGATTACAGCTCTCCTAGCTGTTTGCGGAGGGAATCTAACCCTCTTTACTGGGGAACTAGTCCGAGGAGACGTCGCCTCATCGTCCTCCTCGCTCTCATCATCCGTATCATCACTATCGATGATTTGAACAGGTATCGAAGCCTTCCCGCGCTTCGCCGAATGCTCGCCCTCTTCGTACAGTGCTAAGGCCAACTCCGGCCTCTCCGTGTCATCCATCTCCTCGACACGAATCTCAGGAACGACCACGTTCACGGCCGTCCCGTAATTTCGCCCATGGACTTGGGCAGCGCGAGTTATCAACTCCGCAGATACACCGGTGTCGCGGGGACCACCTTCCGCCTCGGTACGGTCATCGATAAAGTCGTCATCTTCGGCGCGACGCCTCTTTCTGCTAACCAACTCGTAGAGGTCCTCCTCACTCTCGGTCTCCTCATCCTCCTCGGCAACCAGCTCACCTCCCTGCTCGAGCTGAGGCTCCTCGACAGCCTCCTCTATCGTTTCGTCAAGAAAGGTCGCCGATACCTCTGACGTATCGGGCGACGTAGTATGGTCGCTCCCATACTCTCCGGCGGCCGAGATGTTCTGGCTATCGTCGCTTCTCTCGGACATCCTAAAGGTGGGCAAAGAAAGAAGTTAGGATGGTTTGTTATAGTCCGAGAGGTCCTTTTAGGTATGTTCATTAAGGATTTGACCTCCCGAACGGAGAAAAATCTCAAAAAGAAAAGAACGCAATACATCAAGAAGTTACTCTACTTACAGCAAAAGTAGAGCGAGGAGCATACAAAGGAGCGACCAACCACTCAAAAAACGAGTAAAAAACCGAGCAGCGTAACGACATACATGTACAGCCAGACAGGAGCGAGGACATGCAGTTACACAGAGCAAAGAGCGACCAACCGCCAAAATTTCAAGCTACAGCTGTACGCTAATGAGGAGGCTACCAGGGGATTACAGTAAATAAAGGGAAGCTATTTCTAAGGCTTTGGCAAGCTAAATCCGTCCAAATCGGTTCGAATTAATTCCGGTGAAGTCCGTTTACAGGTCCGTTTAACAATTTTTAGGTCCAAGGCCGTTCTTAAGCCGTCATACAACATTCCGGGAGGCAAAAATCAAAGAAAAGAGCTAACATGCAAAAACCGAAAAGAGAAAAAGCAAGAAGGCAGGAACTTCAACGCAATTTCAAGCAAAAGCAAGCGATTAAAGGCAAGAAAGAACAATGCAAGGCCGGAATCTTACTTGGTATTGACTAGATTGAAGTTTGAAACCGGAAAGGAAGCCGGAAACGTCAAAAACTTGTCTGAAACTCGCCTGAAACTCACCGGAGATGCTCCTCGAACACTGCTTGGCGCGATCACTAACACTCGTCGATCTCACAAAAGTTGCTCGCTCTCTCTATTTGCTCTGAAAGTTCGGATTGCGAAAAGTGTGGAATGACCGAGTGTTGACCTATTTATAGAAGGGTATCCCGGGGATACGAAACGACGCATGTCCTCGCGCCATCCGGACCGACCACGTGTCCCAGATCGACGGTCAAGATTGCGGCCGCCTGGCGAATTACCATCTTTGCCCTCCACGCTCCCGCTCCGGCCCGAAGACGCTCCCAACTCAGGGACGAATTACCTAACCACGGCAATAAATCCGCGGCGCGACCACAATCCTCCTCGACACAAGCGGAGATAGATCGACGACCATGATCTGTCTCCTCGGATCAACATCGCGAAAAATCTCAGAACCACGGAAATTCGACGGCCACGTGTCAGGGGACCGAGGAGCCGCCCTTGCAGCTTGCCTCCTCGAGATTCCTTCTACACAAGTATCTCTCCGCGAGATACTTCGCAAGCGAAAAAGCGGCAGGAAGTCATTCCATTCCACTAAGGAATACTTACCCGGATCCGATCTTTTCCCAGCAAAAATACCTCTTTTCATAAGGTCCGAGCAACGTCTGCTCGCACCCTATAAAAAGGGGGGGGGAGGGAGAGATAGGAGGAGGGAAAGGTACCAAGGTGCGAATACGGAAATCTTTTTTCGCCCACTACTAGTCGAGGCTCTGCTCGACCTCTACTTCAACATAGTTCCTCAACTATCTTCTACAAAGATACTTGGAAACTAGGGGGACATATGTTAGGATTGAAATATGTCCAGTCCGCATGTACGAACTGGAGCGGTCTAAGAGCGCGACAAAGCATCATAGGCCGTCCCTCAAAGGGCACAACCACACCCAAGTATGTCACTAAGGTGTGAATCGACCAACATAGGGTCCGACCATCACTGGGAGGACAACCCTCAAAATAAGCTCCTCTCAAGGACAAAGCTGCCAGTGGGCTCGAGGAGCATCTCTCTCGAGCTCGAGGATGCCTTACGTCAAGGTAACGCTCCTTGACAGAAACTGAGCAGGACACTACTCGCATCACCCACGCACAAGGAAGGCACGAGGACCACAGAGCGACCAGCCATGGTTGCTCTCCTGGGCCAAGGCCCACGGACCTCCTTAATGGGCCTGGGCCGAGGAAGGCCTCAATCCTGGCCGTACACGTGGCGTGATCCTACATGACCTGAAGATGAAAGGTCTCAACTATAAAAGGGCCTCATTTACTCCTCAACAGTAAGCATTAACTACGTCACCCGAGCACCACTCTCACTACTCTTACTAGGGAAGCCTCACAACTCCCTACTCGTAAAGTCGCCTCTCCGGTCTGATACCTTACAGACCGGGCAAGAGACACTAACCCCCCCCTCTAGTCTATTACAGGTACGAGGAAGCTACGAGAAGGCTCATTTCCTATCTCAGAGGGACACTACAAGAAGAAGAACTAGAAAGACTTAGAATAGTGACTCATTGCGAACTTAGAAAGAAGCACGAATTACCCTTCAACAGTATGGTCATTCAAAGCATAACGGGTTAATAATCATGCGTAAATTCCTCGGTCTTGCATGGAGATCTTTGATCAATGAATTGTCCTGTTGTAATTACTCAACACTACGAAGATATAGATTTAGATAGATCAAAAGATCAATGAATTGTCCAGTTGCATTCAATAATTATTCAACAATACGAAGATAGAGATTTAGATAGATCAAAGAAATAAAGCAATAACACAGAGTATAATGCGCGATATAGCCATTAGCATAATTATCAACCCTTCGCTAAGAAATCACATACTACCACCAACGAGAAGTTTAGCTACTCATAGTTGTCATGCAATCAAAAGAAATCATAGAAGAAAACATGTTGAAAGATATATAAAAATAAGTAGAAAAACTGTAAGATACAATGTTACCGAAGGTTGTCAGTCTCCGAAGAATCGCGATCTTACAAGCTCCAAACTGCTATGAAAAAGTTTCTCCTAAGCTATGAACCCCTAGAACAGGCTCTGGGAAGTTCCTACCTCAAACTACAGAGAAAGGTGAGAGAAAAGGTCTGGAAAAGTATGAAAATCGGAGAAAAACTGAGCAACTATATATAGGCTTCGAATTAGTGTGGGGCGAAGGGCCCCACACACCGGGCGAGTCTCCTGGTGTGGGGCGATTGGCCCCACATCCCGGGCGATTCGCCCGGGAGAAAAAGTCGGGAATTTACGCGTTTTCGACGCGTTTTTTGATTTCTTCCCCTTTTCGGACTCGGTTTCTGACTTCTAGTGGCCTTCTAACCTCCAGATTCGACCCCTAGACTTCAAATCCTATCCGGAAACCTTCAGATACTCCAATTAGGCTTCTGGAACACCAATTCCTTGTCAACTTCAATATAATTGCCCGGAAAACCTCGTTTTTCAACCAAAACCTGTAAAATAAAAACTAAAGGGAAACGTGACACTATTCTAATAAAATGCACTAAAATATAGCTAATTTAACATAGAGGATAGCTAAAATAGGTGAAAAAGACTCAAATGAAAGTGTAAAATACACATTCATCAAACTCCCCAAACCGAACCTTTGCTTGTCCTCAAGCAACTAAGCTAGACTCTAATGCAAAAAACAATGCAACACATAAAATGGAGTCTCATGCCAAATAAAGTGAACTAATCTACTGAATCTATCAAAAAACATATGAACAAAAACCATATAAATCAAAACTTGAATATAGGTTGAAGAATGCCTCGATTGACTCATACACATCCACATAAGCAATTATGTTAAGACAAGATAGTCTCTCGTAACATTCTCTACCTGGACCTAGTCAGTGACGACGTAATGAAACATGTTAAGATAAGAATGGTTGTCCCGTGCCTATGAAACTGAGGACTTACTACTGTTCACCAAGTTGAGACTTTTCCTCAAAGAGGTCGAACCAGTACTGGCTCTCATCAAACGAAGAAGGGTTCCCTATAAAAGATAACACTCCTCTATTCTACCCATCTCTCTAGCAAAGCCTTAAGATTTTCACCACTTCCTGAATGGCAGGACGAGGGTGGTCTAGAACAGATGACACTCGAAAACAAAAGACAATAAATAGAAAATTACAACACGATTACGAACATTACAAGAATTGGAAAATGAGACACAACACTTTGCTAAACTACTATGTGGCTTTCTTTTTTTGGACCCTTCTTTGCTTTTTGGGGTCTTTTCTTTTTTCTTTTCTTTTTTTTTCTTTCCAGTTTCTTTTTTCCTTTTTTTCTTTTTTCCTGGAATTTTTCTTTCTTATTTTTGATTTTTTTTTTAGCCAGCAGTAACACAACGATAAAGAAACAAAATGACTCACAAACGACTTCCCCAAACCTATTCGAAAGAATAGGTTGGACTACAAGATTTACGAGAAAGGAAAAATAAACTCACAATACGGAAATGAAAAACGAAAAACAAGTCTAATGATAATGTAACCCCCTCCCCAGACCTATTCGAAAGAATAGGTTGCAAACAAAGGATCACACAACCTCACACTACCTCCTTCCTAGGCATTTAGCAATCTCAAAGCATGGTGAAGACTTGTTGCCTCTTAGGTACATAATTACTCGGGAAAACAACCATAAGACCCTAACATGCATCATCCTATTATAAAGGCCTTCGTGAACCGCATTAGAGAAAACACCACTAAGTGATGTCGAGACTACCAAGCTTAACTAAGTGCAATACATAAATGTGACAAGCCAAGCGAGAAAAACCTCAAACAAATTCATAGAGATGAAGCATATGATTAATGGCATAGTTAGTTAATTTACCTAATAAAAAAGTTCAAAAAATTCGGCAATAAACTCCATATAAAACATGCAAGACTATCCTAGGATGAATGTAGTGAATGCAACCTAAAAAACTAAGAAAGCAGTAAACGTGCAAATCCAAATGCAGACGGAGAAAACATGCAAGGTACTATACCCATCCTACCAATACCAAGCTCTAAACCATCAATGGCAAGCTCCAAACTAACAACACTAGATCACTTTAGTCCAATCCCCCCTCATGAAATTATCGCTAGTCCCTAGCAGTAAGAAAATGCGGAAATAAGATGTGATACTAGATGTTACCGCATGGTTTGGCCTCGGTCGGCTGAGTATGCTGCTTGTGAGTTATTGGGACTGCTCTGGGAGCCTTATAGGTGATCATCAGGTCTTCTGGCAGGTGCGGTTGTTCCATTTATAGGCCGGATAGGAACAACTCCTCCATCTGTATCATCATTTTCCGTATGGCCTTCATTGTCACTGCTGTCACCATCATCAGCACCAGTAGAGTTGCATTGTCGAATAGAATCATCAAGATTAGCCGCCGCTGTTATGGAATCCTCCATCATGTAGCCCTCCAATAGGTTGTGAACTGTTGAAGGGGAAAGAGCAGTGGTATCAGAGCCACCCTCTCCAACGTTTTACAGCCCGAGGAGGTTACAGTAAGCTGCTCGGATACTCAGAAGTCTTCTACCATTTGTTCCAATGTCGACCACATTCTCTACGGTTGATGCGACCGATGTCTATATGATGCTCTCTTTAGAGGCAGTCAAGGGGCACCCCAACGAGGGGCTGGGCACCCATGTCATTATGTTTTTGAACCAAGCTAGCGCTTCGGAACCTTCTAGCCACTGTTGACTCAAGACAGAATCCGTGGTGGAGAGACCGTCCCGGTGCCTTCCTATTCACTCGAATTTTGCAGTCCTTGTGATAGATTGCTGACGTAATAATTGTTTCTGTCCCTTCGGTGGTGCATGAATAGGCATAGGAGTCCTTACTCCAGGTGTACTCTAGCTCCTCCTCTTGGATAATCCGCGACGTTGTTGCAAGAGCCCGTGGCTCGAACGCACCTCTAACGAGATCACTCTCCTTGACATGGTTGTAATCGATCCCCCTCCAATACTTCATAGTAATCATACGGGAGTGCTCCTCTCCCTAGGCATGGTTCCTACAAACAACAATTAGTACCTCGTATGACACAAAACTGACTCATGCATATGCTAATGTAAGAACGAAACACACAAGTGATACAATCAACAATCGAGCCCCCCAAATCCTTTATGTCTAGCCTAGCTTCTTCAATATGCAACATACCAATGTAACTACTACATGCAATACATCACATTATGCTCTTGCTAGACAACCAATAACCTAAATAACAAGGCTCAATTCATACCATAGTAGCGAAACATTCTATCTACATAAATCCTCATACTCAACAATTATGCATTCTACCATCAAATCCATCATCATTACATCAATAAACACAATCATATGCAAGGAATCAAAGAAAAAGATATATTGCATAACAAGATAAAAACATCTAGTAGCAAAATTCCCAAATCAACAATTCAAACATAATTGAGCATGCAATTGATAGTAAATAATGCTTCTAATCACACAAACAACCTACCCATACATCATATAAGCCTAATTGAAGCTCAAATTAGAAAACCCCCAAATTTGAAAATTTAGGGTTCATAAGAAGATACCTCAGATCTGGAGATTGAATGAACTAGGAAGAGATTTGTTCGGATGAAAAGAAAGAGCACGTAACGGGCTTCGATTGAAGCTAAAGAACACACAATTTGATGGAATAATGAAGAAGTTATGAAAGATTGAAATATTTAAGCTTTTTTCGGATTTTGGGAAGAAGGAAGAGGAGAGGATGAAGAAAATGAGCTGAAAAAGGGGTTTCTCGCGTTTTTTAAGTTGCAGAGACCGTGGGGCAAGTCGCCCCGGGTGCGGGGCGAGTCGCCCCGTACGGGGCGATTCGCCCCCCACTCCCTGATGCGGGGAGACGATCATTTCGATAAAAAATGCGGTTTTTAATCCCCTAAACCATTTTTTCTCATAAAACCACTCGAAAAATCTCACTCAAACATAACATAAGCACATACGACACAGAGACGAACAAATTCACGTATGAAAAGCAAATTGTTCAAGAATGAATGCATGCAATAAAGCGGTAAAGAAAGCGATAAAAACTCCGGGTTGCCTCCCGGATAGCGCCATTGTTTAAAGTCTTTGACTCGACTCCTGTCTGCGCCTAGCTCTTCCTTTTGAGGGTACTAGACTTCCCCTTCATGGATCTCCTTCTCATGCCACGAACCTGTGAATAAGAATGAACATAGGCAGCAAGACCACAGTAGTTAGTAGTGTGAGAAGTATCAGGTGGATCAGATATGGCTCGCAACACATGTCGCTTGCCATCCACCTCAATAGTGCATGTCCTTTGGTAGATGTCCATCACGGAGCGTAGCTTGGTCAAGAACGTTCGCCCCAAGAGAATGACATCCCCCGTCCCAGGTGTAGAAGCCGGCATAACTACAAAATTGGTGTACACAGAAGCTTCACCAATCTTGACCAATACATTCTTCACAACGCCTTCGGGTCTCACAAAGGATCCATCCGCCAGTTGCACAATAGCCTTATGCTCAGATAGTTTTCCAAGGCTACTCTTCTCAAACACATTCAAAGGGAGCACATTAGAGTAGGATCTAGTGTCTAGTGTGGCACGGACATCTTCAAGCTCACCAATCCCGACCTTAATATCGAAACTTTGAGGGAGTGGCTCGGGATCCTCTTGCTCCTCTTCACTCTCGTCAGAACTAAGGTCCTTCTCTTCCTTAGCCTGTGGAGGTTCTTTCTTCTTGCAACACTCGCACTTAGCAACCTTCTTGATGGTGATTTCTACAGGTAGATCACCCGCCATGGTAATGGACATTGACTTTTCAGTGTTGCTAGGCAGTTTGCCTTGCTCCCTACTTGCTCCTCGGTCGATCAACTCTTGCATCTTTTGATGGGCAAGCCTAGTGCTCTCTTCCAACCTATCGAGCCTTGCCCTAGTCTTCTCAGAATCTTCTTCATAACGTTTGAGAAAACTTTGGGTGTGATCAACCATCTTTTGCAAGTTCTCCATCAGTTGAGCCGACTTCGACTTCGGTTGCTCTTTCGGAGCGGGGTTTTCGCAGTGATCATTACCATAGTTAAGCCTACTACGGTCTTGGTTAGGGCCATAAGTTTGGCTAGCTGGTGCATATCCTTGATTGTTTCGGAACCCTCTTCTCCAAAATCCACCTCGAGGATTCCTACCATCTTGTCCGTAGCTAGCTTCTTGAGTACCAAACTCCGTGGCAAAGGCTTCTTCTTTGCCTCCTTGAGCCAAGTTGCCATCATCATATGCAAGCTCCGATCTACACATATGAGCTCCATGTCCATAGTTCTTGCATATTCGGCAAACTTCGTTCGAAACAGTTGTTCCAGTGGCGCTCTTGAGGACTTGTTTCAATTCGTTGGTAAAGCACTCGAATTGATCCCCATTCCCCCTATACATAGGGGCTTCTTGAGTCGGTGGAGCTTCAGGTCCACGTCTCCTACCCATTGCCCTTGGGTCCTTGAACTGCGAACCCTTAGCAAGCCTTTCGAAAACTGCCCAGACGGCGTCTGCGGTTTCCTCCCAAATATTGCCTCGGCATTGGAAATCCACCACTTGTTGGTTCTCGAAGGTTAGTACATTGTAGAAGTGTTGGACTAGGTCAGAAAGTTCAAAACCATGGTTAGGGCACTTGTTCGTGAGATCATGGAACCTCTCAAACGCGGTGTAGATCGTCTCATCATAGTCTTATTTGAATCCAGTGATTTGCGCCTTGAGCGCGGTAGTCGAGGTGTGAGGGAAGTATTTTTCCATGAAAGCTGAAAAAACCTTCTCCCAAGTGTCAAGCGAGCCTGCTGGTAGAGAACTCAACCATGACTTGGCTCTGTCGCCAAGTCCCATAGCAAAAACCTTCATCTGCAACTCATCCGTCGTTATTTCAGCTCCGGGTCGTGGGAGTTGGTTGACGAAATCATCGGTATCGTGCAAGTACCCCATCACATCTTCCCTTGCTAAGCCATAGAACCTCGGAAGTTGTTGGAATGCGTGGTTCTTGATTTCCAGATCTCGAGTTGCAGACAAAAGAACAATCGCCGGTCCCCTCATACGATCCTTGGAGGGTTGAACCCATGCTTTCAGTGGTCTAGCTTCTGCCATTCCGTCGATTTCCTTGAAAAGACTGTGTAGAGATTCAGAGAAATCGGTATCCTCTATTTTCTCTAGTTCACGCCTTTGAATTAGTCGCCTTCTTTGGTGGTTGACTCTGTCGATCTCAGCAATTGAATCAGCAAGCGGTGTTCCTCTAGATCGTGTATGTGGCATACACTATCTGTAACAGACTAGGAAAGCAGTATCAGATAGAGATTAAAAAGGAAAACTAAAACTACTAGAACTAGGAATTGAATGCTGAAAATATAAACAAATTAAACAGAAAAAAGGAGTATAGTCCCCGGCAACGGCGCCAATTTGATGATGCGCGGATGTCGTGTTCCAACGCGAATCAAATAAATTTGTTATTTAGCCAAAGGCAATTCACAACTACAACGAAAACCGTAGTGTAGCAGTAGAATAACCTCGAGTGTCGATCTCTAAGAACTATAACTAGCTTTATCTAATTTAACTGGAGAATAAAAAACAGCAGACGATTTAGCAAAGGTTTTTCTTAACAGATAATGGAGATTGGTGATAGTATGGTCATTCAAAGCATAACGGGTTAATAATCATGCGTAAATTCCTCGGTCTTGCATGGAGATCTTTGATCAATGAATTGTCCTGTTGTAATTATTCAACACTACGAAGATATAGATTTAGATAGATCAAAAGATCAATGAATTGTCCAGTTGCATTCAATAATTATTCAACAATACGAAGATAGAGATTTAGATAGATCAAAGAAATAAAGCAATAACACAGAGTATAATGCGCGATATAGCCATTAGCATAATTATCAACCCTTCGCTAAGAAATCACATACTACCACCACCGAGAAGTTTAGCTACTCATAGTTGTCATGCAATCAACAGAAATCATAGAAGAAAACATGTTGAAAGATATATAAAAATAAGTAGAAAAACTGTAAGATACAATGTTACCGAAGGTTGTCAGTCTCCGAAGAATCGCGATCTTACAAGCTCCAAACTGCTATGAAAAAGTTTCTCCTAAGCTATGAACCCCTAGAACAGGCTCTGGGAAGTTCCTACCTCAAACTACAGAGAAAGGTGAGAGAAAAGGTCTGGAAAAGTATGAAAATCGGAGAAAAACTGAGCAACTATATATAGGCTTCGAATTAGTGTGGGGCGAAGGGCCCCACACACCGGGCGAGTCTCCTGGTGTGGGGCGATTGGCCCCACATCCCGGGCGATTCGCCCGGGAGAAAAAGTCGGGAATTTACGCGTTTTCGACGCGTTTTTGGATTTCTTCCCCTTTTCGGACTCGGTTTCTGACTTCTAGTGGCCTTCTAACCTCCAGATTCGACCCCTAGACTTCAAATCCTATCCGGAAACCTTCAGATACTCCAATTAGGCTTCTGGAACACCAATTCCTTGTCAACTTCAATATAATTGCCCGGAAAACCTCGTTTTTCAACCAAAACCTGTAAAATAAAAACTAAAGGGAAACGTAACACTATTCTAATAAAATGCACTAAAATATAGCTAATTTAACATAGAGGATAGCTAAAATAGGTGAAAAAGACTCAAATGAAAGTGTAAAATACACATTCATCAAACTCCCCAAACCGAACCTTTGCTTGTCCTCAAGCAACTAAGCTAGACTCTAATGCAAAAAACAATGCAACACATAAAATGGAGTCTCATGCCAAATAAAATGAACTAATCTACTGAATCTATCAAAAAACATATGAACAAAAACCATATAAATCAAAACTTCAATATAGGTTGAAGAATGCCTCGATTGACTCATACACATCCACATAAGCAATTATGTTAAGACAAGATAGTCTCTCGTAACATTCTCTACCTGGACCTAGTGAGTGACGACGTAATGAAACATGTTAAGATAAGAATGGTTGTCCCGCGCCTATGAAACTGAGGACTTACTACTGTTCACCAAGTTAAGACTTTTCCTCAAAGAGGTCGAACCAGTACTGGCTCTCATCAAACGAAGAAGGGTTCCCTATAAAAGATAACACTCCCCTATTCTACCCATCTCTCTAGCAAAGCCTTAAGATTTTCACCACTTCCTGAATGGCAGGACGAGGGTGGTCTAGAACAGATGACACTAAAAAACAAAAGACAATAAATAGAAAATTACAACACGATTACGAACATTACAAGAATTGGAAAATGAGACACAACACTTTGCTAAACTACTATTTGGCTTTCTTTTTTTGGACCCTTCTTTGCTTTTTTGGGGTCTTTTCTTTTTTCTTTTCTTTTTTTTCTTTCCAGTTTAATTTTTCCTTTTTTTCTTTTTTCCTGGAATTTTTCTTTCTTTTTTTTGATTTTTTTTTTAGCCAGCAGTAACACAACGATAAAGACACAAAATGACTCATAAACGACTTCCCCAAACCTATTCGAAAGAATAGGTTGGACTACAAGATTTACGAGAAAGGAAAAATAAACTCACAATACGGAAATGAAAAACGAAAAACAAGTCTAATGATAATGTAACCCCCTCCCCAGACCTATTCGAAAGAATAGGTTGCAAACAAAGGATCACACAACCTCACACTACCTCCTTCCTAGGCATTTAGCAATCTCAAAGCATGGTGAAGACTTGTTGCCTCTTAGGTACATAATTACTCGGGAAAACAACCATAAGACCCTAATATGCATCATCCTATTATAAAGGCCTTCGTGAACCGCATTAGAGAAAACACCACTAAGTGATGTCGAGACTACCAAGCTTAACTAAGTGCAATACATAAATGTGACAAGCCAAGCGAGAAAAACCTCAAACAAATTCATAGAGATGAAGCATATGATTAATGGCATAGTTAGTTAATTTACCTAATAAAAAAGTTCAAAAAATTCGGCAATAAACTCCATATAAAACATGCAAGACTATCCTAGGATGAATGTAGTGAATGCAACCTAAAAAACTAAGAAAGCAGTAAACGTGCAAATGCAAATGCAGACGGATAAAACATGCAAGGTACTATACCCATCCTACCAATACCAAGCTCTAAACCATCAATGGCAAGCTCCAAACTAACAACACTAGATCACTTTAATCCAATCCCCCCTCATGAAATTATCGCTAGTCCCTAGCAGTAAGAAAATGCGGAAATAAGATGTGATACTAGATGTTACCGCATGGTTTGGCCTCGGTCGGCTGAGTATGCTGCTTGTGAGTTATTGGGACTGCTCTGGGAGCCTTATAGGTGATCATCAGGTCTTCTGGTAGGTGCGGTTGTTCCATTTATAGGCCGGAGAGGAACAACTCCTCCATCTGTATCATCATTTTCCGTATGGCCTTCATTGTCACTGCTGTCACCATCATCAGCACCAGTAGAGTTGCATTGTCGAATAGAATCATCAAGATTAGCCGCCGCTGTTATGGAATCCTCCATCATGTAGCCCTCCAATAGGTTGTGAACTGTTGAAGGGGAAAGAGCAGTGGTATCAGAGCCACCCTCTCCATCGTTTTACAGCCCGAGGAGGTTACAGTAAGCTGCTCGGATACTCAGAAGTCTTCTACCATTTGTTCCAATGTCGACCACATTCTCTACGGTTGATGCGACCGATGTCTATATGATGCTCTCTTTAGAGGCAGTCAAGGGGCACCCCAACGAGGGGCTGGGCACCCATGTCATTATGTTTTGGAACTAAGCTAGCGCTTCGGAACCTTCTAGCCACTGTTGACTCAAGACAGAATCCGTGGTGGAGAGACTGTCCCGGTGCCTTCCTATTCACTCGAATTTTGCAGTCCTTGTGATAGATTGCTGACGTAATAATTGTTTCTGTCCCTTCGGTGGTGCATGAATAGGCATAGGAGTCCTTACTCCAGGTGTACTCTAGCTCCTCCTCTTGGATAATCCGCGACGTTGTTGCAAGAGCCCGTGGCTCGAACGCACCTCTAACGAGATCACTCTCCTTGACATGGTTGTAATCGATCCCCCTCCAATACTTCATAGTAATCATACGGGAGTGCTCCTCTCCCTAGGCATGGTTCCTACAAACAACAGTTAGTACCTCGTATGACACAAAATTGACTCATGCATATGCTAATGTAAGAACGAAACACACAAGTGATACACAATCAACAATCGAGCCCCCCAAATCCTTTATGTCTAGCCTAGCTTCTTCAATATGCAACATACCAATGTAACTACTACATGCAATACATCACATTATGCTCTTGTTAGACAACCAATAACCTAAATAACAAGGCTCAATTCATACCATAGTAGCGAAACATTCTATCAACATAAATCCTCATACTCAACAATTATGCATTCTACCATCAAATCCATCATCATTACATCAATAAACACAATCATATGCAAGGAATCAAAGAAAAAGATATATTGCATAACAAGATAAAAACATCTAGTAGCAAAATTCCCAAATCAACAACTCAAGCATAATTGAGCATGCAATTGATAGTAAATAATGCTTCTAATCACACAAACAACCTACCCATACATCATATAAGCCTAATTGAAGCTCAAATTAGAAAACCCCCAAATTTGAAAATTTAGGGTTCATAAGAAGATACCTCAGATCTGGAGATTGAATGAACTAGGAAGAGATTTGTTCGGATGAAAAGAAAGAGCACGTAACGGGCTTCGATTGAAGCTAAAGAACACACAATTTGATGGAATAATGAAGAAGTTATGAAAGATTGAAATATTTAAGCTTGTTTCGGATTTTGGGAAGAAGGAAGAGGAGAGGATGAAGAAAATGAGCTGAAAAAGGGGTTTCTCGCGTTTTGTAAGTTGCAGAGACCGTGGGTGCGGGGCGAGTCGCCCCGTACGGGGCGATTCGCCCCCCACTCCCTGATGCGGGGAGACGATCATTTCGATAAAAAACGCGGTTTTTAATCCCCTAAACCATTTTTTCTCATAAAACCACTCGAAAAATCTCACTCAAACATAACATAAGCACATACGACACAGAGACGAACAAATTCACGTATGAAAAGCAAATTGTTCAAGAATGAATGCATGCAATAAAGCGGTAAAGAAAGCGATAAAAACTCCGGGTTGCCTCCCGGATAGCGCCATTGTTTAAAGTCTTTGACTCGACTCCTGTCTGCGCCTAGCTCTTCCTTTTGAGGGTACTAGACTTCCCCTTCATGGATCTCCTTCTCATGCCACGAACCTGTGAATAAGAATGAACATAGGCAGCAAGACCACAGTAGTTAGTAGTGTGAGAAGTATCAGGTGGATCAGATATGGCTCGCAACACATGTCGCTTGCCATCCACCTCAATAGTGCATGTCCTTCGGTAGATGTCCATCACGGAGCGTAGCTTAGTCAAGAACGTTCGCCCCAAGAGAATGACATCCCCCGTCCCAGGTGTAGACGCCGGCATAACTACAAAATTGGTGTACACAGAAGCTTCACCAATCTTGACCAATACATTCTTCACAACGCCTTCGGGTCTCACAAAGGATCCATCCGCCAGTTGCACAATAGCCTTATGCTCAGATAGTTTTCCAAGGCTACTCTTCTCAAACACATTCAAAGGGAGCACATTAGAGTAGGATCTAGTGTCTAGTGTGGCACGGACATCTTCAAGCTCACCAATCCCGACCTTAATATCGAAACTTTGAGGGAGTGGCTCGGGATCCTCTTGCTCCTCTTCACTCTCGTCAGAACTAAGGTCCTTCTCTTCCTTAGCCTGTGGAGGTTCTTTCTTCTTGCAACACTCGCACTTAGCAACCTTCTTGATGGTGATTTCTACAGGTAGATCACCCGCCATGGTAATGGACATTGACTTCTCAGTGTTGCTAGGCAGTTTGCCTTGCTCCCTACTTGCTCCTCGGTCAATCAACTCTTGCATCTTTTGATGGGCAAGCCTAGTGCTCTCTTCCAACCTATCGAGCCTTGCCCTAGTCTTCTCAGAATCTTCTTCATAACGTTTGAGAAAACTTTGGGTGTGATCAACCATCTTTTGCAAGTTCTCCATCAGTTGAGCTGTCTTCTCAGAATCGGAGCGGGGTTTTCGCAGTGATCATTACCATAGTTAAGCATACTACGGTCTTGGTTAGGGCCATAAGTTTGGCTAGCTGGTGCATATCCTTGATTGTTTCGGAACCCTCTTCTCCAAAATCCACCTCGAGGATTCCTACCATCTTGTCCGTAGCTAGCTTCTTGAGTACCAAACTCCGTGGCAAAGGCTTCTTCTTTGCCTCCTTGAGCCAAGTTGCCATCATCATATGCAAGCTCCGATCTACACATATGAGCTCCATGTCCATAGTTCTTGCATATTCGGCAAACTTCGTTCGAAACAGTTGTTCCAGTGGCGCTCTTGAGGACTTGTTTCAATTCGTTGGTAAAGCACTCGAATTGATCCCCATTCCCCCTATACATAGGGGCTTCTTGAGTCGGTGGAGCTTCAGGTCCACGTCTCCTAACCATTGCCCTTGGGTCCTTGAACTGCGAACCCTTAGCAAGCCTTTCGAAAACTGCCCAGACGGCTTCTGCGGTTTCCTCCCAAATATTGCCTCGGCATTGGAAATCCACCACTTGTTGGTTCTCGAAGGTTAGTACATTGTAGAAGTGTTGGACTAGGTCAGAAAGTTCAAAACCATGGTGAGGGCACTTGTTCGTGAGATCATGGAACCTCTCAAACGCGGTGTAGATCGTCTCATCATAGTCTTATTTGAATCCAGTGATTTGCGCCTTGAGCGCGGTAGTCGAGGTGTGAGGGAAGTATTTTTCCATGAAAGCTGAAAAAAACCTTCTCCCAAGTGTCCAGCGAGCCTGCTGGTAGAGAACTCAACCATGACTTGGCTCTGTCGCCAAGTCCCATAGCAAAAACCTTCATCTGCAACTCATCCGTCGTTATTTCAGCTCCGGGTCGTGGGAGTTGGTTGACGAAATCATCGGTATCGTGCAAGTACCCCATCACATCTTCCCTTGCTAAGCCATAGAACCTCGGAAGTTGTTGGAATGCGTGGTTCTTGATTTCCAAATCTCGAGTTGCAGACAAAAGAACAATCGCCGGTCCCCTCATACGATCCTTGGAGGGTTGAACCCATGCTTTTAGTGGTCTAGCTTCTGCCATTCCGTTGATTTCCTTGAAAAGACTGTGTAGAGATTCAGAGAAATCGGTATCCTCTATTTTCTCTAGTTCACGCCTTTGAATTAGTCGCCTTCTTTGGTGGTAGACTCTGTCGATCTCAGCAATTGAATCAGCAAGCGGTGTTCCTCTAGATCGTGTATGTGGCATACACTATCTGTAACAGACTAGGAAAGCAGTATCAGATAGAGATTAAAAAGGAAAACTAAAACTACTAGAACTAGGAATTGAATGCTGAAAATATAAACAAATTAAACAGAAAAAAGGAGTATAGTCCCCGGCAACGGAGCCAATTTGATGATGCGCGGATGTCGTGTTCCAACGCGAATCAAATAAATTTGTTATTTAGCCAAAGGCAATTCACAACTACAACGAAAACCGTAGTGTAGCAGTAGAATAACCTCGAGTGTCGATCTCTAAGAACTATAACTAGCTTTATCTAATTTAACTTGAGAATAAAAAACAGCAGACGATTTAGCAAAGGTTTTTCTTAACAGATAATGGAGATTGGTGATAGTATGGTCATTCAAAGCATAACGGGTTAATAATCATGCGTAAATTCCTCGGTCTTGCATGGAGATCTTTGATCAATGAATTGTCCTGTTGTAATTATTCAACACTACGAAGATATAGATTTAGATAGATCAAAAGATCAATGAATTGTCCAGTTGCGTTCAATAATTATTCAACAATACGAAGATAGAGATTTAGATAGATCAAAGAAATAAAGCAATAACACAGAGTATAATGCGCGATATAGCGATTAGCATAATTATCAACCCTTCGCTAAGAAATCACATACTACCACCACCGAGAAGTTTAGCTACTCATAGTTGTCATGCAATCAACAGAAATCATAGAAGAAAACATGTTGAAAGATATATAAAAATAAGTAGAAAAACTGTAAGATACAATGTTACCGAAGGTTGTCAGTCTCCGAAGAATCGCGATCTTACAAGCTCCAAACTGCTATGAAAAAGTTTCTCCTAAGCTATGAACCCCCAGAACAGGCTCTGGTAAGTTCCTACCTCAAACTACAGAGAAAGGTGAGAGAAAAGGTCTGGAAAAGTATGAAAATCGAAGAAAAACTGAGCAACTATATATAGGCTTCGAATTAGTGTGGGGAGAAGGGCCCCACACACCGGGCGAGTCGCCTGGTGTGGGGCGATTCGCCCGGGAGAAAAACTCGGAAATTTACGCGTTTTCGATGCGTTTTTGGATTTCTTCCCCTTTTCGGAGTCGGTTTCTGACTTCTAGTGGCCTTCTAACCTCCAGATTCGACCCCTAGACTTCAAATCCTATCCGGAAACCTTCAGATACTCCAATTAGGCTTCTGGAACACCAATTCCTTGTCAACTTCAATATAATTGCCCGGAAAACCTCATTTTTCAACCAAAACCTGTAAAATAAAAACTAAAGGGAAACGTGACACTATTCTAATAAAATGCACTAAAATATAGCTAATTTAACATAGAGGATAGCTAAAATAGGGGAAAAGACTCAAATGAAAGTGTGAAATACACATTCATTAGGTTCAAAAAAAAAGAGCCAAAAAGCAGTTTAGCAAAGTGTTGTCTCATTTTTCAATTCTTGCAATGTTCGTAATCTTTGTCTTTTGTTTGTTTGAGTGTCATCTGTTCTAGACCACCCTCGTCCTGCCATTCAGGAAGTGGTGAATAGCTTAAGGCTTTGCTTGAGAGATGGGTAGAATAGGGGAGTGTTATCTTTTTTAGGGAACCCTCCTTCGTTTGATGAGAGCCAGTATTGGTTCGACCTCTTTGAGGAAAAGTCTTAACTTGGTAAACAGCAGTAAGTCCTCAGTTTCATAGGCACGGGACAACCATTCGTATTTTAACATGTTTCATTACGTCGTCACTGACTAGGTCCAAGTAGAGAATGTTACGAGAGACTATCTTGTTTGACATAAATGCTTATGTGAATGTGTATGAGTCAATCGAGGCATTCTTCAACCTATATTCATGTTAAGATTTGTATGGTTTTTGTTCATATGTTTTTTGATAGATTCAATAGATTAGTTCATTTCATTTGGCAACCTATATTCATGTTAAGATTTGTATGGTTTTTGTTCATATGTTTATTGATAGATTCAATAGATTAGTTCATTTCATTTGGCATGAGACTCCATTTTTTGTGTTGCATTGTTTTTTGCATTAGAGTCTAGCTTAGTTGCTTGAGGTCAAGCAAAGGTTCGGTTTGGGGAGTTTGATGAACATGTATTTTACACTTTCATTCGAGTCTTTTTTCACCTATTTAGCTATCCTCTATGTTAATTTAGCTATATTATAGTGCATTTTATTAGAATAGTATCACGTTTCCCTTTAGTTTGCATTTTACAGATTTTGGGTGAAAAACATGGTTTTCCGGGCAATTATATTGAAGAGAACGAAGAATTGGTGTTCCGGGGACATTTTTGGAGTATCTAGAAGATTCCGGATAGGATTTGAAGTCTAGGGGTCGAGTCTGAATGCTAAAAGGTCACTAGAAGGTAAAAACCAAGTCCGAAAAGGAAAAGAAATCCAAAAACGCGTCGAAAATGCGTATATTGCCGACTGACACTCCCGGGCGATTCGCCCGGGATGTGGAGCGATTCGCCCCACACCAGGCGATTCGCCCCGCTGTGTGGGGCGATTCGCCCCACACGTTCCGAACCCTATATATAGTTGCTCAGTTTTCTCCGTTTTTTCATACTTTCTCAGACCCTTTTTCACACCTTTCTCATTAGTTTTAGGTAGGAATTCTCCAGAGCCTGTTCTGGGAATTCTTAGCATAGGAGATACTTTTTCTTATCGATTTGGAGCTTGTGAGATCGCGATTCTTCGGAGATTGACAACCTTCGGTAACATTGTATCTCAGATTTTTCTACTTTATATTTATTTATCTTTCAACATGTTTTCATTCAATCTTGCTATGATTTCTGTTGATTGCATGACATCTATGAGTAGCTAAATCTATTGTTGGTAATAGTATGTGATTTCTTAGCGAAGGGTTAATAATTATGCTGATGGCGGTAAAGCGAATCAGACTTTGAGTTATTGCTTTATTTCTTTGATCTATCTAAGCCCTCTATCTTTGTAGTGTTGAATAATAACGGAACACATTGGACAATTCATGATCAAAGATCTCTATGCAAAACGATCGGGTACTTCATGCATGATTACTAACCTGCTATGCTTTGAATGATCATACTATCACTAACTTTCATTATCTTGATAAGAAAAACCTGTGCTAAGTAGTTTGTTGATTTTATAGTTTAAGTTAGATTAGATAAAGCTAGTTATAGTCCTTAGAGATCGACACTCGAGGTTATTTTACTGCTACACTACGGTTTTCGTTGTAGTTGTGAATTGCCCTTGGCTAAATACAAATTTATTTGATTAATTAGAATCTGACAAATTCCGGTTCATCAACCATCACAAGTCACAGACACACACTTCTCCATATTCACAAGGTCGGCCCTCTTCCACCTTCAAGTAAAGTCTTCCTAACCGGTTTGACCACACGGCAGACCGGGCAACACATGCACACCCCCCCCCCCCACACACACACAGGTAGATATTGCTTGACAAAGGACGATCGGAGCTCAGGCCAGGAACCAGAAGAGCGGGGAGTCAGACTTGAAGATTCTGAGGTCAGACGAGGCGATGCGGCTCAGGTCAGAAGGACAGGACGAGATGACATTGATGAATGTGTATTTTACACTTTCATTCGAGTCTTTTTCACCTAATTTAGCTATCCTCTATGATAATTTAGCTATATTTTAGTACATTTTATTAGAATAGTGTCACGTTTCCCTTTAGATTTTATTTTACAGGTTTTGGTTGAAATTCGGAGATTTCGAGGCAATTATATTGAAGTCTACAAGGAATTGGTGTTCCAGAAGCCTATTTGGAGTATCTGAAGGTTTCTGGATAGGATTTGGAGTCTAGGGGCCGAATCTGGAGGTTAGAAGGCTACTAGAATTCATAAACCGAGTCCGAAAAGGTGAAGAAATCCAAATCCGCGTCGAAAAACGCGGAAATTCCGCGAAATACTGGGGGGCGAACCGCCCCGGAGTTTTTTCGGGCCTATATATAGTGCTCAGTTTTCTCTCCGAAAATCATATCTTTCCAAGCCTACTTTCTCACCTCTCTCTATAGTTTTAGGTAGGAACTTCCCGGGGCCTGTCCTGAGAGTTCCATAGCTTAGGGGATACTTTTTCATAGCAGATTGGAGCGCGTAGGATCGCAATCATCCGGAGATTGACAACCTTCGGTAACTTTGTATCTTACAGTTTTTATCTACTTATTTTATTCTTCTTCCAATATGTTTTCTTCTATGATTGCTATTGATTGCATGCCTATTATGAGTAGCTAAACTTATCGTTGGTGGTAGTATGTGAATTCTTAGCGAGGGAAGATAATCATGCTAATGGCTATATCGCGCATTATACTCCGTGTCATTGCTTTATTTCGTTGTTCAGTTGTAACCAAAATTCTCGTATGTTGTATTGATCATTATGCACAATTGGACACTTGTCGACCATCAAACCAATTATCTTCGTAGTGTTGAATAATTACGGAACACATTAGGACGTTAGTTGTTGACAAGTCAGACCATATTATCTTCGTAGTGCTTAATACTTGCAACAGGACACTAGATTGATTCAAAGATCTCTATGCAAGACCGAGGAATTTATGCATGATTATCGACCCATTATGCTAAGAAGGACCATACTATCACCAATCTCCATTATCTGCTTGAAACCCCCTATTGCTTTCTATCTGCTGTTTTATATTCTTAATTAGATTTGATAAAGCTAGTATAGTCCTGAGAGAACGACACTCGAGTCATTCTGCTACTACACTATGGTTTTCGTTGTAGTTGTGGATTGCCTTTGGCTAATTACAAATTTATTTGCTGAATTAGAATCTGACAAATTCCGGTTCATCAAATTGGCGCCGTTGCCGGGGACTATACTCCTTTTTTCTATTTAATTTGTTTATATTTTCAGCTTTCAATTCCTAATTCTACTAGTTTTAGTTTTCCTTTTTAATCTCTCTCTGATACTGCTTTCCTAGTTTGTTTCTAATCACCTTTCCTAGTCTGTTTCTAATCACCTTTCCTAGTCTGTTTCTAGCTTGTCACAGATATTCAGGTCTTGTGATGGCTCGCCCACTTTTGAAATCATGGGTTCAACCCAACAAAGCATTGATGAGAGGTCCGGCTATTGTTCTTTCTGCTGCAACTCGAGATTTGGAAATCAAAAGTTGCATGTACCAGCAACTCCCGAGGTTCTATGGGTTGGCTAGGGAAGATGTTATGGGATACCTGAATGATATTGACGACTTTATCAACAATCTTCCAAGGCCCGGAGCAGGGATAACGGTTGATGAGCTAAGGATGAAGGTTTTTGCTTTGGGGCTTGGTGATAAAGCCAAGGCATGGTTAGGCTCTCTGGAAGTCGGATCACTAGACATCTGGGACAAGGTGTATTCTGCTTTTATGGAGAAATACTTTCCTCACACATTGACTACCGCGCTTAAGGCGCAAATCACAGGATTCAAACAGGACTATAATGACACAATCTACACCGCCTTCGAGAGATTCAAGGACCTCATGCACAAGTGTCCACACCATGGTTTTGGGCTTCCTGATCTTGTCCAGCACTTCTACAATGGACTCACATATGAGAGTCAACAAGTGGTGGATTTCCAATGCCGTGGTACTATCTGGGAAGAGACCGCCGAGGATGTGTGGGCGTGTTTCGAAAGGCTTGCTAAAGGATCTCAATCCAAGGATCCAAGAGTAATGGTTAGAAGGCGTGGACCTGAGGCCCCACCAAACCAGGAGATCCCAATGCATGAAGTGAATGGTGTGAGTGGCGATAGGTTCGAAGGTTTCGCCAATCAGATGAGGCAAGCTCTAAGTGGCCTAATCGGAACTTCTCTCTCCAACGAGGTATGTAGGGTGTGCAAGAATTATGGGCATGGGGCTCATATGTGTAGATCAGATCTAGCACGAGAAGATGTTCACTTGGGAAACCGTAGTAATCCTACTCCTAAGGACGAAGCATCTACATCCAAGTCAGCAACTCTCATGGATAATTTACAGAAATTGGTGGATTTCACCCAAGTGTTTTTGAAGAGATACGAGGAGGATTCGGCAAAGATCAATGCTCGTCTGGATCAATTAGAAGCTAGAGCTAGTAGAGAGCAAGGGAAGTTACATAGCAGCACTGAGAGGTCCTTGTCGATCAACTTGGTGGGAGATCAACCAGTGGAAATCACCATTAAGCAAGTTGCTAAGTGCGAGTGTTACAAGGATGAAGAGCCTCCACTAGCCAAGGAAGAAGAGAAGGACCTTGGTACTAATGAGAGTGGAAAGAAGCAAGAGAATCCCGAGCTACTCCCTCAAAGTTTCGATGTTAAGGTCGGGATTGGTGAACTTGAAGATGTCCGTGCCACACTAGACACGGGATCTTACTCGAACGTGCTCCGTTTGAATGTGTTTGAGAAGAGTAACCTTGGAAAACTATCTGACCATAGGGCTATTGTGCAACTGGCGGATGGATCCTTAGTGAGACCCGAACCGCCCCGGAGTTTTTTCGGGCCTATATATAGTGCTCAGTTTTCTCTCCGAAAATCATATCTTTCCAAGCCTACTTTCTCACCTCTCTCTATAGTTTTAGGTAGGAACTTCCCGGGGCCTGTCCTGAGAGTTTCATAGCTTAGGGGATACTTTTTCATAGCAGATTGGAGCGCGTAGGATCGCAATCATCCGGAGATTGACAACCTTCGGTAACGTTGTATCTTACAGTTTTTATCTACTTATTTTATTCTTCTTTCAATATGTTTTCTTCTATGATTGCTATTGATTGCATGCCTATTATGAGTAGCTAAACTTATCGTTGGTGGTAGTATGTGAATTCTTAGCGAGGGAAGATAATCATTGCTAATGGCTATATCGCGCATTATACTCCGTGTCATTGCTTTATTTCGTTGATCAGTTGTAACCAAAATTCTCGTATGTTGTATTGCTCATTATGCACAATTGGACACTTGTCGACCATCAGACCAATTATCTTCGTAGTGTTGAATAATTACGGAACACATTAGGACGTTAGTTGTTGACAAGTCAGACCATATTATCTTTGTAGTGCTTAATACTTGCAACAGGACACTAGATTGATTCAAAGATCTCTATGCAAGACCGAGGAATTTATGCATGATTATCGACCCATTATGCTAAGAAGGACCATACTATCACCAATCTCCATTATCTGCTTGAAACCCCCTATTGCTTTCTATCTGCTGTTTTATATTCTTAATTAGATTTGATAAAGCTAGTATAGTCCTGAGAGAACGACACTCGAGTCATTCTGCTACTACACTATGGTTTTCGTTGTAGTTGTGGATTGCCTTTGGCTAATTACAAATTTATTTGCTGAATTAGAATCTGACAAATTCCGGTTCATCAGACATCCGGAGAGAAGATCCAACCTCCATCAGCTCCATCCACCAGAGTCACGGAAAGCGAGTTATTGGTCATTATTTGTTTTATCTCCCAAGGTAAAATCACGTCCCATCATTTCTGGCGCCGTCTGTGGGAACCGGCACAAAAGCTGGTTTCTAGGTTCTTTGCTTTAGCAAGGGCAGAGTAAATTCAAATTTCCGTACCCAGACATCCTTAAAGGGAGTGGATCCATGGATTCCCCAAAGGATTTGTTGAGGCAAGAACTGATATAAATGTGAATGATGGGGTAAACGATAAGCAGGATAAGGACCAAATAACTCATGTTCTAAGTACCCAGGTGGAGTGATCTGACGGAGGAGTAAGGATAGGTGCAGATCTGGCGGAGCAGAGGAAGCAAGGACAGAGGCAGAGCAAGGAGGTCGCGGAAACAGAGCACGAAAAGACTGAAATCCACCATCAGTTGCAGATCTGGTCCCATATATCGAAAAGAACCCTATTCCAGGTACTCTATCCCATTTAATGAAGTCATCAGGAGTAAATGGTTTTGGTGCATGCAGTAGATCTGGAGTATTTATTTATATGAGTCGTAGATCTGGAGTGTTAAGTCCAAATACACAAGACCCCTTAAATGCTCATGCTGCCCCCTATTACCCCCATATTGATTCTACTGTTGCTTTGAATGATACAATGATTGAGGATATTTTTTGGGTGAAAAGACCTTAGATGATATGATTATTGTGATTGTTGATATTCCGAGGATGGGGACTTTGATGATTATGTTTTGATTGTTGATGGGATGGATGAGATGGGACTTTTTGATGATTTGCCGAAGGAAAACCTGGAAAGGGAACTCGAGTTAGTCTCAGACCCAGATACCCTACCAAATGGACCCAACCAACAGCCACCTACTCCAGATCTACCACCACAAAGTCCGTTTTTGTCAAACCAAGAAAACCAAATCCAAGAAACCCAACTACCACATCTAGTTGACTCCAACATACAACACCCTGGGCGATGCTAACAACGGAATGGCGTGCATGATGCATCCGGAGATGCAACCCGATGACAGAACGCTTAAAGTACACTTAAGATTCTTTAGCCAAGAAGAGGGAGACCAGGAAGAGGAATGGAACCAGTTTCAGGTTATAAGAGAGGAAGAGCCCATCAACGATGAAGACATGGAGCTAGAGGGATATCCTAGTGAAGGCCAACCAGAGGAGACCGAAGATCCACAACTGCTTCTAGGACAATGTGAAGATTTGAGCCATAGAATCACTGAGTTGCAAGGGGCAATCCGGAGCATTGAGGAGGCGATTCGAGCACAAAGGTTGGAACAAGGGAGATCCAAGGGAGCATGTTGACCTGTTTGCCGCAAAAGCTAGGAGCCAAAATATTCCTTGGAGGCACGCATTGATAGTGTATATGTCCTAGAGACAGTCTTTATTAAGGGCATACAACCCTTATTAAGGGCATATATGTACTATTACACAGGTCAACGTAATATAATATATGTTGGTTTGTTTGACTATTGAGTATCGCTTTCATATTTATATTACACCAGGCATACAACATGTGATATCTCTATTCCTGTCTGTATTGATATCAAACATATCCCCTCGGATAGATGACCGATCACACAGATAGTTGGAGCTATGTGAGTTATCATCTATCCCAAACTCTCCCTAGTCGAGGTTCATCTCGGATGTAGGGGTCCAGGTGAGACTAGTATGCGTGGAGGTTATACTTGTTAGAGCAAGTGTGAGCCGATCCCACAGCCACGGAACGGATTGTTAGATAATCTAGAAACGTTCCCATAACTCCACATAGTTTTTCGAAGGGTGATTACCGAACAATGGAAGTACCCACCAGAAACTCCCAACGATATATACTCTACACCGAAGTGTCTATGGGAACCGGAAAGTTGTCGAAGTGATGCCAGTCGTCCTTTGGACTTACAGGACTTTATAATCACATTTGTTGCCCCATATCCTTGGTGGACCCGTCGATGTCAGCTCTGAATAAGCAGTTGACCCAAAACACGATCCAGGATTATGGCTACATACAAATGGGGGTGATAAGTGATTCTGTGAAGGATTCATCTCTCACGTGTAGCACAGGAGAGCACTGCTCATAGTCGTTCATAGTTGTGATTGGTTAAACCGCTGGCCAGCGTATTAATATTATTATGATAGTCATAATAGATATTGGATTCACCAAGCAACTCACTGAAGACGCCCGTGGGTGTATTATTGGGATAGACACATCATCGATCCTAGATGCATTCGAGTCAGTCAGATGAAGGGACGTTACCATCGCCGCATTGAGCGCAACAGACTTCATAACGAAAGGGTTTGCTTTGAGAAACCTCTCAAACGTCCTCATGTATTAATATTGCAAATGGAACCGTCTAGGAATTCCATGTTGCCTAGTGTAGCACTTGCTTAATACAATGAGGCCCTATGGGTCACACTATGTGGTGATTCAGCTTATCCGAATATCTTTGAAGATGGAATCGCAATTAATTTAGAATTAATTGTGATTGATGAATTATAATTGATTTGGAATTAATTATAATTATTTGTGGCTCAATTTTTAATAATTTGGAATCATTAATTGAATTGATTGATTAATTGTATTTTATGTAAATACAATTAAAGATTATATTTTAGAAATGTAATAGAGGTTTGATTTGAAAGGACATATTAATTTAGAATTAATATATGCACATGGGCAAAATCTACTTAGAGTTTGAATTGCCTTCGAATTATAAATGGGTCCCAAAATTGGGACCCACGTACCCCCCCTTGGCCGGCTGCGTGTAGTAGTAGTATGGGAGGGAGTTTCGACTCCTTCCTATATTAGAAGTCAAGGGTTAAGTTAGATTTTCCTAAATGAGTTCTAACTTAATTGGGAATGAATCTAGACTTAAATTGGTTTCCTTGTGCAATAAGAATTAGAGTTCTTATTCCTTTATGAAGTCTAAAAGAATCTTCTTTAGGCTTCTATTGACTACTACATAAGTAGGTCATTAGAGAGATTTTTCAATGACGAATTCTTAGAGAATTATTCTACCTTTCTTAGAGAAAATAAAAAGCTCTCCCCTACCTCTATACCCTAGCCGCGCGCGCCACTCTCCATCGGAGGAAAATCGCCGCCCCATCTTCTTGGCCACATAAAGAATATCCTAGCATTCTTTCCGATAAGCTGTTCATCCGTGGATACCAAGGTTGAGGTTCAAAGAACTGGAAATTAACTTTTATTGTCTTGCAGATAATCAAAGTATTGCAGATATCTTCGACTTCGACGAAGGAGAAGATTCACCGGACTATTACGAAGACTTCATCGATTGGCATATTAATGAATGTGTATATTTTACACTTTCATTCGAGTCTTTTTCACCTATTTTAGCTATCCTCTATGTTAATTTAGCTATATTTTAGTGCATTTTATTAGAATAGTGTCACGTTTCCCTTTAGATTTTATTTTACAGGTTTTGGTTGAAATTCGAGGATTTCGGGGAAATTATATTGAAGTTGACAAGGAATTGGTGTTCCAGAAGCCTATTTGGAGTATCTGAAGGTTTCCGAATACGATTTGAAGTCTAGGGGCCGAATCTGGAGGTTAGAAGGCTACTAGAAGTCAGAAACCGAGTCCGAAAAGGGGAAGAAATCCAAAAACGCGTCGAAAACGCGGAATTCCGCGAAAAAAACGCCGGGCGAACCGCCGGGTGTGTGGGGCGAACCGCCCCACAGTAATTCGAAGTCTATATATAGTTGCTCAGTTTTCTCCGAAAATCATATCTTTCCAGACCTACTTTCTCACCTCTCTCTGTAGTTTAGGTAGGGACTTCCCAGAGCCTGTTCTGAGGGTCCGTAGCTTAGGGGACTCTTTTTCATAGCAGTTTGGAGCTCGTAGGATCGCGATTCTCCGGAGATTGACAACCTTTGGTAACTTTGTATCTTATAGTTTTATTCTACTTATTTTATTATATTCTTTCAACATGTTTTCCTCTATGATTTCTGTTGACTGCATGCCTATTATGAGTAGCTAAACTTATCGTTGGTGGTAGTATGTGAATTCTTAGCGAAGGGAAGGTAATCATGCTAATGGCTATATCGTGCATTATACTCTGTGTCATTGCTTTATTTCGTTGATCAGGCACAACCTAAATTCTCGTATGTTGTATTAATTATTATGCACAATTGGACCCTCGTCGACCTATACGCGAGTTTATCTTCGTAGTGTTGAATAATTACGGAGCACATTAGGACAATAGTGATTGACTTGTCAGACCAATTATCTTCGTAGTGCTTAATAATTGCAACAGGACACTAGATTGATTCAAAGATCTCTATGCAAGACCGAGGAATTTATGCATGATTATCGACCCGTTATGCTAAGAAGGATCATACTATCACCAATCTTCATTATCTGCTAGAACCCCCTTTGCTATTTGTTTGCTGATTTTATATTCCAAATTAGATTTGATAAAGCTAGTTATAGTCCTGAGGGAACGACACTCGAGTCATTCTACTGCTACACTACGGTTTTCGTTGTAGTTGTGGATTGCCTTTGGCTAAATAACACATATTATTTTCTATATTCGGAACCGATAAATCCGCGTTCATCAAATTGGTGCCGCTGCCGGGGACTATACTCCTTTTTTCTGTTTAATTTGTTTATATTTTCAGCTTTAGATTCCTAATTCTACTAGTTTTAGTTTTCCTTTTTAATCTCTCTCTGATATTGCTTTCCTAATCTGTTACAGATAGTGTATGACGCATACACGTTCTGCAGGAACACCGCTTGCTGATTCAATTGCTGAGATCGACAGAGTCTACCACCAAAGAAGGCGACTACTTGAAAGGCGCGCACTAGAGGAAATAGAGGATACCGATTTCTCTGAATCTCTACTCAGTCTTTTCAAGGAAATCAACGGAATGGCAGAAGCTAGACCACTGAAGGCATGGGTTCAACCCACCAAGGATCGTATGAGGGGACCGGCGATTGTTCTTTTGTCTGCAACCCGAGATCTGGAAATCAAGAACCACGCATTCCAACAACTTCCGAGGTTCTATGGCTTATCAAGGGAAGATGTGATGGGGTACTTGCACGATATCGATGATTTCGTCAACCAACTCCCACGACCCGGAGCTGACATAACAACGGACGAGTTGAGGATGAAGGTTTTTGCTATGGGACTTGACGACAGAGCCAAGTCATGGTTAAGTTCTCTACCAGCAGGCTCGCTGGACACTTGGGAGAAGGTTTTTTCGGCTTTCATGGAGAAATACTTCCCTCACACCTTGACTACCGCGCTAAAGGCGCAAATCACTGGATTCAAGCAGGACTATGATGAGACCATCTACACCGCGTTCGAGAGATTCCAAGATCTCACGAACAAGTGCCCTCACCATGGTTTTGAACTTTCTGACCTAGTCCAACACTTCTACAATGGACTAACCTTCGAGAACCAACAAGTGGTGGATTTCCAATGCCGAGGCAATATTTGGGAGGAAACCGCAGAAGCCGTCTGGGCAGTTTTCGAAAGGCTTGCTAAGGGTTCACAGTTCAAGGACCCAAGAGCAATGGTTAGGAGACGTGGACCTGAAGCTCCACCGACTCAAGAAGCCCCTATGTATAGGGGGAATGAGGATCAATTCGAGTGCTTTACCAACGAATTGAAGCAAGTCCTCAAGAGCGCCACCGGAACAACTGTTTCGAACGAAGTATGCCGAATTTGCAAGAACTATGGGCATGGGGCTCATATGTGTAGATCAGAGCTGGCATACG
The DNA here is from genome assembly GCA_028274465.1 of Plantago ovata. Lineage (NCBI taxonomy): Eukaryota > Viridiplantae > Streptophyta > Magnoliopsida > Lamiales > Plantaginaceae > Plantago > Plantago ovata. Next base: position 48,121,212 of record CM051457.1, read on the forward strand.
ATGATGGCAACTGGGCTCGAGGAGGCGAAGAAGAAGCCTTTGCTACGGAGTTTGGTACTCAAGAAGTTAGCTACGGACAAGACGGTAGGAACCCTCGAGGTGGATTTTGGAAAGGAGGATTCCGAAACAATCAAGGATATGCACCGGCTAACCAAACTTATGGACCTAACCAAGACCGTAGTAGGCTGAACTATGGTAATGATCACTGCGAAAACCCCGCTCCGAAAGAGCCACCGAAGTCGAAATCGGCTCAACTGATGGAGAACTTGCAAAAAATGGTCGATCACACACAAAGTTTTCTCAAACGTTATGAAGAAGATTCCGAGAAGACTAGGGCAAGGCTTGATAGGTTGGAGGAGAGCACTAGACTTGCCCATCAGAAGATGCAAGAGTTGATCGACCGAGGAGCAAGTAGGGAACAAGGCAAACTGCCTAGCAACACTGTGAAGTCAAATGCCATTACATTGGCTGGTGATCTACCTGACGAAATCACCATCAAGAAGGTTGTTAAATGCGAGTGTTGCAAGAAGGAAGAACTCCTACAGGCTAAGGAAGAAGAGGAGGACCTTGGTTCTGACGTAAGTGATGAGGAGCAAGAGGATCCCGAACCACTCCCTAAAAGTTTCGATGTTAAGGTAGGGATTGGTGAGCTTGAAGATGTCCGTGCCACACTAGACACGGGATCCTACTCAAACATAATTCCTTTGAATGTGTTTGAAAAGAGTAACCATGGAAAACTATCTGAGAAAAGGGCTATTGTGCAACTGGCAGATGAATCATTTATGAGACCCGAAGGAGTTGTGAAAAATATGTTGGTCAAGATTGGTGAAGCATCTGTTTACACCAATTTTGTAGTTATGCCGGCGTCTGCACCAGGAACGGGGGATGTCATACTCTTAGGGAGAACGTTCTTGACTAAACTACGCTCCATGACGGACATCTACCAAAGAACTTGCACTATTGAAATGGATGGCAAGCAACACGTATTGCACGCCATATCTGATCCACCTGATCCGCCCGATATTTCTTTCACTACTCACTACTATGGTCTTGCAGCCTATATTCTTTCTTATTCACAGGTTCGTGGCATGTAGAGGAGATCAATGAAGGGGAAGCCTAGTACCCGCAAAAAGAAGAGATAGGCGCAGACAGGAGTCGAGTCGAAGACATTAAACAATGGCGCTATCCGGGAGGCAACCCGGAGTTTTTATCGCTTTCTTTACTGTTTTTCTGCATGCATTCATTCTTGAACTATTTGCTTCTCGTATGCGAATTTGTTCATATATGCTTATGTTTGAGTGATATTTTTCGAGTGGTTTTTTTGAAAAAAAATTGGTTTCGGGGATTAAAACCGCATTTTCTGACGACGGAAGCCGTCTCCCCGCATTGGGGAGCACGGGGCGAACCGCCCCACGGCTCCAGAAACTCAAAAACGTGGATTTCTTCCCCTTTTCCTCATTTTCTTCATATTTCATCATTCCTCTTCCCAAAAAACCCGAAAATCGCGATTTCAACTTCAAATCTTCATAACTTCTTCGTTTCTTGACCAAATTTAGTGTTCTTTAGCTTAAATCGAAGCCTATTACATGATCTATCTTCCCATCCGAACAGATTTAGTCCTAATGCATTAGATTTTCAGATCTGAGGTATCATTCTAAGAACCCTAATTTTCGAATTTGGGGGTTTTCTAATTTGAGCTTCAATTATGCTTATTTGATGCATGGGTATGATGTTTGTGTGATTAGAAGTGTTATTTGCTATCAATTGCATGCTCAATTTTGCTTGAATTGTTGATTTGGGAATTTTGCTACTAGATGATATATCTTGTTATGCAATATGTCTTTATCTTTGATTTCTTGCATATGATTGTGTTTATTGATGTAATGTTGGTGGATTTGACGCTAGATTGTTGAGTATGAGGATTTATGATGCTAGAATTTTTCGCTACTATGATATGAATTGAGCCTAGATATCTAGGATATTGGTTGTCTAGTAAGAGCATAATGTGATATATTGCATGTAGTAGTTACATTGGTATGTTGCATGATGAAGAAGCTAGGCTAGACATTACGGTTTGGGGAGCTCGATTGTTGATTTTATCACTTGTATACTTCGTTCTTACACTAGCATATGCGTGAGTCAGTTTTGTGTCATACGGGGTACTAACTGCTGTTTGTAGGAACCATACCAAGGGAAAGGAGCATTCCCGTATGATTACTGTGAAGTATTGAAGAGGGATCGATACAACCATGTCAAGAAGAGTGACCTCGTTAGATGTGCGTTCGAGCCAAGGGGTTTTGCAACAACGTCGTGGATTATCCAAGAGGAGGAGCTAGAGTACACCTGGAGTGAGGACCCTATGCCTATTCATGCACCACCGAAGGGACAGAAACCATTATTACGTCAGCACTCCATCACGAGGACTGCAAAGTTCGAGTGAACTGGAACGCACCGGGACAATCTTGCCGCAACGGATTCAATCTTGAGTTCGTAGTTGCTAGAAGGTTCCGAAGCGCTAGCTTGGTTCCAAAACATAATGACATGGGTGCCCGGCCCCTCTAAAGGGAGCATCATATAGACATCGGTCGGATCCACCGTAGAGAATGTGGTCGAAATTGGAAAAAATGGTAGAAGACTTCTGAGTATCCGAGCAGCTTACTGAAACCTTCTCGTGGTGTAAAACGTTGGAGGGGGAGGTCCTGATACCACTGCCCTTTCCCCTTCAACAGTTCACATCCTATTGGAGGGCTACAGGATGGAGGATTCCATAACAGCGGCGGCTACTCTTGAGAATTCTACCTGCCACTACAACTCTACTAGTGAGGATGTGTGTGACAGTAGTGACAATGAAGGCCATACGGGCAATGATGATACTAATGGAGGAGTTGTTCCTATCCGGCCTATAATTGAAACTACCACGCATACCAGAAGACCTGATGACTGATGAACGCGGATGTCGTGCTCCGAATTCAAGCAAATAAATTTCTAATTAGCCAAAGGCAATCCACAACTACAACGAAAACCGTAGTGTAGCAGTAGAATGACTCGAGTGTCGTTCTCTCAGGACTATAACTAGCTTTATCTATTTAACAAGAGAATATAAAACAGCAGACAGATAGCAATAGGGGGTTTCTAGCAGTTAATGGAGATTGGTGATAGTATGGTCCTTCTTAACATAAAGGGTCGATAATCATGCATAAACTCCTCGGTCTTGCATAGAGATCTTTGAATCAATCTAGTGTCCTATCGCAAATATTAAGCACAACGAAGATAATTGGTCTGACAAGTCAATCACGATTGTCCTAACGTGTTCCGTAATTATTCAACACTACGAAGATAATTGGTCTGATGGTCGACAAGTGTCCAATTGTGCATAATAATTAATACAACATACGAGAATGTTGGTTACAACTGATCAACGAAATAAAGCAATGACACGGAGTATAATGCGCGATATAGCCATTAGCATGATTATCTTCCCTTCGCTAACAATTCACATACTACCACCAACGATAAGTTTAGCTACTCATAATAGGCATGCAATCAACAGAAATCATAGAAGAAAACATGTTGAAAGAATATAATAAAATAAGTAGAATAAAACTGTAAGATACAAAGTTACCGAAGGTTGTCAATCTCCGGATGATTACGATCCTACGAGCTCCAAACTGCTATGAAAAAGTATCCCCTAAGCTACGGAACTCCTAGGACAGGCCCCGGGAAGCTCCTACCTAAAACTATAGAGAGAGGTGAGAAAGTAGGTATGGAAAGATATGATTTCCGGAGAAAACTGAGCAACTATATATAGGCTTCGAAATACTGTGGGGCGGTTCGCCCCACACACCGGGCGGTTTGCCCGGTGTGGGGCGGTTCGGCCCAGACAATTTCTCGCGGAATTCCGCGTTTTCGACGCGTTTTTGGATTTCTTCCCCTTTTCGGACTCGGTTTCTGTCTTCTAGTAGCCTTCTAACCTCCAGATTCGTCCCCTAGACTTCAAATCGTATCCGGAAACCTTTAGATACTCCAAATAGGCTTCTGGAACACCAATTCCTTGTCAACTTTAATATAATGGCCCGGAAATCTTCGAATTTCAATCAAAACCTGTAAAATAAAATCTAAAGGGAAACGTGACACTATTCTAATAAAACGCATTAAAATATAGCTAAATTAACATAGAGGATAGCTAAAATAGGTGAAAAAGACTCGAATGAAAGTGTAAAATACACATTCATCAAACTCCCCAAACCGAACCTTTGCTTGTCCTCAAGCAACTAAGCTAGACTCTAATGCAAAAAGCATGCAAGACACAAAATGGAGCCTCATGCCAAATAAAATGAACTAATCTACTGAATCTATCAAATAACATATGAACAAAAACCATTTAAATCAAAGCATGAATATAGGTTGAAGAATACCTCGATTGACTTATACACATCCACATAAGCACTTATGTCAAGACAAGATAGTCTCTCGTAACATTCTCTACCTGGACCTAGTCAGTGACGACGTAATGAAGCATGCTAAGATACGAATGGTTGCCCCGTGCCTATGAAACTGAGGACTTACTGTTGTTCCACCATGTTAAGACTTTTCCTCAAAAGAGGTCGAACCAGTACTGGCTCTCATCAAACGAAGGAGGGTTCCCTATAAAAGATAACACTCCCCTATTCTACCCATCTCTCAAGTAAAGTCTTCAGCTATTCACCACTTCCTGAATGGCAGGACGAGGGTGGTCTAGAACAGATGACACTCAAGACAAAAAAGATAAAAAATAGAAAATTACAACACGATTACGAACATTACAAAAATGGAAAATAAGACTCAACACTTTGCTAAACTGCTATTTGGCTTCCTTTTTTGGACCCTTCTTTGCTTTTTTGGGGTCTTTTCTTTTTTTTTTTTTTTTCTTTTTTTTCTTTCCAGATTCTTTTTTTCTTTTTTTCTGGAATTTTTTCTTTCTTTTTTTTCGATTTTTCTAGCCAGCAGTAGCATAACAAAAAGGGAAACAAAATGACTCACACGACTTCCCCAAACCTATTCGAAAGAATAGGTTGGAGTACAAAATTTACGGAAAAAGAAAAATGAACTCACGTTACGAAAATGAAAAACAGAAACAAGTCTATGATGGTGTAACCCCCTCCCCAAACCTATTCGGAAGAATAGGTTATAAACAAAGGATCACACAACCTCACACTACCTCCTTCCTAGGCATTTATCAATCTCAAAGCATGGTGAAGACTTGTTGCCTCTTAGGTACATAATTACTTGAGAAAGCAACCATAAGACCCTAACATGCATCATCCTATTATAAAGGCCTGCGTGAACCGCAGTAGAGAAAACACCACTAAGTGATGTCGAGACTACCAAGCTTAACTAAGTGCAATACATAGATGTGACAAGCCAAGCGAGAAAAACCTCAAACAAATTCATAGAGATGAAGCATACGATTAATGGCATAGTTGGTTGATCTACCCAATAAAAAAGTTCAAACAATTCGGCAATAAACTCCATATAAAACATGCAAGACTATCCTAGGAAAGCAGTAAACGTGCAAATGCAAAAAATTTCACGAGTTTATCATAAGCAAGATAAGTATAGAGATAACCAGCGATAGCCTCCTCCCCAAACCTGAACGTCGTCGCTCGTCCCGAACGTCGAAATTGGATCCAAGGTGAGAGCTAATGCTTGTATAAGTGACCTATAATACTCAATCAAACTCGTGAGATAAAATCTAAAGCGGTAAAGAAAGTGATTAAAGAAAGCGATAAAAATTCCGGGTTGCCTCCCGGATAGCGTCATTGTTTAAAGTCTTTGACTCGACTCCTGTCTGCGCCTATTTCTTCTTTTTGCGGGTACTAGGCTTCACCTTCATTGATCTCCTCTCCATGCCACGAACCTGTGAATAAGAAAGAATATAGGCTGCAAGACCACAGTAGTGAGTAGTGAAAGAAATATCAGGCGGTTCAGGTGGATCTGGTATGGCTCGCAACATGTGTTGCTTGCCATCCACTTCGATGGTGCAAGTTCTTTGGTAGATGTCCATCACGGAGCTAGTTTGACGATACTCTTCCCCACTGACGATACTCTTGCCGAGAGTTCAAGTAATGCTCTAGTAACCTTGCCGTTTACATTTCCCGGTCCTTCTTCTTCGCGGGTTGCTACCGCTCCCGAGGACTTTCCTAATGACCCTAGACCTCCCTCCTTGAGTCATGATGGAGCATATTTGTCTTCGGATATGGTGATTACGGACGGCTGTATCGGATCCTCATTTTCGGATCCAGAAGTTGCTATACGCTTTACGGAACCCGAGGTCGCCACGGTCCGCCTGATGAACGTGTATTTTACACTTTCATTTGAGTCTTTTTCACCTATTTTTAGCTTTCCTCTATGTTAATTTAGCTATATTTTAGTGCATTTTATTAGAATAGTGTCACGTTTCCCTTTAGTTTGTATTTTACAGGTTTTGGGTGAAAAACGAGGTTTTCCGGGCAATTATATTGAAGTAGACAAGGAATTGGTATTCCGAAGGCCTAATTGGAGTATCTAGAAGATTCTGGATAGGATTTGAAGTCTAGGGGTCGAGTCTGAAGGCTAAAAGGTCACTTGAAGGCAAAAACCGAGTCCGAAGGAAAAGAAATCCAAAAACGCGTCGAAAACGCGTTTCAGCCGACAAAACCTCCTGGGCGAGTCGCCCGGGACGTGGGGCGAATCGCCCCACTCCATGCGAATCACCCGGTGTGTGGGGCGACTCGCCCCACACCTGCCGAATCAATATATATAGTTGCTCAGTTTTCTCCGTTTTTCATACTTTTCCAGACCTTTTCTCTCACCTTTCTCATTAGTTTTAGGTAGGAATTCTCCAGAGCCTGTTCTGGGGATTCTTAGCTTAGGAGATACTTTTTCTTAGCGTTTGGAGCTTGTAAGATCGCGATTCTTCGGAGATTGACAACCTTTGGTAACATTGTATCTTACAGTTTTTCTATTTATATTTATATATCTTTCAACATGTTTTCATTCAATCTTGCTATGATTTCTGTTGATTGCATGACATCTATGAGTAGCTAAACTTCTCGTTGGTGATAGTATGTGATTTCTTAGCGAAGGGTTAATAATTATGCTAATGGCTATATCGCGCATTATACTTTGAGTTATTGCTTTATTTCTTTGATCTATCTAAAACCTCTATCTTCGTAGTGTTGAATAATAACGGAACACAATTGGACAATTCAATGATCAAAGATCTCTATGCAAAACCGGGTACTTCATGCATGATTATTAACCTGCTATGCTTTGAATGACCATACTATCACCGGCCTCCATTATCTGATAAGAAAAACCTTTGCTAAGTCATATGTTGATTTTATATTCTTAAGTTAGATTAGATAAAGCTAGTTATAGTCCTTAGAGATCGACACTCGAGGTTATTTTACTACTACACTACGGTTTTCGTTGTAGTTGTGAATTGCCTTTGGCTCAATACAAATTTATTTGATTAACTAGAATCTGACAAGTTCTAAACCAGTACATCAAATTGGCGCCGTTGTCGGGGACTATACTCCTTTTTTCTGTTTAGCTTTTTTATATTTTCAGCATTCAATTCCCCGGCAACGGCGCCAATTTGATGGACTGGTTTAGAACTTGTCAGATTCTAATTAATCAAATAAATTTGTATTTAGCCAAAGGCAATTCACAACTACAACGAAAACCGTAGTGTAGCAGTAAAATAACCTCGAGTGTCGATCTCTAAGGACTATAACTAGCTTTATCTAATCTAACTTAAGAATATAAAATCAACAAACTACTTAGCAAAGGTTTTTCTTATCAGATAATGGAGGTTAGTCATAGTATGATCATTCAAAGCATAGCAGGTTAATAATCATGCATGAAGTACCCGATCGTTTTGCATAGAGATCTTTGATCAATGAATTGTCCAATTGTGTTCGTTATAATTCAACACTACGAATATAGAGGTTTTAGATAGATCAAAGAAATAAAGCAATAACTCGAAGTCTAATTCGCTTTACATCCATCAGCATAATTATTAACCCTTCGCTAAGAAATCACATACTATCACCAGCGATAAATTTAGCTACTCATAGATGACATGCAATCAACAGAAATCATAGCATGATTCAATGAAAACATGTTGAAAGAAAAATAAATATAAATAGAAAAACTGTAAGATACAATGTTACCGAAGGTCGTCAATCTCCGAAGAATCGCGATCTTACACGCTCCAAAACAATAAGAAAAAGTGTCTCCTATACTAAGAATCCCCAGAACAGGCTCTGGAGAATTCCTACCTAAAACTAATGAGAAAGGTGAGAGAAAAGGTCTGAGAAAGTATGAAAAACGGAGAAAACGGAGCAACTATATATAGGTATTCGGCAGGTGTGGGGCGAGTCGCCCCACACACCAGGCGAATCACCTGGTGTGGGGCGAATCGCCCCACGTCCCGGGAGGTTCTGTCGGCTGGTTACGCGTTTTCGACGCGTTTTTGGATTTCTTTTCCTTTTCGGACTCGGTTTTTGCCTTCTAGTGACCTTTTAGCCTTCAGACTCGACCCCTAGACTTCAAATCCTATCCGGAATCTTCTAGATACTCCAAAAAGGCCTTCGGAACACCAATTCCTTGTCTACTTCAATATAATTGCCCGGAAAACCTCGTTTTTCACCCAAAACCTGTAAAATACAAACTAAAGGGAAACGTGACACTATTCTAATAAAATGCACTAAAATATAGCTAAATTAACATAGAGGATATCTAAATTGGTGAAAAAAGACTCGAATGAAAGTGTAAAATACACGTTCATCAGGCGGACCGTGGCGACCTCGGGTTCCGTAAAGCGTATAGCAACTTCTGGATCCGAAAATGAGGATCCGATACAGCCGTCCGTAATCACCATATCTGAAGACAAATATGCTCCATCATGACTCAAGGAGGGAGGTCTAGGGTCATCAGGAAAGTCCTCGGGAGCGGTAGCAACCCGCGAAGAAGAAGGACCGGGAAATGTAAACGGCAAGGTTACTAGAGCATTACTTGAACTCTCGGCAAGAGTATCGTCAGTGGGGAAGCCATCAGGCGAAGATGAAAGGATCGAGATTGGTTCCGGACGCAACACGTACTCATTCGAAGGAACCCCGCCCATGGAAAAATCAGCCTGAATCATTGATAATTGCCGATTATCCACACCAAGAGGAGGAACGCCCAAAGACCGGCGAACGACGTTCAGCTCTAACCAAGTCGCGGCCTTTCTCGGGTACTCCAGCGGAAAAGGGGGAACTCGCACTGAGTCGTGACCCATAAGGGAAGGGTTTGCCTTAAAAGCCCCCTTATTCAACTCAAATAGCTATTTGGCCTCATCCATCACATGATCAAACCAAAACTCTGCAAGGGAGCTAAGTTATGGGGCGAAGAAGAAAGCATGGGAAAATGATAAAGAAAAGATCATTGAAGAACGGGGCTTACCAAATTCACCTATTCCCTGAGGCCCAAGATAGACGGGATAGGAACGATCACAAGCGCCCGCAAGAAATGGGAGGGGTTGAAGGATCAATCCATCGAAATGATACTTTTCAGGGCGACCAGCACTAAACTCCCTCTTCATTTCCCCAACTACGGGAGTTTCATATCTCGCCGTGAAATTGAGATTATCGCCCGAGCAAAATACCGTCTTTACATGGTCATAAAACTTCCTCCTTCTGTTCTCTGATACACCAGTGGGAAGTTTATATCTGACATAGAAGAACCTCCTCAGAAATATGATCTCCTCAACCACCGGGGCATCCAGAATGAAGTTCAACTTCTCACTCCTAAAGGCGAAGTAATACATACATGGGATTTTCACGGCAGGACGAACGATGAAGAACTGGCGAAAATCAACGATGGTATAGATCTTCTGCTTATGGGGCAAGAAAGCACAAAGACAAACCAGAAAACCCCAGCCACGGGGAGTCAATTGGGCAGGCGACAAGTCAAGGCAATCCAAGACATCCCAGAAAACGGAATTAAAAGGCAGGCGGAGGCCACGTAGTAATGACTTCTCAAAAACTGGAATATAATTAGGAGGGAAGTTGTAAAAGGTATTACCCTTTGAAGGGATGATAATCTCCAGATCATCCAGAATCTCATACTTCCTGCGGAGCTCTGGAATATCGTCCGCCGTTAGAACGAATTGAGTAGTAGGTATCAACCACCTACATTCTTCTCACCTTCCAGGTCACAAAGTTGAACGAAGCTCAAAGGGACGTGATACATGATCAAGTCTTCACGACTGCAACCAGGAGGGATACCAGTTAAAGCAGAGACCCTAGGAGGGGTTTGGGGGTCAGATGCACGCGGACGCCCTGAAAAAGGAAAAACAAGGGTCACATATGACAAGAAATCATGAATTTATCTGGAAACCAGAGGAGCATTCGGGAAAGCAAACAGACGAGTAAGAGACGCATCATCCCCCTCCTCGTTAGGATCAGGATGATACGAGAAAAAGGAGGCCTCTTGAGAAGAGAGGCCAGGAGCAGGCCTGCAAAAAGAAAAAACAGTCATTAAAGGAGTAAGCAAGAAAAATGAATAAGGATGAATGAGGAATGGAGACTTACTCATGACAGGAACTACCAACCCCAAGGAGATTGAGTATTGAATCTTGGCCACAATCCAATCCACGACCAATCGATTGGCTACTACCAGAACCACGACGACCACCTCTACCACGTCGACCAGCCATATCACTCAAGGAATCAAAAAATGCAGAAAGCACAGGAGGAGCCAAAAATGAAATTTTGAAAGAAGAAGAAAAATGCTACAGGGAGAAGATGACTTCTAAAGGGAGAAACGAAAAGAGGAAGGGCCAAGGACAGGGAGAAACTAATTGACAACAAAAAGGGAAGTTGAAGTCGAAAAGACTATACAGCGCTAAAGAAAGGTGACGTCAGATAGCCATAACTTACGAGTAGAATCTCATCCACTACTTTATGAGTCATCGAACGGTTGAGGATTACTTGAGTCCAACAAAGGGAAAAAGCAATCATGAGGCGGCAATATCGGCGATAAGCTCTTGACACGTGTCAGCAAGGCTAAACCCTAAAACCACAAAAAAGAAAACTTTAGCAAAGCTTCCTTGGGAAGCATTACCTGGAAGGCTGAAGAACAAAGATCAGAGGATAAGATCGAGAATCAACATTGGATCTGAGAAGAGCAGATCTCCGGAGAGAAATGACAAAAGGCACTTGGAAAAGGAAGCAAAAAGATCTACCACAAACAGCTCAACTACCAGAACTTCGTCATCGACCTTCGGAACTTCATCAACGACTACAAGACCCACCTTGCATTGAGAATCATCTCCAAAGGTACTGCATTAGCATGCATTCACGACATACATCCTCATCATTTACAGTTGTTTCTTCTTGAAAAAATAAAAAGCTCGAGCTTCGTCTTTTAAAAGGTTTCTTGTGTCTTTAATTTACTGCATTGCATAATTTGCACGACATCATTCTAGCATTAGCAGCACTACATTACCCTCCGGGATGTTGTTTGTTAAGCCTACAGGCCCATTTCTCTTCTTCGTCTGCGGATCTACGTCTTCGGGATGACGGCTGATTAAGCCTAGAGGCCCAACTTCATGGGGATGACGGTTGATTAAGCCTAGAGTCCCCAGCATGATGGCCAAGAGCTTGAATGCCCATTTTAGGGATGACGTTCAGAAGCCATGATGACGGTAATGGCCTACCGTAATGGGATGACAGCCATAAGCCTAGATGCCAAATGGATGACGATAATGAACCTAAACGCCCTTACACGATCATTGGGCCACGTCCATGACTGTCAAGGTATAGCGTACCAACCACATATGTGTGTGGACAGTTGGCAAACTATTGTGATGGCAATGACATGCGCTCCTCTGAGGTCTATAAAAGGAGTGGTTCTCATAGAGAAATCTAAGGTGGAAAACACATTAGGGCAACACTCTCAAGAACTTCACTTCACATGTACAGTCTTGAGTCTTCTTGGTGGGGAGCTCAAGGCAACAACAAGAGTTCCTCTTGGAAATATATCCTTCATCACTGTTATATTCACTGCACTCACCATCACCAGTCACAGACACACACTTCTCCATATTCACAAGGTCGGCCCTCAACCACCTTCAAGTAAAGTCTTCCTAGCCGGTTTGACCACACGGAAGACCGAGCAACACATGCACACACCCCCCCACAGGTAGATATTGCTCGAGAAAGGACGATTGGAGCTCAGGCCAGGAACCAGAAGAGCGGGGAGTCACACTTTAAGATTCTGAGGTCAGACGAGGCGAGGCGGCTGAGGTCAGAAAGACAGGACGAGACGACATCCGGAGAGAAGATCTAACCTCCATCAGCTCTATCCACCAGAGTCACGGAAAGCGAGTTATTGGTCATTATTTGTTTTATCTCCCAAGGGAAAATCACGTCCCATCACTAATCAACCATCATCAATTATAAATTAAGACACAGTTAATTAACTTGATTTGTTTGGTTTGTACGCCTGCATTGCTTTCAACTTATGCTTGGAATTGAACCGAGCCTTAAGCCGAAGTCATGAAAGCTATATTTACTATGGATCTCCAATTAAGACCAAACCTTTTTGAAAATAAATACAAATTAATTATCCAAGTTTTTTTATGGAAATTTCGGTATGCAACTTAACGCTAAAACACAGATATGGGCATATCTGGACTTAAACGCATCCATCAACTAACGAAGCAGACGCTGCGGCTGCGAAAGAGGCGGTACCGCCCAACCATGACATTAGGGCGGATGCGAGAGGCGGCGGAATTAGGATTGATGTTACTAAAATATGTCCAGTCTCGTCGTAGTCCGTCAACATGCGAATTAGGGCGACTCGAACTCTCCGGAGTACTAAGAAACTGTGAGGATGATTCCGATGCGAGTGACGATATACCAAGTGGTCGCTCCCCCGAGTAAATTGGCACATCCGGAACCATGCACCTTCAGGTTCCTAATACGTCCAGGACCAAGAGTCTATGGGAATTGCCTGTAAAGGTCCTAAGGGCTAGGGACATAACGGCACATGCCGGAGACCGTAGAGTTGCATGCTTCCGGCATGCTATATCTGAGGTCTAATACTTATGTATACGGGAGACCACGATAAAGCATCCAGATGTGTCACTCACAACTAACCGCATAACACAAGTCGATAAGATCAAGGCATATATTTATCCTTACACGATCATTGGGCCACGTCCATGACTGTCAAGGTATAGCCTACCAACCACATATGTGTGTGGACACTTGGCGAATTGTTGTGATGGCAACGACATGCGCTCCTCTTGGGTCTATAAAAGGAGTGTTTCCCATAGAGAAAGCTAAGGTGGAAAACACATTAGGGCAACACTCTCGAGAACTTCACTTCACAAGTACAGTCTTGAGTCTTCTTGGTGGGAACCTCAAGGCAACAACAAGAGTTCATCTTGGAAAATATATCCTTCATCACTGTTATACTCACTAAACACACAACCACACTTCATGTACACGCACTCCATCATATTCACAAGGTTGGCCCTCAACCACCTTCAAGTAAAGTCTTTTCAACTGGTTTGACGGCAGACCGGGCAACACATGCACACCCCCCCCCCCAGACAGGTTGATATCGCTTGAAGAGGACGATCGGTGGTCAGGCTTGGCACAAGGAGAGCGTGGAGTCAAACAAGAAGATTTGGTGGTCCGACAGCGGCAAGGAAGCTCACGTTCTGAGGCATAGACGAGACGGCACCCGACGGGAAGATGTTGTCTCGATCAACTCCAGCCACTAGGGTCGCGGAGGGCGAGTTATAGGTCATTATCTGTTTTATCTCCCAAGGAAAAATCACGTCCCATCAAGGAGTAGTTGCGGCGGATGCGAGAGGTGGCGTCCGTGAGGGAGTCAGGGCGGTAGAAGGCGGATCGGTCGAGGAGTTCGAGCCATGGGCGGCGTTGCGTGAAGCCGTGGCAGATGGTGGAGGTGAGGCGGAGAGGATAATGTCTCTGAGTACGTAATTTTGGGGTTCATGAATGGGTAGAATGTTTTTTTAATTTGGGAATGAGGAGATGTAAGTCACGCATTTCTTATTTTTTAAGTTTGATAATTAAAGTTTATGAAACATTGAAATCGAGTCCCAAAAGTTTCTTGTTTGGATAGGTAAGAAAGTGTGTAATGTTAATTTGCAAGAACTATCAGTTGAGGGACTACTTTCTCCAATTTACACCGGGACCACTAGGGGGACAAAAAATATTTCATTGCAGTACAAAGGTTTGGGTGATTTGAAAAATTTTCCAAATTTTGTAAACTTTAAATTGTCCCTATGTGTGATGTAAGTAAAAGGGACATGCATCACCTAACTGTAATTAATCTGAAGTTAAACTTGAGGGACTATGAAGGCAACAAACAAGGGGGGACAAAAATGGTTTCAATCCATTTTGGTGATGGGAGAATGTAATAGGGAAAAATGTAATAAGTCCGGGCTAGTTGCATATACCCCAATCATGTCACCACATCTTGCAAATACAAGAGTCTCCTTTCCCGTGTGGCATTTTGCATAAAAATGTTACAATTGACCATGACACCCACAACCAAAAGTCTAATTTGCCCCTAATTATGGGACCACTTATTTATTTTTGTCCCACATTTGTCTCCTTCACACCCAACATTTTAATTATAGTTGCAATAAACCATACACTTTCGTCAATTAACATTACAAGTCCCCCTTTCCATTCACACTTGAACACACAAGAAAACACAAAAAGATGTGTATGTTCCATACACATAAATGTGTATATGTGTATGTTTCATACACATAAACACATTCCATGTTTATGTGTCTGACACAGAAACATAAACACAAAACATCATGTGAAAAATATTATTTCCAATTGCTTCCAATTTCATTGAAAAGAAATTAAAAACTAAAATAATTTGTTTTCCTAAAAATTAATATTATGTTCTTCTAAAAAAAAAAATACGAAGTAATAAAATAAAGGGACAGATTAGGCTGTAATCTTTTCTGTTAATCTTCTTCTACTTGTTCTCTACATTAATTCTCCACCGAACAAGAGACTCTCCTTTTTCCTCCTTGCACAAAACACTCTTCTTCTCCTTGTCCTTCTTCTTCTTCTTTTCTTTTTGATTCTTTTATATTCGATTCTTGTTCTTCTTTATCATCAAAACTACATATACATACATCCGTACATATCTTTTTCTGGAATATGATTCACAAAAAAAAAAAAAAAAAAAAAAAGAAGAAGAAGAAGTGAAAAACAGATCTGAAATCGAGCTTCAAGAAAGCTCCTGATCGGAGCTTTTGATGAATGTGTATTTTACACTTTCATTTGAGTCTTTTTCACCTATTTTAGCTATCCTCTATGTTAATTTAGCTATATTTTAGTGCATTTTATTAGAATAGTGTCACGTTTCCCTTTAGTTATTATTTTACAGGTTTTGGTTGAAAAACGAGGATTTCCGGGCAATTATATTTAAATTGACAAGGAATTGGTGTTCCAGAAGCCTAATTGGAGTATCTGAAGGTTTCCGGATAGGATTTGAAGTCTAGGGATCGAATCTGGAGGTTAGAAGGCCACTAGAAGTCAGAAACCGAGTCCGAAAAGGGGAAGAAATCCAAAAACGCGTAAATTCCCGAAAAATACTCCCGGGCGAATCGCCCGGGATGTGGGGCGAATCGCCCCACACCAGGCGACTCGCCCGGTGTGTGGGGCCCTTCACCCCACACTATTTCGAGGCCTGTATATAGTTGCTCAGTTTTTCTCCGAATTTCATACTTTTCCAGACCTATTCTCTCACCTTTCTCTGTAGTTTTAGGTAGGAACTTCCCAGAGCCTGTTCTGGGGGTTCATAGCTTAAGAGATACTTTTTCATAGCAGTTTGGAGCTTGTAAGATCGCGATTCTTCAGAGACTGACAACCTTCGGTAACATTGTATCTTACAGTTTTCTACTTATTTTTATATATCTTTCAACATGTTTTCTTCTATGATTTCTGTTGATTGCATGACAACTATGAGTAGCTAAACTTCTCGTTGGTGATAGTATGTGAATTCTTAGCGAAGGGTTGATAATTATGATAATGGCTATATCGCGCATTATACTCCGTGTTATTGCTTTATTTCTTTGATCTCTCTAAATCTATATCTTCGTATTGTTGATTAATTATTGCACACAATTGGACAATTCATTGATCAAAGATCTCCATGCAAGACAGAGGAATTTATGCATGATTATTAACCCGTTATGCTTTGAAGGACCATACTCTCACCAATCTCCATTATCTGTTAAGAAAAACCTTTGCTAAACCGTCTGCTGTTTTTATACTCTAAATTAGATTAGATAAAGCTAGTTATAGTCCTTAGAGATCGACACTCGAGGTTATTCTACTGCTACACTACGGTTTTCGTTGTAGTTGTGAATTGCCTTTGGCTAAATAACAAATTTATTTGATAATCCGGAACTGACAATCCCGCGCGATCATCAAATTGGCGCCGTTGCCGGGGACTATACTCCTTTTTTCTGTTTAATTTGTTTATATTTTCAGCATTCAATTCCTAGTTCTAGTAGTTTTAGTTTTCCTTTTTAATCTCTTTCTCTGACACTGCTTTCCTAGTCTGTTACAGATAATGTATGCCACATACACGATCTAGGGGAACACCGCTTGCTAATTCAATTGCTGAGATCGACAGAGTCTACCACCAAATAAGGCGACTACTTCAAAGGCATGGGCTAGAGGAAATAGAGGATACATATTTCTCTGAATCTCTACATAGTCTTTTCAAGGAAATCGACGGAATGGCAGAAGCTAGACCACTGAAAGCATGGGTTCAACCCTCCAAGGATCGTATGAGGGGGCCGGCGATTGTTCTTTCGTCCGCAACTCGAGATCTGGAAATCAAGAACCACGCATTCCAAAACCTTCCGAGGTTCTATGGCTTAGCAAGGGAAGATGTGATGGGGTACTCTCACGATATCGATGATTTCGTCAACCAACTCCAACGACCCGGAGCTGAAATAACAACGGATGAGTTGAGGATGAAGGTTTTTGCTATGGGGCTTGGCGACAGAGCCAAGTCATGGTTGAGTTCTCTACCATCAGGCTAGCTGGACACTTGGGAGAAGGTTTTTTCAGCTTTCATGGAAAAATACTTCCCCCACACCTTGACTACCGCGCTCAAAGCGCAAATCACTGGATTCAAACAGGACTATGATGAGACCATCTACACCGCGCTTGAGAGGTTCCAAGATCTCACGAACAAGTGCCCTCACCATGGTTTTGAGCTTTCTGACCTAGTCCAACACTTCTACAATGGACTAAACTTCGAGAACCAACAAGTGGTGGATTTCCAATGCCGAGGCAATATTTGCGAGGAAACCGCAGAAGCCGTCTGGGCAGTTTTCGAAAGGCTTGCTAAGGGTTCGCAGTTCAAGGACCCAAGGGCAATGGTTAGGAGACGTGGACCTGAAGCTCCACCGACTCAAGAAGCCCCTATGTATAGGGGGAATGGGGATCAATTCGAGTGCTTTACCAACGAATTGAAACAAGTCCTCAAGAGCGCCACTGAAACAACTGTTTCAAACGAAGTTTGCCGAATATGCATGAACTATGCACATGGAGCTCATATGTGTAGATCGGAGCTTGCATATGATGATGGCAACTGGGCTCAAGGAGGCGAAGAGGAAGCCTTTGCTACGGAGTTTGGTACTCAAGAGGCTAGCTACGGACAAGATGGTAGGAATCCTCGAGGTGGATTTTGGAGAAGAGGGTTCTGAAACAATCAAGGATATGCACCGGATAGATAAACTTATGGCCCTAACCAAGACCGTAGTAGGCTTAACTATGGTAACGATCACTGCGAAAACCCCGCTCCGAAAGAGCCACCGAAGTCGAAGTCAGCTCAACTGATGGAGAACTTGCAAAAGATGGTTGATCACACCCAAAGTTTTCTCAAATGTTATGAAGAAGATTTTGAGAAGACTAGAGCAAGACTGGATAGGTTGGAAGAGAGCACTAGGCTTGCCCAACAAAAACCGTAGTGTAGTAGTAGAATGACTCGAGTGTCGTTCTCTCAGGACTATAACTAGCTTTATCAAATCTAATTTAGAATATAAAAACATCAAACAGATAGCAAAGAGGTTTCTAGCAGATAATGGAGATTGGTGATAGTATGATTCTTCTTAGCATAACGGGTCGATAATCATGCATAAATTACTCGGTCTTGCATAGAGATCTTTGAATCAATCTAGTGTCCTGTTGCAATTATTAAGCACTACAAAGATAATTGGTCTGACAAGTCAATCACTATTGTCCTAATGTGTTCCGTAATTATTCAACACTACGAAGATACACTCGCGAACAGGTCGACGTGGGTCAAAATTGTGCATAATAATTAATACAACATACGAGAATTTAGGCTGTGCCTGATCAACGAAATAAAGCAATGACACGGAGTATAATGCGCGATATAGCCATTAGCATGATTACCTTCCCTTCGCTAAAAATTCACATACTACCACCAACGATAAGTTTAGCTACTCATAATACGCATGCAATCAACAGAAATCATAGAAAAAAACATGTTGAAAGAATATAATAAAATAAGTAGAATAAAACTGTAAGATACAAAGTTACCGAAAGTTGTCAATCTCCGGATGATTGCGATCCTAGGAGCTCCAAACTGCTATGAAAAAGAGTCCCCTAAGCTACGGACCCCCAGAACAGGCTCTGGGAAGTCCCTACCTAAAACTACAGAGAGAGGTGAGAAAGTAGGTCTGGAAATATATGATTTTCGGAGAAAACTGAGCAACTATATATAGGTCTCGAATTATTGTGGGGCGGTTCGCCCCACACGCCCGGCGGTTCGCCCGGTGTGGGGCGGTTCGCCCCAGCTCCGCGGCGGTTCGCCCGGCGGTTTTTTCGCGGAATTCCACGTTTTCGACGCGGTTTTGGATTTCTTCCCCTTTTCGGACTCGGTTTCTGACTTCTAGTGGCCTTCTAACCTCCAGATTCGACCCCTAGACTCCAAATCCTATCCGGAAACCTTCAGATACTCCAAATAGGCTTCTGGAACACCAATTCCTTGTCAACTTCAATATAATTGCCCGGAAATCTTCGAATTTCAACCAAAACTTGTAAAATAAAATCTAAAGGGAAACGTGACACTATTCTAATAAAATGCACTAAAATATAGCTAAATTAACATAGAGGATAGCTAAAATAGGTGAAAAAGACTCGAATGGAAGTGTTAAATACACATTCATCAGAGACCCGAAGGCGTTGTGAAGAATGTATTGGTCAAGATTGATGAAGCTTCTGTATACACCAATTTTGTAGTTATGCCGGCGTCTACAGCTGGGACGGGGGATGTCATTCTCTTGGGACGAACGTTCTTGACTAAGCTACGCTCCGTGATGGACCTCTACCGAAGGACTTGCACTATTGAAGTGGATGGCAAGCGACATGTGTTGCGAGCCATATCTGATCCACTTGATCCACCTGATACTTCTCACACTGTTGACTACCGTGGTCTTGATGTCTATGTTCATTCTTATTCACAGGTTCGAGGCATGAGGAGGAGATCCATGAAGGGGAAGTCTAGTACCCTCAAGAAGCAGATCTAGGCGCAAACAAGAGTCGAGTCAAAGACTTTAAACAATGGCGCTATCCGGAAGGCAACCCGGAGTTTTTATCGCTTTCTTTACCGTTTTATTGCATGCATTCATACTTGAACAATTTGCTTTTCATATGTGAATTTGTTCGTCTCTGTGTCGTATGTGCTTATGTTATGTGTTGAGTGAGATTTTTCGAGTGTTTTCTGAGAAAAATGGTTTTCGGGGACATAAAAACCGCATTTTTTTACGAAAAGTTCGTCCCCCCACCTCAGGAGGTGGGGGGCGAATCGCCCTACGAGTCCAGAGCGCGCGCGGGCTCTGGACGCGCAGGGCGACTCGCCCCACGTTCTGCAGAAGATAAAATCGGGGTTCTTCCCCAATTCTTCTTATTTTTCTCTATCTTCTTCATCTAATCTCCAAAAATTTCCCCATTTTCAAAATATCTTGAAACCTTCATAACTTCTTCATATTTCCATCAAATTGTGTGTTCTTTAGCTTCCATCGAAGCCCGTTACGTTCTCTTTCTTTTCATCCGAACAAATTTCTTCCTAGTTCATTCAATCTTCAGATTTGAGGTAATCTCACATGAACCCTAATTTTTCAAATTTGGGGTTTTTTTGATTTATGCTTCAATTAAGCTTGTATGATGTATGGGTTGATGATTTATGTGATTAGAAACGTTATTCATTATCAATTGCATGTTCAATTAGCCTTGGTTTGTTGGTTTGAGATTTTTTGCTATTAGATGATATATCTTGTTAGGAAATGGATCTTTTACTTTCATTCCATGATTAAACATGTGTTTGTTGATATGATAATGATGGATGTAATGGTAGAATGCATGATTGGTGAAGTTGAGGATTTATGTTGTTAGATTTTTGTTACTATGGTATGAATTGAACCTTGTGATTCAAGGCATTTGTTGTCTAGCAAGAGCATAATGTGATATGTGATTGTAGTAGTTACATTGATATGTTGCATGATGAAGTAGCTAGAATAGACATTGGGTTTTTTGAGGAGTTCGATTGTTGTAGATATCGCTCATTTGTTCGCTCGTACATTTACATATGCATAAGTCTGTTTTGCGTCATACAAGATATTAATGATACTAATTGCTGTTTGTAGGAATCATGGCTCCAAGAGGATCGAGGAGAGCTGGCTCGAGCAGGAAGGGAAAGGGAGTAGCATCAAGCACCCAACCTTCTCACAACATGTACGAGTTGTCTTTAGCTGCAATAGATGTCCGACAACGGCTCGAAGCGAGCTAGCCGAAGGGGGAAGATCGATCATACCCGATAGGAGGATTGATATTCCGGAGGCAGTAGCTGGAACGGCGGGGTATAGGACGCTCTCCCGATTGGCATCAAGAAGGAATTGGGTTTGGTATAGTTCCAACAGGTTCAAGGGGTACGACGTGAGCCTCCTCCAAGAGTTCTACACTGGATTCACTGATCTCGAGGAGAAGAATGGGGTACTAGTTCGAGGCCTGATAATACCATGGACACCAGAGTCAATTTCTTCATTCATCCATTTTGGGCAACAGGAGTTCACAGGGAGCAACCATGCTTACCTGTATTCGAGGGCCTCTAGGGGGATAGGAAGACATACTATGGACGTGATCTGCAACAGGGAGTACAGATATCCAGAAATCGGAGCAGAACCTGCACGGATCCGTCAGAGCGACCTTAGCATTGAGGCTAAGGTGATGATGAAATTATGCATCTTCAACTTGATCCCTAGGAAGAATGACACTTGGATACAGCTAAATTACGCCGAGCTCCTCTACTGCTTGATAGACAGACATCGGATCGACATCGGGCACATCATGTATGAAGAGTATGAGCGCCACTAGGAAAAGAAGAAGAAGCCCTTCATCTTTCCGAGCTTCATCACTGCCTACTGCAAATATCATGGGGTCGAGGACATTGACGAGAGGGATTGCGAGGTCGCTGCCCTTTCACCCTCGACTATTGAGGTGCAGCTTGCTAGGTATCAGATGAAGAACCCCACGGCTGCCGCTGCTGATGTGGAAGCACCCTTCCAGTCGAGCGATTCCGATAATGAGAATGATTATGAGGATGCTATGGAGCCTGATGATGGCCAAGCCCCTATCCCGGATATTCCATTTGTCCATAGAGCACTGCATGCACCGCCTCGAGCACCATAGGGGTCTAGAGGATTTGACTTCTCTGAATTCCGGGCCTACCTCGACAATCGTTTCGATAGAGTTGATGCCAGTACCGCGGCACTGCGACAGGACCTCGACGGGCACATTGCCCAGCGCAACCGCGATTGGGAGACATTCGAGGAGCATCGCCGAGAGGATAGGCAACAAAGGTGGGAGCAGCAACAGCTCATCCAGCAGCAACAGGAGGCTCTACAGCAGTCCAACGATCTCCTGTCTGACATGTGGAGGGACTTTTATGGGGATTACCATCCCGATGATTAGTCTTTTCACATGTCCACTCTCAGCCAACTGAGGCCAAACCGTTCGGTAACATCTAGTATCACTTCTTATTATTCATTCTATTTTGCTAGGGGCTAGCTTAAGAATCATAAGGGGGATGGGATGTGAACCGCGATGTTAAGTATTGTTTGGCTTTGTGTTGATTAGTATCTTGTTCTTAGTTTGCATTTTCACTTGCACGTTTACCGCTTTCTTAGTTTTTTAGGTTGCATTCACTGCATTCATCCTAGGATAGTCTTGCATGTTTTATATGGAGTTTATTGCCAAATTTTTTGAACTTTTTTATTGGGTAGATTAACTAACTATGCCATTAATCATATGCTTCATCTCTATGAATTTGTTTGAGGTTTTTCTCGCTTGGCTTGTCATATTTATTTATTGCTCTTAGTTAAGCTTGGTAGTCTCGACATCACTCAGTGGTGTTTTCTCTACTGCGGTTCACGAAGGCCTTTATAATAGGATGATGCATGTTAGGGTCTTATGGTTGTTTTCCCGAGTAATTATGTACCTAAGAGGCAACAAGTCTTCACCATGCTTTGAGATTGCTAAATGCCTAGGAAGGAGGTAGTGTGAGGTTGTGTGATCCTTTGTTTATAACCTATTCTTCCGAATAGGTTTGGGGAGGGGGTTACACCGTCATAGACTTGTTTCTGTTTTTCATTGCCGTATCGTGAGTTTGTTTTTCTTTTTTCGTAAATTTTGTACTCCAACCTATTCTTTCGAATAGGTTTGGGGAAGTCGTGTGAGTCACTTTGTTTCTCTTTTTGTTATGCTACTGCTGGCTAAAAAAATCGAAAAAAAAGAAAAAAATTCCAGGAGAAGAAAAAAAGAGGAAAAAAGAATCTGGAAAGAAAAAAAGAAAAAAAAGAAAAGACCCCAAAAAAGCAAAGAAGGGTCCAAAAAAGAAAAGCCAAATAGCAGTTTAGCAAAGTGTTGAGTCTTATTTTCCGTTCTTGTAATGTTCGTAATCTTGTTTTTCTATTTTTTATCTTTTTTGTCTTGAGTGTCATCTGTTCTAGACCACCCTCGTCCTGCCATTCAGGAAGTGGTGAATAGCTTAAGACTTCACTTGGGAGATGGGTAGAATAGGGGAGAGTTATCTTTTATAGGGAACCCTCCTTCGTTTGATGAGAGCCAGTACTGGTTCGACCTCTTTTGAGGAAAAGTCTTAACATGGTGGAACAGCAGTAAGTCCTCAGTTTCATAGGCACGGGGCAACCATTCGTATCTTAAGCATGCTTCATTACGTCGTCACTGACTAGGTCCAGGTAGAGAATGTTACGAGAGACTATCTTGTCTTGACATAAGTGCTTATGTGGATGTGTATAAGTCAATCGAGGTATTCTTCAACCTATATTCATGCTTTGATTTTTATGGTTTTTGTTCATATGTTTTTTGGTAGATTCAGTAGATTAGTTCATTTTATTTGGCATGAGACTCCATTTTGTATCTTGCATGTTTTTTGCATTAGAGTCTAGCTTAGTTGCTTGAGGACAAGCACAGGTTCGGTTTGGGGAGTTTGATGAATGTGTATTTTACACTTTCATTCGAGTCTTTTTCACCTATTTTAGCTATCCTCTATGTTAATTTAGCTATATTTTAGTGCATTTTATTCGAATAGTGTCACGTTTCCCTTTAGATTTTATTTTACAGGTTTTGGTTGAAATTCGAAGATTTCCGGGCAATTATATTGAAGTTGACAAGGAATTGGTGTTCCAGAAGCCTATTTGGAGTATCTGAAGGTTTCCGGATAGGATTTGGAGTCTAGGGGTCGAATCTGGAGGTTAGAAGGCCACTAGAAGTCAGAAACCGAGTCCGAAAAGGGGAAGAAATCTAAAACCGCGTCGAAAACGCGGAATTCCACAAAAAAACCGCCGGACGAACCGCCGCAGAGGTGGGGCGAACCGCCCCACAACGGGCGAACCGCCGGGCGTGTGGGGCGAACCGCCCCACAATAATTCGAGGCCTATATATAGTTGCTCAGTTTTCTCCGAAAATCATATCTTTCCAGACCTACTTTCTCACCTCTCTCTGTAGTTTTAGGTAGGGACTTCCCAGAGCCTATTCTGGGGGTCCGTAGCTTAGGGGACTCTTTTTCATAGCAGTTTGGAGCTCGTAGGATCGCAATCATCCGGAGATTGACAACCTTCGGTAACTTTGTATCTTACAGTTTTATTCTACTTATTTTATTATATTCTTTCAACATGTTTTCTTCTATGATTTCTGTTGATTGCATGCCTATTATGAGTAGCTAAACTTATCGTTGGTGGTAGTATGTGAATTCTTAGCAAAGGGAAGGTAATCATGCTAATGGCTATATCGTGCATTATACTCCGTGTCATTGCTTTATTTCGTTGATCAGGCACAGCCTAAATTCTCGTATGTTGTATTAATTATTATGCACAATTGGACCCTCGTCGACCTGTTCGCGAGTTTATCTTCGTAGTGTTGAATAATTACGGAACACATTAGGACAATAGTGATTGACTTGTCAGACCAATTATCTTCGTAGTGCTTAATAATTGCAACATGACACTAGATTGATTCAAAGATCTCTATGCAAGACCGAGGAATTTATGCATGATTATCGACCCGTTATGCTAAGAAGAATCATACTATCACCAATCTCCATTATCTTCTAGAAATCCCTTTGCTATCTGTTTGCTGTTTTTATATTCTAAATTAGATTTGATAAAGCTAGTTATAGTCCTGAGAGAACGACACTCGAGTCATTCTACTACTACACTACGGTTTTCGTTGTAGTTGTGGATTGCCTTTGGCTAAATAACAAATTTATTTGCTGAATCCGGAGCACGACATCCGCGTTCATCAGTCTCACAAAGGATCCATCCGCCAGTTGCACAATAGCCTTATGCTCAGATAGTTTTCCAAGGCTACTCTTCTCAAACACATTCAAAGGGAGCACATTAGAGTAGGACCCCGTGTCTAGTGTGGCACGGACATCTTCAAGCTCACCAATCCCGACCTTAACATCGAAACTTTGAGGGAGTGGCTCGGGATCCTCTTGCTCCTCTTCACTCTCGTCAGAACTAAGGTCCTCTTCTTCCTTAGCATGTGGAGGTTCTTCCTTCTTGCAACACTCGCACTTAGCAACCTTCTTGATGGTGATTTCGACAGGAAGATCACCAACCAAGGTAATGGACATCGACTTCTCAGTGTTGCTAGGCAGCTTGCCTTGTTCCCTACTTGCTCCTCGGTCGATCAACTCTTGCATCTTTTGTTGGGCAAGCCTAGTGCTCTCTTCCAACCTATCCAGTCTTGCTCTAGTCTTCTCAAAATCTTCTTCATAACGTTTGAGAAAACTTTGGGTGTGATCAACCATCTTTTGCAAGTTCTCCATCAGTTGAGCTGACTTCGACTTCGGTGGCTCTTTCGGAGCGGGGTTTTCGCAGTGATCATTACCATAGTTAAGCCTACTACGGTCTTGGTTAGGGCCATAAGTTTGGCTATCCGGTGCATATCCTTGATTGTTTCGGAACCCTCTTCTCCAAAATCCACCTCGAGGATTCCTACCATCTTGTCCGTAGCTAGCCTCTTGAGTACCAAACTCCGTAGCAAAGGCTTCCTCTTCGCCTCCTTGAGCCCAGTTGCTTTTTTGGGGTCTTTTCTTTTTTTTCTTTTTTTCTTTCAAGATTCTTTTTTCCTCTTTTTTTCTTCTCCTGGAATTTTTTTCTTTTTTTTCGATTTTTTTAGCCAGCAGTAGCATAACAAAAAGAGAAACAAAGTGACTCACACGACTTCCCCAAACCTATTCGAAAGAATAGGTTGGAGTACAAAATTTACGAAAAAAGAAAAACAAACTCACGATACGGCAATGAAAAACAGAAACAAGTCTATGACGGTGTAACCCCCTCCCCAAACCTATTCGGAAGAATAGGTTATAAACAAAGGATCAAACAACCTCACACTACCTCCTTCCTAGGCATTAGCAATCTCAAAGCATGGTGAAGACTTGTTGCCCCTTAGGTACATAATTACTCGGGAAAACAACCATAAGACCCTAAATTGCATCATCCTATTATAAAGGCCTTCGTGAACCGCAGTAGAGAAAACACCACTAAGTGATGTCGAGACTACCATGCTTAACTAAGTGTAATACATAAATGTGACAAGCCAAGCGAGAAAAACCTCAAACAAATTCATAGAGGTGAAGCATACGATTAATGGCATAGTTGGTTGATCTACCCAATAAAAAAGTTCAAAAAATTCGGCAATAAACTCCATATAAAACATGCAAGACTATCCTAGGAAAGCAGTAAACGTGCAAATGCAGAAAAATTCACGAGTTTTTCATAAGCAAGATAAGTATAGAGATAACCAGCGATAACCTCCTCCCCAAACCTGAACGTCGTCGCTCGTCCCGAACGCCGAAAGTGGATCCAAGGTGAGAGCTAATGCTTGTATAAGTTACCTATAATACTCAATCAAACTCGTGAGAAAACAAAACAAAACACACTAACCTTCAGTGGAGGCGGTAAGGGTAAGCTCAAGGTGATCAACCTCCCTTTGATCAATAGATATCTCGAAGTACGACTTCACTCGCTGGCTATTCACCTTGAAGGTATTGCCCGTCTTTGGATCGAAGAGTTTAACAGCTCCATGGGGAGCAACTTCGATAATTTCGTACGGTCCATCCCAACGAGTACGGAGCTTTCCTGGAAATAGTCGAAGGCGAGAATTAAATACCAAAGCTTTTTGTCCAGGAATCAATTCCTTACGTACTATACCACGATCATGATACTTCTTAGTACGCACCTTGTAAATCTTGGCATTTTCATAAGCACCTAGTCGTAATTCATCAATCTCATCTAGTTGCAACAATCGTTCCTCGCCAGCTTTTCCCATATCAAGGTTGAGTGCTTTAATGGCCCAATATGCCTTGTGTTCTAGTTCTACGGGAAGATGACATGCTTTCCCATACACAAGCTTGTACGGAGTGGTCCCGATCACCGTCTTGTAGCTAGTCCTGTATGCCCAAAGTGCATCATTCAATTTTCCTGCCCAATCCTTCCTGCTAGGCTTCACTACTCGCTCCAGGATCTTATTGATTTGACGGTTGCTGACTTCGACTTGCCCCGATGTCTGTGGGTGATAAGGTGTAGCGACACTATGGTGGACACTGTATCTCTTAATAAGGGAGGCGAACGTTCTATTGACGAAGTGTGACCCTCCATCGCTGATGATTGTCCTAGGGCACCCAAATCTCGAGAATATTACTTCCTTCAAGAACTTCATAACCACTGCGTCGTCATTTGTTTTTGTAGGAATTGCCTCCACCCATTTAGTCACATAGTCCACTGCAACAAGAATGTATTCATAGCCTCCACTGTTTGGAAATGGTCCCATAAAATCAATGCCCCATACATCAAAAGGTTCTACCACTAGATTCCCCTGAAGGGGCATTTCATCCTTCTTGCCGATACCACCTCCTCGTTGACATGGGTCACAATTCTTCACAAAACTTCGAGCATCATTGTATATTGTTGGCCAGAAAAATCCTTCCTACAGTACCTTGCGCGCTGTCTTCAATCCACTGTAGTGCCCCCCACAGTTAAGCTCATGGCAATGGCTCAGTACACTTTGCTGCTCTTCTTGTGGCACGCATCTCCTTAGAATCCCATCAGCTCCTTCCTTGAATAGATGCGGATCATCCCATATGTAAGTCCTGCATTGCTTAGCAAGAGCTCTCTTGTCCGAGGCTGAAAAGTTAGTGGGGCAAATATTCATAGCCAAATAGTTTACAATATCCGCATACCATGGCTCTTCATTAGCCTTCATTAGGTCCTCATCAGGGAGGTCTTCATTGATGGGTATCGGATCAATAGGAATATTAGGTATTCTAGATAAATGATCTGCTACTAAATTCTCCCTACCAGCTCTATCCACTATGGTCAAATCAAAGTCTTGCAGCAACAGGACCCAACGGATTAATCTAGGCTTAGAATCTTGCTTAGCTATCAAATGTCTCAAGGCAGCATGATCAGTATGGACATTCACAGGATGTCCAATTAAATAAGACCTAAACTTTTGTAAAGCAAAGACAACAGCTAAAAATTCCTTTTCAGTAGTTGTATAATTAACCTATGCGGAGTCTAGAGTCTTACTAACATAATAAATCACACGATACTGCTTATCAACTTTTTGGCATAAAACAACACCCATAGCAAAATTCGAAGCATCACACATAATTTCGAAAAGAAGATTCCAGTCAGGCGGC
This sequence comes from Plantago ovata, assembly GCA_028274465.1. Taxonomy (NCBI): domain Eukaryota; kingdom Viridiplantae; phylum Streptophyta; class Magnoliopsida; order Lamiales; family Plantaginaceae; genus Plantago; species Plantago ovata. Next base: position 48,149,553 of record CM051457.1, read on the forward strand.
ACAACAATGGGAGCAAAAACAAACTTTTCCTTAAGGGTATTAAAAGCAACTAAGAATTCATTGGAGAAATGGAAAACCACATCTTTAGCAAGCAAGCTACTTAGAGGTTTAGCAATTTTCGAAAAATCTTTAATAAACCTCCTATGAAAACCTACATAGCCAAGAAAAGATTGCAATTCTTTCACGCAAGTAGGTGGGGGAAGTTTTTCAATGATTTCTATCTTAGCTTTGTCTACCTCAATACCTCTTTCAGAAACTACATGTCCTAGAACAATGCCTTCTCTAACCATATAATGATTCTTCTCCCAGCTTAAGGTCAAGTTGCATTCGATGCACCTTTTCACAACTAGATCTAATCTTTGCAAGCATTCATCAAATGAATCACCAAAAAGGAAAAAATCATCCATGAAAACTTCAACAAATTTAGTTACCATGTCAGAGAAAACAGAAAGCATGCACCTTTGAAAAGTGGCAGGAGCATTGCATAGTCCAAATGGCATCCTCCTATAGGCAAATGTTTCGAATGGGCAAGTGAATGTCGTCTTCTCCTGATCCTCCGGTGCAATTGGAATCTGGTAGAAACCTGATAAACCATCAAGAAAACAATAGAACTTCCGCCCCGCAAGGCGGTTTAGCATGTCATCTATAAATGGTAAAGGGAAGTGGTCTTTTTTAGTGGCGGCATTTAATCTTCTATAGTCAATGCACATCCGTCATCCAGTGGTCTTCCTAACCGGTACCAATTCCCCCTTCTCATTCTCTTCCACTATGACTCCCGATTTCTTAGGAACTACATGTACCGGGCTCACCCACCGACTATCTGGAATGGGGTAAATCATATCAGCATCTAGCAACTTGATCACTTCCTTTTTTACCACCTCTTGCATTGCTGGATTTATCCTTCGCTGAGGTTGCCTAACGGGTTTGGCATCTTGTTCTAGAGTGATGTTGTGCACGCATCTTGTAGGGCTAATTCCTTTGATGTCACTGATCCCCCATCCTATAGCTGCCGAATTTTCCTTCAATACTTCAATCAGCTTACTTTCTTCATTGTGGGAGAGATGTGAAGAAATAATCACAGGTTTTTTCTGATTTTCTCCTAATTACACATACTTGAGGTGCGCAGGAAGTGGTTTCAATTCTAAGCTAGGTTCTTCAGGAAACCCACTTCCTTCTTCTTCTTCATCTAAAGGTTCAAGTACCTCTTCTCCTGCGGGAACTTCTGGGGTGCTATCCATTATTTCTACTAGTTCCCTTGCTTGTTCGGTCATGTAGCACGTCTCAGCTTGTATTGTTAGTGCCTCCTCAAGTGGTTCACGACTACCATGGCAATGATGAAATTCGGGAATTGCGGTTTCGTACCAATCGACAAATTTTAACTCCTCCGCAACTTCCCTATCTTTGATGCTACATCCTACCAACTCAATCTTTTCGCCCATTACTTCCATGGTTATTTTCTTGCCTTTAAGTTCAAGGCATGTGTTGGTAGTTGCCATGAACGGTCTCCCAAGTAGTACTATGTGCTCACGGATATGGCTCTTTCCTTCGTCTGCGGACTTCATTACTACAAAGTCGGCTGGGATTATCAATTTGTCCACTTTCACAAGGATGTCTTCTATTATCCCGACTGGCCTCTTCACACTTTGGTCTGCCATTTGGACGACCATATCAGTTGGTGTCAATTCTCCGAGTTCCAGGGCCTTGTATACTGAATATGGCATTAAGTTAATGCTAGCTCCTAAGTCAAGCATTGCCTGTGTAGTTCGTCCATTCCCTAAGGCGATGTCGATGATGAAGCTTCCAGGATCCTTTTTCTTCATGGGCAATCCGGCAATCGAGTTGACCGTTTCAACCCCATTCACTTCCTTTCCTGAAGCAATCCTTTTGTTCTTGATCTCACGAAAGAATTTCGTATAGGCTGGAATATTCTGGATTAATTCTAAGAGAGGCACATTGACTTCCACTTTTGACAGGCGTTGGAATAGGGGTGAATCTTGAATATCCTTCTTGGCTGGTTTGATCCGACTCGGGTATGGCACATGTGGCTTCGGAGGCACATATGGATTGGAAGACTTGTGAAGTCCTCCTGGCATACTAGTTCCTTCCTTGACTTCTTCATCATCTATGTCTATCACAGATGGTCTTGGTTCATCATTCCCTTTCGGAACTTCTTGAGGTTCTTTGGAACTTCCGCTATCCTCCTGTTCTGTGCTTGGCCCTCTATCATCGATCTCAGTAGATTCCACCCGCTTAGGACGTACAAAGTTAGGAATTTTGGTCATCTTTCCTCCTCGGAGCAGTAGATTCACCGCTTCGCACTCATTCTCCTCGGTAGCAACACCTGGAGGTTGCTCGGGATCAGCTTCAGATGTCTCATCGGTAGGACTAGGATTGACCGGTTCCCTGGAGTCGGGGGGTGATTCGCTCCTCACCTCGGGTGGTTTGCTCACTACTTCTTGTGGGGTATCCTCGACTTCTTTACTGCACCTTCCACACTTCAGTAGGCTAAGTTCTTTGATAAGTTGCTCAGTTACTTCGATCGCTTCAAAAGCCTTCTCGATGCGAAGATTGTTCTCAGCTTGCCCTGCGTGTGCTACCTCGAAGACACTCTCAATGGCTTTAATCCCTGCGTAAAACGCAAGTTCCTCCTCCTCACTGATGTCTTCGTCCTCAGAATAGTCTTCGTATAACCCGTCAGTTTCGTCTTGATTTGAGTATATGTTGGCGACTTCATTCGACATTATTTTCTCGGATTGTGCGGATCCATTGGCGTACGTTTGAAAGACCTTCACTGCCTCTTCAACTGTACATTCTTCTAAACCTCCACATATCCCATCTATTTGAAGCCTAACTTCATCTCGTAGTCCTCCAACAAAAAACCAAATCAGCTCCCATCGTCGAAACGGTGGTGGGGGCACTCACGTTTATACAGCTCAAATCGTTCAAAGGTGTCGCAGAACCGCTCGTATTCTCCTTGCTTGAAGTATTCGATCCGATTCCGTAGTGCAATCGTCTCATGGTAAGGCATGAAACGTGCCAAGAACTCCTCTACTACTTGGCTCCAGGTCTTCAGTGATCCTGGTGCTAACCTTGCTATCCATATCCTCGGCTCATATCCCAAAGCAAAAGGAAATAATTTCCTGCATAATTGATCCTCGGTGAACCCCTTTGCTGGAACTTTGGCTATCTCCTCCTCATAGGACCTGATGAAGCTTATTGGATTCATATCCTCTCCTTCTTCGAACCTTGGTATCCTTCTCACTATGGTGCTGGTTACCTCGTACCCCGATAACTCTTCTTCCAAGTATATAGCTGACCCCCTCCTGACTTGTGAGAACGTCGGTGTCAAGCGGGCTTTTAAGGTCGTCATACCTGGAAATCTGTATCAGGAGTAACTCAAAAATAAAAATTAGCCTTGTTAGAAATTTCGAAAATCGAGACTATTTCTAGATATCGAATACTACTAAGACTAGGAAAGGAGAATTAGAAACAGACTAGGGGAGCAGTATCAGAGAGTGATTAAATAGGATAACTAAAACTAATAGAATTAGGAATTGAAAGCTGAAAATATAACAAACTAAACAGAAAAAAGGAGTATAGTTCCCCGGCAACGGCGCCAATTTGATGAACGCGGATGTCGTGCTCCGGATTCAGCAAATAATTTTGTTATTTAGCCAAAGGCAATCCACAACTACAACGAAAACCGTAGTGTAGTAGTAGAATGACTCGAGTGTCGTTCTCTCAGGACTATAACTAGCTTTATCAAATCTAATTTAGAATATAAAAACAGCAAACAGATAGCAAAGGGGTTTCTAGCAGATAATGGAGATTGGTGATAGTATGATTCTTCTTAGCATAACGGGTCGATAATCATGCATAAATTACTCGGTCTTGCATAGAGATCTTTGAATCAATCTAGTGTCCTGTTGCAATTATTAAGCACAACGAAGATAATTGGTCTGACAAGTCAATCACTATTGTCCTAATGTGTTCCGTAATTATTCAACACTACGAAGATAAACTCGCGAACAGGTCGACGAGGGTCCAATTGTGCATAATAATTAATACAACATACGAGAATTTAGGCTGTGCCTGGTCAACGAAATAAAGCAATGACACGGAGTATAATGCGCGATATAGCCATTAGCATGATTACCTTCCCTTCGCTAAGAATTCACATACTACCACCAACGATAAGTTTAGCTACTCATAATTGGCATGCAATCAACAGAAATCATAGAAGAAAACATGTTGAAAGAATATAATAAAATAAGTAGAATAAAACTGTAAGATACAAAGTTACCGAAGGTTGTCAATCTCCGGATGATTGCGATCCTACGAGATCCAAACTGTTATGAAAAAGAGTCCCCTAAGCTATGGACCCCCAGAACAGGCTCTCGGAAGTCCCTACCTAAAACTACAGAGAGAGGTGAGAAAGTAGGTCTGGAAAGATATGATTTTCGGAGAAAACTGAGCAACTATATATAGGCCTCGAATTATTGTGGGGCGGTTCGCCCCACACGCCCGGCGGTTCGCCCGGTGTGGGGCGGTTCGCCTCAGCTCCGCGGCGGTTCGCCCGGCGGTTTTTTCGCGGAGTTCCGCGTTTTCGACGCGGTTTTGGATTTCTTCCCCTTTTCGGACTCGGTTTCTGACTTCTAGTGGCCTTCTAACCTCCAGATTCGACCCTTAGACTCCAAATCCTATCCGGAAACCTTCAGATACTCCAAATAGGCTTCTGGAACACCAATTCCTTGTCAACTTCAATATAATTGCCCGGAAATCTTCGAATTTCAACCAAAACCTGTAAAATAAAATCTAAAGGGAAACGTGACACTATTCTAATAAAATGCATTAAAATATAGCTAAATTAACATAGAGGATAGCTAAAATAGGTGAAAAAGACTCGAATGAAAGTGTAAAATGCACTAAAATATAGCTAAAATAGGTGAAAAAGACTCGAATGAAAGTGTAAAATGCACTAAAATATAGCTAAAATAGGTGAAAAAGACTCGAATGAAAGTGTAAAATACACATTCATCAGAGACCCGAAGGCGTTGTGAAGAATGTATTGGTCAAGATTGGTGAAGCTTCTGTATACACCAATTTTGTAGTTATGCCGGCGTCTTCACCTGGGACGGGGGATGTCATTCTCTTGGGACGAACGTTCTTGACTAAGCTACGCTCCGTGATGGACATCTACCGAAGGACTTGCACTATTGAAGTGGATGGCAAGCGACATGTGTTGCGAGCCATATCTGATCCACTTGATCCACCTGATACTTCTCACACTGTTGACTACCGTGGTCTTGATGTCTATGTTCATTCTTATTCACAGGTTCGAGGCATGAGGAGGAGATCCATGAAGGGGAAGTCTAGTACCCTCAAGAAGAAGATCTAGGCGCAAACAAGAGTCGAGTCAAAGACTTTAAACAATGGCGCTATCCGGGAGGCAACCCGGAGTTTTTATCGCTTTCTTTACTGCTTTATTGCATGCATTCATACTTGAACAATTTGCTTTTCATATGTGAATTTGTTCGTCTCTGTGTCGTATGTGCTTATGTTATATTTGAGTGAGATTTTTCGAGTGTTTTCTGAGAAAAATGGTTTTCGGGGACTTAAAAACCGCGTTTTTTTTTCGAAAAGTTCGTCTCCCCACCTCAGGAGGTGGGGGGTGAATCGCCCTACGAGTCCAGAGCGCGCGCGCGCTCTGGACGCGCGGGGCGATTCGCCCCGCACGGGGCGACTCGCCCCACGTTCTGCAGAAGATAAAATTGGGGTTCTTCCCCAATTCTTCTTATTTTTCTCCATCTTCTTCATCTAAACTCCAAAAATTCCCCCATTTTCAAAATATCTTGAAACCTTCATAACTTCTTCATATTTCCATCAAATTGTGTGTTCTTTAGCTTCAATCGAAGCCCGTTACGTGCTCTTTCTTTTCATCCGAACAAATTTCTTCCTAGTTCATTCAATCTTCAGATTTGAGGTAATCTCACATGAACCCTAATTTTTCAAATTTGGGTTTTTTTGATTATGCTTCAATTAAGCTTGTATGATGTATGGGTTGATGATTTATGTGATTAGAAACGTTATTCATTATCAATTGCATGTTCAATTAGCCTTGGTTTGTTGGTTTGAGATTTTTTGCTATTAGATGATATATCTTGTTAGGAAATGGATCTTTTACTTTTATTCCATGATTAAACATGTGTTTGTTGATATGATAATGATGGATGTAATGGTAGAATGCATGATTGGTGATGTTGAGGATTTATGTTGTTAGATTTTTGTTACTATGGTATGAATTGAACCTTGTGATTCAAGGCATTTGTTGTCTAGCAAGAGCAAATGTGATATGTGATTGTAGTAGTTACATTGATATGTTGCATGATGAAGTAGCTAGAATAGACATTGGGTTTTTTGAGGAGTTCGATTGTTGTAGATATCGCTCATTTGTTCGCTCGTACATTTACATATACATAAGTCTGTTTTGCGTCATACAAGATACTAATTGTTGTTTGTAGGAATCATGGCTCCAAGAGGATCGAGGAGAGCTGGCTCGAGCAGGAAGGGAAAGGGAGTAGCATCAAGCTCCCAACCTTCTCACAACATGTACGAGTTGTCTTTAGCTGCAATAGATGCCCGACAAAGGCTCGAAGCGGAGCTAGCCGAAGGGGGAAGATCGATCATACCTGATAGGAGCATTGATATTCCGGAGGCAGTAGCTGGAACGGCGGGGTATAGGACGCTCTCCCGATTGGCATCAAGAAGGAATTGGGTTTGGTATAGTTCCAACAGGTTCAAGGGGTACGACGTGAGCCTCCTCCAAGAGTTCTACACTGGATTCACTGATCTCGAGGAGAAGAATGGGGTACTAGTTCAAGGCCTGATAATACCATGGACACCAGAGTCAATTTCTTCATTCATCCATTTTGGGCAACAGGAGTTCACAGGGAGCAACCATGCCTACCTGTATTCGAGGGCCTCTAGGGGGATAGGAAGACATATTACGGACGTGATTTGCAACAGGGAGTACAGATATTCATAAATCGGAGCAGAACCTGCACGGATCCGTCAGAGCGACCTTAGCATTGAGGCTAAGGTGATGATGAAATTATGCATCTTCAACTTGATCCCTAGGAAGAATGACACTTGGATACAGCCAAATTACGCCGAGCTCCTCTACTGCTTGATAGGCAGATGATGAACGCGCTGGTGTCGTGTTCCAACGCGAACGGATCAAATAAATTTGTATTTAGCCAAAGGCAATCCACAACTACAACAAAACCGTAGTGTAGCAGTAGAATGACTCGAGTGTCGTTCTCTCAGGACTATAACTAGCTTTATCTATTTAACAAGAAAATATAAAACAGCAGACAGATAGCAAAAGGGGTTTCTAGCAGATAATGGAGATTGGTGATAGTATGGTCCTTCTTAGCATAACGGGTCGGTAATCATGCATAAATTCCTCGGTCTTGCATAGAGATCTTTGAATCAATCTAGTGTCCAGTTGCAAATATTAAGCACTACGAAGATAATTTGGTCTGACAAGTCAATCACTTTTGTCCTAATGTGTTCCGTAATTATTTAACACTACGAAGATAATTGGTCTGATCGTCGACAAGTGTCCAATTGTGCAAAATAATTAATAAAACATACGAGAATTTAGGTTGTGCCTGATCAACGAAATAAAGCAATGACACGGAGTATAATGCGCGATATAGCCATTAGCATGATTATCTTCCCTTCGCTAAGAATTCACATACTACCACCAATGATAAGTTTAGCTACTCATAATAGGCATACAATCAACGGAAATCATAGAAGAAAACATGTTGAAAGAATATAATAAAATAAGTAGAATAAAACTGTAAGATAAAAAGTTACTAAAGGTTGTCAATCTCCGGATGATTGCGATCCTACGAGCTCCAAACTGCTATGAAAAAGTATCCCCTAAGCTACGGAACTCCCAGGACAGGCCCCTGGAAGTTCCTACCTAAAACTATAGAGAGAGGTGAGAGAGAAGGTCTTGAAAGATATGGTTTTCGGAGAAAACTGAGCAACTATATATAGGCCCCGAAATACTATGGGGCGGTTCGCCCCACACCCGCGGCGGTTCGCCCGGTGTGCGACGGTTCGCCCCACGTCTGGGGCGGTTAGCCCCAGAGAAAATTTCGCGGAATTCCGCGTTTTTGGATTTCTTCCCCTTTTCGGACTCGGTTTATGTCTTCTAGTGACCTTCTAACCTCCAGATTCGACCCCTAGACTCCAAATCCTATCCGGAAACCTTCAGATACTCCAAATAGGCTTCTGGAACACCAATTCCTTGTCAACTTCAATATAATTGCCCCGAAATCTTCGAATTTCAACCAAAACCTGTAAAATAAAATCTAAAGGGAAACGTGACACTATTCTAATAAAATGCATTAGAATATAGCTAAATTAACATAGAGGATAGCTAAAATAGGTGAAAAAGACTCGAATGAAAGTGTAAATTACACATTCATCAAACTCCCCAAACCGAACCTTTGCTTGTCCTCAAGCAACTAAGCTAGACTCTAATGCAAAAAACATGCAAGACACAAAATGGAGTCTCATGCCAAATAAAATGAACTAATCTACTGAATCTATCAAATAACATATGAACAAAAACCATATAAATCAAAGCATAAATATAGGTTGAATAATACCTCGATTGACTTATACACACCCACATAAGCACCTTTGTCAAGACAAGATAGTCTCTCGTAACATTCTCTACCTGGACCTAGTCAGTGACGACGTAATGAAGCATGCTAAGATACGAATGGTTGCCCCGTGCCTATGAAACTGAGGACTTACTGTTGTTCCACCATGTTAAGACTTTCCCTCAAAAGAGGTCGAACCAGTACTGGCTCTCATCAAACGAAGGAGGGTTCCCTATAAAAGTTAACACTCCTTTGTTCTACCCATCTCTCAAGTAAAGTCTTAAGCTATTCACCACTTCCTGAATGGCAGGACGAGGGTGGTCTAGAACAGATGACACTCAAGACAAAAAAGATAAAAAATAGAAAAACACGATTACGAACATTACACGAATTGGAAAAGACACAACACTTTGCTAAACTGTTATTTGGCTTTCTTTTTTGGACCCTTTCTTTGCCTTTTTTTTCTGGGGTCTTTTCTTTTTTTCTTTTTTTCTTTCCAGATTTTTTTCTTTTTCCTGGAATCTTTTTTTTCTTTCTTTTTTTTTGATTTTTTTTAGCCAGCAGTAGCATAACAAAGAGAGAAATAAAATGACTCACACGACTTCCCCAAACCTATTTGAAAGAATAGGTTGGAGTACAAAATTTACGGAAAAAGAAAAACAAACTCACGATACGGAAATGAAAAACAAAAACAAGTCTAATGATGGTGTAACCCCCTCCCCAAACCTATTCGGAAGAATAGGTTATAAACAAAGGATCACACATCCTCACACTACCTCCTTCCTAGGCATTTAGCAATCTCAAAGCATGGTGAAGACTTGTTGCCTCTTAGGTACATAATTACTCGGGAAAACAACCATAAGACCCTATCATGCATCATCCTATTATAAAGGCCTTCGTGAACCGCAGTAGAGAAAACACCACTAAGTGATGTCGAGACTACCATGCTTAACTAAGTGCAATACATAAATGTGACAAGCCAAGCGAGAAAAACCTCAAACAAATTCATAGAGATGAAGCATACAATTAACGGCATAGTTGGTTGATCTATCCAATAAAAAGGTTCAAAAAATTCGGCAATAAACTCCATATAAAACATGCAAGACTATCCTAGGAAAGCAGTAAACGTGCAAATGCAAAAAAAAATTCACGAGTTTATCATAAGCAAGATAAGCATAGAGATAACCAGCGATAACCTCCTCCCCAAACCTGAACGTCGTCGCTCGTCCCGAACGTCGAAAGTGGATCCAAGGTGAGAGCTAATGCTTGTATAAGTGACCTATAATACTCAATCAAACTCGTGAGATAAAATCTAAATCGATAAAGAAAGCGATAAAATTTCCGGGTTGCCTCCCGGATAACGCCATTGTTTAAAGTCTTTGACTCGACTCCTGTCCGCGCCTATCTCTTCTTTCTGCGGGTACTAGACTTCCCCTTCATCGATCTCCTCTCCATGCCACGAACCTGTGAATAAGAAAGAATATAGGCTGCAAGACCACAGTAGTGAGTAGTGAAAGAATTATCAGGTGGATCAGATATGGATTGCAACACATGTTGCTTGCCTTCCACTTCAATAGTGCAAGTTCTTTGGCAGATGTCCATCATGGAGCGTAGCTTAGTCAAGAACGTTCGTCCCAAGAGAATGACATCCCCCGTCCTAGGTGCAGACGCCGGCATAACTACAAAATTGGTGTATACAGATGCTTCACCAATCTTGACCAACACATTTTTCACAACGCCTTCGGGTCTCACAAAGGATCCATCTGCAAGTTGCACAATAGCCCTATGGTCAGATAGTTTTCCAAGGTTACTCTTCTCAAACACATTCAAAGGGAGCACGTTCGAGTAAGATCCCGTGTCTAGTGTGGCACGAACATCTTCAAGTTCGCCAATCCCGACCTTAACATCGAAACTTTGAGGGAGTGGCTCGGGATTCTCTTGCTTCTTTCCACTCTCATCAGTACCAAGGTCCTTCTCTTCTTCCTTGGCTAGTGGAGGCTCTTCATCCTTGTAACACTCGCACTTAGCAACTTGCTTAATGGTGATTTCCACTGGTTGATCTCCCACCAAGTTGATCGACATGGACCTCTCAGTGCTGCTATGTAACTTCCCTTGCTCTCTACTAGCTCTAGCTTCCAATTGATCCAGACGAGCATTGATCTTTGTCGAATCCTCCTCGTGTCTCTTCAAAAACACTTGGGTGAAATCCACCAATTTCTGTAAATTATCCATGAGAGTTGCTGACTTGGATGTAGATGCTTCGTCCTTAGGAGTAGGATTACTACGGTTTCCCAAGTGAACATCTTCTCGTGCTAGATCTGATCTACACATATGAGCCCCATGCCCATAATTCTTGCACCCCCTACATACCTCGTTGGATAGAGAAGTTCCGATTAGGCCACTTAGAGCTTGCCTCATTTGATTGGCGAAACCTTTGAACCTATCGCCACTCACACCATTCACTTCATGCATTGGGATCTCCTGGTTTGGTGGGGCCTCAGGTCCACGCCTTCTAACCATTGCTCTCGGATCCTTGGATTGAGATCCTTTAGCAAGCCTTTCGAAACACGCCCACACATCCTCGGCGGTCTCTTCCCAGATAGTACCACGACATTGGAAATCCACCACCTGTTGACTCTCATATGTGAGTCCATTGTAGAAGTGTTGGACAAGATCAGGAAGCCCAAAACCATGGTGTGGACACTTGTGCATGAGGTCCTTGAACCTCTCGAAAGCGGTGTAGATGGTCTCATTATAGTCCTGTTTGAATCCTGTGATTTGCGCCTTAAGCGCGGTAGTCAATGTGTGAGGAAAGTATTTCTCCATAAAAGCAGAATACACCTTGTCCCAGGTGTCTAGTGATCCGGCTTCCAGAGAGCCTAACCATGCCTTGGATTTATCACCAAGCCCCAAAGCAAAAACCTTCATCCTTAGCTCATTGTCCGTTATCCCTGCTCCGGGCCTTGGAAGATTGTTGATAAAGTCGTCAATATCATTCAGGTATCCCATAACATCTTCCCTAGCCAACCCATAGAACCTCGGGAGTTGCTGGTACATGCAACTTTTGATTTCCAAATCTCGAGTTGCAGGAGAAAGAACAATAGCTGGACCTCTCATCAGTGCTTTGTCGGGTTGAACCCATGATTTCAAAGTGGGCGAGCCATCACAAGACCTGAATATCTGTGACAAACTAGGAAAGGAGTATCAGAGATAGATTAAATAGGAAAACTAAAACTAATAGAATTAGGAATTGAATGCTGAAAATATAAACAAATTAAACAGAAAAATGGAGTATAGTCCCCGGCAACGGGCCAATTTGATGAACGCGCTGGTGTCGTGTTCCAACGCGAATGGATCAAATAAATTTGTATTTAGCCAAAGGCAATCCACAACTACAACGAAAACCGTAGTGTAGCAGTAGAATGACTCGAGTGTCGTTCTCTCAGGACTATAACTAGCTTTATCTATTTAACAAGAGAATATAAAACAGCAGACAGATAGCAAAAGGGGTTTCTAGCAGATAATGGAGCTTGGTGATAGTATGGTCCTTCTTAGCATAACGGGTCAGTAATCATGCATAAATTCCTCGGTCTTGCATAGAGATCTTTGAATCAATCTAGTGTCCTGTTGCAAATATTAAGCACTACGAAGATAATTTGGTCTGACAAGTCAATCACTTTTGTCCTAATGTGTTCCGTAATTATTCAACACTACGAAGATAATTGGTCTGATGGTCGACAAGTGTCCAATTTTGCATAATAATTAATACAACATACGAGAATTTAGGTTGTGCCTCATCAACGAAATAAAGCAATGACACGAAGTATAATGCGCGATATAGCCATTAGCATGATTATCTTCCCTTCGCTAAGAATTCACATACTACCACCAATGATAAGGTTAGCTACTCATAATAGGCATGCAATCAACAGAAATCATAGAAGAAAACATGTTGAAAGAATATAATAAAATAAGTAGAATAAAACTGTAAGATACAAAGTTACCGAAGGTTGTCAATCTCCAGATGATTGCGATCCTACGAGCTCCAAATTGCTATGAAAAAGTATCCCCTAAGCTACGGAACTCCCAGGACAGGCCCCGGGAAGTTCCTACCTAAAACTATAGAGAGAGGTGAAAGAGAAGGTCTGGAAAGATATGATTTTCGGAGAAAACTGAGCAACTATATATAGGCCCCGAAATACTATGGGGCGGTTCGCCCCACACCCGCGGCGGTTCGCCCCACGTCTGGGGCGGTTAGCCCCAGAGAAAATTTCGCGGAATTCCACGTTTTCGACGCGTTTTTGGATTTCTTCCCCTTTTCAGACTCGGTTTCTGTCTTCTAGTGACCTTCTGATGAATGTGTATTTTACACTTTCATTCGAGTCTTTTCACCTATTTTAGCTATCCTCTATGTTAATTTAGCTATATTTTAGTACATTTTATTAGAATAGTGTCACGTTTCCCTTTAGATTTTATTTTACAGGTTTTGGTTGAAATTCGGAGATTTACGGGCAATTATATTGAAGTCTACAAAGAATTGGTGTTCCAGAAGCATATTTGGAGTATCTGAAGGTTTCCGGATAGGATTTGGAGTCTAGGGGCCGAATCTGGAGGCTAGAAGGCTACTAGAAGTCATAAACCGAGTCCGAAAAGGTGAAGAAATCCAAAACCGCGTCGAAAACGCGAAAATTTCGCGTTTACACTGGGGGCGAACCGCCCCGTGTCTCGGGCGAACCGCCCCAGAGATATTTCGGGCCTATATATAGTTGCGAGTTTTCTCTCCGAAAATCATATCTTTCCAAGCCTACTTTCTCACCTCTCTCTGTAGTTTTAGGTTGGAACTTCCCGGGGCCTGTCCTGGGAGTTCGATAGCTTAGGGGATACTTTTTCATAGCAGATTGGAGCCCGTAGGATCGCAATCATCCGGAGATTGACAACCTTCGGTAACTTTGTAACTTACAACTTTTATCTACTTATTTTATATTCTTTCAATATGTTTTCTTCTATGATTGCTATTGATTGCATGCACATTATGAGTAGCTAAATTTATCGTTGGTGGTAGTATGTGAATTCTTAGCGAGGGAAGATAATCATGCTAATGGATATATCGCGCATTATACTCCGTGTCATTGCTTTATTTCGTTGATGAGTTGAACACCAAAATTCTCGTATGTTGTATTGATCATTATGCACACTAGGACACTTGTCGGCCAATCAGACCAAATTATCTTCGTAGTGTTGAATGATTACGGAACACAATAGGACGTTAGTTGTTGACAGGTCAGACCCATATTATCTTCGTAGTGCACAATACTTACAACAGGACCCAAGATTCATTCAAAGATCTCTATGCAAGACCGAGGAATTTATGCATGATTATCGACCCATTATGTTAAGAAGGACCATACTATCACCAACCTCCATTATCTGCTTGAAAACCCCTATTGCTTTCTATCTGCTGTTTTATATTCTCTTGATTAAATAGATAAAGCTAGTTATAGTCCTAAGAGAACGACACTCGAGTCATTCTACTACTACACTACGGTTTTCGTTGTAGTTGTGGATTGCCTTTGGCTAATTACAAATTTATTTGATTGAACCCTGACAACGTTCATCAAATTGGCGCCGCTGCCGGGGACTATACTCCTTTTTTCTGTTTAATTTGTTTTTATTTACAGCTTTAGATTCCTAATTCTTTTAGTTTTAGTTTTCCTTTTTTAGTTTCTCTCTCTGCTTTCCTATTTGTTTCTAATCACCTCTTCTAGTCTGTCACAGATAGTGTATGCCGCATACACGTTCTGCAGGAACACCGCTTGTTAATTCAATTGCTGAGATCGATAGAGTCTACCACCAAAGAAGGCGACTACTTGAAAGACGCGCACTAGAGGAAATTGAGGAACCCGATTTCTCTGAATCTCTAAATTAGTCTATTCAAGGAAATCGACGGAATGGCAGAAGCTAGACCACTGAAGGCATGGGTACAACCCACCAAGGATCGTATGAGGGGACCGGCGATTGTTCTTTCGCCCGCAACCCGAGATCTGGAGATCAAGAACCACGCATTCCAAAAACTTCCGAGGTTCTATGGCTTATCAAGGGAAGATGTGATGGGGTACTTGAACGATATCGATGATTTCGTCAACCAACTCCCACGACCCGGAGCTGACATAACAACGGATGAGTTGAGAATGAAGGTTTTTGGTATGGGACTTGGCGACAGAGCCAAGTCATGGCTGAGTTCTCTACCAGCCGGCTCGCTGGACACTTGGGAAAAGGTTTTTTCAGCTTTCATGGAGAAATACTTCCCACACACTCTGACTACCGCGCTTAAGGCGCAGATTACTGGATTCAAGCAAGACTATGATGAGACCATCTACACCGCGTTCGAGAGGTTCCAAGATCTCACGAACAAGTGCCCTCACCATGGTTTGAACTCTCCGACCTAGTCCAACACTTCTACAATGGACTAACCTTCTAGAACCAACAAGTGGTGGATTTCCAATGCCGAGGCAATATTTGGGAGGAAACCGCAGAAGCCGTCTGGGCAGTTTTCGAAAGGCTTGCTAAGGGTTCGCAGTTCAAGGACCCAAGAGCAATGGTTAGGAGACGTGGACCTGAAGCTCCACCGACTCAAGAAGCCCCTATATACAGGGGGAATGGGGATCAATTCGAGTGCTTTACCAACGAATTGAAACAAGTCCTCAAGAGCGCCACCGGAACAACTGTTTCGAACGAAGTATGCCGAATATGCAAGAACTATGGGCATGGAGCTCATATGTGTAGATCGGAGCTGGCATACGAAGATGGCAACTGGGCTCGAGGAGGCGAAGAAGAAGCCTTCGCTACGGAGTTTGGTACTCAAGAAGTTAGCTTCGGACAAGACGGTAGGAATCCTCGAGGCGGATTTTGGAGAAGAGGATACCGTAACAATCAAGGATATGCACTGGCTAACCAGACTTATGGACCTAACCAAGACCGTAGCAGGCTGAACTATGGTAATGATCACTGCGAAAACCCCGCTCCGAAAGAGCCACCGAAGTCGAAGACGGCTCTACTGATGGAGAACTTGCAGACGATGGTTGATCACACACAAAGTTTTCTCAAACGGTATGAAGAGGATTCCGAGAAGACTAGGGCAAGGCTCGATAGGTTGGAAGAGAGCACTAGGCTTGCCCATCAAAAGATGCAAGAGTTGATCGACCGAAGAGCAAGTAAAGAACAAGGCAACACTGAGAAGGTCGTTAGGTGCGAGTGTTGCATGAAGGAAGAACTTCTACAGGCTGAGGAAGAAGAGGAGGACCTTGGTTCTGACGCAAGTGATGAGGAGCAAGAGGATCCCGAACCACTCCCTAAAAGTTTTGATGTTAAGGTAGGGATTGGTGAGCTTGAAGATGTCCGTGCCACACTAGACACGGGATCCTACTCAAACATAATTCCTTTGAATGTGTTTGAAAAGAGTAACCTTGGAAAACTATCTGAGGAAAGGGCTATTGTGCGACTGGCGGATGGATCATTCATGAGACCCGAAGGCGTTGTGAAAAATGTGTTGGTCAAGATTGGTGAAGCATCAATAAACACCAATTTCGTAGTTATGCCGGCGTCTGCACCTGGGACGGGGGATGTCATACTCTTAGGGCAAACGTTCTTGACCAAGCTACGCTCAGTAATGGACATCTACCAAAGAACTTGCACCATCGAGGTGGATGGCAAACAACACGTATTGCAAGCCATACCTGATCCACCAGAGCCGCCAGATATTATTACTCACTATTGTGGTCTTGCAGCCTATATTCTTTCTTATTCACAGGTTCGTGGCATAGAAAGGAGATCAATGAAGGGGAAGGCTAGTACCCGCAAAAAGAAGAGATAGGCGCAGACAGGAGTCGAGTCAAAGACTTTAAACAATGACGCTAACCGGGAGGCAACCCGGAATTTTTTATCGCTTTCTTTACTGCTTTTCTGCATGCATTTCATTCTTGAACTATTTGCTTCTCATATGCGAATTTGTTCATGTGTGTGTCGTATATGCTTTTGTTTGAGTGAGATTTTTCGAGTGGTTTTTTGAAAAAATTAGTTTCGGGATTTAAACCGCATATTCTGACATCGGGACCCGTCTCCCCGCACTGGGGAGCACGGGGCGAACCGCCCCACAGTCCCAGATCTTAAAAAAACGCGGATTTCAACCCCAAAACCATATTTTCTTCATTCATCTTCATCCATACTCCCAAAAAACCCGCAAAGTGCGATTTTGTTTCTAAATCTTCATAACTTCTTCGTTTCTTGACCAAATTAAGTGTTCTTTAGCTTATTTCGAAGCCTATTACATGATCTATCATCCAAACCGATCATATTTCATCCTAATTTGTTAGATTTGCAGATCTGAGGTATCATCTTTAAGAACCCTAATTTTCGAATTTGGGGATTTTCTAATTTGAGCTTCAATTATGCTTGTTTGATGCATGGGTATGTTGTTTATGTGATTAGACATGTTATTTACTATCAATTGCATGCTCAATTTTGCTTAAATTGTTGATTTTGGTATTTTGCTATTAGATGATATATCTAATGCATTATGTCTTTATCTTTGATTTATAGCATATGAATATGTTTATTGGTGTAATGTTGGTGGATTTGACGATAGAATGCTTATTAGTTGAGAATGAGGATTTATGTTGTTGAATTTTTGCGCTGCTATGGTATGAATTGAAACCTTGTTATCAAGGTTATTGGTTGTCTAGTAAGAGCATGATGTGATGTATTGCATGTAGTAGTTACGTTGATATATTGCATGATGAAGTAGCTAGGCTAGACATTGCGGTTCGAGGAGTTCGATTGATGAATTTATCACTTGTGTGTCTCGCTTTTACACTAGCATATATTTGAGTCTGTTTTGAGTCGTACGAGGTGCTAATCACTGTTTGTAGGTACTATACTAAGGGTAGGGAGTATTCCCGTATGATTGCTGTGAAGAACCATGTCAAGGAAGGTGATCTCGCTAGATGTGCGTTTGAGCCAAGGGGTTTGGCAACAACGTCGTGGATTATCCGAGAGGAGGAGTTAGAATACACCTGGAGTAAGGACTCCTATGCCTATTCATACACCACCGAAGGGTCAGAAACCACTATTATGTCAGCACTCCATCACGAGGACTGCAGAGTTCGAGTGAACAGGAAGGCACCGAGACATTCTAGCAGCGACGGATTTGATCTTGAGTTCGCAGTTGCTAGAAGGTTCCGAAGCGCTAGCTTGGTTCCAAACGTAACGACATGGGTACACAGTCCCTCGTTGGGGCACCCCTTGCCTGCCTCTAAAGTGAGCATCATATTGACATTGGTCGGAGCAACAGTGGATAAAGTGGTCAAAATTGGAGAAAAAGGTAGAAGACTTCTGAGTGTCCGAACAGCTTACTGTAACCTTCTCGAGGTGTAAATCATTGGAGGGGGAGGTCCCGATACCACTGCCCTTTCCCCTTCAACAGTTCACATCCTAATGAAGGGCTACAGGATGGAGAATTCCATAACAGCGGCGGCTAATCTTGAGAATTCTACCTGCCACTGCAACTCTACTGGCGATGATGATGATGACAGTAGTGACAATGAAGGCCATACGGGCAATGATGACTCTGATAGAGGAGTTGATCCTAACCGGCCTAAAAATGGAACTACCGCAACCATCAGAAGACCTGATGTCACACTATGAAACTCACAGAGGAGGCCCAATAAATCACAAGCAGCATACTCAGCCGACCGAGGCCAAACCATGGGGTAACATCTAGTATCACATCTTATTTCCTCATTTTCTTACTGCTAGGGACTAGCGTTAATTTCATGAGGGGGGATGGGATTTAAGTGATCTGATGTTGTTAGTTTGGAGGTTGGAATTGGTAGGATGAGAATAGTACCTCGCATGCTTTATTTGTCTGCATTTGCATTTGCACGTTTACTGCTTTCTTAGATTTTTTAGGTTGCATTCACTACATTCATCCTAGGATAGTCTTGCATGTTTTATATGGAGTTTATTGCCGAATTGTTTGAACTTTTTTATTGGGTAGATCAACTAGCTATGCCATTAATCGTATGCTTCGTCTCTATGAATTTGTTTGAGGATTTTCTCGCTTGACTTGTCACATTTATGTATTGCACTTAGTTGAGCTAGGTAGTCTCGACATCACTTAGTGGTGTTTTCTCTACTGCGGTTCACGAAGGCCTTTATAATAGGATGAT
This sequence comes from Plantago ovata, assembly GCA_028274465.1. NCBI lineage: Eukaryota > Viridiplantae > Streptophyta > Magnoliopsida > Lamiales > Plantaginaceae > Plantago > Plantago ovata. Next base: position 48,168,460 of record CM051457.1, read on the forward strand.
GCATGTTAGGGTCTTATGGTTGTTTTCCCGAGTAATTATGTACCTAAGAGGCAACAAGTCTTCACCATGCTTTGAGATTGCTAAATGCCTAGGAAGGAGGTAGTGTGAGGTTGTGTGATCCTTTGTTTATAACCTATTCTTCCGAATAGGTTTGGGGAGAGGGTTACACCATGATTAGACTTGTTTCTGTTTTTCGGCATTTCGTATCGTGAGTTTATTTTTCCTTTTCCGTAATTTTGTACTCCAACCTATTCTTTCGAATAGGTTTGGGGAAGTCGTGTGAGTCTTTTTGTTTCTCTTTTTGTTATGCTACTGCTGGCTAGAAAAAAATCGAAAAAAAAGAAAGACAAAATTCCAGAAAAAAAGAGAAAAAGAAAAAAAGAATCTGGAAAGAAAAAAAAGAAAAAAGAAGACCCCAAAAAAAGCAAAGAAGGGTCCAAAAAATAAAGCCAAATAGCAGTTTAGCAAAGTTTGAGTCTTTTTCATTTTTCGTATTGTTCGTAATCGTGTTTTTCTATTTTTCTATCTTTTTCGCCTTAAGTGTCATCTGTTCTAGACCACCCTCGTCCTGCCATTCAGGAAGTGGTGAATAGCTTAAGACTTTATTTGAGAGATGGGTAGAATAGGGGAGTGTTATCTTTTATAGGGAACCCTCCTTCGTTTGATGAGAGCCAGTACTGGTTTGACCTCTTTTGAGGGAAAGTCTTAACATGGTGGAACAGCAGTAAGTCCTCAGTTTCATAAGCACGGGGCAACCATTCGTATCTTAGCATGCATCATTACGTCGTCACTGACTAGGTCCAGGTAGAGAATGTTACGAGAGATTATGTTGTCTTGACATAAGTGCTTATGTGGATGTGTATAAGTCAATCGAGGTATTCTTCAACCTATATTCATGCTTTGATTCATATGGTTTTTGTTCATATGTTATTTGGTAGATTCAGTAATTTAGTTCATATTATTTGGCATGAAACTCCATTTTTGAGTCTTGCATGCTTTTTGTATTAGAGTCTAGCTTAGTTGCTTGAGGACAAGCAAAGGTTCGGTTTGGGGAGTTTGATGAATGTGTATTTTACACTTTCATTCGAGTCTTTTTCACCTATTTTAGCTATCCTCTATGTTAATTTAGCTATATTTTAGTACATTTTATTAGAATAGTGTCACGTTTCCCTTTAGATTTTATTTTACAGGTTTTGGTTGAAATTTGGAGATTTACGGGCAATTATATTGAAGTCTACAAAGAATTGGTGTTCCAGAAGCACATTTGGAGTATCTGAAGGTTTCCGGATAGGATTTGGAGTCTAGGGGCCGAATCTGGAGGTTAGAAGGCTACTAGAAGTCATAAACCGAGTCCGAAAAGGTGAAGAAATCCAAAACCGCGTCGAAAACGCGAAAATTTCGCGTTTACACTGGGGGGCGAACCGCCCCGTGTCTCGGGCGAACCGCCCCAGAGATATTTCGGGCCTATATATAGTTGCGAGTTTCCTCTCCGAAAATCATATCTTTCCAAGCCTACTTTCTCACCTCTCTCTGTAGTTTTAGGTAGGAACTTCCCGGGGCCTGTTCTGGGAGTTCCATAGCTTAGGGGATACTTTCTCATAGCAGATTGGAGCACGTAGGATCGCAATCATCCGGAGATTGACAACCTTCGGTAACTTTGTATCTTACAACTTTTATCTACTTATTTTATATTCTTTCAATATGTTTTCTTCTATGATTGCTATTGATTGCATGCACATTATGAGTAGCTAAATTTATCGTTGGTGGTAGTATGTGAATTCTTAGCGAGGGAAGATAATCATGCTAATGGCTATATCGCGCATTATACTCCGTGTCATTGCTTTATTTCGTTGATGAGTTGAACACCAAAATTCTCGTATGTTGTATTGATCATTATGCACACTAGGACACTTGTCGGCCAACCAGACCAAATTATCTTCGTAGTGTTGAATGATTACGGAACACAATAGGACGTTAGTTGTTGACAGGTCAGACCCATATTATCTTCGTAGTGCACAATACTTACAACAGGACCCAAGATTCATTCAAAGATCTCTATGCAAGATCGAGGAATTTATGCATGATTATCGACCCAGTATGTTAAGAAGGACCATACTATCACCAACCTCCATTATCTGCTTGAAAACCCCTATTGCTTTCTATCTGCTGTTTTATATTCTCTTGATTAAATAGATAAAGCTAGTTATAGTCCTGAGAGAACGACACTCGAGTCATTCTACTACTACACTACGGTTTTCGTTGTAGTTGTGGATTGCCTTTGGCTAATTACAAATTTATTTGATTGAACCCTGACAATGTTCATCACCTTCTAACCTCCAGATTCGACCCCTAGACTCCAAATCCTATCAGGAAACCTTCAGATACTCCAAATAGGCTTCCGGAACACCAATTCCTTGTCAACTTCAATATAATTGCCCCGAAATCTTCGAATTTCAACCAAAACCTGTAAAATAAAATCTAAAGGGAAACGTGACACTATTCTAATAAAATGCATTAGAATATAGCTAAATTAACATAGAGGATAGCTAAAATTGATGAAAAAGACTAGAATGAAAGTGTAAAATACACATTCATCAACAGACATCGGATCGACATCGGGCACATCATGTATGAAGAGTATGAGCGCCACTAGGAAAAGAAGAAGAAGCCCTTCATCTTTCCGAGCTTCATCACTGCCTACTGCAAATATCATGGGGTCGAGGACATTGACGAGGGGGATTGCGAGGTCGCTGCCCTTTCACCCTCGACTATTGAGGTGCAACTTGCTAGGTATCAGATGAAGAACCCCACGGCTGCCGCTGCTGATGTGGAAGCACCCTTCCAGCCGAGCGATTCCGATAATGAGAATGATTATGAGGATGCTATGGAGCCTGATGATGGCCAAGCCCCTATCCCGGATATTCCATTTGTCCATAGAGCACTGCATGCACCGCCTGGAGCACCATAGGGGTCTAGAGGATTTGACTTCTCTGAATTCCGGGCCTACCTCGACGATCGTTTCGATAGAGTTGATGCCAGTACCGCGGCACTGCGACAGGACCTCGACGGGCACATTGCCCAACGCAACCGCGATTGGGAGACATTCGAGGAGCATCGCCGAGAGGATAGGCAACAAAGATGGGAGCAGCAACAGCTCATCCAGCAGCAACAAGAGGCTCTACAGCAGTCCAACGATCTCCTGTCTGACATGTGGAGGGACTTTTATGGGGATTACCATCCCGATGATTAGTCTTTTCACATGTCCACTCTCAGCCAACCGAGGCCAAATCGTTCGGTAACATCTAGTATCAATTCTTATTACTCATTCTCTTTTGCTAGGGGCTAGCTTAAGAATCATAAGGGGGATGGGATGTGAACCGCGATGTTAAGTATTGTTTGGCTTTGTGTTGATTAGTATCTTGTTCTTTGTTTGCATTTTCATTTGCACGTTTACCGCTTTCTTAGTTTTTTTAGGTTGCATTCACTGCATTCATCGTAGGATAGTCTTGCATGTTTTATATGGAGTTTATTGCCGAATTTTTTGAACTTTTTTATTGGGTAGATTAACTAACTATGCCATTAATAATATGCTTCATCTCTATGAATTTGTTTGAGGTTTTTCTCGCTTGGCTTGTCATATTTATTTATTGCTCTTAGTTAAGCTTGGTAGTCTCGACATCACTCAGTGGTGTTTTCTCTACTGCGGTTCACGAAGGCCTTTATAATAGGATGATGCATGTTAGGGTCTTATGGTTGTTTTCCCGAGTAATTATGTACCTAAGAGGCAACAATTCTTCACCATGCTTTGAGATTGCTAAATGCCTAGGAAGGAGGTAGTGTGAGGTTGTGTGATCCTTTGTTTGTAACCTATTCTTCCGAATAGATTTGGGGAGAGGGTTACACCATCATTAGACTTGTTTTTCGTTTTTCATTTCCGTATTGAGAGTTTATTTTTCCTTTCTCGTAAATTTTGTACTCCAGCCTATTCTTTCGAATAGGTTTGGGGAAGTCATTTGTGAGTCATTTTGTTTCTCTTTTCGTTGTGCTACTGCTGGCTAAAAAAAAATCGAAAAAAAAGGAAGAAAAATTCCAGGAAAAAAGAAAAAAAAAAAAAAGAAACTGAAAAAAAAAAAAAAAAAGGAGAAAAAAAGGAAAGACCCCAAAAAAGCAAAGAAGGGTCCAAAAAAAGAAGGCCAAATAGCAGTTTAGCAAAGTGTTGTGTCTCATTTTCCAATTCTTGTAATATTCGTAATCGTGTTGTAATTTTCTATTTTTTGTCTTTTGTTTTTGAAGTGTCATCTGTTCTAGACCACCCTCGTCCTGCCATTCAGGAAGTGGTAAATAGCTTAAGACTTTACTTGAGAGATGGGTAGAATAGGGGAGTGTTATCTTTTATAGGGAACCCTCCTTCGTTTGATGAGAGCCAGTACTGGTTCGACCTCTTTGAGGAAAAGTCTTAACTTGGTGAACAACAGTAAGTCCTCAGTTTCATAGGCACGGGACAACCATTCGTATCTTAACATGTTTCATTACGTCGTCACTGACTAGGTCCAGGTAGAGAATGTTACGAGAGGCTATCTTGTCTTAACGTAAGTGCTTATGTGGATGTGTATGAGTCAATCGAGGCAATCTTCAACCTATAATCATGTTTTGATTTATATGGTTTTTGTTCATATGTTTTTTGATAGATTCAGTAGATTAGTTCATTTTATTTGGCATGAGACTCCATTTTATGTGTTGCATTGTTTTTTGCATTAGAGTCTAGCTTAGTTGCTTGAGGACAAGCAAAGGTTCGGTTTGGGGAGTTTGATGAATGTGTATTTTACACTTTCATTTGAGTCTTTTTCACCTATTTTAGCTATCCTCTATGTTAATTTAGCTATATTTTAGTGCATTTTATTAGAATATTGTCACGTTTCCCTTTAGTTTTTATTTTAAAGGTTTTGGTTGAAAAACGAGGATTTCCGGGCAATTATATTGAAGTTGACAAGGAATTGGTGTTCCAGAAGCCTAATTGGAGTATCTGAAGGTTTCCAGATAGGATTTGAAGTCTAGGGGTCGAATCTGGAGGTTAGAAGGCCACTAGAAGTCAGAAACCGAGTCCGAAAAGGGGAAGAAATCCAAAAACGCGTCGAAAACGCGTAAATTCTCGAAAAATACTCCCGGGCGAATCGCCCGGGATGTGGGGCGAATCGCCCCACACCAGGCGACTCGCCCGGTGTGTGGGGCGAGCCCTTCGCCCCACACTATTTCGAGGCCTATATATAGTTGCTCAGTTTTTCTCCGAATTTCATACTTTTCCAGACCTATTCTCTCACCTTTCTCTGTAGTTTTAGGTAGGAACTTCCCAGATCCTGTTCTGGGGGTTCATAGCTTAGGAGATACTTTTTCATAGCAGTTTGGAGCTTGTAAGATCGCGATTCTTTGGAGACTGACAACCTTCGGTAACATTGTATCTTACAGTTTTTCTACTTATTTTTATATATCTTTCAACATGTTTTCTTCTATGATTTCTGTTGATTGCATGACAACTATGAGTAGCTAAATTTCTCGTTGGTGATAGTATGTGATTTCTTAGCGAAGGGTTGATAATTATGCTAATGGCTATATCGCGCATTATACTCCGTGTTATTGCTTTATTTCTTTAATCTCTCTAAATCTATATCTTCGTATTGTTGATTAATTATTGCACACAATTGGACAATTCATTGGTCTTCGACCTATCCAAATCTATATCTTCGTAGTGTTTGATAATTACAACAGGACAATTCATTGATCAAAGATCTCCATGCAAAACCGAGGAATTTATGCATGGTTATTAACCCGTTATGCTTTGAAGGACCATACTATCACCAATTTCCATTATCTGTTAAGAAAAACCTTTGCTAAACCGTATGCTGTTTTTATATTCTAAATTAGATTAGATAAAGCTAGTTATAGTCCTTAGAGATCGACACTCGAGGTTATTCTACTGCTACACTACGGTTTTCGTTGTAGTTGTGAATTGCCTTTGGCTAAATAACAAATTTATTTGATAATCCGGAATTGACAATCCCGCGCGATCATCAGCTTTGGAAGCTCCTGACAGCTCGATTTCGAGCTTCCATGGAGCTTTGTTCGAGCTTCCATGGAAGTGTGGAAGCTCTTCCATGTTTATATTTTTTCTTAATTTTTTTTAGTTCGGGACAGATTTGATATAATTATCAGATATTGTAATTCAGTCCCACATACTTCATTTTGTGTGTATGGCAAAGTATGTGTGGTTTATATGAAAGAAGTTAAACTTGAGGGACTACAAATAAGGGGGGCCATAGGGGGACAAAAATGGTTTCATTTCAGTCCAAAAAGTAAGGTAAAATGCAATATTTTCTGAATTTAGTAACCCAACGTTTGGTGAAGGGGGGAATGCAAGTAAAGGTGACAAACTTGGGGGAAATGTAATAACTCCCTTATATAATCAGTGGGGGAGGAATCTAATGATAAGATATAGTTTGTGTTTCCTTTACTAGTTTCCTTTACCGATCTTAGACAGACTAGGAACGAGGTACTAACCCCCCTCCCATCCAGTCTCTTTCAGGTACGAAGAAGCTACATGAAGATTACCTATATATCAGAGGAAGACTATATGAAGAAGTCCCAAGTAGTTTCATTTGACGGTTTACGAAAAAGCTACATGAAGATTACCTATATATCAGAGGAAGACTATATGAAGAAGTCCTAAGTAGTTTCCTTTGACGGTTTAGTACGAACTTAAGAGAAAGCACGAACTACCCTTCAACACACACATTTACATGATCCAACATCAATTTAATAACAGTAATTCCAGAGAAACATGTTATGTTTTTCACTTATGTCTCCTATAACAATCCAGCTACTTTGATCTCTCTGGTTTTTTTGCAGTGTAGCAAGTCTTTGAGCTTGTCGAAGTCGCTTCTCTCTCACTTGATTGTTAGATTTTTTCCCCCTAGTGTACGCCAACCTAGCATATTCTTGACACATGTTTCATTGAGTATCTTCTCATACCGTTTCAGGCATTGAGAAGGAGTATGCCCGATCATTGGGGCAACCATTCTCCACTGCGCAGACACTGTCATTATTATATTTATAATCCGTACACAAAAGGCCTGTTTCAAAACGAATCAACCTACTATCGTGGACAGAAGAAAAGGAAATAATATAAATGGAGCTTAAGCTGCTGAGATGGCGGATAGAAGCTGCTGAAACTATCACAGCCCCACTTGATGTAGCTCTTCTCTCTCAATAACGGCTCCAACAATTTACCCTACTTGTCATCAGTGTTTTAAAAGGTGTAGGGCGTTAGGCGGGGCGTAATACGTGCCTTGAGGCGAGGCGTATGTCCTGAAGCACGGGGCGTATGCTTCATAAATATCTCCAATTAATTATTTTAAAAATATAATTTTATAAGTTAGTAGACAAAATCACAACATAAATCATGAATTGTGAGTAGAAAGTTAAAAAAAATATTTCCAAAACAATAGAAATAGAAGTCAAAAGAGTAAACAATGAATAAAAATGCTTAGATAACAGATTTATAAGTGTATGTTTTACGTTTGAATCTGCATAACATATGTTACCCAACATTAAATTACATATATACTTCAACTATATTTCAATTTTACTTGTCAGTTTATTTAATATAATACAGTATTACGTTATATAATTTTTATTGCATATAAGAAATATGTCATCCTCATTAGGTAAAGAATAAATCTTCAGCAATAATAAATTAATTCTAAAAAAATTTGTAAACTAGAGATGACATCATTCAAAATCTTCAATTTTTTATATTATAAATATTTATTTTGGATAAAACGTCGTATTTTAATGTTACATATTCATGTAAAACCAAATGTGTGAACTTTTATTAAAAATTTAAATGTTCTAAACATAAAATATTTAAAAAATAAGAAGAAGATATATTATTCTATTCAAATTTAAGATTTAAACTATCTTTTCATAAGGAAAAATAGCAGAACTTCAAAGGCGTATGCCTCGCTCCTTGGGGCGTAAAAGGCATATGCCTCCGCCACCAGGACGTAAAAGGCGTACGCCCCGGCCACCGAGGCGTACGCCTCACAACACTTACGCCTCATACAAGTGCCTCGGGGCGTTTTAGGTGTAAAATACCCTGAGGCGCGTCCCAGGACTGCCTTTTAAAACACTGCTTGTCATAAGCTCATAATCATAGTAGCCAACACTAATTTATAAAAAGGGCTTCTTACATATACTACCCTTGTTAGTTCGTTTTATTACAGATAGACCCTCTTTAGCCAAACAATTACATCCAACAACCTTGTTAGATAAATTTAATTACACCTAAACCCACGAATTTGACTTTTGGCGAATTAAATCAATGTAAAGACATTTTTACCCTTGGTCAAATATTGAATTCTGACTTTGACCAAACAACTCCAATTTTCATTAATTACACATTAGTCAAATTGGTTTAATTTTACCAATTTGGCAATTAATAATTCAACGTAAAGCATATAACTTCTTTAAATTCCAAATTTGTCCCAAATTTTATTGCAACTAAGCCCTAATAAATTTTTTATTTTAAAATATCACTCAAACAAATTAAAAAAATATATAAAAAAAGAAAAAACAGCAAATCGGAGCTGCACAACTCCGATTTGCTCTGCCGCCACAGCTCCGATCAAATCGGAGCTGTGCAGCTCCGATGTGATCGGAGCAGGTAACAGCACCGATCAGATCAGAGCTGTGCAACTCCGATCTGATCAGAGCTAGTCACACCTCCGATCGATCGGAGATGTAAAGCTCCTATCAAATCGGAGCAGCACTGCTCCGATTGATCGGAGCAAGTCACAACTCCGATCAATCGGAGCTGTACAGCTCGACTGACCGGAGCTCCGGCCACTGTTCTGAAGAAGGGAAGAGGAAAGAAAAAAGAAAAGAAGGAAGAAGAAAGAACAAGGAAGGAAGAGGAATGAAATAAAAAAGGAGAAACAAAGGGCCTAGTTGCAATAAAAATGCTAAGGCAATGTTTGGTCTAAATTTCCATTTAGTTTGGTCAATGGAAGAAATTGATTTTGGACAAATATGTAATAGACTGACTAAGAGGGGGTTAGACGTAATTAGAGTGTCTAGTAGGGATATTGGATGTAAAATTCCTTTATAAAAAACACCGCTGAAACAATGGCCTTAATAAAGGGTTCAATGGTGCTCAACTGGATTAGTCGCACCAATTAAAAAAATGTATTCCCTCCCTTCTCTCAAAAGCTTACTAGTTTCACTTTTTTCGGTCAACAACTTTCAACTTTAACTCCTGATTACTCTTAAAGTGTAATGATAAAGTATTTAACGAAATTATATTATGAAAATATAGAACTATATTTTTGTAATATAATTTCATTAAATACAGTAAAACCTCTGTAAAATAATAATATCGAGACCGGGATATTTTATTAATTTAGCGAGATATTATATAATCGATAAATTATAATTTAGTAATTTAAAGAGGTTTTTACATGTACGAATAATTGACCATTAAAATTATCTTGGTAGTAGATTTGTCCGGCCCATTCAAGCAATATCCAAAGCTTACAAAACATAGAGTTGTTCTTTGTACCACCGAAAAAACATGACTTAAAAAATACAACCATGTGATGTTGGGATTATAAGAGCCTTTAAAATGTACTACCGCAAAAGATTTTACCGAAAGATTCTGGAAGGCTATCAGTTGGACATTTTTTCCCCACAAAAGATTAATGTTTTACATGCTATAGATCTGGCCGTCCCATCTTGGACAATGAATGTTCAAAAAGAGTCCATAGCAAATTGCTTTCAACATTGCAAAATTTGTTCGGCACCTCAAACTGACTCAAGTGGTTTAAATGATACAAATTATGGAGAAGACATTTGTGATCTTGAGAACTTGACCACGGGTATGGATGTGAATCGCATGTTAGATTTTTCTGATGAAAACAATGAATGTTATGAAGTTCAAAGCATTGAAGAAATAGTGGCGGATACCACTCAAAATCCTATTGACCATGAAACTAAGGATGATTCAATTGCTTTGAAACCAGACACTCGAGAGGAAGCAGTGCAATTGGCAACAATTCTTTAAAACACACTACAAGAAATCCTGAAAATAGCCATCACTCGTAGCAACGGATACTATCCGTGGCTAAATTAGCCAGGCATCGGCGTTTTAGCCATGGATAGGCACGAACTGAGTCTGGACGCTCAGTTCGTGCATGTTCAAGCTCGACTCGCAGGGTATAGCCACAGATAGATTCTATCCGTGGCAAATGTAGCCACGGATAAATTATTCGTGGCTAAACCTGTTGACCCTTTTAATTAAATAAAAACGAAAATGAAATTTAGTCACGGATAAAATCTATCTGTGGCTAAATTTAGCCACAGATAAATTATTCGTGACTAAACCTGTTAACCTTTTCAATTAAAGGAAAATAAAAATTAAATGTAGCCACAGATATAATCTATCCGTGACTAAAATAATTAAATTAAAAATTTAAAGAAAAGGTTAGCCACGAATCTATCCGTGGCTAAACCTGAGTATAAATACCCCATCGGGTCTCTTCTTCCTCACTTCTCTCTTCCCCAAATCTCAAAAATCCTTATTATCTCCACCGCCACCACAACCACCATCGGAGCCACCGCCACCACCGCCACGATTCCAATTGGTAAGTCATCCTTCTCCTCCCTAATTTTTCATTTCTCTTGCTTAGCTTCTCCTCCCTCATTTCTTAATTTTTCATTCTCCTCTCTCATTCCGTTTGGTCGAATACCTCACCTCCACCACCACTGTGCTGCCGTTCGGTACGTCCATCGCCACCACCGGAATCTTCCAGCTCCTACCTCTTCTCCGATTCTCTGCAAAAATGAGGTTACAACTCTAACCCTAATTTTTGGGTTTTTTATTTTTATTTTTTTATTTTGTTGTTTAATTGAGATTCAATTAGATGTAATTGTTAATTTTAATATCTAGTTTAGCTAACAATCTTACTATTACAATCCCAATAAGCTAAATGACTTCAATTGCAATCTCTTCATTCGACTAGGCCATGGATATGTTGGATTTTCCTTAAGTTGAGTAGAATCAAGGTTAAACATTTGTATGTTATAGGCCATGGATATGTTAGTATGAGGAATCAATTAGTATGAGCTGTTGAGGCATTGCATATTTCTGTTTTGTTCCATGGGGTGATTAGGTTCCTCTGTTTTCATCAGTAGGTGTTAAGTTTCACATGTGCTTCGTTTTACTTGATTCTGCGGTCTCTTGTGTTTGTTAGTTAGTGCATTGAATTGGATATTGATCACAGATGAGATTGTTAGGTTGGTGATTCTTGTTGTGTGAACTCAAAATGGATTGTGGTAATGTATATTTATGTTTTATATACTATTCAAATTGTGTTCTACAATCTACTTTCATAGTGCTACTCTAATGAAGGAATTTGCTTCTGCATATCTGGTTTTATTATGGATACCATCATACCATGTGATTCTCTTAGTTGTGGTTAAACTTTCTATATGAGCCTATGAGATGTTGGTATAAACTTAAATTCTTGTTTCCTTTCTTTTATTTTCTGGGAATGGACCTTTTACTGCTATGATAATTATATTTATCCTGTTTGCATGATTAGTCAAGACGATGTATTAGTTTTGTGAGTTTTATTTAGATTTGAAGCTTTTATGGAGTGAAGCAGAATAAATTTTTAGTGGTGAAGCTAGAAAATATCAGCTGTAAATTTAAGGAGTATAAGTTAAGTGTGTTGTTTGATATTTTAATGAAAACATCTCTACGAGTTTTAATTAGGACTGAATTTGTTTGTCTAGTTTATTTTGATATGTTCTTTTTGCCCTTAACTGAGCATTTTACATAGTACTTGTCGTAGTTTGTGTGTATTGATTTTGTACCTATTTAACTGAAATATACTGCAGCTCAGATGGAATAGAGTATGACTCTTGTTGGATAAATTATTAAGTCCTTCTAGTTCGTTCTTACTAATCCGTGGTCCTCTTGATTTTAGCTCCCTTCCATAGTTGTAAAGACTTGAAATGGAACTTGAGGGGGAGGGGGAGGTTAGTAACGGTTTTCCGGTTTGTCTATTGATCAAACCGGATAATCGACTTTACAGTTAGAGGGTTGAATGCCTCTCTAGTGTATGTAGTATTAAAGTGGGTAAGATATTTATTACCTTTAGGGGTGAATAGTGACCCCTATTTATATTTATACTGTTTCCCAAATGGTGATAAAGCTCCTGAGATTGCGCCAAGTGTCAGACCAAGATTAAATCTCAAAGGGTAAAAGCTCATTAGTTGGCCTAATGGGCCTGTCCCACGTACCAGATTAGGGTTTCCACAAGGCTAAGATAGTAACTTTGCTTTCCTTGGAACATTCTAGTATTTCGTCCTGTCGTTGTATCCGACATAGCGTCCGAGATATAGTCCGACTGGAACGTACGAGTCCCAATAGCAATATGAACTACAAATGACTTGTGTAATTTCTCCTTAGTGTCCGATATGAGATGTGTGTCGGACACTCTCTCTTGTAGTACTGTGTCTTAGGTGTTTCACCAACCAGTCTGATACAAGTCGTGTGTCGGACACTTTCTCTTGTAGTAGACTTTGATCATGGTTCTTGGAATCACACATCTCGGATTGTATGTCGGACCATGATCTCGACAAGACTTGCTCCTAGGGTATCTTTGTTAGTCGGACAAGGGCACATGTATCGGACATTTTTGCGGACCTATGTCATGCTAAGTCGTCTCTTGATTCGTACAACAAATTGGACATATTTTAACATTAACATATGTTCCCCTAGTTTCCAAGTATCTTGGTACAAGATAGTTGTGTAAACTATCAGTATAGTCAGAATTCTCTGTGATTCGTACTATTTTTTAAGGTCGAAAAATTTACTAAATTCTACACCGGGTTATAAGTACTTTTACCCTCCTCCTTCTATTCCATTCCCCCCTCTTTTTCTGAAGTCCGAATGATATAACACTCGGGCTTCAAAGAAAGATTTTTTGAATTTTGGAATGTGAAGATCCGGGTAACAACATTATTTCACGTGTCCAATTTAAGATTTTCCTTCATCCGACACCTTCATTTCTTGACGTAAGAAAGGGTGATGCTTTCAATAATCTTCGAGTCCGAGTAGTGTGTACACTTTCCCGAATTGCAAGGTTTTCCTCAGTGGCGCGACATCTTGATCCTTATATTCCGACTTAAAATGAGGTTGCCTTGTTGTTGGTCCCTTTAAACAACAAGAAAAGACTAGAGGGGGGGGGGGGGTGAATAGTCTTTTCAAACTTTCGTCGTTTAAAACTTTCTCAGCAAGTACTTATTACTTTTCAGTAATGAGTTTGCTGATACTTAACTTTCTCAGCAAGCGTAAGTTACTTTCCAGTAGCTTGGTTTGCTGATACTTAAAATCAGAGAGCGGAAGTCTTTGAAACAGTAAGTGCTTTTTCAGCAAGTAAAGGTTTCAGCAAGTGAAGTGAGTGACTGTGTACAGACAGAATTGCTGAAAGCTAAATACAGTAAGTAAATCACACAAACACTTTTATAGTGGTATCTGAGAGTGGCGTAATCTCTCAACTAATCCACTTCGTCCTTTCTAGTACTGAATCCACTAAGATATGATTGAGGTTCCGTACAATCTCCTATCTAAAGCGATTCAACAGAAACCAAAGCACACTTGCTTCGTCTCCAACCTAAACTATAGAACTCAACCTTGTTCTCCACCAAACTTGGTACTTTTAATCAGCAAAACTATGCTCGATTAAGTTCCCCCCTGAATATCACGTCTGAAAGGGTGTATTTTCAGTTAGAGAGTTTTGGGGTGAAATAACTTAATTATAACTTATTCAGTTACAACAAGTAATCTAAGAAACACAACTTGGAATACTTTTCAGTAAACAAGTTTGATTGTTTCTGGTGTCAAGACTTGTTCTTGTTCGAAAGAAAGAACACTTAACTAATTTCTTAGCCGAGTTTGTTCTACTTCTTCACAAGTAGCTTTTTCAAGCTTTAAGTCTTGGAACGGATCAATGGCAGTAAGAGTGTTTGAAGGTTTGTGAGTTTTAAGCACAAGTGAGAGTTTGATCACGTTGTTGACACACTTCAACTCTTTGCCGGATGACCTCTATTTATAGTGCATGTAAGGAGCCGTTTGAATTTCAAATCCTAAGGCTTTTGTTCCTTAACATGTCACTATCTTGCTTTTGTACTTTCAGCAGCGTCTTTGTTTGTTTTCTAGTCTTCATGTCCTTCGCGTGCATGCTTTGCATTAAATGCACATTTGAATAGAATTCAAACAATAACATTGGAGCGCAAATTCACGTACATTCAGCAAGAGGTCACATATGTTCCATCAGTAAGTGATTGGTCTCAGTTTCAGCAAGCACAACCTACTCTGTCTTTCAGATTTTCACTTATGCAATGCTGTTGCTGAAATTTCACTTTCTGAGCAACACGTGCCTTTGTAGATACCAGTCTTCAGCAATCTAGAGTCTTCAGATCTTCAAATCTTCAAGTCTTCAGATCTTCAAAAGTCTTCAAGATTCTGAGCGGTTTCTATTTACTTCAATAATTTGTTTGTAATAAAGAAAGTATATCTTCAGCAAATGCTTCAATAGGTTATTTTCTTTTCAGAAAATAAGATACATCATAAGCTAAGCATCAATAAGTTATTTTCTTTTGAGAAAATAAAATACATCATACGCAAAAGAAATAACTTATCTAGCACCTAACTAAGTCAGCAGCAAACGTTCCTCTTTTACAATGTCCTTAAAATTCTAAATTCCTATGGACCTTAAGAGTACTAGTTACTGGACTTTCCTTAATTTAGCATGGTAAATTGCTAATCAAAATTACAAGTTTCCTAACAAATTTCTCCCTTTTTGATGTTAGCAATCCATGGCTAAATTAATTGTTACCCTTTTAGAGGTTTCTCATGTTGAATAAATCAGTTGATTAATGCAAGTATACTTGAATAATTAAACAGTAAGCATAAGTAAATTGCATAATCAAAAACCAATAAGAGTCAAAAGTTTCATTGCTGATAGTTATCTTTCAGAAGTTTACATGAGAAAGCATAGATAACATAAACAAAATCAGCAAGCAAAAACTTTAACAAATACTATTGCAGGAACTTAAGCTCTTTCAGAAGATTTTCTCAAAATCTCTCTTACACTCTTCTCAGCAAGTGCAGTGAATTCAACACAATCCTTTTCGTAGTTTTCCAGAAGCCTACGGACTTGTAGTTGAAGAATTCTTGCGTTTTTGCAGGCAGTATGATGATGCTTTTCAGCATTCATTTCCATGTAATTAATTACCCACAAATGCATGCCCCAATTGCTGGCATAGAGAAGTTGTGTATCTGAAATGCTTTTCGGATGAATCTTGCTTAGCCAGAGAAGATCTTCTTCTTGATCCTTAGCAGTGAGATAGAAGTACTCATAAGGAATCAATCCAAGTTTCTTCTTAGGTTTCTTTGTTACCGGGTCTGAGTAGTAAGCAATGCCAGGTGGTTTGATCAGGTTTGGTTCCTGTTTGTATGTCTTACCAATGGCAACTCTTCTTACATAGACCTCTAGATTCAACCATTTTCCAGCAATATTTCTTGGAAGGGATTCTTCCCTTTGCTTTCTTTGGACCTTGAGTTCAATCCATTTGAACATTTGATTCAATATGGCTGTAGGAAAGAACTCATTCACCAGCAAGTCTTCCAGCTTTAAGATCCAGCAACCATGTATGTTTCTGATTACATTCTGAGTGGTTTCCTCATTGCTGGTCTTTGTATATTCAATGCCGGAGCCAGTAGCAATGCTGGCCAGCCTTTTCTCTTCCTGTCTTTGCCTTCTTCTTCTTGTCTTAGCATTGTCTTGATCTCTTGCTGAAGAGTCAGACGAGAAATGCTTTGAGTGGCCAGACGAAGTCAAGGCTGTTAAAGGTCTAGCTCTTATGGCTTGAGCTATTGTTTGATTGTCATCATCTTCTTCATTCAGATTGTGATGACTTTCAGTGTGACAGAAATCTTGAGTTTCAGCAGCGGTTTTTCTCTTTTTGGTACTTGCTGAATTTAACTCAGATTTTGCTTGCCTTTTAGAACTTTGCTCTTTTTCAGCAAGCGGTTCTATGGGCAAAGGCACATCAGCAACGGGAGGAGGAGGGGATTTGTTTCTCTTTCTGGATCTCTTCTTTTCTTCCCCCTTAGACATGGATTGCAACATCGGAGTGATGTGCAGAGAATAAAACTCATTGCAAATTTCAGCAAGAGTGTTTAAACTGTTATACTTCATGAAGATTTGTTGTTGTCAGAGTTCATTGTTGACAACTCTCTTTGAATATTCATCATGTTCTCTTCATGTCTTTTCTCTGTTGCGGCCTTCTCATCCATTAAAGTCTGAGCTTTTACGAGAGCATTCTTTGCAAGCCTGAACGCTTGACTTACATCTTCTTCATAGCTCTTGTGATAAAGACTGATGTCTTTCTGAGCTATTGTCAAAGTTGTAGTGCGTCTCAGCAATGTAGCTAATATCTTTCCAATGTCAAGTGGGCTCTCAGCAAGCAATGCATCATCTTTAGCTTTGCAGGCATCATGGATTTGCTTTAGTGCTAGAATTCTGGGAGTAAACTCCTCAACTCTTGGGAACGGCACTAAATGAGGTGTCAAGGAATGAACCTTGAGTTCGGAAGCAAACTGATCGTCTTGTAAAAGCAGCTCGGCTCTTAAAGAATCACCTTTATCAGTGATGTAATCAGGAGGAGGAATCTGAACAACTTTGGGGTCTCGCTTGGATTGTTCATCTTCATTTTCTAACAAGTCGTCATCATCCTCAGATTCATCAAGTTGAGCAACTTTTGAGCCTTTGTCAGTAGCTTCACTTCCTTTTTGTTGAGTGGTTGCTGATGGCAACGCTTCAGACTCAACAACTGGAGTTTCACCAGTAGTTAGTTGTTTCAATTGAGTTTGGGGCTCAATTACTGGAGTTTCGCCGGTAGTTAGTTTTAATTGAGTTTGGGACTCAATTACTGGAGTTTCGCCAGTAGTTAGTTTTATCAATTGAGTTTGTGACTCAATTACTGGAGTTTCGCCAGTAGTAAATGGAAGGGAATGGAACTTCCTTTTGTTTTGGTCATGAAGATTCACCAATTTCTAGATCCTGCGTATGCCTTGCATGGATCACTAGACTGTTTTGTAGAGCGCGTTGGTAATCTTCATCTGCTTCATCCTCATCTTCAAGGTTTTCTTCAGTAATCTTGACATCAGAAATTGGACTTTTACCATTTTTCAAGGCAGCCCTTTTTCTGGCGTATTCTTCTTTAGCATCAGCGCCTTGCACAGGTGCTTGATTTTCAGCATCAGCAGGAGGAGGTTGAGATTCTTGTTGAGATTGTTGTTGTTCAGCTTGCTGATTGTCAGATGGAGTATTTTCAGCAACTGTTAACTTTAACCCACCTGCATCAGGACTTGAACCTTGATTGTCATCATCGTCGTCTTTCTTGTCCTTAGAATCTTTCCCTTCATCATCACTGGGATCAGTGGGAATGTTCTCATCTTCCTCTTCTTCTTCATCATCTGTCAGAATGACTATCTCAACGTGCTTATACAAAGCAACACTTGTCACTTCCTCTTCCTCAGTTAATTTGTGGGGATCAGCCACCACAGGTACAAAAAGACCTTTGAGCATCACAACTTGTTCAGATGGAGAGGCACTCTTAAATTTGGCCTTCATATTCTCTCTGATTTGAGCAATCAGATTTGAACTCATTTGCTGAGAATATGTCATTTCTTCAGGAAGGATGGAGTGGACAAATGTTTTGAGCTTTAATAGAGAATATCTCTTTTTCTCGTTTGAGAGATGAAGATGAAGATCTGAGAAATCCATTCTCCTGTACCTTTGCCAGTTGCTGACAGACTTAGCAACTCTTGACAAAGTTGTCCTTTTGAAGTTCAAGTAAAGTTCTTCAGAACTTACTTGCTGATCTTCAGTGATGAGTACCACTTCAGTGGTCTCCTTTTGAGCCTGAAAAAGAATTTTATTTAGATCAGGATTGGTTTGGAGAATTGTTTTAGAGTTTATATCTGAAACATGATTTACCTGCTGAGAGTCAGCAAGCTCATGTAGTACAATTTCCATTCCATGAGGAGCTTGAGTAGCATCCTCCATTTGTTCATCCTGAAATAAATTATAATTAGACACAAGTACTAAGTTGTCAAACTTAGTTTTTATACCAAAATTATTAACTACCTGCTGAGTGTTGGTTCTGGTGCAGAGGCTTCAGCAACCATCTGACTTGGATCTTGAGAAGTCTGTAGAGAAAGAATAATTTTAGCAAAAGAACAATTTTCAGAATTTGAAGTTTTACTGATGGTTGAATTAACTACCTGCTAAGGAAGGACAGGTTGTGGCTCAGTCCTTTCAGCATTAACAGTTTCTTCAGCTTCTTGGACTGTTTCTTTAGCAGACTTCTGGTTTTGCTCTAACTGACAAAGCTGTGCGGTTTCAGCAATCTCCCTTGTCTCTGAAATGATAAGTTGAGCAGAAGCATCTTGACCTTTAAGCTCACTGCTTGTCATGAAGAGATCAATTGACTTGTTGGATGATTCTTATATTTCCAACTACATTTGTTTGCTTAAGTTTTCCAGTACAAGCTGGACTTTGTCAATTGATGTCTTGGGTGAACTTGGGCCAGTATTCTCAGCATCACGAGATGCGTCGTTGAATAATGCTTCTTGAGTTTCAGCAACTTCAGGAACTGGAACCATTGCTATTTTAGCAACTGGTTCTTCAGCAAGCGATGTTTCAACAACCTGATGAGTTGCTTGTTCAGCAACCATCTTTTCAGCAGCATCAGCAAGTGCCGCTCTTTGCAGATCATCAGCAATGTCACTTGCTGGTTCCAAAGTTGGATCATTTGGAATATCTACAATGTAGATATCTGGGACTTGGACATGAATTTCATTTCCACTGCCTTGAGGTCTATCTTCAGTAGAATTATCAACATTAAGTTGATTGTTGAAGGCTTCCGCAAACACTTCAACATTGCTGACATATGCTTCAGTAATCACTTCAGCATCTACTGGCAAATGCGTTTCAGCATTTGTCTGGGAATTGACTGAGGAGTCTTGGACATCAGGGACTGACTGGGGAGCCAGTGTTTTCTTCCTTTTGTTGCTTGTCCGTTTCCTCTTAGGTACAGGATTTGCTGATGATGCTGCAGTCTGAGTGTCATCATCAACTTTCCTCTTTTTCTTTTTAGATTTCTCCAGTTTCCCAGAGTCATCTATGGTTGCATTTTCAGCAACTGGTGTTGTACACGTACCTTGTTGTTTTTCTACAGCAGTTTCATTTGTGTTACCACCACCAACAACAGTTTCATCTCTATGT
This sequence comes from Plantago ovata, assembly GCA_028274465.1. NCBI lineage: Eukaryota > Viridiplantae > Streptophyta > Magnoliopsida > Lamiales > Plantaginaceae > Plantago > Plantago ovata. The sequence continues at coordinate 48,187,872 of CM051457.1, forward strand.
TGCTGAGTGGTAACATCTGCAGCTGTTGTATACCTTTCTTGCTGGCTTGTGCTGTCAACATTTGCAGTTGTTGTCTTCTTAGTTTTCTTTCCAGCAATCTTAGGTACATTCTGCTTGTAGAAATATCTTCCCACATTGCATACAGATTTCTTGATTGGCAATGGGTTTCTTAGCTGAATCCTGAAATGTTCAAGGATATAGCATATCTTGATTTCATACATAACTGGAAAGGAAGGTGAGACCTTGTTGTCTTCTACCTTAACCTTGAACTTAGAAACACAATCAACAAGCCTGTTGAAAATGTACTTAGCCCAGTTAAGTTCCGTTTTATTTTCATAGATATGCATCAGCAATGGCCATCTTCTCAGGTCTACTTGGTCAATTCCTCCAACTTGGGAGTCAAGAACTTTTATTAGTAGCAGAGCTACTAGACCAAGTGAATGGCAGAGATGCTTTCTCTTAACGTGCTTTGTCCAAGTCACGGGAGCTATCTTGCCTTTCTTCATTTTTGCATTTCTGACGTCACTGTAGAAAGCTTCAATTTCTTCGTCAGAAGCAGTGACGTCATCTTCAGTTCCAGTGGTTGGAATCTGAAAGATTTCCGCTAAATCAGTCCATTTCAGGACGATTTGCGTGTTCTGAACATAAGTAAGGATCACTTTTTCAGTGACTCCATTACTGTCCGTAAGGGACTGGATTTCTGCATTGTTGTAGAATTCCATTGTATCAATCATGCTCACTTGCTTAGTGCGAGCAGAGATAAAGTTCATGAGGCCTTGCTGCTTGATAAACTCAAGCGCCTCTTCATTTTGGTCATCAAATTCTTGTTCATAAAAGTACCTAATGTACTTTTCTTTTGCAAACCCTCCCCATTGCATCAACATCTCACACTTTGCAGTGTCAAGATATGACGGAGGCATAGGTTTTTCTGTGATTCGGTCGTTTTTCAACACAACTTTCGCTGTGTTTGTGGCCGGAGTAGTCACCGGAGCAATGCGTGTTTCAGCACTGTCAACCTTTGACGACTTTGAGGACTTAGATAACTGTCTCTTGGGAGCCATTTCTTATATAGAGCAAGAAAGAGTGTACGAAAAGAGATAGTTTGCTTTTTGACCGGAGGTACAGTAGATTAAGGCTAGAATTTGCAGAGAAAGGAAATGTGAGTTAAAGAATTTTGTCATTTCTCTAACTCCTTCTTTATATAGTGTCTCTGATGTGTGAGAAACTCAATCGATTTGAGCTCTCAGCAAGGGTAAAACAGAGAAACACTGGAGTTAGTGGAGCCTTTGCATTGAATGCGTAGTGGCCCACTAACTAAAACTGTCAGAGTACTCTCTCTCTGTTGGTCCCTTTAAACAACAAGAAAAGACTAGAGGGGGGGGGGTGAATAGTCTTTTCAAACTTTTGTCGTTTAAAAACTTTCTCAGCAAGTACTTATTACTTTTCAGTAATGAGGTTGCTGATACTTAACTTTCTCAGCAAGCGTAAGTTACTTTCCAGTGATTTGGTTTGCTGATACTTAAATCAGAGAGCGGAAGTCTTTGAAACAATAAGTGCTTTTTCAGCAAGTAAAGAGTTTCAGCAAGTGAAGTGAGTGACTGTGTACAAACAGATATAAATTGCTGAAAGCTAAATGCAGTAAGTAAATCACACAAACGCTTTTATAGTGGTATCTGAGAGTGGCGTAATCTCTCAACTAATCCACTTTGTCCTTTCTAGGACTGAATCCACTAAGATATGATTGAGGTTCCTTACAATCTCCTATCTAAAGCGATTCAACAGAAACCAAAGCACACTTGCTTTGTCTCCAACCTAAACTAGAGAACTTCAACCTTGTTCTCCACCAAACTTGGTACTTTTAATCAGCAAAACTTTGCTCGATTAAGTTCCCCCTGAATATCACGCCTGAAAGGGTGTATTTTCAGTTAGAGAGTTTTGGGGTGAGATGACTTAATTATAACTTATTCAGTTACAACATGTAATCTAAGAAACACAACTTGGAATACTTTGCAGTAAACAAGTTTGATTGTTTCTGGTGTCAAGACTTGTTCTTGTTCGAAAGAAAGAACACTTAACTAATTTCTTAGCCGAGTTTGTTCTACTTCTTCACAAGTAGCTTTTTCAAGCTTTAAGTCTTGGAACGGATCAATGGCAGTAAGAGTGTTTGAAGGTTTGTGAGTTTTAAGCACAGGTGAGAGTTTGATCACGTTGTTGACACACTTCAACTCTTTGCCGGATGACCTCTATTTATAGTGCAAGTAAGGAGCCGTTTGAATTTCAAATCCTAAGGCTTTTGTTCCTTAACATGTCACTATCTTGCTTTTGTACTTTCAGCAGCGTCTTTGTTTGTTTTCTAGTCCTCATGTCCTTCGCGTGCATGTTTTGCATTAAATGCACATTTGAATAGAATTCAAACAGTAACATTGGAGCGCAAATTCATGTACATTCAGCAAGAGGTCACATATGTTCCATCAGTAAGTGATTGGTCTCAGTTTCAGCAAGCACAACCTACTCTGTCTTTCAGATTTTCACTTATGCAATGCTGTTGCTGAAATTTCACTTTCTGAGCAACACGTGCCTTTGTAGATACCAGTCTTCAGCAATCTAGAGTCTTCAGATCTTCAAATCTTCAAGTCTTCAGATCTTCAAAAGTCTTCAAGATTCTGAGCGGTTTCTATTTGCTTCAATAATTTGTTTGTAATAAACAAAGTATATCTTCAGCAAATGCTTCAATAGGTTATGTTCTTTTAAGAAAATAAGATACATCATAAGCTAACCATCAATAGGTTATTTTCTTTTCATAAAATAAAATACATCATACGCAAAAGAAATAACTTATCTAGCACCTAACTAAGTCATCAGCAAACGTTCCTCTTTTACAATGTCCTTAAAATTCTAAATTCCTATGGACCTTAAGAGTACTAGTTACTGGACTTTCCTTAATTTAGCATGGTAAATTGCTCATCAAAATTACAAGTTTCCTAACACTTGTTCATAACTCCCGGATTCGAGTTTCTGGATCCCGCGGGTCCGAGTTATGCTATTAGCGACGTTTTTTCAGGGTCAAACTGTCTTTTCACCAGGTGTTTTGATCTGGGCCGTTGATTCCAGTTCATCTAACGGTCAATACCAATGCTGACGTCAGCGACGCTTCGTATTTCGGGGTTGCCCTCCTATAAATAGGGGTTAAGTGGCTCATTTCTTCACTTTTCGCCAACTGCAGTAATTCTCTCACTAGAATTTTGCTCTTGTTCCGATATAAGCGTCCGACATCAATCCGAGTGCAAGACTTTCCTTTCCAAGAAACTTTTCAAGTAAGTTGTTCTCGCTGCTGTCTTTTCATTGCATTTACTTTCTTTTAAAGTAATACGTCGGACTTGGTAGTTGCTTTGCTTTTTAGGCTCTCTGATTTCTAGGGTTTTTTATACTCCCCTTCTCTGTTAATGCTTCCCCCGCCTCACAACATGTTATCTTTATGAAACTTTCGCGGACTTAACGAAAAATACATAAACTGACCTCTCGGACCCAACCAACCGCGTTTATCTGATTTATCTTGTTCCTCCCCTCTTAGGATGTCTGAGAGAAGAAATCATGTGAACGAGACCGGTGGAAATGAGAACATCGGCATGTCCGACATAGACATGCTCGATCTATCTTTTCTCGACGATGATTCGGCAGTCGCACCCCAACCTTCCTCTGATAAGCCTTCCGGATCTACATCGGCTCAAGCGAATCCGCGACTGTCCGAGTCTGCTGTTCCAAACGGACACGTGAGCGATGCCTCTGAAGACGATGATCCGGGTAACACACCTTCGGATCGTCGTTTAATCTTAAATAAAAGGAAGCGCCTTCCGGCTAAGTCTTCCTCTCTGGACCCAGTTCCTCCGACACGCATTCCTCATGACATCATGATGGGTGCTGCAAGTGTAGCCGGGTTCGAATATCGGACCTCTAAGCGCCATCCCATGCCTCAACCTCCAATAATTACAGAACTCTCTAGTGACTCGGAAGATTCTCCCCTGAAAGCCTTGGAGATACCGGGTTTATCTGACCTGACTCACGTCCAATCCATCAAACTTGTCCGTAGCGTTCTTCCGAGAGGGTTCATATCGCACAACATCTTAGAAAGTGATGAGGACGATGATGTTCTCGTCAGCAGATCAAAGTGGGCTCCGAAATCTTCTTCTGTCGGACAGCCATCCGCGGCCGGTCCCTCCTCTTCTACGGGTGATGATACCGTTCCTTTGGACTTGATAGGTCCTGACCTTGTACCCAACCACCACGAAGAAGAAGAAGAAGAAGAAGAAGAAGAAGAAGAAGAAGAAGACGAGGTCGAGGAAGAAGAAGTTGAAGCTCCGAGCGTGGACCATGTGCCTGGAGGTGTCGAACTTGATGCCAAGGGCCGAGTTATAAAAAACACGAAGCGCGGGGAGCCAAAAGGTACCGAGGCTAGGAGGAACAAATTTCCTCGGGCCGTTACGAGTATTCGATACCTGATTCATGAATCTGAGCTTGCTCGGATCCGATACGAGTACTCGATACCTGATTCCTTAGAAATAATTTCTCCTGACCCCAAGTACGCCTTCTACAACCCACCCATCGGATATATGTTCGTGCACTTGATATCTCTCGAACGGGGTTGGCGAGTGCCTTATCATGAAGGCTTCAACGACATTTTTAACAACCTCGGATTCAGCCCCTACCAACTTATCCCGAGTGCTTTGGGCACACTAATGTGCTTTGGGGTCTTCTGCCATATTCGAGGAGTAGAAGTTAACTTCCGGAATTTCAATTAGATTTTCTGAGTGGCGATGAGTCTGGGCAACGACGACTTTTATTTTTTCAAAGCTCGGGCTGGCTATGCCTTCATTCTTGACGCTCCTTCCTCTGCCGGGTGTAAATGGTGGAACCGGTTCATCTTTGTTAGGAAGTTGAGAACGGAGTCTATGTCGGACTCAGAAGCTGCAGCTCTCTCGGATTGGGGCTTTCCCAAGCAATTCTTCCGAGGGATGTAAAGCAATTCTTCCGAGGGATGTATTCGGACTCGAGGCCGTTACCCAATTTTCTCGATGATTGGGTAATGAACTTCAAAAAAGAAGCCAAAACCATCCGATACTACTACTATGGCTTAATTCTCCAGCCTTTATCGTACCTTGCCGGCCTCACTCCTCCTGTTAAAACTGGTGTTAGTACCAGTTTTGGTAAGCTATTCCGACATAGTATTTGTACATGCTTTTTCTTTTTCGCGTATCCCTTTTACTTTTCTTCTTGGATCGCTTTCATACATCGGACTAATCTTTTTCCTTTTTCTTTGCAGATTTTTGGCTAAGGTACATCATGGGCCGAATTGCTTCCGCTGCTCGGGCTAACAGGGAAAAGCAAAGAAAAATGGTGGAGGACAACTTATTGAAGCAACAAGTCCAGACTCCTGGCTACATTCCCGAGTTAACTAACCCGAAGAACGCAGTCGACTACTTTGAGATGGACAAGGAGAGTGAAAAGGAGGGGATATCCATGCTTGTGATCCCGACTCCAAAGGCTAACGTCGGCCAGTCTAAGGGCCAGAAGACTCCAGTTCCGGCTCCTCAGCCAAACAAGAAGAAGGCCGATCCGAAGGGGGGTTTCCTTGGACCCTGTGGAGCTGGAGGATCCAAGTCCTCAAAAGAAGAAAGCCAGGACTGAGCTGGAAGTCAAGCTCGTTGATCTGGCGACAAAGGAGGGCCGGGACGCTGAAGTGTCGCGCCTAATGGCCATGGACAAATATGACCGCGCTCATGCTCTCGAGCAAATCAGTCGGCAGGTAACAATCTTTCTTCTAAGTATTTGTTTCTCAGTTCTTTCTCGTTGTTCTTTCTTTTGCAGCTAAATTGTTTCGTCCGAGCTACCAACGACTTGGCGGACAAGCGCTTCGAGTCTGAGTCTCGGACTAAGGAGCTTGAGAAGAAGGCTGAGATGGCCGCTTCAAAAGTGGAGGCACTGGAGTCCGAGATCAGGATGCTGAGGAACAAGAACTCGGAGCTAGCGAAGAAGGTGAGTGTTGAATCTTCTAAGGGCCGACTGTTCAAAGACTCTTTCCAAGCCATCGGCTCCACCTTAATGAGATTCCGAGACAAGGTGTTCGAGAAGCTGCAGTTTTCCCGGGTGGAGGCAGCCGAAGATTTCTACGCCTCTGTTTCCTATCTTCGGGAAGCAAATGGCCAGAGAGGAAGGTCGCGAGGAAGGGTTTCGTGCTTGTCTCGGGCAGATGGTCCGTCTCGGGTATGTCAAGGAAGGCTGGAATTATAATCCCCGGGATCTCTCTGCTTCCAAGCTGGTCGACTCGCAAAGGGGCGACTTCAGCGAGTACCTGGACCGAGCTATTACGGATGAAGAAATAGAAGCTGATGAGTTCGGAGCCGTTGTCTCCAAAGATGAACCTGATTTCCCCGTAAGGTCGGGCTCCTATCCGAGTTGGTTCCCCAGCGTGCTCAGATCCGGTCTTCTTGCTCCCTTCGCGATGAATGAGTCTTGGAACTGTGCTTTCCTCACTCTTCCGACTCCTGTTGTCAGGAGAGCGCCTGCCTTTGTAGAGCCCGAGGTCACTAAGTATCGGACCGGACTGATCAAGGAGGCCGAGGCTTTGAAGGCCAATGGGGATCAGCAAGAGCTAACTGCAATCTTTCAGCTCTCGATGCTAAGCTCTATCCTCTCCAAACTCCCGTTGAAGCTCCAGCATCCAGCTCAGTCGCTCCCGATCAAGACTCTTGAAGGTCGGGTATGCCCGAGCAAAAATGTATCTGATACATCTTTAAACACTTAAACAAATTTGCCATTTGCTTTTCTAAGTATTTTTATTCGGCCCTCTGCGGCATATGTAACTCGGATCATATAAATATTTGCATGACTTGTACTTTCAACTTTTGTAACACTTTACTTTGAATTGTACTCAAGTTATGTCGCATAACTTTCGTATTTTTTCAAATGAAATAACTAAGTATTTTTACATCGCAATGTTCTTGTATTGTCGAAGTCTTCTTTTGTCTCGCGTCTTCTTTTCTGAGTACTTAACTCTGGCTTTTTAAGAGTCGGTGAGAATTACTATCTCGAACCTATTAACCTCTTATCGGAACTTTGTTGCATCGGACGCACTACGTTTTTATATGCAGATCTTGAAATTTTACAAGTGCCAACAATTTGTTTACCAGAAACTGGTCCGGGACATTTATGTCTCAGAGTTATCACGTGGTCTTGTAAATTTTGGAATTTTACAACTGCTAGTGACTCGGTCACCATAAATCGTTTCGGGATCTTTATGTCTCGGAATTGTCACATGCTCTTCTTGTAAATTTGAAATTTTACAAGTGCATGTGACTCGCTCACCAAAAGCTGTTCCGGGACATTTATGTCTCAGAATCGTCACGTTCTCTTCTTGTAAATTTGAAATATTACAAGTGTCAGTGATTTGCTCACTGGAAGCTGTTCCGGGACATTTATGTCTCGGACTCGCCACGTGCTCCTGTTTCTGTAAATCCTAAAAAACTTTCACAAGTATAGATAATATCTCGCTCGTTGATCACTTTCCTCGGGCATCTTTGTCTCGGACTTGCCACGTGCTCTTTTTCTCGAGCGTGTTTTTTACAACTTTTTTGTCTCGGACACTCTTTGTCCGAGTACAAACATTTCTCCATTTTCTAGAGTTCCGAGATGTTTGTTTCTTAGAATAAAAAGTTGAGGATGATTGATTTTTTCATGTTTTCTCGACTTTGAGACCTGTGAAGCGAGTTCTCCTGGTTCAGGCTTCTTCTTTTCCTTATCCTTAGCTTCCTACGCCTCGTATGCAAGTATTCTTTCACTTGTCTCTCTCTTTCCTCATTCCTTAGTTCTCTTAACCCTAATGGTCAGTTGCGTCCTACTTACAAGAAATGATATTAAGAGAATTATGCAAGACATTGAAATTTTAAAAGGAATTTTAGCAAGCTACATTGTATTGATTTGACGGAAATTCAAATACAACTGCAATAGTGGGCTTCATAGCCAATTACAACGAAATAAAAGTCCTTAATCAAAAGAAAACATGAAAACAACAATAAAAGTGGAGCCTTCCTCAGGAGTTTTTGGTTCTTGGCCATAACATCTCTTCAAGCATAAAACCTCTGCATGTTGGTAGCATTCCAGGTGTTCTTAAGATCCTTCCCCTCCATGTCCTTAAGACGGTAGCTTCCATTGGAGTAAGCCTTTACTATCTTGTACGGTCCTTCCCACTTTCGATGAACTTTCCCCACGTTCTCTAAGATGTCAGCTTTCTTCAGCACTAGGTCTCCAACCTGGAACTCTTTGTTCCTCACATGCTTGTTATATGCTTTTGCAAGGATAGCTTGATATCGGAGGATGTTTGCCAATGTTGTAGTCCTTGATTCTTCCAACTTCTCCAGATCATACATCCTTGCTTCATGGTTGTCCCCTGGCTCATATCCTTGGATCCTTATACTTTCCACGACAATCTCAGCTGGTATCACGGCTTCTGAACCATATACTAAGGAGAAGGGAGTTTCCCTTGTAGCAGCTTTTAAAGTGGTTCTATAGGTCCGTAGGACTCCATCTAACTCATCTACCCAATCTCCCTTGCATGCTTCAAACCTTCTGTTTAAGAGATCCACGAGTGTCTTATTGACAACCTCTGTTTGTCCATTTGCTTGGGGATAGCCAACTGAAGTGAACCTTCTTTCTATCTTCATGGTTTCACACCATGCCTTGAACTTGGTTCCTGAAAATTGAGCCCCATTATCAGAAATTAAGATCCTTGGTAATCCAAAGCGGCATACAATATTTCTCCAAACAAAGTCCATGATTTTGTTTTCGGAAATTGTTGCAACTGCCTATGCTTCCGTCCATTTGCTAAAATATTCCACAACTACTATTATGAACTTTTTCTGTCCGGATCCTCTCGGAAAAGGTCCTACTATATCGATTCCCCATTGATCGAAAGGACAAGTTATAGTAGCCAGAATGAGAGGAATTGTTGGAGCGTGAGAGGTCTTAGCAAAGTACTGGCAATCTTCACACTTCTTCACATAGGACGTAGCGTCTGCTCTTAAAGTTGGCCAGTAGTATCCTTGGCGGTATATTTTCTGTCCTAGTGCTCGTCCTCCTGAATGGTTCCCGCAACTTCCTTTGTGTACCTCATCTAGGATTGTCTTTGCTTCTTCCTCGTTAGCACATCTCAGGTGTGATCCCTTGAAGGACCACTTATAGAGATAGTCTCCTTGAATGAAATACTTCAATGATCTGGCTCTGACTTTCCTTGCTTCAACACGGTCTTGTGGAAGCCTTCCTCTCAAGCGATAGTCTGTCAATGGATGCATCCAGCTGGTTCCAGGAGTTGTTGAGATTGAAAAAATTGGAAAAGCTTTGAGTCCTTGGTTCATGACGGATGAACTTTCGATCCTCATCAAAATAACATTCCTAGTGTCTATTCCTCCTGAAGCAGAGACATATTTTGAAAAGGCATCCGCTCTCCCATTGAGGTCTCTTGAGAACTTTTCAATCTCACATTTTTCAAACAACCCCATCTCCTCTTGAATTTTAGCCTTGTAGCTGGATAATGCATCCTTCTTTGTGCTCCATTTTCATGAGATCTGTTTCTCTGCTAATAAAGAATCAGTAAAGACCTTAATCTTTTTCACTTGAAGGGCCTTTGCCATGCGAAGTCCTATGAGGATGGCTTCATACTCGGCCTCATTGTTAGAAACACTAAACCCCAGAGTAACCGCGTACTCAAGTTCAGCTCCTCCTGGGCTTCGGATATATATCCCTATCCCTCCATTTGTTCCAGAGGATGACCTATCTACTTCTAGTATCCACAATTCCTCTTGGACGGTTGGATCTTTGGGATTTGGATTAGCTTCTTTCCCCTTAAGGACTTCTTCAGCATGTAGGATCATTTCCCCTAGGGTTTCCCTCTTCTCTTCTTTGGGCTTTTCCCGGTCTCCGAAGGATGCTTTCTGTAGCATTCTCTTCTACCGTATCCTTTGTCGCCTCCCTGAAGGCCTCAAGGGCAAGTTCTAGATCCTTGAAACGCTGACTGACTAGTGACTCTTGGTTCTCACTAGTCACTATGTTGACTTGTTCCAAATTCTTGGGACTTTCTTCTGTTGGTTCTTTCCTTGGATACTCAACTAGAAAATCTGCTATCACTTGAGCTTTTTTGGCCACTTGAGCTTGATAGTCAATCTCAAATTCACTAAGTTCAATTTCCCATCTAGCTAGTCTCCCTGATAATTCTGGTCTTCCTAAGACTTTCTTGAGGGGTTGGCTAGTGAGAACGACGACTTTGTGAGATCCAAAGTACGGCTTAAGCCTTCTGGCCGTATAAACTAATGCGAAGGCAAGTCTCTCAATGTCCATGTAGCGGGTCTCAGCTCCGCTCAGCGACTTGCTCAAGTAATAAATAGGTAAATGCTCGTTTCCTTGAATTCTTACTAACACTGAGCTGATGGCTTCTGGAACAGCAGCTAAGTAAAGATACAGAGATTCACCATCTTGTGGTTTGGAGAGCAAAGGTGGTGTCATCAAATATTCTTTGAGCTTTTCAAATGCTTCCTCGCATTCCTTGGTCCACTCAAACCGACTGTTGTTCCTCAGTACCTTCAAGAAGGGGAGGTTCTTTTCAGCTGATCTCGAGATGAATCGACTCAAGGAAATTGATTTTCCTACCAACTTCTGAACTTCATTCAGTGTCTTTGGTTGCGGGAGCTCAAGAATAGCTTTGATTTTCTCCGGATTTGCCTCAATTCCCCTCTCAGTAACCATGTAACCCAAGAACTTTCCTCCCTTGACTCCAAATGTGCACTTGGTGGGGTTCCACTTCATTCCATACTTCCTTAACATAGCGAAGCATTTGTCCAAATGTGCAATGTGTTGATCCTCTGTCTTGCTTTTTACAAGCATATCATCAACATATACTTCCATGGTCCTCCCAAGTTTCTCCTTGAACATTTTGTTTACCAAACGTTGGTAAGTTGCTCCAGCGTTCTTGAGGTCAAATGGCATGACGTTAAAACAGTACACGTTGCCATTTGCAAAGAATGCGGTCTTTTACACATCTTCTTTGGCCATCTTCACTTGGTAAAACCCCTGGTAGGCATCCATAAAACTCAGTAATGCACATCCCGCGGTTGAATCAACCAACTGATCAATCCTTTGTAGAGGGTATGGGTCCTTTGGGCAATACTTGTTGAGCTTAGTGAAATTATTACACATTCTCCACTTCCCTCATCCTTTTTCTACTAAGACTACATTACAAACCCAGATCGAATATTTGATTTCCTTGATAAGGCCAGCTTTAAGGAGGCGTTGAACCTCTACCTCAATGATTTCATTGTCAGACGCACTAAAGTCTCTTCTTTTCTCCCTTATATGGGTAATTGAGGGATCTACGTTCAGACGGTGAACCGCAACTGTAACGACCCGACCAATCCGGCCGGCGTGGTTACTCCTGGACGGACCCACACACGTCCCAACAGTATGATATTGTCCGCTTTGGGCCTAAGCCCGCACGGATTTGCTTTTGGAATCACCCAAAAGGCCTCATACCATGTGAGAGTGGTGGTCTAACATACATACCCTTTATTCCACTCACTCTTAAGCGATCTGGGATGCGGGGCATTACACCAACCCTTGGATCAATTCCCTTGAGATCTTCAGTACTCCATGCAAAGACATCATTGTTCCTCTTGAGACATTCAATAAGTTTCATCTCCACCTCCAAGGTCATCTCTGTTCCTATCTTTGTAACCTTCTCGGGACATCCCTCCACCACTTGGATTTCTTTCAAAGTCTCCTTTGCTTCTATCTTATTTTCCTCAAAGAATTTCTTCTTCTTGGAAGTTGGAGAAATTGGAGGTATGACTTTATAGTCTTCAAGTTTTTTAACTTCTCCTATCAACTTTTCCTTCGCTTTCCTCTGCAACGCCTTTCTTCACCTTTGAATGGGGGTTGGCTTATTGGACTTTCTCTTCGAGTGACGTACTGAAAAGAAAGTATCCATAGATTGGTCGGTCCCTATTGCATCCTCTCTTGGGGACTTGAAATAGTTTTTGCTGAGAGACTGTAGCACGCCCACGCCTCTTGAATGTTCCCTACCTCTTGACCAATTCCTCTCTTCGTGGGGAATTTTATCCTGTTATGAACGGTTGATACTACCGCTTTGAACTGGGATAAGGCCGGTCTTCCTAACACTATGAAGTAATCAAAAGGCATGTCTACTACCACAAAGGGAACATTCTTTGTGATTCTCTGAGGATTTTTTCCCATTGATACTTGCAAAGTTAAACTTCCCACTGGGATAACCGGTTGATGGGATTTATTCCCATTCTCTTCAGTGTTCCCGTGAATATCAAGTTGGCCGAACTTCCAGTATCCACCAAGACTCACCCGATACTGATTTGCAATGTCAAGAGCGACTACCAAGGGAACACATGGATCATGAATTCCTCCTATTCCTGCGCTTCTCAAAGGTAACTCACTATCATCAAATGAAATCGTGTTTGACCCTAGCGAAGCAACTTCTCCATAATTTGAATCGTATGTTAGCAAGTCTCTGGCTGTTTGGTCTCTCGCGCTCCTAGAGTCCCCTCCTGCTGGTCCTCCCGCAATTGTGAGGGCAAAAATTCCTCCATTTACTGGCAAGTTCTCATTATCCTGATCATCTTGATCCTCCCATCCTCCTCCTTGGAGAAGAGGTGGGGGTGGAGGTGTAGAGGCCTCTCCTCTCTTTGCCTCGGTCATCTCGTGCCTGGAAGGTGCATCTTTTACGACATAATTCGCGAGTTGTCCTCTGCGAACCAAGGTTTCAATCCAGTTTTAAAAGTAAAGCACTCCTCTGTTGTATGACCTTTCCCTTTATGGAACTTGCTAAATTTATCAGAGTTTTTGTTTCTCCTTGTCTCTTGGATGGGAGGAGGCCACTCAATGTCAATGTTCTTGGTCATAATAGTATGCAAGATGTCGGATCTTGGCCTATTAAGATCAGTGTATTTATCATATGTTGTTGGTTGCCCTCCTCTTGGCGGAGTTCTCTGATCTCAAAATTCATTCCTTTGGATTCTTCCATTGAGCAAGTTGTGGCTTGGCTCTTGCTTCTTTCCCTTGGAATGATTCTGATTTTGGGATTGCTTTTGATGATCTCTCTCCGGCTTTTGGTGATCTTTCTCCCTTTCCTTTTCTTTTTCTTTCGAAGGGTTTGCTCTTACTTGCACTGTCTTTTGGAATTCTTCCGCTTTTAAGAAGTCTTGACAAAATTGTTCAAGTTCCTTATAGTTCTCAGTTCGGGAGAATGAGAGTTGTTTCCTGAATTCCTCATTGGTAGTGTTACCATACAAGTATTCTTTTCTTTCCTTTATGGAATGGTCCTCTACTTGACATGTTGCTTCATGGAATCTATCAAGGAATGTCCTCAAGTCATCTTTGGGTTTTTGGACTATTTCAGCCAAGTATTTCACCCCTCTCTTCCTTCTGATGGCTTTTTCAAACCTCTTGGTAAACTCTTGGCTAAGCTGCTTGTAACTTTTGATGGATCCATTTTCTAAGCCCGTCCACCATACCATAGCGTCCCCTGAGAGAGTTGTGGGGAATATCAAGGCTTTGGTCTTAAAGTCATGTTCATAAGCGTCCATCTTGGTTCCAAACCTGATCAAGTAGTTAGTAGGACAACTAGTTCCATCATAAGTATCCAAAGAAGGAAATCTTCTCTCAGTCTTAACTTGATGGCTCGTTATCTCATCACACAAGGCACTGGGCTCTTGGTCTATCTCTTGCTCTCGCTCTTTGACTGATGCTCTTAAAGCCTCTATCCGCGCCTCTAGTTCAGCCTTCTGAGTCCTCATTTCCTCTAAGGTGAGTATCCTTGTTGGCGGCGGATCATTCCCTACTAAAGGGGTAGGGAGTACCACTGGACCATCAACTTGGTTTTCAATTCGTACCTCAGGCAAGGTTTGTGTAACCACTTGATTCGGAGGGACCACTTGGTTTTGTGTCACTACCTGGGTTTGTGGGAGTACTTGTGTTTGGGGAACCACTTGAGTTTGAGGAGGATTTTCGTTCTCTTGAACTTGTAATGCTTTGATTCTCCGATCTATTATCTCTATTAAATCATCTGGAGCTCCTTGGAGACCAAGTCGTGATTGTACGCGAGGAGGTCCAACTCGATCCTGTATAGGTAGAGAATTAGCCCGGTGATGAACGAGATTGTCAGACTCAATTAATCAAATAATTTTTTTTTTAGCCAAAGGCAATTCACAACTACAACGAAAACCAAGGCACGTAGTGTAGAAGTAAAATAACCTCGAGTGTCGATCTCTAAGGACTATAACTAGCTTTATCAAATTTAACTTAAACTATAAATCAGAAATCAAGCAAAGCACAGATTTTTTTATCAATATGATGGAAGTTAGTGATAGTATGGTCATTCAAAGCAACGAGTAATAATCATGCATGAAGTACTTGAAGTTTGTATAGAGATTTATGATCATGAATTGTCCTATGTGTTCCTTTCAATTCAACACTACGAAGATAGATGGCTTAGATAGATCAAAGAAATAAAACAATAAATCAAGTCTTAAACGCGCGAAGCCACTCATGCATAATCAAGAACCCTAGCTAAAAAATCACATACTACCACCAACGATAGATTTAGCTACTCATATTGCAATCAACAAGAATTAAAGCAAGATTGAATGAAAACATGTTGAATGAAATAAATAAAAGCAGAAAAATCGTGAGATACAAGTTACCAACGAAGGTTGTCAATCTCCGATGAATTCCTAACTCACAAGCAAGAATCGAAAATCAAAGATGTCCAATCTCTATGCTAAAGCTTCCAAATCAATAAGAAAAAGTCTCTTCTATGCTAATAATTCCCAGAACAGGCTCTGGAGAATTTGTCTCTCAAAATAATGTGAAAAGGTCTGAAAAACGTAGAAAAATAGGCAAACTATATATAATGTTCGGAAACCTCCCAGGCGAATGATGAACATGTATTTTACACTTTCATTCGAGTCTTTTTTCACCAATTTAGCTATCCTCTATGTTAATTTAGCTATATTTTAGTGCATTTTATTAGAATAGTGTCACGTTTCCCTTTAGTTTGCATTTTACAGGTTTTAGGTGAAAAACGTGGTTTTCCGAGCAATTATATTGAAGAGAACGAAGAATCGGTGTTCCGAGGACATTTTTGGAGTATCTAGAAGATTCTGGATGGGATTTGAAGTCTAGGGGTCGAGTCTGAAGGCTAAAAGGTCACTAGAAGGCAAAAACCGAGTCCGAAAAGGAAAAAAAAAATCCAAAAACGCGTCTCTCGCCGACTGAAGCTCCCGGACGATTCGCCCAGGATGTGGGGCGGTTCGCCCCACACCAGGCGGTTCGATCGGTGTGTGGGGCGACTTGCCCCACGCCTGCCGAACTCCTATATATAGTTGCTGTTTCTCTACGTTTTTTCATACTTTCTCAGACCTTTTTTCATACCTTTCTCATTAGTTTTAGGTAGGAATTCTCCAGAGCCTGTTCTGGGAATTCTTAGCATAGGAGACGATTTTCTTATCAATTTGGAGCTTGTGAGATCGCGATTCTTCGGAGATTGACAACCTTCGGTAACATTGTATCTCACGATTTTTCTATTTATATTTATATATCTTTCAACATGTTTCATTCAATCTTGTTATAATTTGATTGCATGACATCTATGAGTAGCTAAATCTATCGTTGGTGATAGTATGTGATTTCTTAGCGAGGGTTCTTAATTATGCATGATGGCGGTAATGCGAATCAGACTTTGAGTTATTGCTTTATTTATTTGATCTATCTAAGCCCTCTATCTTCGTAGTGTTGAATAAAACGGAACACATTGGACAATTCATGATCAAAGATCTCTATGCAAAACGATCGGGTACTTCATGCATGATTATTAACCTACTATGCTTTGAATGATCATACTATCACTAACTTCCATTATCTTGATAAGAAAAACCTGTGCTAAGTCGTATGTTGATTTTATAGTTTAAGTTAAATTAGATAAAGCTAGTTATAGTCCTTAGAGATCGACACTCGAGGTTATTTTACTCCTACACTACGGTTTTCGTTGTAGTTGTGAATTGCCTTTGGCTAAAAACAAATTTATTTGATTAATTGAATCTGACAAATTCCAGTTCATCAGCGAACCGCCCGGCACCAGGTGCCGGGCGATTCGCCTGGTGTGGGGCGAATCGCCTCACGTCCCAGGCGGTTCGCCTGGGACGTCCAGATCGGCTTCAGCGAGATTTTAGTCTTCTTTTCCTTTTCGGACTCGGATTTTGCCTTCTAGTGACCTATAAGCCTTGAAATTCGTCCCCTAGGCCTCAAATCTCATCCGGAACCTTCTAGATACACCACGAATGTCCTCGAAACACCAAAATCTCGTCCTCTTCATCAATATTGCCCATAAACATACGTTTTTTTACCTAAAACCTGAAAAATGCAAAGAAAAGGGAAACGTGACACTATTCTAATAAAATGCACTAAAATATAAGCTAAATTAACCTAGAGGATAGCTAAATTGGTGAAAAAGGCTCAAATAAAAGTGTAAAATACACGTTCATCAAACTCTCCAAACCGAACCTTTGCTTGTCCTCAAGCAACTAAGCTAGACTCTAATGCAAAAAACCAATGCAACACACAAAATGGAGTCTCATGCCAAATGAAATGAACTAATCTATTGAGTCTATCAAAAACTTATGAACAATGACCATACAAATCATAACATGGATATTGGTAGAAGAATGTCTCGATTGACTCATACACATTCACATATGCACTATGTTAAACAAGATAGTTCAGTGACGACGTAATGAAACATGTTAAAATACGAATGGTTGTCCCGTGCCTATGAAACTGAGGACTTACTGTTGTTCACCAAGTTAAGACTTTCCCTCAAAGAGGTCGAACCAATACTGGCTCTCATCAAATGAAGGAGGGTTCCCTAAAAGTTCATACTCCCCTATTCTACCCATCTCTCAAGCAAAGTCATAAACTAATCACCACTTCCTGAATGGCAGGACGAGGGTGGTCTAGAACAGATGACACTCAAACAAACAAAAGACAAAAAATTACAACTCGATTACGAACATTACAAGAATTGAAAAACGAGACAAACACTTTGCTAAACTGCTTTTTGGCTTTGGACCCTTCTTTGCTTTTTTGGGGTCTTTTTGACCAGGAATCAGTTCCTTGCGTACTATACCACGATCATGATACTTCTTGGTACGCTCCTTGTAAATCTTGGCGTTCTCATAGGCACCGAGGCGTAATTCATCAAGCTCATCAAGTTGTAACAACCTTTCTTCGCCAGCTTTTCCCAAATCAAGATTTAGCTCTTTAATAGCCCAATACGCCTTATGTTCCAATTCCACGGGAAGATGGCATGCTTTCCCATACACAAGTCTATACGGAGTGGTCCCTATCACCGTCTTGTAGCTAGTTCTATACGCCCAAAGCGCATCATTCAATTTTCCAGACCAATCTTTCCTACTAGGCTTCACCACTCGCTCGAGAATCTTCTTAATCTGACGGTGGCTAACTTCAACTTGTCCCGAAGTCTGTGGATGATATGGCGTAGCAACACTATGGGTGACATCGTACTTCTTAAGAAGAGAAGCAAAGGTTCTGTTGACGAAGTGCGAACCTCCATCACTGATGATCGTCCTAGGACATCCAAATCTAGAAAAGATCACATCCTTTAAGACCTTCGTAACAACCGCAACATCATTCTTTCTTGTGGGAATCGCCTCTACCCACTTTGTCACATAATCCACCGCGACAATAATGTATTTGTAGCCTCCACTTGATGGAAACGGTCCCATGAAATCAATGCCCCACACGTCGAAAGGCTCGACTACTAGATTCCCTTGAAGGGGCATTTCCTCCTTCTTGCCAATATTACCCCCTCGTTGACATGGGTCACAATTTTTCACAAAACTTCGAGCATCTTGGTGCAAACTTGGCCAGAAAAATCCCACTTGTAGCACCTTGCGAGCCGTTTTAATGCCACTATACTGTCCGCCGCAATAAAGCTCATGGCAATGACTTAGCACAGTTTGTTGTCCATCAGCTCCTTCTTTAAAACGATTCGGATCATCCCATATGTAATACCTGCAACGCTTGGCAAGAGCTCTCCTATCGGAGGCTGAAAAATTAGTTGGGCAAATACCCATAGCGAAATAGTTCACAATATGAGCATACCATGGTTCTTCAGTGACTTTCATTAAGTGCTCATCAGGAAGATCATCATTAATAGGAATCGAATCCATGGGAATATGAGGAATTCTAGACAAGTGATCAACAACCAAATTCTCCCTACCAGCTCTATCAACTATGGTCAAATCAAAATCTTGTAACAATAAGACCCAACGGATTAACCTTGGCTTAGAATCTTGTTTGGCAATTAAGTGTCGTAAAGCAGCATGATCAGTATGGACATTCACAGGATGACCAATCAAGTAAGACCTAAACTTTTGTAAAGCAAAAAAAACAGCTAAAAATTCCTTTTCATTAGTTGTATAATTAACTTGAGCTGAGTCTAAAGTCTTACTAACATAATAAATCACACGATACTGCTTATCAACTTTTTGGCATAGAACAGCACCCATAGCAAAATTCGAAGCATCACACATTATCTCAAAAGGAAGTTTCCAATCAGGTGGCACAACAATAGGAGCAGTAACAAGCTTTTCTTTAAGGGTATTAAAAGCAACCAAGCATATTCATCAGAGAAATGGTAAACCACATCTTTTGCTAGTAAGTTACTTAGAGGTTTAGCAATTTTCGAAAAGTCTTTAATAAACCTCCTATGAAAACCAACATGACCAAGAAAAGATTGCAATTCTTTCACACAAGTGAGTGGGGGGAGTTTCTCAATTATTTCGATCTTAGCCTTATCAACCTCAATCCCCCTTTCAGAAACCACATGTCCTAGAACAATGCCTTCTCTAACCATATAATGACTTTTCTCCCAACTCAAAGTTAGATTGCATTCGATGCATCTTTTCAAAACAAGATCTAGTCTATGCAAACACTCATCAAAAGAATCACCAAAGAGAGAAAAATCATCCATAAAAACTTGAACAAATTTGGTCACCATATCAGAGAAAACAGAAAGCATGCACCTTTGAAAAGTGGCAGGGGCGTTACATAGCCCGAATGGCATCCTCCTATAAGCAAACGTCCCGAATGGGCAAAGGAATGTCGTCTTCTCCTGATCCTCCGGTGCAATTGGAATCTGGTAGAAACCTAACAAGCCATCAAGAAAACAATAAAATTGCCGCCCTGCAAGGCGGTTTAGCATGTCATCAATAAATGGCAAAGGGAAGTGGTCTTTCTTGGTGGCGGCATTCAACCTCCTATAATCAATGCACATTCGCCACCCCGTGATTTTCCTAACAGGTACTAACTCTCCCTTCTCATTCTCTTCTACCGTAATCCCAGATTCCTTAGGAACTATATGGACGGGGCTCACCCATCGACTATCAGGAATGGGATAGATCATATCGGCGTCTAGCAACTTAATCACCTCTTTCTTCACTACTTCTTGCATCGCAGGATTTATCCTACGCTGAGGTTGCCTAACGGGTTTGGCATCTTGCTCTAGAGTGATATTGTGCACACACTGTGTTGGGCTAATTCCCTTTATATCACTAATCCCCCATCCTATGGATGCAGAATTTTTTCTTAAGACCTCAATTAGCTTACCTTCTTCATCGCTAGAGAGGTGTGAAGAGACTATCACAGGTTTTTTCTTATTTTCCCCTAAGTAGACATACTTGAGGTTTGCAGGAAGGGGCTTTAATTCTAAGCTAGGTTCTTCTGGAAATTTTCTCTCTACCTCTTCTTCATCTAAAGGTTCAAGCACTTCTTCTCCTACGGGAATTTCAGGCGTACTATCCATCATCTCAACTATCTCCCTTGCTTCTTCGGGTAAGTGGCAAGTCGCAACCTGCATGGTTAGTGCCTCCTCAAGAGGTTCACGATTATCATAGCAATGATGAAATTCAGAAATCACAGACTCATAGCAATCGACAAAATTTAATTCTTCTACGACTTCCTTATCTCCTATGCTACATCCTACCAATTCAATTTTCTCACCCATTACCTCCATGGAGATTTTCTTGCCTTTGAGTTCAAGGCATGTATTTGTAGTGGCCATGAATGGTCTTCCAAGCAACACCACGTGCTCATGGACATGGCTCTTCCCTTCATCAGCCGACTTCATGATCACAAAATCTGCAGGAATTATTAGTTTATCAACTTTTACAAGGATATCTTCAACTATTCCCACAGGACGCTTCACGCTATGGTCTGCCATTTGTACAACCATCTCGGTTGGCTTCACTTCTCCAAGATCTAGAGCTTTATAGACTGAGTATGGCATGAGATTGATGCTAGCTCCTAAGTCGAGCATAGCCTTGGTGGACCGCCCATTGCCCATAGTAATGTCAATTATGAAGCTTCCTGGATCACGTTGCTTCGTTGGAAGTTCCGCAATAGAATTCACCGTCTCGATTCTTTTGTTACTCTTCACCTCCCGAAAGAACTTCGTGTAGGCGGGAATATTCTGAATTAATTCCAAGAGAGGTACATTAACTTCGACCTTAGAGAAGCGTTGGTAAAGCGGTGACTCCATTATATCCTTTTTGACCGGTTTGATTCTACTAGGAAATGGTACATGAGGTTTTGGGGGCACATATGGATTAGAGGACTTATGAAGCACCTCCGTATTATTAGGCGTATCCCCCGTAACCTTATCATCGACAACGTCTCCTTCGGGTGTTTGAGGTGTATCGTCCTGCACTTGAGGTTCTTCCGAACTTTGACCAACTTCTTGTTCAGTGCTTGTTCCTGCATCGTTAGTCACAGTAGATTTAATATGTTTAGGACATACAAAATTAAGAATTGTAGTTACCTTTCCACCTCAGAGGAGTAGCTTCACTTCCTCGTACTCAGGAACCTCAGTAGTAACAGTTGGAAGTGGCTTGGGATCGATGAAATCAGCTTCGGGTGTCGAAACAGGGGAGCTGGGGTCGTCCATCCCTGGAGCTGGGGAGCGATTTGCCCCCTGCCCCGGGCGAATCGCCTGGGGCGAGCTGGGACGCCCCCAGCTCTCTGCCTGTGGGGGGCGATTCGCCCCCCACCTCCAGAGGGGCGTCTCCGTCAAAAACCTCCCCATCTTCGAGTTTATGAACCTCCTCTACTTTTTCACACTTTAACAAGCTTAATTTCTCCAGTAGCTGCTCAGTTACTTCGACCCCTTAAAAAACTTTCGCTAAACGGAGATTATCTTCAACTTGCCCGGCGTGTGCAAGTTCATAAACACTTTTGATGGCCTTCATTCCTGCGTAAAATGCAAGTTCATCCTCCTCACTGATATCTTCGTCTTCAGAATATCCTTCGTATAAGCCTTTAGTTTCGCCCCGATTTGAATTCCCATTGGTGACTTGACTCGACATTAGCCTCTCAGATTGTGCAGAACCACTGGCGTACCTTCGAAAGACCTTCTCTGCCTCTTCAACTTTACATTCTTCTAATCCTCCACACATCCCATCCACTTGAAGCCTAACATCATCACATAGACCACCAAAAAAATACCAAATCAGCTCCCCGTCGTCGAAACGGTGATGGGGGCACTCACGTTTATACAACTCAAAACGTTCGTAGGTGTCACAAAATCGCTCATACTCTCCTTGCTTGAAGTGTTCGATTTTATTTCGGAAGGCAATTGTCTCATGGTAAGGCATAAACCGCGCCAAGAACTCCTCTACTACTTGGCTCCATGTTTTCAGCGATCCTGGTGCTAACCTGGATATCCAAAGCCTTGGCTCATATCCGAGAGCGAAAGAAAATAATCTCCTGCATAATTGGTCCTCAGTGAACCTCTTTGCTGGAACTTTTGCTATTTCTTCCTCATAGGATCTGATGAAACTTAACGGATTCATCCCCACTCCATCGTCGAACCTCGGTATGTCTCTCACCACTGAACTTGTCGCTTCGTACCTCTTCAACTCTTCCTCCAAATATATAGCTGAACTTCTCCTAACTTGCGAGAATTGGGGCATCATGCGAGCTTTCATGGACGTCATACCTCAATATCTGTAGCAGGAGTAACTCAAAACTGAAAATTAGTCCTGCTAGAAGTTGCAAAATTCTGGAAACTAATTAACTACTAACTCTGAGAATTGAAAGCTGAAACTATAAATAAGCTAAAGAGAAAAAAGGAGTATAGTCCCCGGCAACGGCGCCAATTTGATGAACGAGATTGTCTGACTCAATTAATCAAATAAATTTGTTTTTAGCCAAAGGCAATTCACAACTACAACGAAAACCAAGGCACGTAGTGTAGAAGTAAAATAACCTCGAGTGTCGATCTCTAAGGACTATAACTAGCTTTATCAAATTTAACTTAAACTATAAATCAGAAATCAAGCAAAGCACAGATTTTTCTTATCAATATGATGGAAGTTAGTGATAGTATGGTCATTCAAAGCAACGGGTAATAATCATGCATGAAGTACTTGAAGTTTGTATAGAGATCTATGATCATGAATTGTCCTATGTGTTCCTTTCAATTCAACACTACGAAGATAGATGGCTTAGATAGATCAAAGAAATAAAACAATAAATCAAGTCTTAAACGCGTGAAGCCACTCATGCATAATCAAGAACCCTAGCTAAGAAATCGCATACTACCACCAACGATAGATTTAGCTACTCATATTGCAATCAACAAGAATCAAAGCAAGATTGAATGAAAACATATTGAATGAAATAAATAAAAGCAGAAAAATCGTGAGATACAAGTTACCAACGAAGGTTGTCAATCTCCGATTAATTGCTAACTCACAAGTAAGAATCGAAAATCAACGATGTCCAATCTCTATGCTAAAGCTTCCAAATCAATAAGAAAAAGTGTCTTCTATGCTAATAATTCCCAGAATAGGCTCTGGAGAATTTGTCTCTCAAAATAATGTGAAAAGGTCTGAAAAACGTAGAAAAATAGACAAACTATATATAATGTTCGGAAACCTCCCAGGCGAACCGCCCCAGGTGCCGGGCGATTCGCCTGGTGTGGGGCGAATCGCCCCATGTCCCAGGCGGTTCGCCTGGGACGTCCAGATCGGCTTCAGCGAGATTTTAGTCTTCTTTTCCTTTTCGAACTCGGATTTTGCCTTCTAGTGACCTTTAAGCCTTGAAACTCGTCCCCTAGGCCTCAAATCTCACCCGGAACCTTCTAGATACACCACGAATGTCCTCGAAACACCAAAACCTCGTCCTCTTCATCAATATTGCCTATAAACATACGTTTTTTTACCTAAAACCTGAAAAATGCAAAGAAAAGGGAAACGTGACACTATTCTAATAAAATGCACTAAAATATAAGCTAAGTTAACCTAGAGGATAGATAAATTGGTGAAAAAGACTCGAATGAAAGTGTAAAATACACGTTCATCACCCGGGATTGTGCTTCATCCTCTCTAAGTTGCACTCCCTGGTTGATCCTACTTCGGGCTTGTTGTTGAACTACTTGGTGATGCATTCTCGCGACATCATCTGAGGCGAAGAAACCTTTGATTGTTAAGAGGAGTAGCCCGTATTGTTCCTCTCCCATTCCGTAATCTCTTTGTCTCACAACTTGTCCATTTGGTAAGGTAAAGTTTAGTGCAGCTGACTCTGGAGGTTGTACAATGGGTTGTGGCATTAGTGCTACGGGAGCGAGAGTATGTGGTTGAGAAGATGCCCGAAGGGCTCCAAAGCCGGTTCCTGCTGGGATTGCACTTGCATTGAGATTATGGTTTCCAGAACCTTCATTCCTCACCGTAACACTTGCACTAGCTCCATCTACCATATCCATATCAACATTATCATTTCTATGTGTCCTTGCAGCTGTGGTTCCTCTTCCTCCCCCCCCCCTCCCTTCCTCCTAATGGGGGATGGCCTCGAGGACGGGTGGGTTGAGGGTTCCTTGCTGCTTGAGCGATTCTAGTACTCTTTCTATTAACCATCTTTTAGGACTTTGTTGATAGGACAAAGGGTAACCTTTTGAACGGTTCCAACATACAGCGCCAAATGTTGATAGGTAAATTATTAAGTCCTTCTAGTTTGTACTAATCCGTGGTCCTCTTGACTTTAGCTCCCTTCCATAGTTGTAAAGACCTGAAATGGAACTTGAGGGGGAGGTTAGTAACGGTTTTCCGGTTTGTCTATTGATCAAACCGGATAATCGACTTTACGGTTAGGGGGTTGAATGCCTCTCTTGTGTATGAAGTATTAAAGTGGGTAAGATATTTATTACCTTTAGGGGTTAATAGTGACCCCTATTTATAGTGTTTCCCAAATGGTGATAAAGGTCCTGATATTGCGCCAAGTCTCAGGCCAAGATTAAATCTCAAAGGGTAAACGCCCATTAGTTGGCCTAATGGGTCTGCCCCACGTACCAAATTAGGGTTCCCACAAGGCTAAGATAGTAACTTTGCTTTCCTTGGAACATTCTAGGATTTCGTCCTGTCGTTGTATCCGACATAGTGTCCGAGATATAGTCCGACTGGAACGTCCGAGTCCCAATAGCAATATGAACTACAGATGACTTGTGTAATTTCTCCTTAGTGTCCGATATGAGATGTGTGTCGGACACTCTCTCTTGTAGTACTGTGTCTTAGGTGTTTCACCAACCAGTCCGATACAAGTCGTGTGTCGGACACTTTCTCTTGTAGTAGACTTTGATCATGGTCCTTGGAATCACACATCTCGGACTGTATGTCGGAACATGATCTCGACAAGACTTGCTCCTAGGGTATCTTTGTTAGTCGGACAAGGGCACATGTATCGGACATTTGTGCCCTTTATGTTGGACCTATGTCATGCTAAGTCGTCTCTTGATTCGTACATCGAATTGGACATATTTTAACATTAACAATGACAATGACGATGACGAAGTGATTGAATCTCATGGACGCAAGAAAGGGATTACAAGTTCAACAAGAAGGTTGGAGAAAGAGGAAGTTGGGGCCGAATTCAAGAAAAAAGTTGAAGTACTTGTTGAGGTAACACATATGGAATATTTCCTTGTAATCTTCCTTTTCTTCTGGTCAATTTTGGTAATTTCTTATTCAAGTTGTTTCATGTGTGTTTTTGTGGGATACTGGATGTTAATAATTTTATTGTGTTCTTTTAGTATTCGTATTGCTAGATTGGGGCATTGCCTATGCATTTCATATGTATTGTTAGATTGGGGCATTGCCTATTTTACGAAATATTTCATATGTATTGTTATTGTACGAAACATATCATATGTATTGTTAGATTGGGGCATTGTCTATTGTACGAAAATTTTCATTTCCTATGTATTATTATATTAGGGTATTGTCTATTAAATAGCTAGGCAAATTGGTGTTTGGTCTAGTGGTATGATTCTCGCTAAATGCGAGAGGCCGCATGTTCGATTCTCGCAGCACCCCTTATTGTATTTAAAAAAATTATTTTTTAATATTTTATTATATTGTTGGTGAATTACAATATACAACAATTAAAAAAAAAAAATTTAAAACCACGGATAAAATCTATCCGTGGCTAAGCCCGAAGCCCAGATCCCACCCGGTCAACCCTTTATCCGTCACAAAAAATCACCGATCCGTGGCCTAGTTTAGCCACGAATATTTATCCGTTGCTAGTAGGCTGTTACGCCAAGTTTAGCGACGAGCTTATTAGCAACGAATCTATTCGTGGCTAAGCCCTTTTAACCACGGGTCGGTCTTTTTATCCACGGATAGATCCGTGGGTAAAACTCGGATTTCTTGTAGTGACACTTTGCTGTAGTATTAGAAGACAACACCACAACTATTGAGTGCATATGGAGAGATTTAGAGATGAACTCAATATTGATTTGAAGTTCAATAAAAAACAAGTGACTATAGATTCAGTTTTTACTAAACAGTGTTAGAATTTTCAAGCGTATAACACACATACATATATATGTAATATTTTATTAATTATTAATTTATTGTTTTGTCGGAAGTAAGAAGGATTTTGAAAAAATTATTATTTTATTGATTGAGGTCCAAATTTGTACCGGTCCCAAGTTGACACCGAACAAATTATTAGTTTTATCAAGGTTATTAATTTATTAAGTATTAATTTATGAAGATTTAACTGTACTTTATTATTATAATTTAAGAGTACTTGGGAATTAAAATTGAAACTTGTTGATCAAAAAAGTTAAACTAGAAACCTCATGCAATGAAAATGCAATGAAAGAGAGTAAAATAGTGTTGTTATACGAGCCGAGCCAAGTCGAGTATCGATTGGCTCGGCTTGGCTCGTTGCCATTCGAGCCGAGCCTAGGCTGGGCTCGTTAAGCAAATGAGTAAAAAATAAGGCTCGGACTTGGCTCGTCAGGCTTGTTCGAGTCTAACCGAGTTTGAACTAAACTTGTGACTCAAAAAAGAAAAGGTGAAAATATACAAGAATATGTTTAGATTAAGGAATTCAATATTAAACATTGCAAATCAGCATTTCGAATGTGTTAAATTGTAGTATTATAATGTAAAAACGTATACTTGTTGGATATAAAATGACAAAAATACGATTAAAAATATAAATTTAGCATATAAAGAAGGGACAATCTAATATTTTTATGACAATTGAACAAGAGAATCAACACTAACCAAGTTAGGGGAGAGTTTTCTACCACCATTCAACAACAAAATAGATTATATATAGTTTAAAAGTTAGAATTGTATAAAAATTCGAGCCTGGCGAGCCGAGCTGAGCTTGACTCGTTAAGGAAGCGAATATAAACTTAGGCCCGGGCTTGGCTCGTTAACCTTATCGAGCGAGCCGAGCTCGAGCTTTAACGAGCCGAGCGAGTACTCTATAAGGTTCGGCTCGCATAACACCTCTAGAGTAAAATACGTTTTGCATTACTTCAATTTTTTAACAATGAAATTGGTTTTGTTGCTTCTCCAAAAGTAATCCCAAAACATACCACACTCAAATCCCTAAGTGTGTGTTTAGTTTCAAATGGGGGATTTGGTCAATTTTTTAGAGAGATTTGAGCACATTCCAATGAATGGGCTATTGGAGAGATTTGTGTGTAGCAAATCCCTCCTATGGTTGTTTGGTTTGAGGGATTTGAAGAAGAGTTTTTTTGGTTATAGAGGGATTTATTGCGTATTTCGAACTCTGTGCGAGGGATTTCGTAAGTATTGCTTGGTAGTTATAACTACCAAACTGAATTGAGAATGGTGCCCTTCTGGTTGCATTGTTTTGTTCTTGAAGATGATGAGTGAATGGTAAATTTACATTTTTCAAACTTTTCCTCCCAATCTATGTTATAATATCAGTTGCAAGTTGGAAAAACCGAAACAACAAAACATGCATTACCGAATAGATTATCTAAGGGTTCATAAGTCAAACATCATCATAATTATCCAACTACAGTTCATAAAGGAGATTAACAACAACAAAATACAAACTTAAGTTCTTAGACCACCCATTACACATTACAAAATATATTAACTAAAAGTTCATAAGTCGACCAGCAGCATTAATTAGTCATTATCCAAATTCTACAAAACATCGGCAAATACCAGGGGAAGAATTGTAGCATCAGGGGGAGAACTTATTTGAAACGGAATGGTTTCATGGTCTTAGTTAGTTAGATCATCCGCATTCATGCCCAACGATATAATGGCGCCCGAGTGGTTTTTGCCTTCATGCCACGCCATACGGATGTGGTGACGGATGATGCCACGTTGTCATCTAATTTTTTAATATTTTTGTAATTTTTAAATAAATAATAATAATAATAATATGAATTTTAGTATTGATATAAAATATATTTTAGATTTTTGTAAGTTTAGTTAATAGAAGAATAGATTTAGGGATGGGGTACTCCAAACATAGTCAAGGTTGGTCTCTACTTATAGATCTTAAAAAAATAAAATCGTTGGTGATTTTTATTTATTTTTTGCATTTTTATTTTTCGAGTTATAACCGTTTTAAAATAAATGGTGATGTCGCTTTCCGTCCTCCACTACTCGGTTGTCTTCTTTTGGTTATTTCGTTATTAACGTGAAGTGATGAGGGCATAATAGACATTCTACTTGAGGCTGAAATACCTCCATATCAAATCCCTCCAAATACATACCCCCTCCATGGTATTTCAATGTAGCTAAAATCCAAAGGCCCGGTTGAAGAGGGATTTGGTAAATCCCTGGCCCGGAGGGCCACAAAATTGCTACTCCCTCCTGAATACAATATAAGATGTTTTAGCATTTTCACACATATTAAGAAAATGTGATCTTTATCAATTTTGTTGTTGAAAAGGTTGAAAAAAACATGTTGGTATCTTGTAAAAATAAAATGATCAATGAAAGATGAGAACCTTGCATAGCTTTTGTAGACAAAATATAAACAAATGGGGTTGACTGCATAAAAGTTGTAAAAAACAAACAATTACATGACACCAACTTCAAAGATTTTATATTTTGAAAATGGTAAAATAACTAAAACTTATTATATTGTATTCAGGAGGGGAGGGAGTACCAAACAAGGCATTTGGAGGGATTTCAACAAAAACTCAAAATCCCTGTCAAATCCTCAAACCAAACACACACTAAATGGGAAAACACCCTTTCTTCTTCTTCTTCCACTCCAGTGCCTCTCACTTGCTGCAAGCTCTATAAATTAGCCAAAATGGAGACGACATGTCGTGTTCCCCTGGCTGCCTACCAGTGTGAGATTCAATTACCACTCTGCAGCTCGAGCTCATCCGTGTTCAATTTGACGGTAAATCGCTATGTAGTTTCAGAATGATCAATTAATTAATGTTATTAGCTTTTCTAAGTTGAATGTGTTCTCGTATAACTTTTGCATTTTGGATGGAGGCTATTATTTGGAATTCAATTTGTAGTTGTGTGAATCAAGTTAGCTAGGGGGATTTATTTTATAATTTATAGTGATATGGATTGGAGGTTAATGACCTTTTTCGCATTATGTGTTACTTACGGTATAGATGAACAAGGATGGGGTTTTTCAAGTAAATGAACAGAAACAAGGCTGCTTCCCATTATAACATGTTAATAGATGGGTATTCTGTGAAAGGGAATTTAGTTGAGACTGATGGTGATTGGTGAGGCAGAACTTGGTGTTGGGTGTGATTACGTATTATGCGATGATAATTAATGGGTAGGAGCCAGGAGGGAGGATGGAGGATGGAGGACACTTACCGACTAAGGCTTATTAATGAAATGAGTGTGGAGCATCTAGTTCCGGATGAGATTGAGTGTAATACGCATGTTACCGGGTAGATATCTTTAAGAAGGGAATTTCAATTGGCTCTTCTATGCATGGGAATATGTTGAGGAAGGGGTTGCTGCTGAATGTGGTGACATATGCTTCTTTGATTAGCATGTGTAAGGTTAGGGAATCTGCCTCTGGCGATTGAATTCTTTGACCAGATGCATGATAGGGGAACTGGCCTGGATTAATGGTTACTCTCAAAAGGGGTGTTTTGATGTAGCTTATAAAGTTCTGCAGGAAATGGTTAATAGGGTCTGGACGCCTTCCGCTGTTACATACAATACTTTGTTAAAAGGCCATTGTGTGTTAGGTCGGATGAAAGATGGTTTAGATGTGATTTTGAAAGGCTTGCCTCCCGATATTGTATGGTACGGTACAGTTATGTCTGAGTTTTGTAAATTCTCTGAGCTAGATAATGGTTTTCGAGCTGAAGGAAGAGATGGATATCCTCTGAATTAGTTACTTATCTGTCATTGAATTGATACATGGCCTTTGCAGTAAGAGGACATTAACTGAAGCTTGTGACTTATTCATTTTCATGTTGTTCTTTGAGGAACTTGTTTCTAAGCATGTCACTCATGATTTGCTGATAGAATGTTGAAGTAACATTGAATTCACATGCGTGTTTACTCTTATAAAAGATTTTGCATGACTGATGAACCAAAAAGATCGAGCTTTTTAGGCAATGGCTAAGGATTATCATAATCCTAGTCCAGCGGTTTACAATGTTCTCAGACATGGACATTGTACAACACGTAATTTGTGGAAAGCCAATGTGCGGGGCTGCTTGATCGTTAAAAAGAGTGGCTTGGGCCGTGCATAGAACTGTTGGATTGTAAAAAGAGAGTGAATATAAGAGTGCGCTAGCTCTGATAATAAATTCTTCACGACTGATGAACGAAAAAAGATCGAGCTTTTTAACCCTTTTGCATTGGGGCTGCTGTAAAAAAGGGGTGGCTCGTGTGATGTTACTTGGGGCGTGGTAAAAAAAGAGTGGCTTGCGCCGTGCGCGGGGCTGTTGGATCGTAAAAAGAGAGTGGCTTGGGCCGTGGATAGTAAAACATTGAATTTAAGAGTGTGCTAGCTATGATAAAAAGATTCTGCACGACTAATGAACGCGACGATCGTAAAAAAAGGGGTGGCGCGTGTGATGTTACTTGGGGCGTGGTGAACAGAGCTTGTAAATGTGTCAGGTCTTCCAGCCAAAGGGCACTCAAGCCACACTACAAGTCTGCATGTCCTCCTAAGGGACGAACGTTATATCTTAAGCAACCATATATATACTTCTTTATGTTTTCAGTTTTTCGCGATGTAGGATGGGATTGGCTAAACTTAGTACTAGTTGCATTGTACTATTTTTAGTACACCATTTAAAGTGTGCCACTTGTCATTATTTTAGATTAAATAATGATTAATAAATACAACAAATTATAAACCAAAATATACAAAAATCATTTTAATAGTTATTAATTTCTAAATATTAAATATTAAAATATTTAATTTCAGTCATCACTACCAACCAAGCACCACCACCAACCACGAGTCCTCCACCACCACCACCTCCACACCGCCGCCGGATTCACTCACCACCACCACCACCTCCGCCGCCGCCATCACCACCCACCACCGCAGCCGCCACCTAAGTCCTCCCAATCTAAATTAAATTATATAACGATAGAACTAGATATACTGAACATACTCTGCCGTTTCATACGCCATGGAAAGAGTATCGGGTTTAACTGTCGTAAGCAATTTTGGAAAATAAGCAATGATGCATCAAAGTATTAACGTTGATGCAGCATCAATTACAGCGATGCAAATCAACACTGAGCATCAGTGCTGCATCGATGTTAACACATTGCAGTAACATTACACTAAACATCAATGCTGCATCGATGTAAACACATTGAAATAGCATTATAAGTTATGATGTAAACCAACTTTTAGAATCAGTGCTGCATCGTTATGATAATTTTGATGTTGCATTTTGTAATGTTTAAAAACCCTAAACTCTATACCGTATACCCTATACCTGATGAATGTGTATTTTACACTTTCATTCGAGTCTTTTTCACCTAATTTAGCTATCCTCTATGTTAATTTAGCTATATTTTAGTACATTTTATTAGAATAGTGTCACGTTTCCCTTTAGATTTTATTTTACAGGTTTTGGTTGAAATTCGGAGATTTACGGGCAATTATATTGAAGTCTACAAGGAATTGGTGTTCCAGAAGCATGTTTGGAGTATCTGAAGATTTCCGGATAGGATTTGGAGTCTAGGGGCCGAATCTGGAGGTTAGAAGGCCATTAGAAGTCTAAAACCGAGTCCGAAAAAGTGAAGAAATCCAAATCCGCGTCGAAAAACGCGGAAATTCCGCGAAATACTGGGGGGCGAACCGCCCCACAAGTTTTTCGGGCCTATATATAGTTGCAAGTTTTCTCTCCGAAAATCATATCTTTCCAAGCCTACTTTCTCACCTCTCTCTATAGTTTACCCGGGGCCTGTCCTGGGAGTTCCATAGCTTAGGGGATACTTTTTCATAGCAGATTGGAGCGCGTAGGATCACAATCATCCGGAGATTGACAACCTTCGGTAACTTTGTATCTTACAACTTTTATCTACTTATTTTATATATTCTTTCAATATGTTTTCTTCTATGATTGCTATTGATTGCATGCACATTATTAGTAGCTAAATTTATCGTTGGTGGTAGTATGTGAATTCTTAGCGAGGGAAGATAATCATGCTAATGGCTATATCGTGCATTATATTCCGTGTCATTGCTTTATTTCGTTGATGAGTTGAACACCAAAATTCTTGTATGTTGTATTGATCATTATGCACGCTAGGACACTTGTCGGCCAATCAGACTTAATTATCTTCGTAGTGTTGAATGATTACGGAACACAATAGGACGTTAGTTGTTGACAGGTCAGACCATACTATCTTCGTAGTGCACAATACTTACAACAGGACCCAAGATTCATTCAAAGATCTCCATGCAAGACCGAGGAATTTATGCATGATTATCGACCCATTATGTTAAGAAGGACCATACTATCACCAACCTCCATTATCTGCTTGAAAACCCCCTATTGCTTTTTATTTGCTGTTTTATATTTTCTTGATTAAATAGATAAAGCTAGTTATAGTCCTGAGAGAACGACACTCGAGTCATTCTGCTGCTACATTACGGTTTTCGTTGTAGTTGTGGATTGCCTTTGGCTAAATACAAATATTATTTGCTGAATCGAGACCTGACAAATCTCCGTTCATCAAATTGGCGCCGTTGCCTGGGACTATACTCCTTTTTTCTATTTAATTTGTTTTTATTTATAGCTTTAAATTCCTATTTCTTTTAGTTTTAGTTTTCCTTTTTAATTTCTCTCTCTGTTTTCCTATTTGTTTCTAATCACCTCTTCTAGTCTGTCACAAATAGTGTATGCCGCATACACGTTCTGCAGGAACACCGCTTGCTGATTCAATTGCTGAGATCGATAGAGTCTACCACCAAAGAAGGCGACTCCTTTCCAAGGAAATCGACAGAATGGCAGAAGCTAGACCACTGAAGGCATGGGCTCGAGGAGGCGAAGAAGAAGCCTTCGCTACGGAATTTGGTACCCAAGAAGTTATCTACGGACAAGACGGTAGGAATCCTCGAGGTGGATTCTGGAGAAGAGGATACCGTACCAATCAAGGATATGCACCGGCTAACCAAACTTATGGACCTAACCAAGACCGTAGCAGGCTGAACTATGGTAATGATCACTGCGAAAACCCCGCTCCGAAAGAGCCACCGAAGTCGAAGACGGCTCTACTGATGGAGAACTTACAGAAGATGGTCGATCACACACAAAGTTTTCTCAAACGGTATGAGGAGGATTCCGAGAAAACTAGGTCAAGGCTCGATAGGTTGGAAGAGAGCACTAGGCTTGCCCATCAAAAGATGCAAGAGTTGATCGACCGAAGAGAAAGTAAGGAACAAGGCAACACTGAGAAGGTCGTTAGGTGCGAGTGTTGCATGAAGGAAGAACTTCTGCAGGCTGAGGAAGAAGAGGAGGACCTTTGTACTGACACAAGTGATGAGGAGCAGGAGGATCCCGAACCACTCCCTAAAAGTTTCGATGTTAAGGTAGGGATTGGTGAGCTTGAAGATGTCCGTGCCACACTAGACACGGGATCCTACTCAAACATAATTCCTTTGAATGTGTTTGAAAAGAGTAACCTTGGAAAACTATCTGAGGAAAGGGCTATTGTGCGACTGGCGGATGGATCGTTCATGAGACCCGAAGGAGTTGTGAAAAATGTGTTGGTCAAGATTGGTGAAGCATCAATAAACACCAATTTCGTAGTTATGCCGGCATCTGCACCTGGGACGGGGGATGTCATACTCTTAGGGCAAACATTCTTGACCAAGCTACGCTCAGTAATGGACATCTACCAAGAACTTGCACCATTGAGGTGGATGGCAAGCAACACGTATTACAAGTCATACCCGATCCACCGTAACCGCCTGATATTATTACTCACTATTGTGGTCTTGCAGCCTATATTCTTTCTTATTCACAGGTTCGTGGCATGGAAAGGAGATCAATGAAGGGGAAGAATAGTACCCGCAAAAAGAAGAGATAGGCGCAGACAGGAGTCGAGTCAAAGACTTAAAAACAATGACGCTATCCGGGAGGCAACCCCGAATTTTTATCGCTTTCTTTACTGCTTTTCTGCATGCATTTCATTCTTGAACTATTTGCTTCTCATATGCGAAGTTGTTCATGTCTGTGTCGTATATGCTTTTGTTTGAGTAAGATTTTTCGAGTGGTTTTTTGAAAAAAATTAGTTTCGGGATTTAAACCGCGAATTCTGACATCGGGACCCGTCTCCCCGCATTGGGGAGCACCGGGCGAACCGCCCCACTTGGGGGGCGAACCGCCCCACACGTGTGGCGAACCGCCCCACAGTCCCAGATCTTAAAAACGCGGATTTCAACCCCAAATCATTATTTTCTTCATTCTTCTTCATCCATACTCCCAAAAAACCCGAAAAGTGCGATTTTGCTTCTAAATCTTCATAACTTCTTCGTTTCTTGACCAAATTGAGTGTTCTTTAGCTCATTTCGAAGCCTATTACATGATCTATCACCCTAACTGATCAGATTTCATCCTAATTCGTTAGATTTGCATATCTGAGGTATCATCTTTAAGAATCCTAATTTTCGAATTTAGGGGTTTTCTAATTTGAGCTTCAATTACGCTTGTTTAATGCATGGGTATGTTGTTTATGTGATTAGACATGTTATTTACTATCAATTGCATGCTCAATTTTGCTTGAATTGTTGATTTGGGTATTTTGCTATTAGATGATATATCTTGTTATGCATTATGTCTTTATCTTTGATTTATAGCATATGGATATGTTTATTGGTGTAATGTTAGTGGATTTGACGATAGAATGCTTATTAGTTGAGAATGAGGATTTATGCTGTTGAATTTTTTGCGCTGCTATGGTATGAATTGAAACCTTGTTATCAAGGTTATTGGTTGTCTAGTAAGAGCATGATGTGATGTATTGCATGTAGTAGTTACGTTGATATGTTGCATGATGAAGTAGCAGGCTAGACATTGCGGCTTGGGGAATTCGATTGATGAATTTATCACTTGTGTGTCTCGCTTTTACACTAGCATATATTTGAGTCTGTTTTGAGTCGTACGAGGTGCTAATCGCTGTTTGTAGGTACCGTACTAAGGGAAGGGAGTATTCCCGTATGATCGCTGTGAAGAACCATGTCAAAGAAGGTGATCTCGCTAGATGTGCATTCGAGCCAAGGGGTTTGGCAACAACGTCGTGGATTATCCAAGAGGAGGAGTTAGAATACACCTGGAGTAAGGACTCCTATGCCTATTCATGCACCACCGAAGGGTCAGAAACAACTATTATGTCAGCACTCCATCACGAGGACTGTAGAGTTCGAGTGAATAGGAAGGCACCGGGACATTCTAGCAGCGACGGATTTGATCTTGAGTTCGTAGTTGCTAGAAGGTTCCGAAGCGCTAGCTTGGTTCCAAAACGTAAAGACATGGGTAGCCAGCACCTTGTTGGGGTGCCCCTTGCCTGCCTCTAAATGGAGCATAACATTGATATTGGGAGCATCAACTGTAGAGAATGTGGACAAAATTGGAGAAAAAGGTAGAAGACTTCTGAATATCCGAACAACTAACTGAAACCTTCTCGTGGAGTGAACCGTTGGAGGGGGAGGTCCTGATACCACTGCCCTTTCCCCTTCAACAGTTCACATACTATTGGAGGACTACAAGATGGAGAATTCCATAACAGCGGCGGTTAATCTGTAGAATTCAACCTGCCACTACAACTCTACTAGTGACGATGTGCGTGACAGTAGTGACAATGAAGACAAGAGGGACGATGATGATACAGATGGTTGAGTCGGTCCTATCCAATCTTTTGATGGAACTACTGCCACTACGACAAGTCCCGATGATCATATATGAAGCTCCCAAAGGAGGCCCAATAACTCAAGAGCAGCATACTCAGCCGACCGAGGCCAAAACCATGGGGTAACATCTAGTATCACATCTTATTTCCTCATTTTCTTACTGCTAGGGACTAGCGAAAATTTCATGAGGGGGGATGGGATTTAAGTGATCTGATGTTGTTAGTTTGGAGCTTGGAATTGGTAGGATGAGTATAGTACCTCGCATGCTTTATTTGTCTGCATTTGCATTTGCACGTTTATTGCTTTCTTAGATTTTTAGGTTGCATTCATCCTAGGATAGTTTTTGCATGTTTTATATGGAGTTTATTGCCGAATTTTTTGAACTTTTTATTGGGTAGATCAACTAGTTATGCCATTAATCGTATGCTTCATCTCTATGAATTTGTTTGAGGTTTTTCTCGCTTGGCTTGTCACATTTATGCATTGCACTTAGTTGAGCTAGGTAGTCTCGACATCACTTAGTGTTGTTTTCTCTACTGCGGTTCACGAAGGCCTTTATAATAGGATGATGCATGTTAGGGTCTTATGGTTGTTTTCCCGAGTAATTATGTACCTAAGAGGCAACAAGTCTTCACCATGCTTTGAGATTGCTAAATGCCTAGGAAGGAGGTAGTGTGAGGTTGTGTGATCCTTTGTTTATAACCTATTCTTCCGAATAGGTTTGGGGAGGGGGTTACACCATTGTTTCTGTTTTTCATTTTGCGTATCGTGAAGTTTATTTTTCCTTTTCCGTAATTTTGTACTCCAACCTATTCTTTCGAATAGGTTTGGGGAAGTCGTGTGAGTCATTTTGTTTCTCTTTTTGTTATGCTACTGCTGACTAAGAAAAAATCGAAAAAAAAGAAAGAAAAATTCCAGAAGAAAAAAAGAGAAAAAGAAAAAAGAATCTGGAAAGAAAAAAAGAAGAAAAGAGAAGACCCCGAAAAAGCAAAGAAGGGTCCAAAAATAAAGCCAAATAGAAGTTTAGCAAAGTTTGAGTCTTTTCCATTTTTTGTATTGTTCGTAATTGTGTTTTTCTATTTTTTATCTTTTTTGTCTTGAGTGTCATCTGTTCTAGACCACCCTCGTCCTGCCATTCAGGAAGTGGTGAATAGCTTAAGATTTTTACTTGAGAGATGGGTAGAATAGGGGAGAGTTATCTTTTATAGGGAACCCTCCTTCGTTTGATGAGAGCCAGTACTGGTTCGACCTCTTTTGAGGGAAAGTCTTAACATGGTGGAACAGCAGTAAGTCCTCAGTTTCATAGGCACGGGGCAGCCATTCGTATCTTAGCATGCATCATTACGTCGTCACTGACTAGGTCCAGGTAGAGAATGTTACGAGAGACTATCTTGTCTTGACATAAGTGCTTATGTGGATGTGTATAAGTCAATCGAGGTATTCTTCAACCTATATTCATGCTTTGATTTATATGGTTTTTGTTCATATGATATTTGATAGATTCAGTAATTTAGTTCATTTTATTTGGCATGAAACTCCATTTTTGTGTCTTGCATGTTTTTTGTATTAGAGTCTAGCTTAGTTGCTTGAGGACAAGCAAGGTTCGGTTTGGGGAGTTTGATGAATGTGTATTTTACACTTTCATTCGAGTATTTTTCACCTAATTTAGCTATCCTCTATGTTAATTTAGCTATATTTTAGTACATTTATTAGAATAGTGTCACGTTTCCCTTTAAATTTTATTTTACAGGTTTTGGTTGAAATTCGGAGATTTACGGGCAATTATATTGAAGTCTACAAGGAATTGGTGTTCCAGAAGCATGTTTGGAGTATCTGAAGGTTTCCGGATAGGATTTGGAGTCTAGGGGCCGAATCTGGAGGTTAGAAGGCCATTAGAAGTCTAAAACCGAGTCCGAAAAGGTGAAGAAATCCAAATCCGCGTCGAAAAACGCGGAAATTCCGCGAAATACTGGGGGGCGAACCGCCCCAGCTCTCGGGCGAACCGCCCCACAAGTTTTTCGGGCCTATATATAGTTGCGAGTTTTCTCTTCGAAAATCATATCTTTCCAAGCCTACTTTCTCACCTCTCTCTATAGTTTTAGGTAGGAACTACCCGGGGCCTGTCCTGGGAGTTCCATAGCTTAGGGGATACTTTTTCATAGCAGATTGGAGCGCGTAGGATCACAATCATCCGGAGATTGACAACCTTCGGTAACTTTGTATCTTACAACTTTTATCTACTTATTTTATATATTCTTTCAATATGTGTTTCTTCTATGATTGCTATTGATTGCATGCACATTATGAGTAGCTAAATTTATCGTTGGTGGTAGTATGTGAATTCTTAGCGAGGGAAGATAATCATGCTAATGGCTATACCGCGCATTATACTCCGTGTCATTGCTTTATTTCGTTGATGAGTTGAACACCAAAATTCTCATATGTTGTATTGATCATTATGCACGCTAGGACACTTGTCGGCCAATCAGACTTAATTATCTTCGTAGTGTTGAATGATTACGGAACACAATAGGACGTTAGTTGTTGACAGGTCAGACCATACTATCTTCGTAGTGCACAATACTTACAACAGGACCCAAGATTCATTCAAAGATCTCCATGCAAGACCGAGGAATTTATGCATGATTATCGACCCATTATGTTAAGAAGGACCATACTATCACCAACCTCCATTATCTGCTTGAAAACCCCCTATTGCTTTTTATTTGCTGTTTTATATTTTCTTGATTAAATAGATAAAACTAGTTATAGTCCTGAGAGAACGACACTCGAGTCATTCTGCTGCTACACTACGGTTTTCGTTGTAGTTGTGGATTGCCTTTGGCTAAATACAAATATTATTTGCTGAATCGAGACCTGACAAATCTCCGTTCATCAATACCCTAAACCCTTTACCCTATAACCTATACCCTAAACCCTACACACTATATCCTAAACACAACCATGAACTTAGAAGTGAACTCAAGCAATAATAATAATAATAATAATAATAATAATAATAATAATAATAATAATAATAATAATAATAATAATAATAATAATAATAATAATAATAAAAGTTTATTTTCATAAAAAGAATAATAATAATAATAATAATAATCATAATAATAATAATAATAATAATAATAATAATAATAATAATAATAATAATAATCCCCTCGTTCTAATAGAAGCTTCGTAGTTTGACTTTTTTCGGTCAACGACTTTAAACTTTGACTCTCGATTACTTTTAAACTATAATGGTAAAATATGTAACAAAATTATATTATGAAAATTTAGGTTCTATATTTTCATAATATAATTTCGTTAAATACTTTATTATTATAGTTTACGAGTAATTGAAAATCAAAGTTGAAGCTGTTGACCGAAAAAAGTCAGCTACGAAGCTTCTGATAGAACGAGGGGATAATAATAATAATAATAATAATAATAATAATAATAATAATAATAATAATAATAGTAATAATAATAATAATAATAATAATAATAATTTTTCGTTTTGTCGTTTTGCCGAATAATAATAATAATAATAATAATAATAATAATAATAATAATAATAATAATAATAATAATAATAATAATAATAATAATAATAATAATCTCCAGTGTGAGCTTCTTCTTCTTCGCAATTGTGCGGGGGTGGCGAAGTTATCTTATGCTTTGAGGACCTGCCCTCCGATGGCTTGTGGTGATGCTCTAGTCCAGTTTGATCTTGCCTTGCGTACTTCTTTGGAGATGGTCGTTACAGGTTCAGGGCCTGGTTTCGGGGATTGGCAGTGGCGGATTTCCACCCTTCCCATCAGACTTGGCGGTTTGGGGGTCTTATGTGCGGCGGATGTCAGTCAGTATGCTTTTCTCGCTTCTCGCTTGCAGACCAGCTCCTTGCAGGATAGGATTCTGCTGCGATCCGGGGTTTTTTCTTCTGGTCCTACCCTCCAGATTGCTCTTGACAGTTTCACGACCTTTTGTGGTGTTGATGTGCTCCCTGTTTCATCTAGCTCTCCTGCCCCCCAGTTTATGAAGTCTTTGGCAAAGAGTTATTTTGGAGTCATTGATGCACAGTTGCCCTCTCGGTTTGGGTTGAGTCAGCGGCAAAAGGCTCTTCTTAGTTGCATTCGTGCACCTCATGCGCAGGATTACTTACTCACCATCCCTATTGATGGGTTGGGACAGCGGATGAACCCGCGGCAGTTTCGGGCTGTGTTGTGTTATCGTCTTGCAGTACCTTTGTTCCCTGATGGGTCCTCTTGCTCGAGTTGTCGTGTGCGACGGATGGACCAGTGGGGTGACCACGCTGTCCATTGTTCTAGTGAGGTTGGGGTGAAGTTTCGGCACAACCTTGTGCGTGATACCTTGGCTGACATCTGTTCAAGGGTTGGAGTGGTTGTGCGAATAGAGGCCCCTATGGGGTTCCTCTCAGATGATGGACGAGACCTTCGCCCGGCCGACTTGTTATTATACAATTGGTCCCACGGTCGGGACGCCTGCTTGGATGTTACGGGTGTCTCTCCCTTTGCTGGGGGGGGGTTTGGATTCTTGGGTTCCTGGCGCTGCGTTGCAGTCTGCCGTTCAGAAGAAGAAGAGCAAGTATTCTTCTAAGTGTGCAGAGCACGGCTACTCTTTCATCCCGTTTGCCTTCTCCACCTTTGGGGAGCTTGATGCGGAGGCCTTGGCTATTTTGTCGCGCCTTAAGCGCTTGTGTGTTAGCCATTCCAATGATGTTAGGAGTGGTGTTTTCCTTTTTTCTAGACTTAGTTTTTGTATACAGAAAGGGGTGGGTGCACAGCTCGTCTCCCGACTCCCTTCCAATTTTGTGTGAATAATAAAAGTCTAGTTTATAATAAAAAAAAAATAAAATAAAAATAATAATAATAATAATAATAATAATAATAATAATAATAATAATAATAATAATAATAATAATAATAATAATAATAATAATAACAATAACAACTACTTTATCCATCGTAGTGAGACATTTTCAAAGTCATGAACGTGTATCCTTGAAAGATATGTACTATCCAGAATACGCACTGGAAGAACAAGTGGTTAATGGCTTAAACGATAACGCATAAGCCGTATGTAAACACACGACATTGTGCCAGTATATATAGTTGGTTATTACATTTGGTTTAATACTTATAATAGTATTAGTCATAACCTAACATGGACTAAACTTAATGTTGCGTTTTGTAATACTCTAAATAAACCCTAAACCCTATGCCCTAAACCCTTATACCCTGAACCCTAAATCTTGAACTTGAAGTAAACTGAAGCAATAATAATAATAATAATAATAATAATAATAATAATAATAATAATAATAATAATAATAATAATAATAATAATAATAAGGATCGTTTTGCTCTGGCGATCGGCCCGCTCTGCCCGGCCCTCTCCGATCGGCCCGCTCTGCCCGGCCCTCTCCGATCGGCCCTCTCTGATGGCAATTCGCTCGCCATCTTGAACGGGTCCGATCGTTTCTTCACAGGTAAGCGGCTCCGCCCCCTTATGCGCGGCTGCTCGGCGATTTGGGACCGTAATTTCCTTCGGTTTGCGGCGGCTCCGGGCTGGCGTACAGCGGCGCGGCCATGGTTTTGGGACCGTTTTGGGACCGTTTTTTTCCCCTTCTTCTCGTCTGGTTTCCCTTTGAGCTGTATCTACTGGTTTGTCTGGTAAGTTTCTTTCGGGCCGTTTTGGGTTCGCTGTTCTGTTCTGGGCGACCTGCTGCCCTTTGCCTTGGTTTTGTGTTTGTTTTCCTTCTGTGTTCTGCGTGTGCCGTGCCATCTGGTGCCGGAATTGTGCTCTTGTTCGACCGGTTTTGAGCTCTGCTGGGCCAGTGTTTGTTCTGTGGTTTTGGCTGTGTTCTGGCTTTTGTGTGTTCTCTTCTTTTCTTCTGTTCTTCAGCATGTCACGGTCGTGTGTTGGAAAAATTATTTGCCCTTTGCGCGGGAATGACAGTTGTGGTGGACGAGTTGGTGGGGCTTTCGCTAAAACATATTTCATCACTCATCTACTCATCTGCGAACCCAACATTTTAAGTCGGATGCTCTGAAAGCCTCCTACAAGGCTCGTATTGCCAGCGACCTATCTCTTTTTTCTGCTTTAGATCTCGCACTTCATCAGGCGGGCATTTGGTTGTGTGGTGATTGTCTTAGCACTCACACTTTCACTAAAAGCTGCAAGCATGTGGATGGGAGTGTGGTCCTTGCGCCAGACCATGCAGACTCTGCTATCCTTGGTATCTCGGCTCCTGTTGGTGCTGTAGGGCCTGTGGGGCCTGTTGCAGGCTCGTCTGAGGAGCTGGGTGGGTCTCATGTTTGTGATGGAGGTTCGGGTCCCCATTGTTTTGATATTGACCTCCTTGACCGTGTCTTTTCGCTGCCTTTGCGGACGGTTAAGTGCATTCCTCCTAAGTTGAGGCTTGGGTTTGCCAGGGTTTTTCTTAGTGCTCTTGACCTGGTCCTTGCGTGCCCAGGGGACTTGTCTGCGTGGGTGCAACTTCTTGTTCTGCCTCGTTGCACCCTGGCTGCTTTTGTGCCGTCTAATAGAGCACAACGTCGTTCTGGAGAGCGGGAGCGGCGTCAATTTGAGAGCATTTCTAGTGCCATTGCACGCTGGAGAGACCCTGGTGACCGTTTGGGATTGGTGAGGGACCGTTTATCTGCTGTTTATTCACCTCCTCGGGGGTTTTCAGAGCCTATTGAGTCTGAGGAGGCTAATTTATCCCAGTGTATGCGCAAGCTGGGTGATGGGCACTTCACGGCTGCCATTAAGGTCCTCACCTCTTCTGGGGATGCTTTGTCAGTACAGAAGGACCTTGTCTTGAATAGGATTCGGAGCTTCCCCAAAGGTACCTCCTGCGGTCGTGATGGTCTCAGAGCCGAACATTTGTTGGATGTTTTAGGGGGCGCTGCTACGGTTGTTTCTGATGGCCTTTTAGCGTCTATCGCTGGGGTCGTTAATCTTTTCCTTTTGGGTAAGTGTCCGAGCCTGGTTGGGGAGTTTATTGCCAGTGCCCCTTTGACTCCTCTCGTTAAGCCTGGAGGGGGTGTTCGACCCATTGCCGTGGGTACTGTTTGGCGGAGGCTGGTTTCTAAGGTGGCCTCTTCCTATGTTGGGAACTTGGTGACCTCGTACTTACAGGATTTTCAGTTTGGTGTTGGGGTCTCGGGTGGGTGTGAGGCTGTCTTTCATTCAGTCAACAGGTTTGTGGAGGCTAGAGGAGACGAGGTTGGGCTCTCTATGCTTTTGGTGGATTTTAAGAATGCATTTAACTTAGTTGACAGGAGTGCCATTCTTCGGGAGACTCGATTGAGGTGTCCGGCCATTTCACCTTGGGTTGAGTTCTGTTATTCTCGGCCCGCTCGGCTTTATTATGGGGACTCGGTTCTTCGGTCGTGTCAGGGGGTTCAGCAAGGGGATCCTTTGGGTCCTTTATTGTTCTCGCTGGTTTTGCATCCGTTGGTCCACGCTATTCATCATTCATGTGAGCTTTCTCTACAGGGTTGGTATCTTGATGACAGCACTATCATTGGTGATACTCTTATGGTTGCCAAGGCGCTCGATATTATCCGTGTTGATGGACCAGCTTGTGGGTTGCATCTGAATGTCGATAAGACTGAGATTTTTTGGCCAGTGGAGGACCCTCGTGGAAGGGTGGCTGGCCTTTTCCCTTCTTCTATCTCTCGTCCGCTTCGGGGTGTCAAGCTCCTTGGGGGCTCTATTAGTGCGGATTCTGGTTTTTGCCTTGATCTAGTTGCGCGCCGGGTTTCCAAGACCATCTCTTTGTTGGAGGCCATCCGCAAGCTCGATGATCCCCAGTGTGAGCTTCTTCTTCTTCGCAATTGTGCGGGGTGGCGAAGTTATCTTATGCTTTGCGGACCTGCCCTCCGTTGGCTTGTGGGGCTGCTCTAGCCCAATTTGATCAGGCCTTGCATACGTCCTTGGAGATGATCGTTACAGGTTCGGGACCTGGTTTCGGGGATTGGCAGTGGCGGCTTTCCACCCTTCCCATCAGGCTTGGAGGTTTGAGGGTCCTGTGTGCGGAGGATGTCAGTCAGTATGCTTTTTTCTCGCTTCTCGCTTGCAGTCCAGCTCCTTGCAGGATAGGATTCTGTTGAGGTCCGGGGTTTTTTCTTCTGGCCCTACCTATCAGTCTGCACTTGACAGTTTCTCGACCTTTTGTGGTGTTGATGTTCTCTCTGTTACATCTAGCTCTCCTGCCCCCCCAGTTTATGAAGTCTTTGGCAAAGAGTTATTTTGGTGTCATTGATGCACATCTGACGTCTCGGTTTGGGCTGAGTCATCGGCAGCAGGCTCTTCTTAGTTGTGTTCGTGCACCTCATGCGCAGGATTACTTACTCACCATTCCTATTGATGGGTTGGGACAGCGGATGAACCCGCGACAGTTCCGTGCAGTGTTATGTTATCGCCTTGCAGTTCCTTTGTTCCCCGATGGTTCCTTTTGTTCGAGTTGTCGTGTACGACGGATGGACCAGTGGGGTGACCACGCTGTCCATTGTTCTAGTGAGGTGTGGGTGAAGTTTCGGCACAACCTTGTGCGTGATACCTTTGCTGACATCTGTTCGAGGGTTGGAGTGGCTGTGCGAAAAGAAGCCCCTATGGGGTTCCTCTCAGATGATGGACGGGACCTTCGCCCGGCAGACTTGTTATTATACAATTGGTCCCAAGGCCGGGACGCCTGCGTGGATGTTACGGGTGTCTCTCCTTTTGCTGGTGGGGGTTTGGATTCTTGGGTTCCTGGCGCCGCGTTGTAGTCTGCCGTTCAGAAGAGGAAGAGCAAGTATTCTTCTAAGTGTGAAGAGTACGGCTACTCTTTCATCCCATTTGCCTTCTCCA
This sequence comes from Plantago ovata, assembly GCA_028274465.1. NCBI lineage: Eukaryota > Viridiplantae > Streptophyta > Magnoliopsida > Lamiales > Plantaginaceae > Plantago > Plantago ovata. Next base: position 48,232,560 of record CM051457.1, read on the forward strand.
CCTTTGGGGAGCTCGATGAGGAGGCCCTGGCTACTTTTTCGCGCCTTAAGCGCTTGTGTGTTAGCCATTCCAATGATGTTAGGAGTGGTGTTTTCCTTTTTTCTAGACTTAGCTTTTGTATACAGAAAGGGGTGGGTGCACAGCTTGTCTCCCGACTACCTTCCAATTTTGTGTGAATAATAAAAGTCTAGTTATCATAAAAAAACAAAAAAAAAAAAATAAAAAAAAAAATAATAATAATAATAATAATAATAATAATAATAAAAGTTTCATTTCATAAAAAAATGATAATAATAATAATCCCCTCGTTCTATCATAAGCTTCGTAGTTTGACTTTTTTCGGTCAGCAACTTTCAACTTTGACTCCCCGTTACTCTTAAACTATAATATATGTAACAAAATTAAATTATGAATATTTAGGTTCTATATTTTCATAATATAATTTCGTTAAATACTTTATTATTATAGTTTACGTGTAATTGGAAGTCAAAGTTGAAGTTGTTGACCAAAAAAATTCAAGCTACGAAGCTTCTGATAGAACGAGGGGATGATAATAATAATAATAATAATAATAATAATAATAATAATAATAATAATAATAATAATAATAATAATAATAATTAAATAAATTTAAACTATAAACATGTTATTAATGATATGTTGGCATTGGTTAATGCCAACATTAAATATAAAATACAAGTTAAAGCAACATTAAACATAAAAGAGACAGTGGGTTGTTAGCATTTATATCAAAAACTTTTTTGTCTGGTATGATTTATACGATAAATTGGAAAAATGGTTTTCATTCGAACGATGCAGCATTGTATATACATCGCTACATCAATACCTCTTAGAGTTATTATCATGGAAGGGTATCCTTGTGACACCTAATAACAGATTAATACCCTTTAGTTCAACAATAACATTTTAGTACCTTTTTGGGTTGACTGCTCAATATTTACAACTTTGCCACCGAGAATTTCATGCCCAAACAAACAAGGCCTTAACTACAGTAAGAAAAATTATTTTCCTTTTTTAATTCTTTTATATATTTTTTTCTCCCTTTCTTCTTCTTCTTCTTCTTCTTCTTCAGAACTCCGATCACCGGAATTTCCGGTGACCGGAGCTCTGCTTTGCTCCCACCGGCCGGAATAATGCAAGCTCCGGTCTGGGAGCACTTAAGCTCCCAGATTAGAGCTTGCAAGCTCCCTGACCGGAGCTTGTAAGCTCCGGTCAAGGAGCTTGCGCAGCTCCCAGATCGGGAGCTGCAAAGCTCAAATCTGGGAGCACTTAAGCTCCCAGGTCGGAGCTTGCAAGCTCCCTGACCGGAGCTTACAAGCTCCCTGACCGGAGCTTACAAGCTCCGGTCAAGGAGCTTGTGCAGCTCCCAGATCGGGAGCTGCAAAGCTCCGATCTGGGAGCACTAGTGACAGATCGATCGGTTGTTAATTTTAGCAACCACTTTTAGCGACGGATCGATCGGTTGCTAATTTTAGCGACCGATCGGTCTTTTAGCGACGGATAAACTCCTCTAGCGACGGATAAACTCAGTTCGCTATAAAGCGCACGTAGGGCGTGGAGGTTCAGCGACGGATGACTCATCCGTTGCTAAATAGCGACGGATGACTCATCGGTCGCTGTTTTTTGCGACCGATGAAGTCTATCGGTCGCTATTCAGCGACCGATGAATTATCCGTCGCTAGGCGTTGACCCAGTAAAAAAAAAAGAAAAAGGATTTTGATATACAGCGACCGATGACGTCATCCGTCGCTATTTAGCGACCGATGGCTCCATCCGTCGCTAAATAGCGAATATATATGTCTGAGACGCGAGTCTCAGACATTAACACACACAGAGAAGCTGCTTCCTCCCCGTTTTTCTCACCGGCGACAACACATCCTCCCATATCTTCTTCATTTCTTCACCATTTCCATCAATCTTATAGTCATTTCGAAGCTCTTTCAAGCACGAACAAGGGTGGTTAGTCAATTGCGTGATTCTTTCAAACTTTCATCCGCAATCAAGGGTATTAACTTCGATCCCTAACTTGTTTAGATTTGGGTATTCTTCATTTTTTTCCTATTTCAATGAATTGTATGCATTCTACTAGTATCTATTATGTTGTGTAGCTCAACTTAGGGGGGATGCACAAGTTTTGGTTGGTGAATTGATAGATTTGGGATGAATTGGGTATTTTGGAAATTGATAATTTGTTTTAGGAATTGGGACTTTCTTTTAGGAATTGATAGTTGGAGTGTTGAGACTTTGTTTCGGATGAATGGAGACCTAGAGTTGAGTTGTAGTATGATTCGGCCATAATTATAATTAGTTGTTAATGAAAATGTATAACTATAATCGAAATATAAGTTGATAAATTCTAGTGGTTAATCGTAGTTGATAATTTCACCATAGTTTCGTATTATAAGTATTTGTAGTCATATTTAAAAAAAATTATAAGTATAAAAATAAAGAACTCATTGATAAATTAAAATGAGTATGTATTATAAGTATTTTTAGTTGTAATTTAGAAATATTGTAAGTATAATGAAAATTAAAAATGGGTAAGAATTGTGGTTATTTTATAAAAATATGATAAATCATATAATTGTTTTTTAAATTACAAGTATGTTAAATGGCAAGTAATAACCTAAAAATAGAAATGAAAAACAACGTTAGCCGCAATGTACTAAACTTCCATTGGCCAGGTTTAGCATTCAATTATGAATCCCGATCGTACTTGGATGTACAGTAGGATTGCAGATGGAATACTTTTGCCTACGTTTGTGCAAGGGGTCAATGCATTTGTCGAATTTGCATTGTCAAAACCCGAGTGTTTGAGTACTAGGATGATGAAGTGTCCTTGCAACCATAAGAAATGTAGGAACCGTAAGTACTTACCCTCTACGGTGGTTGTAGACCATTTGAAGCGTAATGGTTTTGTCCCTAAATATGAGGTGTGGAATCACCATGGTGAGGCAGTTCGTTTGTTGGGGGATTATTATTAGATCTCTGATTTTACATCTTATATTAGGTTGATTATTATTAGATGTCAGTTCCTACGTTGGGGGATATCCTACTTGAGGCTTGGAAAGCCAACTGGCAGTTGGGAGTTCCGCCTTCGGAATGGATGCCAGCTCTCCTTCATGAGTATTGGCAGGCCTACTGGCGTGACCACCCAAATGTCCATCGTCGTTCCTTACTTTATCTCTTAATGACTTTACATGTTTTATATTCAATTGTGTATGTACTAACACGGATCTTTTTATTGCAGATGCCACGACCTAGGAGGCCACGATACCTGACCCCGTAGTCCCAGAGGGATGATACCGACGGAGAGGACACCGGGCAGGGCTCACAGCAGGGCTCCCCTACTGTTTTTGGGACTCCACCTGGGTCGAGTAGGGGCTCGACTGCCTATTCCTCCCTCCACGACCCGTGGGCCCACGTTCCAGACGACGGTTGTCCCTTTCAAAGGCCGGAAGATGGTCTGATGTGGAATGGTCGCCCTGTCCTTTACCCCAATGGAGAGAAGTAAGTATTAGGCATTAACTGATTTACGAACTTTTAATATATATATACCGAACTAACCGAAGGTTTCACTATTGACTTACCTATTCTTCACAAGTTGTATGGGGATCGCGCTGCCAAAGTACTCAGTGGGATAATACGGAACAGGATGATCCCACCGCAAGAGGGTGGCAGCCAGTGGCATTGCATCCCGGACCAAATTAAGGGAGAGCTGTTCGAGCTGAGGGTGAGTTAATAATCGTACATTAGTTACCTAATTGTTTGTGTTGTGAGTGGTATGTTAGCCACTGTACTTGGGTGATATGTTAGTCTCCATTGTTTTAGTGAAATATAGGACAATGTGAGTGGCATGGTAGCCACTGTATGTGAGTGGTATGTTAGCCACTATATTTGAGTGGTATGTTAGCCACTGAACTTGGGTGATATGTTAGTCACCGATATACTTGAATAAATGTTGTTTCCCCTTGTTATATATTTGATACATGTTGTTTCCCCTTGTTATACTTGAATGTTTTTAAGTATTCACCAACGTATGTGTTTCGATGTTTATTTGTAATTGTGTAGAAAGATTTCTTCCTTCCGAAAGCATTGCTGATGGATCTCTGGTGGAGCTTCAACTCTCATAGTAGTGCCCTTTACAAGTGCATGGTTCATAACATGAAGAAACTGTATACAAAGGGCCGTCCACGTACCGATGATTGGCCCGGAGATGAAATTTGGGAGGCGTGGAAGGTGTATTGGGCTAACGAGAGAGTCCAGGCGCAGGCTGACCAGAACACTGATAACAGGAAGAAGCAGCCGAATGATGGGAGCCGTACCCTGGTGACACACCGTTTTGGCTCTGAGTCGATCGCTACAGCACATGTGAGGCAGAAGGTAAGTGTATTAACTTTGTGAATTCATCATTCTTATACTTGTTATTTACTTGCATTTCGAACTTTCTGATGAACGTGTCAGATTCAATCAAATAAATTTGTAATTAGCCAAAGGCAATCCACAACTACAACGAAAACCGTAGTGTAGTAGTAGAATGACTTGAGTGTCGTTCTCTCAGGACTATACTAGCTTTATCAAATCTAATTAAGAATATATAAAACATCAAATAGAAAGCAATAGGGGGTTTTCAATCAGATAATGGAGATTGGTGATAATATGGTCCTTCTTAACATAATGGGTCGATAATCATGCATAAATTCCTCGGTCTTGCATAGAGATCTTTGAATCAATCTTGTGTCCTTGTTGCAAGTATTAAGCACTACGAAGATAGTATGGGTCTGACTCATCAACAACTAACGTCCTAATGTGTTCCGTAATTATTCAACACTACGAAGATAATTGGTCTGATTGGTTAACAAGTGTCCAAGTGTGCATAATGAGCAATACAACATACGAGAATTTTGGTTGCAACTGATCAACGAAATAAAGCAATGACACGGAGTATAATGCGCGATATAGCCATTAGCATGATTATCTTCCCTCGCTAAGAATTCACATACTACCACCAACGATAAATTTAGCTACTCATAATAGGCATGCAATCAATAGCAATCATAGAAGAAAACATATTGAAAGAAGAATAAAATAAGTAGATAAAAACTGTAAGATACAAAATTACCGAAGGTTGTCAATCTCCGGATGATTGCGATCCTACGCGCTCTAATCTGCTATGAAAAGGTATCCCCTAAGCTACGGAACTCCCAGGACAGGCCCTGGGAAGTTCCTACCTAAAACTATAGAGAGAGGTGAGAAAGTAGGCTTGGAAAGATATGATTTTCGGAGAAAAACTTGAGCTCTATATATAGGCCCCGAATTTCCTCTAGGGCGGTTCGCCCGGTGCTGGGGCGGTTCGCCCCCCAGTATTTCGCGGAATTTCTGCGTTTTTCGACGCGGATTTGGATTTCTTCACCTTTTCGGACTCGGTTTATGACTTCTAGTAGCCTTCTAACCTCCAGATTCGGCCCCTAGACTCCAAATCCTATCCGGAAACCTTCAGATACTCCAAATAGGCTTCTGGAACACCAATTCCTTGTAGACTTTAATATAATTTCTCGTAAATCTTTGAATTTCAACCAAAACCTGTAAAATAAAATCTAAAGGGAAACGTGACACTATTCTAATAAAATGTACTAAAATATAGCTAAATTAACATAGATGATAGCTAAAATAGGTGAAAAAGAATCGAATGAAAGTGTAAAATACACATTCATCACTTTCAAACTAAGTATATGATGCTTTCATGTGTCATTCAGTTGAAGGATAAGGAGAGTCTCCTATTCACCTTGTTCTCGAGATCTCAGAAGGCCAAGGACGGACAGTGGTTGTGTGACGACGCCACAACAATTGCGGTAAGTTCAACAATACATGTGTTTATTAAATACTGATGATTTCATAACTAATTAACAACATAACTAACACCTTATACTCTTGATTTATAATTTTAGACGGCCTACGAGGACAGGATTCGTAATCAGGATCTCACTGTTGAGGAAATGAATGCCATTTTCCTCGAGGTGAATCCTCCAGACGAGAAGGGCCGTCGCTTGGGATTGGGGAGTGCAGCAGCCGTCCCTGAATTGGACTCGAGGCCGACTCGTCGTTCCCGTGCCAGTACATCTTCAGCAGCAGCTTCCGCTCGAGAGCAGGCCCTCTTACTTCAGTTGCAGGAGAAGGATGAGGAGGTGAAGAGGCTAGTTGCGGAGCAGGCTGCGCAGAAGGCTAAATATTGTACTATGTTTGCTGAGCTGTATGCGAAGCTGGGGATGGATCCACCTACCTCTCCATGATCCTCTATCCTTTTCGACTCTATTTACTATTTTCTACATGAATACTGTTTACACTATGATATTATTTTGGATTAGTATTGTGTACGTATGATTATTATTATATGTATGGAGGGTTTTGGTACATTTATTATGATTTTTTTGGATTATTTTTTGGTTTATTTGGTTTATAAGAATTTCTGTAACATGTTGCTTAATTGAACAGGTTGCATTTTATTTTGGTTCTCATTATTATATCTAAAAAATTAAAAAATTAGCAACCGATGACTTTATCCGTCGCTAGGAGCTCCAGCGACGGATAAGTTATCCGTCACAAATCTCTCCGGAGATCCAGCAATCCGTCGCTGGATCTCCGGGGTCTTTTGTGACGGATAAGTCATCGGTTGCTAAAAGTCAACCTCCTTATCCGTCGCTAATTAGCGACGGATAACTCATCGGTCGCTAAATCGCTAGCGACTAACGGTTTAGCGACGATGATTTCATCCGTCGCTAAAAACACGGATCGGTCGCTAGCGACTTTTAGCGACCGATCGGCATCATTTAGCGACGGATGGATCTGTCGCTAAATGGCCTGATCGTTGTAGTGTAATTTGATTTGGATGATTTCACTACAGAATAAGACGAATTGATGGAGATAAGATTGATAAGTTGTCAAACCCTAATCGTACCAAGTTGGTACTGAATTGGATCGAAGTGTCATCCACGGATTGCTCCCTCATATAAAACTTCCCGCCTTGCGTTTCTTCTTCAGCTGCAAACGCTATGTGCTTGTCTTGGACGCTCCAACACGATCTAGGCTTGCTACGATCTTCTCTTCACAGAGTTGTTCTGCATGGCTTTGTTTCCTCTTCTTCTCAGCTAGTTCTTGGACTTTGTTCTCTAATTCTTGCGCTTGATCACCATTTCTAACACTCCCTCTTAAATTGGAGTGCAAATGTTTGTAACACCCATCTTGGGAATACATGTACCAAGTTTTCTTCTGTAACAGGTTTTGTAAAAACATCTGGTAATTGATACTTTGATGAAACATTCTTTACATTCAGTGTTCCATCCCCCACTTTTTATTTTATGATCGGAAAATTCTCCTACAACATGGGAATGGTTCAAATATTTTTCGTCTGATCATCCGCCATCACACTTCCAAATATGGTAGAAAAAGTACCCCACTGGCTCAACGCGCTTTCATTATGTGGCCCTGAAATTCAAAAGACAAACACACTTAGGAGCAGTTTGTTAGGGAATCAGCTTTACAGGAATCCTAGTTGTGAGTTGTGACCATTTGGGCAAATACAGACGTTTTCAAATATGTATAAATACTTGTATGGTTGGTTAATTAAACATTTAAAAAATATATATATAAGGGAACTATTGTTTATGAAATATAATTATATATATTTTCAGAATTTTTAATAACACGAGTAACGGAGGTAGAGCTGAGCAGAAAGTGGACCGGACCGAATATTCGGGTTTGGTCCAGCCCGGACCGCATACGGTCCGGTCTTCGGTCCTAGAAAGTTCTAAAAATCGGGTTCGGTCCGGTTTCGATCCAAACCCGGAAATTTCCGAGCTGGACCGAATTGACCCGGAAGTTCATTTTTACTCCCTTGATGTCAAACCCTAATCGTAATTTTTTTTTGAATTATCCCTTGATGTCTCTAATACTTATCCAACCCCAAACATAAAATCACAAATAACTCACAGAAACCCATCTCCTAGATCTCCATCTTCAAACCAAACCATGCGCCGCCTCTCCGTCACACTTCCGTCATGCCTCCGCGGCTTCGCCTCTCCACCACACTTCCGTCACGCCTCCACCTCTCCACTTCACTGCTGCCCCTTCATCTTTATCACCACAACCTCTTTCTTGTTCAATTTGGATTCATGTCCCCAGATCCAATAGATCTAGTGCTCAATAGAAGATGGAAATAGAATTAGAGCTTGGAGATGAAAGGAAGATAGAAATGGAGTTAGAGGTTGATGATGAAAGGAAGATGAAAATTGTGTTAGAGCTTGGAGTTGAAAGAAAGATAGAAATGGAGTTGGAGGTTGAAGATGAAAGGAAGAAAAGCCACTGGAAGCAATTAAGAATTCAAGATTAGCGTGCCCTTTGCTCTTTCTTTGTCTTATATTCTTGCTTTTTTCCTTTTTTTTTTTTAATTCCAATTTCCAAACAACGGTGAGAGATTCGGTCTTGACTGGATTTGACCCGGAACGAACAGAAAATTCCGATTCGGTCCGTGTGAGACCCGATTATATACAGTCCGGTCTTCGAGTTTCAAAAAGATTACCCATTACAATCCGGTTCATTTTGGGTCAGTCCGGTCCGGTCCGGTTTTGGACCGATGCTCAGCCCTAAATGGAGGGAGTATACCACAATGCTCTAAATGACTAAAACCCATCAAATCCACCACATTTCTTCATTTTTGGATTCCAAAAGCTCATCCAAAAATCCCAAAACATACCCCTCAAATCCCTAACCTTTTCTCAGAAACACGAACACCCCTTTTCTTCTTCCTTAGCCTCCTCCACTCCACTCCAGTGCTACTCACTCGCTTCAATCTCTACAAATTGGCTGATACCGTAGCTGTAAAAGTGCTTTCCGGCTAACAAAAATGGAGAAGATGCCGTGTTTGCTGCCTGCCTGCCTGTGTGAGACTCAGTTACCAGTCTTCCAAACAACTCGAGCTCATCCGTCTTCAATTTGACGGTAAAGTCGCTGTGTAGTTTCAGAATGATCAATTAATTTATGTCATTAGCTTTTCTACTAAGTTGAACTAACTACATTTTGGATGGACGCGATTTTTAGGCATTCAATTCGTGGTTGTTGTGTGAATAGAATAGAGGAAAAAAGGATCGGGGATTGTTAAGTAAATCAACCGAAAAGGTCGTTTGCAATGTTGTTACTTCTTATATCACACACACACGTTCATATGGATGGAGCATATAGGCTTGCCTCCTGATATTGTAAGTTATAGTACAGTTATATTATCAGCAAGGCTATATATATATATCACCTGATTCAATTATTTATTTGTCATTGATATAAGGCCTTGTCAAAATATATGGCTTTATCATAGATAAGATATTTGCTTGAATGAAAGATGAAAGGATTGCAATTAAAAGATGAAGAACTTGGTTTATTGATGTATGCGGAAGATTACAAAGCAGAGCAAGCCTGTGGCTTCTCTTTATACTACTACAGTGTTTCCCTAGTCCCCTAATTGATTACAATCAACACACCATAATCTAATTAATAATACAAGGATAAAAAGCTATCAAACAATTCATCTAAATCATCTCATACTAGCTGACAAATCAATAAGATAAGCATGAGGCCATAACTTGTGAGCCTAATAGTACAGAAGTTACTATCTTAGTAATGCAAAATAATGCCTGCATTTCCCTCCAATACTTCAGTTCGGTGTCTTCTGGGATGGATTAGGGCGACCTGTAGCTGTCTTCTTCACGCGCTTGACTGACTCGACTTAGGTTCTTCATTTTTCCTTATTCTCTGTTTTATTCGCCCAGAGCTTTGATGCTCTTGAATCTCATTCTATTTTTCTAATACTCCCCCTTAAGTTGGGAATGTATGTTAAGGAATTCTCCACTTACCAAAGAATTAATAGGAGATATTTTCTAGAAACGGACTATATTATTTATTTACTATCACATAAAAATCTCACATGTAGTTTTATTTTAATCCCAAAAACATCAAATAGCCTAATGAGCCATACAACATCACAACATGTGTGAGCAATGGCTATATTCTCTGCTTTTGCAGTGAAACATCCAACTCTTTGATGTTTATTGGATCTCTAGCCAATCAATGCATCACCAAACAAGATAATATGTCTAGCAAGTGATTCTCCATCAAAGTATGGATCACAACATGCTATCCAATCTTGATTTGTAGTGACAACTTTTATTTTTAAAGAAAGTCCATTTCCTATATTGTTCTTCAAATATTTCACTATTCTTAACAGACCTTCCACTTTAATTTTCATTGGTTTTTCCATGAATTGACTTATTATGCCCACAACATATGAGATAGTTAGGTATACTTATAGTGAGATATAATAATTTTCAATTAATCTTCTGTATCTGATTGGTTCTTTATGCAGTCATTTTCCCTTTTTTTTTTTTTTAAATTATGTTCTTCCCTTCTTAATAAGCACTCAATTTGTGATTCTACTTTATAGGATTCACTGCTAGTTTGCAGCCTAATAATCCAACAGATTCAATGATTTATGAAGCATATTTTCTCTGGGAGAGATGAAGATATGAATACCTTTTGTTCCTCTTGTGATTTCCAATCCAAGAAATAATTTCAGCTTCCCAATTTAGTTCTCTGATTTCGAACTTCTTTTGCAAATGCTTGATTCTTTAACTGCCTGATGTGATCATAATAATTGTTTCCTCCTACAATGATATCATCTACATACAGTTAGAACCACTGTAAAAAACTTCACCAATCTTGTATTCATTCTTAGATCGCTTAAAGTCAATATGAACTAAATAATTGGTGAGTTTTGTCTGGATGACTGTTTGAGTACATAAAGTGATAAAGTGACTTGTGCAATTTGATGATTCTCCCCCTGAATTGAGAGAGACCTGGAGGAAGTGTCACATATATGTTTTAGGTAAGTTCACTATTTAGTAGAAGACTGGGCACATCCAACTGTTCTAAGAACCAATTTTGCTAGTTTTATTAGCTTCAAGGGCTTTCAATTCCTCATTAATTGCATCTCTCCAATGACTATGTTTAATTGCTTCTTCATGAATAGAAGGTTCCTTTATGATTGATAATTGAACAGCATATGGTTTATGTGTCTCAGACAGTTTATCATATCCCAAATATCTATGTAATGATATAGAGTGCTTTCTTTCTTGATTACATTTGATCTGGGAATGTTATAATGATGAAATAATCTTATTTTCTTAGGTGACTCAGTCTTCCTAGTTGAACTTGTGTCGCTTGAGATTGAACTCTAGCTTCTCTAGTAGACTGAGTTTCCTTTACAGATGTTTGAACTCGTGAATTTTTTCTTTTTGTCAGTTGCCAGTTCTTCATTGATTTCTTCATCCAGTTCATCATTGATTGTTTCATTGTTTCTTTCTATGTCAGGCTCTGAGTTATTTTCTTATCTGTCTGAGATCACTTATTCTTCCAGTTGAGGTTCTGCATTATATTCTTTAGTGGGATTTGTTACAGTACCCTCATTCTGGTGTTGATTTTCAGCCTGTGTTACTACCCATTTCATTCTAGATATTCTGATGCATCATCTATAATTTCTCCAGGTGAATATATTATTGATTTTTCTGGACATTCTTTCATTTCATTTTCCTGAGAAAGGAAATATGTTTTCTGCAAAGTGCACATCTCTAGAATAGAAGGTGTGTCTCGTTTTGAGATCATAGCATTTGTAAGATAACCAATGAAAATTGCTCTTTTTGATTTAGAGTCATTTCTTGTTCTTTGAACTGGCAATGTTGAAGCAGAGCAAAGACATCAAAACACTCTCATATGATGATATGGTGGTGTCTTATATACAGTGCTTCATAAGGTGATTTTATTGATATACACCTTGGGATTCAAAATATAAGTTAGCTGGGAAGGATTCATAATTAACTGAATGCTTCATTCTTGTATCAATGATTATCTCCCCCTTTCTGCAATTTTGGAGATTGCTTTTTGCTAAATATTTGCAGAATGTTTTAACATCCCATTCATTGGGTGAATTGGCTTTTCATTCATAAACAAAGGTCTAGTAGTTTCCATTTGCACTCATGTCACAGCATCTAGTATCTAGACTGCTGCCTTTTATAAATCCAAGGAGGAAGTGTATGAGTATTATATATATACAAGAAATCAGCTGATGAACAATATGAAATTGCATGTGAGTGTTTAGACAAGTAAGAAATCTATATAGTCTATAATACAGACCATAATCTATTGATAGCCACAAAACAGGAAACTCAAAGAGTAAGGCATAATGTCAGTCAGCTCTATCTACTGATTCATTCATTGAAACTTTGCCTTCCAATTTCCACATGCTTATTCAAGACACTTGTGTACTACGTCGATCATTGATCGTAATTTTATATATATGCAACTCCTCTTTTAACAGATTCTCACAGTGATTCTTGTTTTTATTTGATCACTGAATCTGTTCGTAACCTTTGAGAGAGATGATTTGCATAAATAGACATTTGAGTCCAGTGAATAATATATTATGAAATGAATTCATTACAACGGAATGATTTCTATAGCAGGAATAATAATCAGTGTTACAACTACAGGTCTTCAAGTAATAGTTATGAAATGAATCCATAATAATAATAGAATGATTTATGCATGTGCTATAGCAGAAGCATGAACAAGTCTACTAGAACTTTAACTGTAAGTATTTCAAACAGATAAATAAGCCCCTAGTAACTCATATTTTATACTAATAAATCGACACGCAACATACTCAAAGAACAAGGCAGTGAGATTAAGTACCTGAATCAGAATATGCTAGCTCCAGCAATTATTCCAGGTGCCCCCAACAAGATTAACCGCAATCCTTGTTATGATTTTCCGCAGCTGTATTGTATTTGGTGATGAGAAAGCCTTTCTCCCATCTCCTCCATGTCCATCTACAGAGAAGTTCTTGCTCTAGAATCTAGATCTGCGAATCTTTAATTGTCTCCCCAGATCTTGAAGCTAAGCTTGTCATTTAATCCGAAATGGCCGGGTCATGCCCTATTCCGATGTGGTAAAGGACTGCGGCAGCCTAGTGGGATTTGTGGGTTATAGGTTTATTCTGCCCGGATCTGAAAACTAATCTTGTTGTGCATGGCGCGCTTGCGCTTCGCCCGTGAATATGCACCGACATAAATTTATGTCTTCTTGAACTTGAGATTTGCAGAGACCACGGGAAAGCTCTGTTTTGAATTTTCTTGATTATTCTTCAAAGAAACCACGGGAAATCTCTGGGCGTATGAGTGTGGATCCGATTATCGGAGTTTATTTTCCTGTTCTCAAACTTGATAATACAACGATAGCATACACTCAGTTGTGTTGCTTCGAGACGATCATAAAGCCCAGCAAGCCAACAACTTATCCATCTGGTTAGAGCAGAACTTTCAGATGTGGTGATTTAAGGATGGTTTGATCCAAATCTACCAGTATAGCAGTGTATTTTTCTTCTTAAAGCAGAGATGAAAAGAGACACCATAGAGAGATCAGCTTATCTTCTTTTGTGCTTTCTCAATAGACTGGAAATGAGCAGATTTAAAGCCTTTTTTCTTTTTTGAGAGATGAGCTTATGCTTATCTTCTTTTGTGCTTTCTCTTTAATCTCAATAGACTGGAAACGAGCACATTTAAAACCTTTTTTTTTTTTTACTTTGTTTCTCCTTCTGGTTTTACGAGATAGAGATGAACGATTTTTGGATCTGATATGACCTTGGAATACTTCAATTCCGAGAGAGACCTGGTGAGTATTAGATCTGATTATTACCCTCTTTCTTTGTTATTTTGTGCCCTCGTGACACATATTTCCTTCCTTTTTTCTTTTTTTTTTTCTTCTGTATGTTTACAGAATGATCTTATCTTGAGTGTTTAATTCACTCTTTTCTCATCTTGTTTCACTGTGAATACTTCTTCAAGATTGATAATATCTTGAACAATATATGATTCAAGGCTTACTCATGCCTTTCGAATCTCTGCTGCTCTCATGTATCAATATGAGTTGACACAAATCTGGTGGTATACTGATTACCCATCTTGGGAGCATTGCAATCTATTTTTCAAGCATAGATTTATTTGCTAGGATCAGACCTAGGCTCATGATACCATACCATGTCAAAATATATGACTTTATCATATATAAGATATTTGCTTCAATGAAAGATGAAAGGATTGCAATAGAAAGAGAAATAGAAAGAGAGAAAGATGAAGAACTTGGTTTATTGATGTCTGCAGAGGATTACAAAGCAGAGCAAGCCTGTGGCTTCTCTTTATAGTACTACAGTGTTGCCCTAGTCCCCTAATTGATTACAATCAACACACCATAATCTAATTAATAGTACAAGGATGAAAAGCTATCAAACAATTCATCTACATCATTTCATACTATCTGACTAATCTAAGATAAGGATGAGGCCATAACTTGTGAGCCTAATAGTAGAGAGGATACTATCTTAAGTAATGCAAAATAATGTCTTGATGCATTTCCCTCCAATACTTCAGTTCGGTGTCTTCTGGGACGGATTAGGGCGACCTGTAGCTGTCTTCTTCACGCGCTTGACTGACTCGACTTTAGGTTCTTCATTTTTCCTTATTCTCTGTTTTATTCGCCCAGAGCTTTGATGTTCTTGGATCTCATTCTCTTTTTTTAATAGCCCTTTCGCAGGAAGAGGAGATTAATCGAAGCTTGTAAATTGTTTGAAGGAATTTGCAAAGTAGCCTGATCGGTGCGTGTACACTACTAATCAATGTTATTAGCTTTTCTAAGTTAAATGTGTTCTCATATAACTTGTTGCATTTTGGATGGAGGCTATTTTTTGGAATTCAATTCGTTGTTAGCCAGGGGGATTTATTTTATTATTTATTGTGATATGTGTTACTTACACTATATTTTTTTTTTTAGAAGCAGGAAATGGTTTTATTCATAACCAATCAAGGAGCTATAGCTCAAGTTGAAAGCTTACAATCAGAGAAACGTACACAGAAAAACTAGCAGCAGCAACATAAGGGGAAAAAAAAAAAAAAAAAAAACGTAAGGAATTCTGACAAAACTAAGAAAATCTGGAAAAAAACAATCCAAAGACATCGACTCAAGCTGCTAAATCAACCAGGTTCTGTGTAGTCAAAGGGGAGAGAAATGAATCCTATTGCGTCGAACACGAAGGAGTGACACAGTTTATGAGCCAACTGGTTTGCTTCCCGCCTAATATGTTGAACTTTAACGTTTTCAAACTCGCTCAGAGAACTCTGTATTGCAGAGTAAATATTTCCAGTTGTAGCAAACTGCATTGTATTATTTATCAAGTCCAGAATAACTTGGAGTGCGTCCCCTTCGAGAATGATCCTCCTGCTGTCCAAACGCTGCGCTAATTCCAAGCCCATCTGTGCTGCTAATAACTCTGTCGTAACCACATCAGGATGAGCCTTCAGCTTGCGCCGCTGCCAAGCCAGAACCAGACCAGTATGGTCTCGACAAACTGCAGAGATGCCTCCAAACGAGCCATCAAACGGGACTGCGGCATCAAAGTTAACCTTTATTACCCCCACAGGTGGTGATTGCCATGGACCCAGCACAGTGTGTTGTTTATCGATGAACTTGCCAACAGGCTGGTACGCATTAGACCTATGAAATTTAGTGAAATTCCATACAAAGTTCACCGTTTCCATGGGCTCGCAATCCTGTTCTTCAAATTTGCGGCTGTTTCTAGCATGCCATATGCTCCAACAACATATCACAAATAATTCAAACTGCTCCCCATCGGATCGCAGACGAACACCAGTAATCCAATGCCAGATATCTTCTGTGGCAGCATAAATAATATATGTAGGAAACTGCACCAAGGCCCATACCTGTCGAGCAAAGTGACAATCGCGAAACAAGTGAAGTAGCGATTCTGATTCAGTCCCGCAGATTTCACAATTTGGCAGAGATGAGATGTGCCTCCTACACAGTTCATGGTTTGCAGGGAGTATACCATGGAGAAATCTCCACAAGAAATGTCGAATTTTTGGAGGCACACGTATTGACCACACAAAGTTCCAGTTACGGGATAGAGGATGAGAAGATGTACCAGACTGATCTGCAATAGCTTGACTTTTTAAGGTCATTGCAAGCCTGTAAGCGGATTTGACCGAATATATCCCCGACTTTGTGTGGTGCCAAATCAGGACATCATTATCGTTAGCATGGGCCAAGGGAATTTTCATAATCTCCTCGATGTCCTCCTGCCAAAAAAGAAATTGAAGTATAGATAAATCCCATTCGTGTACATGAGGATGAATTAAAAACGAGACCTGTAAAGGACCTTCATGAAACAGGTCTGGAGTTTTTGGTTTAAAAGAATTATTGACCGAAATCCACTTGTCATCCCAAACACTAATATTTTCCCCATTTCCAACTCTCCAGCGCATACCTGTATTCACAAGATCCTTAGCAGCTAGAATGCTTTTCCACGTAAAGGAGGCATTAGCATTGGGCCTAGCATCAAAGATATTAGAATGGGGAAAATACTTAGCTTTGAGTAATCTACTTAAGAGGGAATCAGGTTCGTTAAAAATTCTCCAGACTTGTTTACCAAGTAAGGCAAGGTTGAAAGCTTTTAAATCTCTAAAACCTAAACCCCCGTCCCTCTTACTCAAACATAAAGTATCCCAACTAACCCAATGCATATTCCTATCCTTACCATTACTCCACCAGTATTTGGAAATAAGAGACTCTATTTCCTTAAGCAAGCTATCAGGTAATTTAAAGCAAGACATAACGTAAGTAGGGATAGCATTTAAGACAGACTTTATCATAACTTCTTTGCCCGCCTTCGAGAGAAATTTTCCTTCGAAAGATTGAATCTTCTTCCAGACCCTTTCTCTCAACCAGGCAAAAATTTCTTTTTTGTTTCTTCCCAAAGAGGTTGGAAGGCCAAGATACTTTTCATGTTTTTGCACAATTTGCACATTCAAAATATTTTGGATTTCAGCAACAGTATTAGCCTGGACATTCTTACTAAAAACCACATTTGACTTTTCAAGGTTGATTACTTGGCCAGAACCCAAGCTATAAACATGCAGAATATGCATAATAGCATGCGCAGCAGTAAAGGAAGCTTGACAAAATATCATAGTGTCATCCGCAAATAAAAGATGAGAAATCTCAGGAGCATGCGCATTAAGCTTTATGCGTTTTATTAGGCCCCTATTAGTTGCAGCAGCGAAAAGAGAACATAGAGCTTCAGTGCAGAAAAGAAAAAGATAAGGAGATAAGGGGTCCCCTTGTCTGATTCCTCGTGTAGGTGTAAAAGGGATTGACTCAGTTCCATTCAAGATCAGAGAATAAGAAACTGTACGAATGCATAGCATAATTATTTTTATAAAATCATCATGGAAACCAAGCTTTTGCATAAGTTTTTCCAGAAAAAGCCACTCAACTCGATCATAAGCTTTGCTTAAATCTAACTTTAAAGACAAAAAACCTTCTTTCCCTGTAATTTTACGTTTCAGATAATGATTGAGTTCATAAGAAACTAGCACATTATCAGTAATCAGACGACCAGGAATAAAAGCTGATTGAGACTCACTAATTAATGCATCCATATGAGGCTTTAGTCTATTAGTAACGCACTTAGAAGCTACTTTAAAAACCACATTACTAAGACTAATAGGTCTAAATTGGCTGATAACATTTGGGTTCTTGCATTTAGGAATCAAGATAATATGAGTAAAATTTAGTTTAGTATCAAGAACTCCATTATTAAGAAAGTCTAGGACACAACTAGTTACCGAGGCTCCAACAATTGACCAAAATTTCTGGAAAAACAAAACGGGGAGGCCATCAGGGCCAGGGGATTTAAGGGGATACATTTGGAAAAGAGCTTTTTTTACCTCATCAGTAGAGTATTGTTGACAGAGTTCCAGATTAAGCTCCGCTGAGACTTTGGGGACTATATATTCCAGGGTTGCGTTAATATCATCTTCAGAAGGCTGAATAGTACTGTAAATCTGTTGGAAGTAGTTAACTGCAATCTGACCCATACCTGGAGGATCTGTAATCAGCTGCCCTTGATCATTCTTCAACCCCAGAATTTCATTCTTTGCAGACCGCCGAGAGGCTTGAGTATGGAAAAAGCGAGTATTACGGTCCCCCTCCTGTGCCCATTGTACCTTAGCTCTCTGCCTCCACATAATAGTTTCTCTTTCAATCAATTCCTCCAGCTCGGATTTCAGCAAAGCAACTTCGTCGCGTACCTGTTGTGTGAGCTCGATCTCCTGGAGATCCCCTAACTTCTTTTTGATCTGCTTTATACGACCCTTAACCGCCCCAAAAGAGCTCCGACCCCAATTCGTCAATCCCAGTTTACAATTGACGGCTGCATCAGTGAACTGCAGATCGGAATCCCAACTATCCGCTACCACCTTCTCTATCTCACTATGCCGGATCCACATGGCTTCAAACTTAAACCCAGATCTGTGTGTATGTCGATGAGGTCGCTGGGAGTGAAGGGAAAGTTTGAGGGGGTTATGATCCGAAAAAGACGCTTTGAGATGGTAGAGTGCGGCTGATGGGAATAATGCTGACCAAGTCGACGAGCAGAGCGCTCTATCCAGGCGGCATCTAATAGTATGAGGGTAAAGTCTTCTATTTGTCCAAGTATAGTGGTATCCAATGTAGCCCATATCACGTAAACCCACCGATTGTATGCAGTCCCGAAAATCTCAAATACGATATGGAGCTACCTGTAAACCACCCATCTTCTCATCTAAGGATAAAATCTCATTGAAATCCCCCATACAGATCCAAGGCATATTTGACATATTTCCCAATCTCCGTAGAAGATTCCAGGTAAATTTCCTTTTATTCACATCGGGTTCCCCGTAAAAACCCGTAAAACGCCAACAATCATCACTACTAGGTAACTGAACTAAAGCATCAATATGGAAATTGGAAAAACTTTGTAAATCTACACTAACATCTTTCGCCCAAAGAAGTGCTAAACCACCAGACTTTCCTTGAGCAGCTACTGAGAAACCAAATAAATTAAACTTTTCTTTTAACTTATCCACTTTACGGACCGATAGTCGTGTCTCCATAAGGAAAATAAGTTGGGGGTGAGACTCTCGAATCAAGTCTCCAAGTTCCCTTACTGACCAAAGACCCCCCAGCCCTTGGCAGTTCCACGCTAAGAGACTCATTGGTGTAGGCGGGGTTGCCTTGCAACCTCCGCCTCTGGTCCTATTTCATGAATTTGAATCCCCTTGTGCGAGCGCTTAGGTGGTCTCTCAGAGTCATCAAAGTCCATATCATCAAAACTTGGGGTGGTGTCCATTGGTTCTATTTGTTTAGCCTTATCCGCATTCGAAGGTCTGCCTCTGCCTCGTTTCTTAGCACCAGCACCCAACTGGGAAGCAATCTGTGATGGTGGTTTGTTTGGACGGGTGTTCTGGTTTTTTTGTCGGTTCCATTTATTTTTCTGGCCAGTACGTTGTGTGTTGGGTACTGGAAATTGAAGGATATAGTGTTGTGGTTCTGGGTAATAGTTGGTTGGGCTCTGAGGATATGGATTATGGGGGGGGTACGGGTTATATGAGCTTTGGGTCGGTGGATATGGGCTTGGGGGGTATGAGCCATCAGAGTATGGAACGATAGAGAGTGGATGGGGGAGTAACGGACCAGTGGTGTTGGGCTCGACGAAGTAGTCTGGTGTGGGTTGCCGATTGGGCCATGTGTTGGGTTGCTTTTTGGGCCGTGGATTGGACTGGGAGGCTTGGTTTGAGGTTTTTGGCGTTGACTTGCAGAAGATGATGGAAGCTGTTTATTAGGGTCCAGAGTATGGTGCGGCTGGGGAGTAATAGCCTGAGCTTTCTGTTGGAGAGGATCAAGGGGGGGTACAGGTATAATACTCTTTTCGGTAGGTAGGTCAGAGCTGGTTTGACTGGGCGGATTCGATGGGGTTGTTCCCACGTTGTTAGCTGGTGGTTGAGATGAGGTTGCGGTATTCCGGGTAGAATTTGAACCGGTCACTAGGTGCTGGAATCTCTGAACAAACACTGGAATCCCACGGCTACTTTTCGTATCGCCCCCAAAATAGCGATTACTCTGGGGATTGTTTGGTGGAGCTCGCAACCACTCACCCCAAGGTAAAGCTTCCTCAGAAACATCGCCCCCTGCAGCTTCAATATCAAACTGAACCCGACAGTCCTTCAACAGATGACCAATAACGCCACAGCGATAACAAAAATTAGGCAACCTCTCATACGAAAAAGTAACAAGGGCATAAGATCCATCCGCAGATTTAACTTTTGAGGCACGTTTAAGCGGCTTTGTAACATCAATACGGACCTTAATTCGCATGATTAAATCACCCACAGTACCATTATCTTTCTGAATATACTGAACAAAGGTTCCAAGGAATTTAGCTATAGCTTTTGCCATTGGTAGATTCATTCTATCTAAAGGTAAATCAGCAACATGTACCACAAATACAGTATGATTAAGATCAACTGACCTCGGGTCTTCACCTCTCTCTATATGGGCCAAAACAACCAGATTCTTCTCAAAGGACCAGGGACCATTATCTAACACCTTAGATTTGTCCAGAGCATGTTGAAACTGAAATAGCAGACGTTCCTCATTAACCTTTATGATTTCCATACCATGGAAGCAGCCCCAACTGTTACGCATAACCCGCTGGAATGAATCAAGATGAATCGATCTCTTGGCGAAGGTTCGACCTACCAGAAAGTGACTAAAGCGGTCATTGGTGAGGGCCCAGGCTTCGATTGGTGCTTCAATCCCTTCTTCTTCGTCATCGAGAAGTTGTAGTTGTCGATTCATCTTAGCAATCAACTCGTCAGCCATATTACCGTAGCTCAGGAATATATAGTCTCCGTGGATCAGTTGGATGCTTAATTGGATAGATCTGCAGCGACCAGAGAGAAACACAGGAAGATAAAACGTAAGAATCAGAAAGGGAGGCGAAGACAGAGTATTAAAACGAAAAAACATAAGAGTCCTGATCGAATTGAAAGACGTAAAAGACAGGGTCAGAGGGTAATTTTGCTTTAAACAGGTAAGCTTTGCCATGATCGAGCCGGACTGTCTGGATAAGATTTGCAAAAATCCACCAGACAATGTAATTTCACAAAACAAAATAAACTCTAAACCGTAAAATCCATATGAAATGGGGGAGAGATCTTCAATGGAAGTAGCCAAATCACTCATACGAGGAAGATAGGAGAAGGGGAGAGAGGGAGAAAGGGTGGAGGGCGGCGGAGCCGCCGTATCTAGTGAGAGAAGGGGGCCATTGCCGTTACTTACACTATATTGAATGTGTTGTTACTTATAAGTTGTAACATATTGATAGATGCGTATTCTACGAAAGGGAATTTAGATGAGACTGATGGTGAATTGGTGAGGGAGAAATTGGTGTTGGGTGTGATTACGTACAATGCGATGATAATTAATGGGTAGGAGCCAGGAGGGAGGATGGTGGACACTGACCGAGAAAGGTTTATTAATGAAATGAGGGGGGAGCGTTTGGTTCCGGATGAGATTGAGTGTAATACGCTTGTTACCCGGGTAGATATTTTGAAGAAGGGAATTTCATTTGGCTCTTGTTTGCATGGGAATATGTTGAGGAAGGGGTTGCTGCTGAATGTGCTGACATATGCTTCTTTGATTAGCATTTGTAAGGTTAGGGAAACTGCCTCTGGAGATTGAGTTCTTTGGCCAGATGCAGGATAGGGGAACTGGCCTGGATTAATGTTTACTCTCAAAAGGGGTTCTTTTCTAAGTTAAATGTCCTCCTAAGGGACGAACGTAATATCTTAAGCAACCGTATATATACTTGTTTATGTTTACAGTTTTTCGCGATGTTCAGCAAGTGGATATCTTCTGAATCAGTTACTTGTCTGTCATTGATACATGGCCTTTGCAGGAAGAGGACATTAAATGAAGCTTGCCACTTGCTGATTTGCTGGTAACAAGTTGTTCTTTGAGGAACTTGTTTCTAAGCATGTCACTCATGATTTGTTGATAGAATGTTGAAGTAACATTGAATCCACAAGCGTGTTTGCTCTGATAAAAGATTTTGCACGACTAATCAACGAAAAAGATCGAGCTTTTCAGGCAATGGCCAAGGATAATCATCAATCGTAAAAAAAGAGTGGCTTCGGCCATGCGCGGGGCTGCTAGATCGTTAAAAAGAGAGTGGCTTGGGCCGTGGATCGTAAATATTGAATTTAAGAGTGTGCTAGCTCTGATAAAAGATTGTGCACGACAGATGAACGGAAAGGATCGATCTTTTTAGGCAATGGGGCTTCTGATCCTTAAAAAAATGGTGGCCCGTGCGATGTTACTTGGGGCGTGGTGCCCAAGGGTTGATTGGACAGAGCTTGTAATGTGGCAGGTCTTCCAGCCAAAGGGCGCTCAAGCCACACTACAAGCCTGCATGTCCTCCTTAGGGACAAACGTAATATCACATGCAACCATATATATACCTGATTATGTTTCCAGTTTTTCGCGATGTGGGGTTATCACCCTTTAAATTTAAGTATTTAACCGTGTTTTACATAGTAAATTCTATAACATATTGGGCTCGGCGTGTCGGCCAAATTAATTCAAGCATGATATTTACTTACGAGTATTAAATATGCCATATTGGGCTCGGCTGTCAGCCCAATTAATTTTATTTTTTTTAGAATCGGCCCGATTATTTCAAACGTGATGTTTTATATCGTTTTTATACATATTCCCCTTCTTTTACACTTTATTAATTCAAACGTGATATTTTATATCTTTTTTTGTAATTCTGGAATCAACAACTAAAGTAAATGCATCATTAAATGAGTTTTGCATCAACTGGACAAGACGATGTAATATTTGACGAGTGCTTAGGGTATATGATTTTGTCCTATTTTTGCCGTAATTACTCTTCTCATTGTGTTATATCAACCACTGAACATTGAAATTATAATATATCAATTTGAATAAATCACTTAAAGGTGCAACTACCGACTAATAATTCAGGACTTTATGGGAAATTCAAATGATAATCTACTGAAAGTCTAAAAAAACATTCGAATAAGTTCCAAACTAACTAAATTAAAAAAAAAAGTCTAAAAAAACATTCAAATAAGTTCCAAACTAACAAATTAAAAAACGGTATATTAAAATTTATCTAAAAAAGAAAAAGACCCACCATGATAAATAAAAATTAGAATTAAAGAAAAGAAATTTTTTTTTTTTAGCAGAAAAAAATCATATATTTCTTCGCAACCAAATATCAAAATACATCCAGATTGTCAAATGGCAAAAGAGAAGAGCCGAAACTGTCCTCAACTACGTTGTGTGCTAAGAGATGTGCAATCTTATTGCAATTACGACTCACAAAACAAAAGGAAAAGGAAGGCAAAGAGGACACTAAATTTTTACTTCTTCCACTATAGCCCCTGCAGCTGACAAACAGACGCTAGCACAGTTCACCTCTTGAATAACACGCAAGCAATCGCCCTAAAAAATTACCTCCTGCCACTGCATATCCAAAGCCAAACGAACAGCCTGCACAACAGCAAGAGCCTCAGCAATCTCCGGTGATAATATATGAGGTTTCTAGCACCGTTTCCAGGCAATAACCTGTCCAAGATGATTTCTGGCCACTACCCCAAGTCCAGCTCGAGTCGCACAAATGGAGGCATCAAAGTTCACCTTTACTGCATGTGTTGAACCAGGCGGCGTCCACTGTTGTTGACTGCTACAGTCCGGTGGTCTAGGAGCTGAAAACTGAGACTGCGCTTCAGGAAATCTAGTTATATACTGTTGTACAAACAGGACTGATGCGTCAGGCTCAAAACCACAGTTCTCGTGCACAATTTTATTCCGATTACTCCATATACTCCAGCTACCAACCACGAAGAACTCCATCTGCTATGTACTAAATTTCGTACGCAACGTACAAATCCACTCATCAGCATCTGTGTCTGAAGTCATAAGAATAGACGAAGGGATGTTAGAAAGGTCCCAAAACAATATTGCAAAAGCAAAATCACGTAAGATATGGATGAGAGATTCATCATCGACATGGCACACAGGACAAACATTATTAACGTTCAAACCACGCTGATGTAAACGACTCAAAACTGGCAAAGAATTTTTGGCCACACGCCACAGAAAAACTTTAATTTTATTGGGCAAAGCAAGTTTCCAAATCCATTCGAAATTCACCCGCTCTGATGTACTACTGCCACCTGCAACGTTTGCGCATTCTATGCGTTTTAAATCCCTGGCCAGGTGGTACGCAGTCCGAACAGTATAAATACCATTCTTGGAAAAATATGGTCAGAGTTACCCCTAGGGTACGCAACGGAATTTCAAAAATTTTCTTAACATGCAGGTTAATTGATCATGCATATAGTGTATATATATCATAGCGTATATATTAAACACGTTAATCAAAAGACTTACAATACTCCAAAAGCAGGAACAGGTATTGAATCGATACGCCAATCGATGAAGTCTTCGTAATAGTCCGGTGAATCTTCTCCTTCGTCGAAGTCGAAGATATCTGCAATATTTTGATTATCTGCAAGACAATAAACGTTAGTTTCCATCTCTTTGAACCTCAACCTTGGTATCCACGGATGAACAACTTATCGGAAAGAATGCTAGGATATTCTTTATGTGGCCAAGAAGATGGGGCGACAATTTCCCTCCGGTGGGAGTGACGCACGCGGCTTATGGAGAGGTAGGGGAGAGCTTTTAATTTTCTCTAAGAAAACTGGTAGAAAGAATGATCTTGAATCAACTGTATTTTAACCATGTCTTAAAAGCTCTCTAATAGTCTACTATATATAGTAGTCAATAGAAGCCTAAAGAATAATCAATTAGACTTCATAAAGGATTAAGAATCTAATTCTTATTGCACAAGGAAACCAATTTAAGTCTAGATTCATTCCCAATCAAATTAGAACTCAATCAGGAAAATCTAACTTATCCCTTGACTTCTAATAGAGGAAGGAGTCGAACTCCTTCCCCTACTACTACTGCTTCGCGCGCGTCTAAGGGGGATAGGTGGGTCCCGATTTTGGGACCCACTAATAATTCTAAGGCAATTCAAACTCCAAGTAGATTTTGCCCATGTGCATATATTAATTCTAAATTAACATATCCTTTCAAATCAAACCTCTATTATATTTCTAAAATATAATCTTTAATTGTATTTACATAAAATACAATTAATCAGCCAATTCAATTAATAATTCCAAATTATTAATTGAGCCATAAATTATTATAATTAATTCCAAATCAATTATAATTCATCAATCACAATTAATTCTAAATTAATTGCGATTCCATCTTCAAGGATATTCGGATAAGCTGAATCACCACATAGTGTGATCCATATGGCCTCATTGTATTAAGCAAGTGCTACACTAGGCAAAATGGAATTCTTAGACGGTTCCATTTGCAATATTAATACATGAGGACGTTTGAGAGGTTTCTCAAAGCAAACCCTTTCGTTGTGATGTTTGTTGCGCTCAACGCGGCGTTGGTAACGTCCCTTCATCTGACTGACTCGAATGCATCTAGGATCGATGAAGTGTCTATCCCAATAATACATCCACGGGCGTCTTCAGTGAGTTGCTTGGTGAATCCAATATCTATTATGACTATCATAATAATATTGATACGCTGGCCAGCGATTTGACCAATCACAACTATGAACGACTATGAGCAGTGCTCTCCTGTGCTACACATGAGAGATGAATCCTTCACAGAAGAACTTATCATCCCCATTTGTATGTAGCCATAATCCTGGATCGTGTCTTGGGTCAACTGATTATTCAGAGCTGACATCGACGGGTCCACCAAGGATATGGGGCAACAAATGTGATGATAAAGTCCTGTAAGTCCAAAGGACGACTGGCATCACTTCGATAACTTTCCGGTTCCCATAGACACTTCGGTGTAGAGTATACATCGATGGGAGTTTCCGGTGGGTACTTCCATTGTTCGGTAATCACCCTTCGAACAACTATGCGGAGTTATGAGAACGTTTCTTGATTGTCCAACAATCCGTTCCGTGGCCGTGGGATCGGCTCACACGTGCTCTAACAAGTATAACCTCCACGCATACTAGTCTCAGTTGGTTCATTCAGACCCTACATCCGAGATGAACCTCGACTAGGGAGAGTTTGGGATAGATGATAACTCACATAGCTCCCACTATCTGTGTGATCGGTCATCTATCCGAGGGGACATGTTTGATATCAATACAGACATGAGTAGAGATATGACATGTTGTATGCCTGGTGTAGTATAAATATGAAAGCGATACTCAATAGTCAAACAAACAAACATATATTATATTACGTTGACATGTGTAATAGTACATATATGCCCTTAATAAGGGATGTCTGCCCTTAATAAAGACTGTCTCTAGGACATATACACTATCAATCTCCCACTTGGACTAGAGCCAGTCACCTTTATGCTTAATACCTAGATTAACATAATGTCTTAAGTGGGCATCCACTGATAAGACCTTGGTGAAAGGATCTGCCACGTTGTCCGTGGTTGAGACACGTTCTATACTAACTTCTCCTCTATCAATAATCTCACGTATAACATGATACTTTCTAAGTACATGTTTGTTCTTGTTTGTAGATCTAGGCTCCTTGGCTTGAGCGACGGCGCCCGTGTTGTCACAATAAATCGTTATTGGACTAGGAGCAGGAACAACCCTCAATTCCTTCAAGAACTCTGAAATCCAGACAGCTTCTTTCGATGCTTCTGATGCAGCAATGTACTCGGCTTCTGTGGCTGAGTCAGCAATCGTGGCTTGCTTAGAACTCTTCCAACAGATAGCTCCTCCGTTCAATTTGAATACGTATCCTGTCTGTGACTTAAAGTCATCAGGATCTGATTCAAATCCAGCGTCGACATAACCAGACATCTTTAATTCTGGTTCTCCACCAAACACCAAGAACATTTCCTTAGTCCGTCGAAGGTACTTAAGAATGTTCTTTACAGCAGTCCAGTGAGGTACTCCTGGATTTTGTTGGTGTCGACAAGTGACACTAAGCGCATATGCCACATCTGGCCTTGTGCAATTCATTGCATACATAATAGACCCTACTGCCGAAGCATAGGGCACATGACTCATTGCCTTTCTTTCTTCATCAGTTTTAGGACTATCCTTAACTGATAGCACGATCCCATGCCTAGCTGGGAGAAAGCCTCTCTTTGAGTCGTCCATCTTATAACGCTTCAGTATTTTGTCGATGTAGGTGGACTGTGTCAATCCTAACATCCTCTTGGACCTATCTCTATAGATCTTTATCCCTAGGATGTAGTTCGCTTCACCCAAGTCCTTCATTGAGAAGGTACTTGATAACCAAACTTTAGTCTCTTCTAGCATAGAGACATTGTTTCCCATGATCAAAATGTCATCAACATAAATGATCATGAAAACGACTTCCTTGTCGTTGTGCCTAGTGTAGACACAGGGATCTTCTACGCTTCTGACGAAGTCAAACGATTTGACATCTTCATCAAAGCGGATATTCCAGCTCCTAGACGCTTGCTTTATCCCATAGATGGATCTCTGTAATTTGCATACAACAGTTGGCCTGGTTTTACTAATAAAACCTTCCGGCTGTACCATATAGACCTCTTCCTCAAGGTTTCCATTGAGGAAGGCAGTCTTTACATCCATCTACCAGATCTCATAATCATAGAAGGAAGCTATCGTAAGTAGAATTCGAATAGACTTCAACTTTGCTACCGGTGAAAAGGTTTCATCGTAATCGATGCCATACCTTTGCGTGTAGCCTTTCGCCACAAGTCTAGCCTTGTGCGTTTGTACCTTGCCTTCGGCATCTGTCTTTCGTTTAAAGACCCATTTGCACCCAATAGGTCTAACCCCTTGGGGCAAGTCTACCAAGCTCCAAACTTGGTTCAGGTATAGGGATTCCATTTCCAATTCCATGGCCTCTTGCCATTTGTCTGAGTCAATATCATTTATTGCCTCTTTGTAGGTCTCGGGGTCTTCCCGATCTGATAAGACAACATCAAGTTCACTGATGTCTTCTATAATAAGGCTTTGCTTCTTAGGTCCTTTTGGGATCCTCTTCGACCTACGAAGCTCGACTGGTGCTTCTGTCGGCGTTTCTGGTGCTTTTGTTTTCTGGCTTCGTGTAACACGAACATTATCAGTGGGCACTGATGCAGCCGGTCGCATGCTGCGACCCCGTTCCCTAGCGGGAGGCTGCTCTTGTGCAACTTGTTGCACATGTTGATTGACAACGGGTTCTATTGGTGTGGTTTCAACTGTTGATCTAATCACATGACTCCCACTGACTATGACATGCCTAGCAAGTGTCATATCATTACCCTTGTCTGCTTCGAAATCTCCCACTGAACTTGAGTCCAAATCAGAAGATTTAGAGCACTCATGTTCGCGCGTGTCAAAGTCTTGAATTTCTTCAAGTTCTATCATATCATCTAACCTCTCTTCTTCGAGGTATTCCGCTTCTAAAAACTTGACGTTTCTAGATACTATCACCTTGTGATCTTCATCATGATAGAATTCATAGCCTCCCGTCTGACGAGGATAGCCTATGAAATATACTTTGACACCCTTGGCATCTAACTTATCAGTGAGTATCAATTTGACTATCGCAGGACAGCCCCAAGGTTTAAGATAGCCCAGTGAGGGTTTCTTTCCTTTCCATAACTCATAAGGAGTTTTATCCACTGATTTAGATGGTACACGGTTCAGAATGTAGATTGCAGTTTGTAGCGCATATCCCCATAGATATTTTGGAAGAGTCGAGAATCCAATCATTGATCTCACCATGTCTAGCAGGGTTCGATTCCTTCTCTCAGACACACCATTTAGTTGTGGTGTTCCAAGAGTGGTCCATTGCGATTGAATTCCATTCTCCTTCAAGTAGTCGATAAATTCTTCACTATGGTATTCACCTCCTCGATCTGATCGAAGAGTGACTATCCTTAGGTTCAATTCATTCTCGACCTCATTCCTAAACTCCTTGAATTTCCCAAAGGTCTCAGATTTATTCCTCATAAGATAAATATATCCATACCTTGAGAAATCGTCAGTAAAGGTAACGAAGTAAGGATAACCTCCACGTGCTTGGACTTTAAAAGGTCCACATACATTGGTATGTATGAGCTCTAAGCAGCGAGTGGCACGAACACCTTGTCCAACAAAGGGTTTGTTCGTCATCTTACCCTTAACACATGATTCACATGTACCATATGATTCAAAATCAAATGGTTCTAAGTAGTCCAACTTCCTTAGTCTTTGAATCCGTGTTTCATTGATATGGCCTAGCCGACAATGCCATAGATAAGATGGATTATTCCTCCTACTTGAAGACGGTTGTTTGTTATGTATTTCAAATAAAGGTAGACTACTTTGCAAACTATATAAACCATTCACTAAGCGAGCTTTTCCATAATACTGGTCATTTAGAGAAAATAACAAGTATTATTAGCAAAACGAAAGGAAAAACCCAATTGTCCAACAATGGAATGGAAATAATATTTCTGACAATGGATGGAACAAAATAAACATTATCAAGTTCTAAACATTGTCCTGATGGTAAATCTATCTTGCAGCGTCCAACGCGTTTGGCTTCAACTGGATTGTCGTTCCCAACATGCAAGTCGATTTCACCTTGCTTGACTAGCCTGTGTTCAATTAGCCCGTGCACATTATTACAAATGTGTGAGCCAAAAGTTGTATCTAATACCCAACCATTGGAGTCAAAAGTAGTCATGTTCATTTCAATAATAAACATAACTGAGCTAGAAGCCGGCGGCTTCTTAGCTTGATCTGCCCTTAGCTTAGGGAAATCTTTCTTCCAATGCCCTTTCTGCTTACAGAAAAGGCATTCATCTGTGCGTACCTTTCCGCTCCTTTTGAACTTCCTTTTCTGGTTCAGATGCTTAGGTCTATCACTCGAAGTGTTAGCCTTGGCTCCCGACTTTCCCTTACCCTTAGCACCTTTGTTTCTCGGGTTTGGGTTGGACGGTTGCCCAACATACATGATCGGTTTCTCCTTCTTAGGAAGAGTTTGATCATATGTCTTCAGCAGATTATGGAGCTCGGGTAGTGTAACGTCCTTCGCATTCATGGTGTAATTAATGATGAACTGTGAATACGAACTTGGCAATGATTGAAGGACAAAGATCACCATGATCTTATTCTCCAGCTTGACACCGGCATCGGCAAGCTTTTCAAAGAGACCAATCATCTTGAGAACATGTTCAGACATGTTCCCTCCTTCATTGAGCTTGCATCTGTGTATCTCTTTGATCAAATCAACTTCAACACTTCTGGTTGTCGTCTTAAAGAGCGACTCAAGATGCTTCAGCATCTCATACGGCAACATGCTTTCATGTTGTCTCTGCAGCTCATTGCTCATTGCCGCCAGCATAATACACTGCGCGGATCTAGCATCCTCTTGATGCTTATCAGCCTTTGCCTTGTTGGCTTAATTCCAAGCAACAACTTGATCGGCAGTCTGATTCTCTGGACACACGGGAATAGCCTCGTCCAAGACGTACTCAATATTTTCGTACCTCAGCACCAAACGAATATTCTTGATCCAATCTAGGAAGTTTGGTCCGGTCAAAATTTGCTTCTCTAAGACAGCACGGAGCGAGATACTCGCCATTTCGGTTTTTCTAAGGAGAAATAGTATAGAACGAAAATAATAAATCAACTATTGAAATACTATTTCTAAATACACAGTCAACATAATTAAACAACAAGGTCCTTTAGCTGTTTAGCTCCCACTATTTTCACATATGATTGCCCCCAAAACAAACATACGGGTAATGTCCAACAAGTTACCGTAGTGGCCAAGATCCAAATCCATAGTATGCTATACTCCAACGGGGGCTGGTCGCATAACATAATATGACCGGTAGGACTATCCAATTGCGTCACACAACTCTTGGGTGTTAAATCTAATTTTACCAGATGCTCTACATATTGTACCTATCGAGGTCGCTAGATACAATGTGCAGTAAGTTATAACCATAGGCTTACTCTAATCTGACGATCACTGCGAGTCTGCAAAACGAGGTCGCCAATACAGGGAAACGCAATGAAAGTTCAGAATTAAAGCACCCCATGGAAAGCATCTCAGAAACACATACGTATACATATTTCTGCACTTATATTGGTTGGGGCTTGTAGCTTGAGGGTTGTTATCAGTCATCTACAAACAAATAAGGGCGCCGCCTACCCATCATGCATGAGCGATCTACACGTAATGGATGCCGCCTATCCATTCTAGTTTTGAACGCGGTCAAGCACATAATGGGCGCCGCCTACCCATACATAAAAATATGCGGTCCGACGAAAAGTAAAATACATGGTATTTAAACATGCATTGTCAAGCAATAGCATATTGAGCAATTAAACAAGTAGTAGCCTATGTGGATGCCAAATGACTTCATAATTTCATTATGAAAATTATAATTGAAAGTATATATGTCCTAGAGACAACCTACGATAGGGACGATATGTACTTGATCACATTCAGTTATTGTTATTTATTTATTTATACATTAATAAATACAATTGGCAATGCATTTTATGAATATATATATGTTTTGGTTGTTTGAATTATTCAATAAAATGTTCCCAAGGACTTAAGGTAATCACCAAGTTAGTGGGAGCTTGTGTGTCAATAATTAAGTCCTAAAATAAGCCACTAGCTGAAGGTCATTGAGATATGGGATACCAATGATGCGATTGAAGCTAGCATATGTTGCATTAGATCCTTCGAGGATGTAGTAGGTCTCACTGCTACGAATGAACTTGGTTATTCATAATGAACATATGAACACTTTGGAGAGTGTTGGCATACCCAACCGAGAAACCATTTGGTAAAGCTATTTGAGTGTCTATGGTAGTATCGGTGTGTAGGGTGATGTTAGTAGTCCTTAGACTTGAGGCCAATACTACATCATATGTGAAATAATGTACTTTGACCATGCGCAATGCTTGCACTCTTAAAGTAGGGTAGATACGACATGCGTTGGGTACATTAGGAAGCATATGGTATGAGTGATTGGGCCAAGATAGGATTCATTCCTCCGTAATAGATACAAGGAGAGAATACTCACTTCTCATATTTAGTGCGATCATAAAACCGGTGGCCACCGTATGTGAATATGTCAAAATGGTGTTTGGACATAATTCATAGATCGACTAATAAGATTGAGAGACCATGAATGGAGTTATTGGAATAGACACATAACCATATTCTAGACTCATTCGAGTATTCGTGAATGAAGGGACCGTATCATCAAAGTACCCTACGCTACAGGTGGTTTGTTTTCCTCACAAACGTTCCTTGCATATTAATATTGTCTGATAAATTGTCTAGGAATTTATTATGACCTTAATTAGATTGTTTCTTAATATGCAAGGCCCTATGGGTCACACTTCACGGTGGTGTTTCTACAAATGAGCTATGTATATTGGATTAAATATTAATTAGATTAATATTAAATTATTATACATAAATATAATAGAGTTATTATTAATTGGATTAATATTAATTTATTATGTGTGGAATATATTGTAAAAATATAATTAATTGAATTGAATTGGATTTAATTAATTAATTGAAGACTATGCACTTGGGCGGGATTTGAGTCAAGGGCCCAAGAAGAAAAATTGACTGAGGAATCAGCTGGGCCAATCGGCCCAGCTGATCACTAGCCTGGCGCGTGCATGGCACGCGCCAGGCGAGTGATGCTTGGCGCGTGCAGTGCACGCGCCAAGGCAAACGAAATAGGGGCAACTTTCAGCTTCCCCACGTGACCACTCCCTCTCTCTTCTTCTTTGACTGATTTATTTAGTTTGACTAGGAGATATTATTTATCTGTTTGTTAGTGAGATATAGACTATTGTAGTCTCCTAATCAGTAAGATTTACTTGGATAAAATCTTACGTGATTTTCTGAACCAACTTACTGACTAAATCAGAAAGAAAGAAAGAAGTCTTCTATTCTATTCCAACGTAGAAAATTCTCTCTGACAGTCAGAAAGAAATAATTTCTCTCAGAAGCTCAAAACACAGAAGAACATCCTAGCGTTCTTGGTGGATACACTGCCCGTGGATACCGAAGTCTAAGGATACAAGGAACCTGTTGATGAGCAATCTTGGAGATTCCATTGAAGAAGATTTCATCTCTGACGAAGAAGAAATCAACCAGCCGGACGAGGAGATTGCAAGGCTTTGTTTGGAGATTGAGGAACAGCTACCCGGTCAATTTGCTTATCTACTAGAGGACACGTAAGTGATTTCTTCCAGTTTAATAAACAGTATAGTCATATCAGTTTTAGTGAGATTAAAATTTTTAAACTTCCGCTGCTTAGCCTTAGAGGCAAATTTTCTCACTTTTACTAACAGTGGTATCAGAGCTAGGCTGATTCATGACTATATTCGTTTATGATTTATATTTAATGTTGTTGTGAATTATTATATGTATGTAAATATATAAAATTTCCAGATTCTTTAATTGGATTTAAAGAAAAGAAAAAATGGGTTTTATTATTGCATGTATTTTATTTCCTGATTCTTCATATTAGATTTAAAGAAAGGAAATAAATCACATTAGTATTTATTTTCCAGATTCTATTTATTGGATAATTAGAAAAGGAAAATCAAAAAAAAAGAAAGAAAGAAGAGTCATAGTCGACTCTTCTCTGTCGACTAAACAAACAGAGGGACGGTGGAGCTTGGCTCCACCACCGGATCTTGGCTCCACCGCCGCCCTCCTCCACCGCCATCATTCCTCTATTCTCTTCCTCTTCTCCTCTGTCCCTTCAAGATTCAACTTGGGTTTTTGGTTTGAAGCTTAATGAGCTTGAATCTCCATTAATGGACATTCAAGCTTTGTAAATTCAATCCCAAATGAAACCTTTACAAAGAGGGAGAAGAGTGATATGAATATGAGGAAGATGAATCAAGCAACATACGGGTCGACTGGAATCGACCCGGTCGATCGGAATCGACCCAAACGGAATTGGCCGTTTATATAAAAAAAAAAAAAAAATTGTTTTTCGATTTTTTTGGACAAATTGATTGCTTGTGAATTCATCTTGGATGATATAT
Organism: Plantago ovata; assembly: GCA_028274465.1. NCBI lineage: Eukaryota > Viridiplantae > Streptophyta > Magnoliopsida > Lamiales > Plantaginaceae > Plantago > Plantago ovata. The sequence goes on from CM051457.1 coordinate 48,266,755, forward strand.
TAGGTTTAGAACATGATTTGGATCTTCAATTCGAAGTTAAAGATGATGATTAAAGTTTTTGGAAACTTTGTTTGGTTACAGGGACCCAATTGAATTTTTTCAGAAAATTGGTGGGTGGCTAATGAGCAAGGAAGACAACTCCAGGGACTTGTCCTCCAATTTGACAGATTCTGTCTTATTGGGGCTCAAGCCCCTGAACTTCTGTCCCTTGCGGATTTGCCCCACAATTTGTTAAATATTTTCATATTAATCCCAGAAATTTAATTTCAGCTTTCTTCGAATTGTAAATAGGCCCCTGGAGTTTTAGAAACTTGTTATTTAATTTATAAATGGTTTAAAAATTACATTTAAACCCTATTAATACTTTGGAAAGTAATTAAAATGTTTAGAAACATAAATATTAGTTTATAATATTTAGTAACATGTTTGTTAGTTTATAAATAGTTTATAAACTACATTTTAATAGTAATGTAATGCTTTGGAAGATTATATTATTATTAAAACTTGTTTTAAATGTTTTGGAAATTCTTAGAGAATTTATAAATTAGATTTTGATTTACATATAATGATAATGATCCACAACAACTACTTATATGCTCCAACATGGTTGTATCATATGTATTGTATGTCTACATGAGCAATTTAATTATTTAAATATTGTATTTAAATATTGTTAGTCCGCATTTATTGTATGGGTAGGCGGCACCCATTAGTTTCCGGACCGCATCTGTCATATGCATGGGTAGGCGGCACCCATTACTTGCTAGTCCGCAATTGATATGTATGAGTAGGCGGCACTCAGTACTTGTTAGACCGCATTGCACGAGCCTTGGGTAGGCGGCACGAAAGAGTAATTCCAAAGGGATAATGCTTTAGATTCCTACCGAAAAAGACACCATTATGTGATGCATGTTAGGGATCTTGGTCAAGCGATTAAATACCCCATTTAAAAGTTCCCCAACCAATTTAAGTCTCGAGTAAATCGCATGATGTCACCCATCATAATTGAAGGTTAAATGGACTTACTAATCTCATGAGTAATATGCACCATAGTGCTTACTCTGTTTGCCGTAAGAAAGTTGCTTTCATAGGACCATTGTTGGTGCCGTGTGATGGTTATGACTTACTTGAATTATGTCGAGTCGCCATAGCGTCAGGCATAATTTAAGGACATCGATCAAAATAGTTTTGATCAACCAAGAGTTGTATTGTACAATTGGTTTGGAGACCTACCTGTTTGACTATTATAGTGATCAGCCATAGCTGGGGCTATAATAGTGCAAGCATGGATCTTGGCTCACTACAACAATTATAAGATAATCGTTCGTACTCTCTATAGGGGTCAAGAGTATGTGAAAATAGTGAGAACTAAATAAAGCTAAAGTCCTAGTTTATTTAGTCGCTGATTGTAATCATAGAAATTAATTTTAGAGTTTTAATTTCAGTTTTATTTATTTACTTCTCTAGGTCTGAAAAGATGGCCAATTTATCCATAAGAATGATCTTGGAGAAATGCACTCTTACTGGTCCAAACTTTATGGATTGGATCCGTAACATTCGTTTGGTGCTTAGGCAAGAGAAAATTGAGTACGTCTTGGACGAACCAATCCCCACTCCTCCTACTGCTGCTGCTGAGCTTGCTAAGTTTGACAAAGTTGCTCACCAGAAGCACAAAGATGATGCTGCTAATGCACAGTGTGTTATGCTAGCTGCAATGACTATGGAGCTGCAAAGGCAACATGAAAACATGATGCCATATGAAATGCTCGTGCACCTCAAAAGCCTCTTTGGAACTGTTTCAAAGAGTGTTGAATTTGATCTTCTTAGAGAAATCTTCAAAATGAGGATGTCTGAAGGAGGAAATGTATCTGAACACGTGCTCAAGATGATTGGACTCATTGAGAAACTGGCAACTGCTGGAATCAAATTTGAGAACCGTGTTTCAGTCATCATCATCCTTCAATCATTGCCGGATTCATATTCCACATTCATCATGAATTACAATATGAATGCCAAAGATGCTACACTTCCTGAAGTCCACAATATGCTTAAGACCTATGAACAAGCTCAACCTAAGAGGAAGTCTGTTATGTTGGTTGGATCATCTACGAAGGCTCACCCTAAGGGCTATGGCTCAAAGGGTAAGACTAAGCAAACCAAGAAGCCAAAGATTGGACATAAGGCTAAGGTTTTTAAGCGTAAGGCTGGAAATCAGAAGAAGGTGGTGAACATGGAGAAGGATACATGTCTTTACTGCAAGCAGAAAGGACACTGGAAGAGAGATTGCCCAAAGGCAATTGCTGATGGAGTTGTGACCACGCATGGTGCATCTGGCTCCCATCAAGGTATGTTTGTCATTGAGATAAATATGTCTACACAAAACTCGAATTGTTGGGTATTAGATACTGCTTGTGGCTCACACATTTGTAACAATTTGCAGGGGCTCATTGATAGCCGACAGGTTAGACCAAGGGAAATTGATCTACGCGTAGAAAATGGATCGTCCGTTGCTGCCCTACGTGTTGGAACTTATAGATTAAATTTACCCTCGGGTTTTGTTTTAGAACTGAATAATTGTTATTTCGTTCCTTCTATTGTAAGAAACATTATTTCCATTCCTATGTTAGACAATGAAGGGTTTTCCTTCCGTTTTGCCAATAATAATTGTTATTTTTCGCATAATGGTATTGATGTTGGAAATGCTCCTCTTATGAATGGTTTGTACTTACTTGAATGTAGATATAATTTATTTCATATATAAAACAAACGACCAAAGCTTGATAATTCAAGAAATATCACTTACTTGTGGCATTGTAGACTTGGTCACATTAATGAGACAAGAATTGCAAGGTTAAGAAAGTTAGACTATTTAGCACCATTTGATTTTGAATCATATGGGAATTGTGAATCATGTCTTAAAGGAAAAATGATCAAGAAACCTTTTTCCGGAAAAGGTACTCGTGCTAAACAAGTACTTGAGTTAGTTCACTCTGATGTGTGTGGACCTTTTAAAACTCAAGCTAGGGGTGGGTATTCTTACTTCATAACCTTTACCGATGATTTCTCTAGATTTGGCTATGTGTATCTTATGAAACACAAATCTGAAGCTTTTGAGAAATTCAAAGAATATAAGGTTGAAGTAGAGAAACAACTTGAAAGAAGTATTAAGACTCTTCGATCAGATCGAGGAGGAGAATACTTAAGTAAGGAATTCTTGGATTACTTAAAGCTTAATGGAATTCAATCACAATGGACTCCACCAGGAACACCACAAATGAATGATGTTTCTGAGAGGAGAAATCGAACTTTGTTAGACATGGTAAGATCCATGATGAATTTCACAACTCTTCCAATCTTCTTATGGGGATACGCGTTACTAGACTCAATATATATTCTGAATAGGGTTCCATCCAAATCAGTCGAGAAAACACCATATGAGTTATGGTATGGCAAGAAGCCAAGTCTTTCACATATGCATGCCTGGGGTTGTCCAGCATATGTGAAAATAATGCTCGCAGGGAAACTGGAACCCAAAAGTGAGAAATGTTATTTTATTGGATATCCTAAGGAAACCAAGGGTTACTACTTCTATCTGCCTGAGGAACATAACATCATTGTTTCCAGACAGGCTGCCTTTCTGGAAGATGATTATGTCTTCAAGCAACATAGTAGAAATGAGATAGAACTCGAGGAAATCCAAGAACAAGAAAATAACATTGAGGTTAATGAATTGTCAAATAGTTATGACAATGATTCAGTGGGAGCTCAAGGAGGATCTTATGGCTCGAGCACATCTCTGGGAAGATATCTGCCAGCCAGTGGGAGCATTTTAGGAAATTTGACTAATTCCCAAAATACCCCTACCGAGCCGACATTGATTGAACCGACTGGAACGGTTAAACAGGTCATGTCGGAACCAACTCCCCAGGATACAGTTGCAACCGTTGCACCTGAACCACGTGCAACTGTTGCATCTGACCCGCCTTCAACTGTTCAACAGATTGAACAAGTTGAACCATCTCACAATCAGAATATACAACCAGTACAACCAAACAAACCCGCACTCCGTCGGTCTAAAAGGTTAGAAGTGAGAGCTTCCAGGAAGATAAGTTTACTCTTGGAGGATGACAAGTTTGAACTTGAGTTATCTCACAAAGATGACCCTAAGACTTACAAAGAAGCAATGTTGGACATTGATTCAAGAAGGTGGCAAGAAGCCATGAAATCCGAAATAGACTCAATGTATGAGAATCAAGTATGGGACTTGGTTGATGCACCAGAAGGGGTTAGACCTATCGGTTGCAAATGGGTTTTCAAGAGGAAAACAGATGCTGATGGCAACATACAGACATACAAGGCTAGGCTGGTGGCGAAAGGTTATAGTCAACGATATGGTATCGATTATGACGAAACCTTTTCACCAGTAGCCAAGCTTAAGTCTATTCGAATTTTACTTGCTATAGCAGCATACTATGATTATGAGATTTGGCAAATGGATGTGAAAACTGCTTTCCTTAACGGAAATCTCGAGGAAGAGGTGTATATGATACAACCTGAAAGCTTTACATCTAAGTCAAATCCCAAATTAGTTTGCAAGCTAAAGAGATCCATTTATGGACTAAAGCAAGCCTCAAGGAGTTGGAATATTCGCTTTGATGAGGCAGTCAAATCGTTTGACTACATCAGATGTGCGAAAGATCCATGCGTTTATGTTAAACGCAGCGATGCTGGAATTGTTTTCATGGTTATATATGTTGATGACATATTAATCATGGGAAACAATGTCCAAATGTTACGATCCACAAAGGAGTGGTTATCTAATACTTTCTCGATGAAAGACTTAGGTGAAGCCTGTTACATTCTTGGAATCAAAATTCATAGGGATAGATCCCGAAGATTGTTAGGGTTGTCACAGTCCACATATGTCGACAAAATAGTGAAACGCTTTAATATGGATGGATCCAATAAAGGTTTCTTACCAGCTAGACATGGCGTTGCTCTCACTTCGAAGGATAGTCCTTCTACATATGAGGAAATCGAACACATGAAAAGAATCCCATATGCATCAGCTATTGGATCTATCATGTATGCCATGAATTGTACAAGGCCAGATGTGGCATATGCGCTTAGCTGTACTTGTCGACACCAACAGAATCCAGGTATGAAACACTGGACAGCTGTGAAAGCAATTCTTAAGTATCTTAGAAGAACTAAAGATTCCTTTCTGGTATATGGTGGATAACAAGAGTTGCGAATGAGTGGTTATGTCGATGCTGGTTTCCAATCGGACCCAGACGACTACAAATCACAAACTGGGTATGTGTTTACACTCAATGGTGGAGCCGTCACTTGGAAGAGTTCAAAGCAATCCACCTTGGCTGATTCTACGACCGAATCCGAGTACATTGCTGCTGCAGAAGCCTCAAAGGAGGCTGTCTGGATTTCAGAATTCCTAAAGGAACTAGGGGTAGTTCCTAATAGTAGTCCTATAACGGTCTACTGCGACAACGAAGGCGCTGTTGCACAAGCAAAGGAACCAAGATCCACTAACAAGAATAAGCATGTACCTAGAAAGTATCATCTAATTAGAGAGATGATAGCTAGAGGAGAAGTATCTATAGAACGAGTTTCCACTGAGAAAAATGTGGCAGATCCTTTCACCAAAGTGTTGAACATTGATAAACATGTTAGACATTTCAACAACATAGGTGTTAGACACGTAGGTGATTGGCTCTAGGCCAAGTGGGAGATTGAAAGTATATATGTCCTAGAGACAACCTACGATAGGGACGATATGTACTTGATCACATTCAGTTATTGTTATTTATTTATTTATACATTAATAAATACAATTGGCAATGCATTTTATGAATATATATATGTTTTGGTTGTTTGAATTATTCAATAAAATGTTCCCAAGGACTTAAGGTAATCACCAAGTTAGTGGGAGCTTGTGTGTCAATAATTAAGTCCTAAAATAAGCCACTAGCTGAAGGTCATTGAGATATGGGATATCAATGATGCGATTGAAGCTAGCATATGTTGCATTAGATCCTTCGAGGATGTAGTAGGTCTCACTGCTACGAATGAACTTGGTTATTCATAATGAACATATGAACACTTTGGAGAGTGTTGGCATACCCAACCGAGAAACCATTTGGTAAAGCTATTTGAGTGTCTATGGTAGTATCGGTGTGTAGGGTGATGTTAGTAGTCCTTAGACTTGAGGCCAATACTACATCATATGTGAAATAATGTACTTTGACCATGCGCAATGCTTGCACTCTTAAAGTAGGGTAGATACGACATGCGTTGGGTACATTAGGAAGCATATGGTATGAGTGATTGGGCCAAGATAGGATTCATTCCTCCGTAATAGATACAAGGAGAGAATACTCACTTCTCATATTTAGTGCGATCATAAAACCGGTGGCCACCGTATGTGAATATGTCAAAATGGTGTTTGGACATAATTCATAGATCGACTAATAAGATTGAGAGACCATGAATGGAGTTATTAGAATAGACACATAACCATATTCTAGACTCATTCGAGTATTCGTGAATGAAGGGACCGTATCATCAAAGTACCCTACGCTACAGGTGGTTTGTTTTCCTCACAAACGTTCCTTGCATATTAATATTGTCTGATAAATTGTCTAAGAATTTATTATGACCTTAATTAGATTGTTGCTTAATATGCAAGGCCCTATGGGTCACACTTCAAGGTGGTGTTTCTACAAATGAGCTATGTATATTGGATTAAATATTAATTAGATTAATATTAAATTATTATACATAAATATAATAGAGTTATTATTAATTGGATTAATATTAATTTATTATGTGTGGAATATATTGTAAAAATATAATTAATTGAATTGGATTGGATTTAATTAATTAATTGAAGACTATGCACTTGGGCGGGATTTGAGTCAAGGGCCCAAGAAAAAGAATTGACTGAGGAATCAGCTGGGCCAATCGGCCCAGCTGATCACTAGCCTGGCGCATGCATGGCACGCGCCAGGCGAGTGATGCTTGGCGCGTGCAGTGCACGCGCCAAGGCAAACGAAATAGGGGCAACTTTCAGCTGCCCCACGTGACCACTCCCTCTCTCTTCTTCTTTGACTGATTTATTTAGTTTGACTAGGAGATATTATTTATCTGTTTGTTAGTGAGATATAGACTATTGTAGTCTCCTAATCAGTAAGATTTACTTGGATAAAATCTTACGTGATTTTCTGAACCAACTTACTGACTAAATCAGAAAGAAAGAAAGAAGTCTTCTATTCTATTCCAACGTAGAAAATTCTCTCTGACAGTCAGAAAGAAATAATTTCTCTCAGAAGCTCAAAACACAGAAGAACATCCTAGCGTTCTTGGTGGATACACTGCCCGTGGATACCGAGGTCTAAGGATACAAGGAACCTGTTGATGAGCAATCTTGGAGATTCCATTGAAGAAGATTTCATCTCTGACGAAGAAGAAATCAACCAGCCGGACGAGGAGATTGCAAGGCTTTGTTTGGAGATTGAGGAACAGCTACCCGGTCAATTTGCTTATCTACTGGAGGACACGTAAGTGATTTCTTCCAGTTTAATAAACAGTATAGTCATATCAGTTTTAGTGAGATTAAATTTTTTAAACTTCCGCTGCTTAGCCTTAGAGGCAAATTTTCTCACTTTTACTAATAATAATCCCATACTTATAATCCCTATGAAAAATTGAAAATTTGGACTAGATTGAAAAATCAAAAATTCTATTGACCAGGTAGCAATTTTTGAAAACCCGAAGGACTCAATTGTAATTTTCGAAACCTTGGAGGTGTTAAATTTAAAATTTAAAAGTAGAAAGACTTATTTGTAATAAACAATAAATTGATAAATCACAAATAAGCCCCTTGACTTAATACTAATTAAATTTAACCCCTCGAGTTAACAATAATTACAATTAAATCATATTTATATTCCAAATATAAAATTCAATCCTCAAATATATATATATAAAATATATTTTTTTTTGAAAAATATAAATTCTAAATTTATATAAAAACAAAACCTTTGAAAATCGAATTAATCATAGAATCAATTGCATCCACGTAAACTACAAAATCACATAACATATATACGTATATTCATAATCAATTAACCTGGCTCTGATACCACTGTAAGAAAATATGATCAGAGTTACCCCTAGGGTACGCAGCGGAATTTCAAAAAATTTCTTAACATGCAGGTTAATTGATCATGCATATAGTGTATATATATCATAGCGTATATATTAAACACGTTAATCAGAAGACTTACAATACTCCAAAAGCAAGAACAGGTATTGAATCGATACGCCAATCGATGAAGTATTCGTAATAGTCCGGTGAATCTTCTCCTTCGTCGAAGTCGAAGATATCTGCAATACTTTGATTATCTGCAAGACAATAAAAGTTAGTTTCCAGCTCTTTGAACCTCAACCTTGGTATCCACGGATGAACAGCTTATCGGAAAGAATGCTAGGATATTCTTTATGTGGCCAAGAAGATGGGGCGGCAATTTTCCTCCGGTGGGAGTGGCGCACGCGGCTTATGGAGAGGTAGGAGAGAGCTTTTAATTTTTTTAAGAAAACTGGTAGAAAGAATGATCTTGAATCAACTGTATTTTAACCATGTCTTAAAAGCTCTCTAATAGTCTACTATATATAGTAGTCAATAGAAGCCTAAAGAATAATCAATTAGACTTCATTAAGGATTAAGAATCTAATTCTTATTGCACAAGCAAACCAATTTAAGTCTAGATTCATTCCCAATCAAATTAGAACTCAATCACGAAAATCTAACTTATCCCTTGACTTCTAATAGAGGAAGGAGTCGAACTCCTTCCCCTACTACTACTGCTTCGCGCGCGCATCTAAGGGGGATAGGTGGGTCCCGATTTTGGGACCCACTTATAATTCTAAGGCAATTCAAACTCCAAGTAGATTTTTCCCATGTGCATATATTAATTCTAAATTAACATATCCTTTCAAATCAAACCTATATTATATTTCTAAAGATTATGAAATATAATCTTTAATTGTATTTACATAAAATACAATTAATCAACCAATTCAATTAATAATTCCAAATTATTAATTGAGCCACAAATTATATTAATTAATTCCAAATCAATTATAATTCATCCACAATTAATTTTAAATTAATTGCGATTCCATCTTCAAGGATATTCGGATAAGCTGAATCACCACATAGTGTGATCCATTGGGCCTCATTGTATTAAGCAAGTGCTACACTAGGCAAAATGGAATTCCTAGACGGTTTCATTTGCAATATTAATACATGAGGACGTTTGAGAGGTTTCTCAAAGCAAACCCTTTCGTTGTGACGTCTGTTGCGCTCAACGCGGCGATGGTAACGTCCCTTCATCTGACTGACTCGAATGCATCTAGGATCGATGAAGTGTCTATCCCAATAATACATCCACGGGCGTCTTCAGTGAGTTGCTTGGTGAATCCAATATCTATTATGAATATCGTAATAATATTGATATGCTGGCCAGCGATTTGACCAATCACAACTATGAACGACTATGAGCAGTGCTCTCATGTGCTACACATGAGAGATGAATCCTTCACAGAAGCACTTATCATCCCCATTTGTATGTAGCCATAATCCTGGATCGTGTCTTGGGTCAACTGCTTATTCAGAGCTGACATCGACGGGTCCACCAAGGATATGGGGCAACAAATGTGATGATAAAGTCCTGTAAGTCCAAAGGACGACTGGCATCACTTCGACAACTTTCCGGTTCCCATAGACACTTCGGTGTAGAGTATACATCGATGGGAGTTTCCGGTGGGTACTTCCATTGTTCGGTAATCACCCTTCGAACAACTATGCGGAGTTATGGGAACGTTTCTTGATTGTCTAACAATCCGTTCCGTGGCCGTGGGATCGGCTCACACTTGCTCTAACAAGTATAACCTCCACGCATACTAGTCTCAGTTGGTTCATTCAGACCCCTACATCCGAGATGAACCTCGACTAGGGAGAGTTTGGGATAGATGATAACTCACATAGCTCCCACTATCTGTGTGATCGGTCATCTATCCGAGGGGACATGTTTGATATCAATACAGACAGAAGTAGAGATATGACATGCTGTATGCCTGGTGTAATATAAATATGAAAGCGATACTCAATAGTCACACAAACAAACATATATTATATTACGTTGACCTGTGTAATAGTACATATATGCCCTCAATAAGGGCTGGCTGCCCTTAATAAAGACTGTCTCTAGGACATATACACTATCACTGCATACTCATAGAAGGTATAGGAATCTGTAATATATAATGAACGTCCTCCTCCCGAAATATAGTGCGGATCAATTCCTCGGCCCAAATACAATCAGTGTGGAGTGATGCAACTGTCAAGTCAGGTAATTGATGCAGATCAGGTTGAATAACTAAAGGGTAAATGAAAAAGGAGCACAAAAAATATTGAACCCCAATGCATAAATGCATAAATGAATAAAATTTAATTGAAAACGGAGCATAAAAATTTTAAACGCCACAGAAATTCGAACACATGACGACCCTATCAGGGTCCTTGCCCTCAACTGGAGGTGGTGGCAAAAACAAAGTAGTTGTTGTACTAAATGTAATATATACCCCTCTGTATTTAGATTGTTTGTATATTTATTTTTCTCCGTGTTGTATATTTGTTTAATATTTATCTCATAACTTTATTTATGAGTCATGCCACTAAATCAAACACCACACTGATTAGACTAGCCGTATCGGGCGTTTAATCAAAAATTTGATCAAACCTTTGTCTCTATCCATGTAACTAAGAGTAAGATGAGTTTACACGTTTACTATGAGCAAACGAGTAAACTGTCTTTTTTTATTATTTTTTTTCTTTGTACTTTTTCTTTTTATCTTTTGTAGGTCTAAGATTTATGGAGATTTCAGGTTGTTCTTTTTATCTTTTGTTGTCTCCATCCTTTTATTATTTTTCTTTATAGTTGACTTATATTTTTATTTTCTTATCTTTTAATTTTTTTCTTTTATTTTTATATAATTTACTTTTATATATTTCACTATTGCTAAATTATATTGAAATACCAAATGTAAAATTTAGAATATTCGAAATTCAATAAAAAAACATTTTATAGCATTAAAATAAAAACACACTTAAATGAAATAGGAAAAAATTGCAAATTCTAAACAATGAAAACTATCGGATACTTTATCATTCACCCCCTATGATGACGTTGCCATACATACTCGATTAAATCTGTTTGCAACAACAATGCTCGAGTTGGATTAGTCGAGCGCATTCTCTGCTCGACATAATTCCTCCACGTGAATGGAATATTGTGATTGGGGTTCACAATATTATCATATGAAGGACTGGTGATCAAAATGGCTAGACTGCGCGACTTTGCACACTTGAATGACTACGAAATCTTCACCCGAACTCCGAATTCACCATCGTTTAAGGTATTCTCAACATCTTATTTGTTATTTGTTATATTGTTATCTTGCCAAATATCAATATTTTCCCGTTTTCTACAAGCCAACGCATCCCAGTTTTAACCAAATCTTTAGATGCGAGGATACTCTAGCACGCATTGGGTTTAGAAATAGTGTTAAAGATATCAACATTAGGGAAGTACTTTGATTTATAAACACGTGTGAGAAGAGTTTTAGGCTCATTAAAGCTACGCCACACCTGTTTAACCAATAAGAGTATTTGCATTTGTTAATTTAGCCCATTAAGACCACCCTAATTTAGCCATGAATTTGTTGCTTCTCGAAAAATAATCCCAAAACAGACCACAGTTCAGTCCCACACTCAAATCCCTAAAACTTTGCTCGTAAACACCCTTTCTTCTTCTTCTTCTTCTTCTTCTTCTTCTTCAGGCTCTTCCACTCCAGTGCCACTCACTCGCTGCAAGCTCTACAAATTAGCCAAAACGGAGACGACATGCCTGCCGGTGTGAGATTCACTTACCACTCGAGCTCAGCCATGTTCAATTTGACGGTAATATCGCTGTGTAATTTCAGAATGATCAATTAATTAATGTTATTAGCTTTTCTAAGCTGACTGTGTTCTCGTATAACTTTCTGCATTTTGGATGGAGGATATTATTTGGAATTCAATTCGTTGTTAGCTAGGGGAATTTATTTTGCCGAATGTTTCGTTACATATAAGTTATAACATGTTGATAGATGGTGAGGGAGAACTTGGTGCTGGGTGTGATTAGGTATAATGCGATGCTAATTAATGGGTAGGAGCCAGGAGGGAGGATCGAGAACACTGACCGAGTAAGGTTTATTAATGAAATAAGGGTGGAGTGTTTGGTTCCGGATGAGATTGAGTGTAATACGCTTGTTATCGGGTAGATAGTTTGAAGAAGGGAATTTCATCTGGCTCTTGTTTGCATGGGAATATGTTGAGGAAGGGGTTGCTGCTGAATGTGGTGACATATGCTTCTTTGATTAGCATATAGCTAGGCGGATTTATTTTATTATTTATTGTGATATGTGTTACTTCCACTATATTGAATTGATCAGAGGGTTTTGTGCCCAATAGTAGTATAGATGATGAACAAGGATTGGGGTTTTTCAAGTAAATGCACAGAAAAGACTATTTGCCGAGTGTGTTGTTACTTATAAGTTATAACATGGTGATAGATGCGTATTCTGTGAAAGGGAATTTAGATGAGACTGATGGCGAGGGAGAACTTGGTGCTGGGTGTGATTACGTATAATGCGATGATAATTAATGGGTAGGAGCCAGGAGCTAGGGAGGATGGAGGACACTTACCGAGTAAGGTTTCTTTATGAAATGACTGTGGAGCGTTTAGTTCCGGATGAGATTTGAGTGTAATACGCTTGTTGCCGGGTAGATATTTTTAAGAAGGGAATTTCATCTGGCTCTTCTATGCATGGGAATATGTTGAGGAAGGGGTTGCTGCTGAATGTGGTGACATATGCTTCTTTGATTAGCATGTGTAAGGTTAGGGAATCTGCCTCTGGCGATTGAGTTCTTTGACCAGATGCAGGATAGGAAACTGGCCTGGATTAATGGTTACTCTCAAAAGGGGTGTTTTGATGTAGCTTATAAAGTTCTGCAAGAAATGGTTAATAGGGTCTGGACGCCTTCCGCTGTTACATTGAATACTTTGATGAAAGGCCATTGTGTGTTAGGTCGGATGAAAGATTGTTTAGATGTGATTTCGAAAGGCATGCCTCCCGATATTGTATGGTACAGTACAATTATGTCTGAGTTTTGTGAATTATCTGAGCTAGAAAAAGGTTTTCGAGCTGAAGGAAGAGATGGTCAGCAAGAGGATATCCTCTGAATCAGTTACTTATCTGTCATTGATACATGGCCTGTGCAGGAAGACGACATTAACTGAAGCTTGTGACTTATTCATTTTCAAGTTGTTCTTTGAGGAACCTGTTTCTAAGCATGTCACTCATCATTTGCGGATAGAATGTTGAAGTAACATTGAATCCACATGCGTGTTTGCTATGATGAAAGATTTTTCATGACTGATGAACAAAAAAGATCGAACTTTTCAGGCAATGGTTAAGGATAATCATAATCCTAGTGCAGCGGTTTACAACGTTCTCAGACATGGACATTGTAGAGCACGTAATTTGTGGAGAGCCAGTGTGCGGGGCTGCTGGATTGTAAAAAAAGTTTGGCTTGGGCCGTGCACGGGGCTGCTGGATCGTAAAAATAGAGTGGGTTGGGTCGTGGATCGTAAAACATTGAATTTAAGAGTGTGCTAGCTCTGATAAAAGATTGTGCGGGGCTGCTGGATCGTAAAAAAAAGGGTGGCCTGAGTGTGATGTTACTTGGGGCGTGGTGCCCAAGGCTTTTGTACAGAGCTTGTAAATGTGTCAGGTCTTCCAGCCAAAGGGCGCTCAAGCCACACTACAAGCCTGCATGTCCTCCTAAGGGACGAACGTAATATCGTAAGCAACCATATATATACTTGTTTATGTTTTCAGTTTTTCGCGATGTGGGATGTGGGATTATTACCCTTTAAGTTTAAACGTGTTTTAGTAAATACTAGTATAGTATAACATATTGGGCTCGACGTGTCGACCCAATAAATTCAAGTGTGATATTAAATAGTAAATGTTATAACATATTGGTCTCGGTTTGTCGGCAAAATAAATTTTCAACCGTTAAATTTTATTTATTTTATATATTCCCTTTCGTTTACATTAGTAGTAATTATGGAAGAAACATCAGTTTTGCACGATGTAATGTTTGGGGGTGTTCTTACCGTACAATTTTGTCCTATTTTGCCATAATTACTCTGTTATCACTTATCAACCCGCTAAACATTCAAACTTTTGGACATATACTATATCATATATAAATTCGAAGCTCTTACATGGTAACTTACGAATATATATTTTAATTTTTCTTAATTAACAAATAACAAATAACTAACCAATGGTATCCATGAAAAAACACTCCAAAAGTCAAATTTTCTTCATATTTATCTTTCATTAATTTACAATGTCATCTGCTGTAGATAAGAAATTCGGTTCATAAGTTTATTGTACAAAAATGAATCAATGGTGATAAAGGTAGTAGGAAGAAGCTTTCATATCTTCAGGTCATTGCATTTGCAAGGCACGTCGATGATTATATGGCTTGTCAATGGAAACAACCCCAAGAAACATGCAAACTCCTCGTACTATTTTATTGAGTTCTCCAAAGAAATTTAATTGTCATTCTGTACTACTCATCTGTTACAGAATAGTCCGAGCAGAGCTCTCGTTCCACTTTGTTAGCCAGTCAATGCCACTGTTGTGGCCATGGAAGCTAATTCTACACTGAAATGTTTTAGAAAATTTTTCGAGTTTGATATCTATTTTGAATGTGTAGATTGTACTCATCCGCTTTTTTGTGGATTCTATACGTTTGATTTTGGATCGGAGTTTTAGGAGGTTTATATAATGAGTGTAGTTTGTTGGTTTAGTGGCAGGACTCACAATAGAGTTGTGAGATAAAAAATTTCCAAAAATAGAAACGTATAGAATCCAAAGAAAAGGACAAAAATGGAATACGTATAGAATCCAAAAAAACAGATGAGTAGTAGAATATGATGTAAATATTTTATCAGGCAAAATTATAGTGATGGATTTCGGATAACCTTGTGAGGCCACACCATTTAAACTAGACCCATCTGTATTGAACTATTGATACTTATATAACTAGTGGGGGAAGAATCTAATGACAATATATAGTTTGTGTTTTCATTACTGGTTTTATTGGGAATCTAAGAGACACTGCTTGGGTTAAGTTTTTCAAATGAAAACGAAATTTTAAAAAACTAATGCCTCCATTATTGATAATCAAATTATTCCACACATTTCCCATGTTCCAATATGAATGTAATAATAGTATTTTCGGAGAAAAATGTTATGTTTTCCTCTTATGCCTCCTATAACAATCCAGCTGCTTTGAGCTCTCTGGTTTGTTTGCAGTGTAGCAAGTCTTCGAGCTTCTCGAAGTTGTTTCTCTCTCACTTGTCTGTTAGCCTTCTTTCCCCTAGTGTACACCAACCTAACATATTCTTGACACATGTTGCTTTGAGTAGCTTCTCATAATGTTGCAGGCATTGAAAAGGTGTATGCCCGAACATTGGGGCAACCATTCTCCACTGCGCATGCAGTATCATTATTATATTTATAATCCGTACACAAAAAGCCCGTTCCAACGCTACCAAAACGAATGAACCTACTATCATGGACTAAAAGGAAGGGAAATAATATAAACGGAGCTTACGCTAGCTGCTGAGATGGGGGATAAAAGCTGCTGAAACTATCGCAATGATACTCGCTGTAGCTCTTCTCTCTCAATAACGGCTCCAACAAGTTTACCCTAGCTGTCATAAACTCCTAATCTCGATATACTTAACTCATTAATTAATGAATCAACTAAGTTTATCCAACTCATAGTAGCCAACACTAATTTAGTTAAATAAAGTTTCGGATTCGAATCTTGTGGATGTAAAAAAACACCACGGAAAGAGCCATTTAAAAAAATAAAAAATAGAAAAATAATACATTTTGCATTACTAGCTAGTACAATTTTTCAGCGATGAAATTGGTTTTGTTCTGCAAAAGTAATCCCAAAACATACCATACTCAAATCCCTAAACTTCGCTGGGAAAACACCCTTTCTTCTTCTTCCACTCACTCGCTGCAAGCTCTACAAATTAGCCAAAACGGAGATGACATGCCTGCCAGTGTGAGATTCACTTACCACTCGAGCTCAGCCGTGTTCAATTTGACGGTAATATCGTTGTGTAGTTTTAGAATGATCAATTCATTAATGTTATTAGCTTTTCTAAGTTAAATGTGTTCTCGTATAACTTGCCGCATTTTGGATGGAGGCTATTATTTGGAATTCAATTTGTGGTTGTTGCTTGTAGTTGTGTTAATCAAATTAGCTACGGGGATTTATTTTATAATTTATTGTGATATGGTGTGGAGGTTAATGACCTTTTTCGCATTATGTGTTACATATAGTATATTGAATTCATCAGAGGGTGGCTTGTGCCCAATAGTAGTATAGATGATGAACAAGGATTGGGGTTTTTCAAGTACATAGACAGAAACAAGGCTGCTTGCCGAATGTGTCGTTACGTTATAACATGTTGATAGATGCTTATCCTGTGACAGGGAAGTTAGATGAGACTTATGGTGAGGGAGAACTTGGTGCTGGGTGTGATTACGTATAATGCGATGATAATTAATGGGTAGGAGCTAGGAGGGAGGATGGAGGACACTGAATGAGTAACGTTTATTAATGAAATGAGGGTGGAGCACTTGTTACCTGGGTAGATATTTTGAAGAAGGGAATTTCATCTGCCTCTGGTGATTGAGTTCTTTGACCAGATGCAGGATAGGGGAACTGGCCTGGACTAATGGTTACTCTCAAAAGGGGTGTTTTGATGTAGCTTATAAAGTTCTGCAAGAAATGGTTAATAGGGTTCTGGTCGCCTTCCGCTGTTACATTCAATAATTTGATGAAAGGCCATTGTGTGTTAGGTCGGATAAAAGATGGTTTAGATGTGATTTCGAAAGGCATGCCTCCCGATATTGTATGGTACACTACAGTTATGTCTGAGTTTTGTGAATTCTCTGAGCTAGATAAAGGTTTTCGAGCTGAAGGAGGAGATGGTCAGCAAGTGGATATCCTTTGAATCAGTTACTTATCTGTCATTGATACATGGCCTTTGCAGGAAGAGGACATTAAATGAAGCTTGCAACTTGTTCATTTTCAAGTTGTTCATTGAGGAACCTGTTTCTTAGCATGTCACTCATGATTTGCTGATAGAATGTTGAAGTACAGGCGTGTTTGCTATGATAAAACATTTTGCATGACTGATGAACGAAAAAGATCGAGCTTTTCAAGCAATGGTTAATGATAATCATCAATCCTAGTGCAGCGGTTTACAACGTTCTCGGACATGGACATTGTAGAGCACGTAATTTGTGGGAAGCCAGTGTGCGGGGCTGCTGGATACTAAAAAGAGAGTGGCTTGGGCCATGCGCGGGGCTACTGGATCCTAAAAAGAGAGTGGCTTGGGCCGTGCGCGGGGCTACTGGCTCGTAAAACATTCAATTTAGGAGTGTGCTAGCTCTGATACAAGATTGTGCACGACTGATGAACGAGATCGTAAATAAAGGAGTGGCTTGGGCTGTGGATCGTAAAACATTGAGTTGAAGAGTGTTCTAGCTCTGATAAAAGATTGTGCACGACTGATGACGAAAACGATCGATCTTTTCAGGAAATGGGGCTTCTGATCGTAAAAAAAAAAGGTTGGCCTCTCGTGTGATGTTACTTGGGGCGTGGTGCCCAAGGGTTGAACAGAGCTTGTAATGTGTCAGGTCTTCCAGCCAAAGGGCGCTCAAGCCACACTACAAGACTGCATGTCCTCCTGAGGGACGAACGTAATATCGTAAGCAACCATATATACTTGTTTATGTTTTTAGTTTTTCGCGATGTGTACCCTTTAAGTTTAACCGTATTTTACATAGTAAATACTATAACAAATTGGGCATGTCGGCCAATTAATTCAAGTATGATATTTACTTACCAGTATTAAATATAGCATATTGGTCTCGATTGTCAGCGCAATTATTATTATTATTTTTTTTGAGAATCGGCCCAATTAATTCAAATGTGATGTTTTTTAATACATATTCCCCTTCATTTACACTATTAATTCAAACCTGATGCATTATATCTTTTTTAGTAATTCTGGAAGCAACAACTAAATAAAATGTATCATTAAAGGAGTTTTGCATCAACAGGACTAGACGATGTAATCTTTGGAGAGTGATTAGGGTATATGATTTTGTCCTATTTTTGTCGTAATTACTCTTCTCATTGTGTTATATCAACCCACTAAACAATGAAACTATAATATATGAACATTGAAACTATAATATATCAATTTGAATAATTCACTTAAAGGTGAAACTACCGACTATAATAATTCGAGTATTTACATTCGAATAAGTTCCAAACTGCAGATTAAACTCAATAACGATGTATTAAAATTTATCTAAAAAAGAAAAGGACCAACCAATAAAAATGCATATGAACAGATAAATAAAATTAGAATTGAAGAAAAGGACAATTCATTTCCCAATAACTTAATAACTATTTTTTTTTTTTAGAAAGAAAAGATTGCATTCAAACTTCAACCAAAAGATTACAAATTAGGGTTCTTAATCGGTAAATGATCAGTACCATACCATGCTCATCTCTAACAACACTAGCAGCTAACAAGTGAGCAAGATTATTACACTTCCGAGAAACATGCCTAAAAGTGATAGAACTAAAAACAAGTGCTAAATCCCTGATGTCTTCTAGCAAAACAGCCACAGGAGAGAAAGATAAGAATGAGGCTTCTTGATCTTTGTAATAATAGAGCTACAGCCGACCTCCACCTTAGGCACCTGAACCCAAGCCGATGCGCCATCAACAACCCTTCTCTTAAGGCCAAACATTCTGCTACCTCAGGAATCTGTTTATGTGGAACTATACGGCGCTGCCAAGCTTTGACAGAAGCAGTTTCATCCCGAATTACACATCCTAAGCTAGTTGCCCTCCCCTGCCGCAGAGCTGCATCAGTATTTAGCTTAAAGTTTCCTCTGTCCGGCGGCTGCCATGTTACTGAGCCGTTGAAAGTGCTGCTGACCACTCCAGCCCATACTCCACAAGTCCCTCCATCATCCTGTCGCACCTGAGCATCTCTGAAACGCTGCAGATACTGACTAGAAAATTGAAACAGCTCCAAAGGATCCTGGCCAACATCTATTCCCTCATGTACCAGTTGATTCCGACTTAAACATATACGCCAACAAGTGACGACAATTTGCTCCAACACAGGAACATCAACCTCCTTCCGCACCACTTCAAACCAATCTGCTATATTATGCACATCGTTTGTAAAAAGTCTGTGAGGAATAGAGGAATGCACAGCCCAGACACATTTTGAATAATGGTACCGGAATAATTTCAGTATCGATCTCCGATCAGAGCTGAATTTTCAACTCCGATTGGATCGAGCATTACAATCTGGAGCTGTAATGCTCCGATCCAAAGCTCACAGAGCATACACATCTCTGATTGGAACATTTAGAGTATACATCAATGCTTAAAAAAAAAGGTTCGATAGTATTCGGTTGGATTAGTCAAATAAATATTGTTATTCTTTTTATTTTTTTTAGAATATCAACATTACATGGTTTTATTATACATCATCAACTAATACATCATTCTATCATAAATAGAATCATTACAATTTCACAAACATTACAAAGCTAGAAATAATTTAGAACAAAATCACGCACTCATCGGAGATCGACCCATGACCCGCACATCAGCCTAACCAATTAAGGTAGGCCTCATTGGTGTACGGAATCACTTCGATTCAATAATCCGATCTGATTATCCGACAATCCGATCCTGATCACTCTGATCCTAAGCTTTCGAATTGGATTACAGATTGAGGTTTTTATAGTCTAAAAATTTCGTTGTCCGATCAGATAATCCGCGGATCATACGATCCAATCTGATATTTACTTGTACATATATTTTTTAGTTTCTAATTTTTTTATAATAAAAATATATAAATTTAGTCTAAACAAATTGAAGTATAAATAGAAAAATGTAGTCACAAGACTCATAAAACGATTTTAAAGTTTAAACCGCCCCACTAGAAACTCATATTACGGATTCTCCTTCGTTAGTTTAACAATTACACATAGCCCCATTCGTCGGAAAAAATTTGACTTGCCCGTTATTCATTTTTTATTTTACTCCGGCCAAACACGCCCTTAAGGCTAAAAACCTGATTTAATGCCTTTTCATCAATTTTTCATTTATTATGCCCTTTTCCCTATTTCCTATTTCCATCGTCTTCTCCACTTCCCTCCAAACCCTCCAAACCCGTCACGTCTGCAACTTCACAAAATCGACCAAATCTGCTATAATATCTTCATATACATACCATATTATTACGTATTCTTGATTATCGGAAGCTAGCGAACACATTGGGCCGTCGAATTGCGGCTAACGGCGACTGTAACAAGGTTTGTTCGTCCCTTTACAAAATTCTTGCTTTTTCTTGTGATATTGAGTTTTACTCGTTGTTATGATCAGTGTGAAGTATGTGTTGTATTTTCTTTTTGTAGAATTTCACTGTAAGTTCGAACTAGGGTTTTGGGAATTTTCTTTTGACAGTTTTTTTACTGTCTGTCTTTGTTTTGAAGCTATGGAGCAGCGCTTTAACATACGTGTTCATGGAGGGCTGGAACCATTCACGTTGACAAATGTGAATCATCAGAGGTACAATCATAAGAGACTCATAGCTGATTTAGATAAGAATGTGTTGGATAAGCTAGAGATGCCTAAAGAACATTCTCTGTTTTTTTCTCTATTTGCTGAGGTTGATAATGGTAGTAAAACAATTGAGATTGTCACTGATAATGATGTCACTGAGATGTTTACTAGAAATATGAACACTAGGGAAGTTGAGCTTCACTGTGAGGTGCAGTATGCTGAGACTCTAGCTAAAATAGCAAGTCCTAAGGGTAAAGGGAAGGGTAAGCATGTTGCTAATGATGTTGATCTTCCCTTTGAGGTGCCCTTAAGAGGTGAACCTTTGAGGAGAAGAATGTTTAGGCCTAGGTCATCAAAACCACCACCACCAAAAGCTCCAAAAAGATACCCAAGTGAAAATGATTTTGTTATTGGCCTGACTGAAGAAGATGGTGCTCCACCAATGACCCAAGAAACACAGTCCTCACCCACACATAATGTTCCAGAACCTCAGCCAAAAACTCCTCCTCATCCAAATGTTGCAGAACCTGATCCAAAAACACCACCTCCTCATAACAAAGAGCCTGAACATGAAGCACCAAATAGTGCCTACATTCCCAGGTTTGATACACCTGATAAGCAGCCTGCTCCTACTGAATTGAATATGGATGTCAATTGGGAGGATTGCTTGAATGTGATATTGGAGAAGTTGAGTGGTGGTTTTGTACCTAATAGTGAAGCTGGTGCTAGTGGAGTGAATAGACCTGAGGTTAATGAAACTGTTGTGAATGAGAAGAACTTGAATGATGTTGATGAAACTGTTGTTAATGAGATTCATGAGAATACTGCTGATGAAACTTGTGTGAATGAGACTCATGATAATAATGTTGATGAAACTGGCCCAACTGTTAATGAGATTGAGAAGGATCAAACTCAGATAGATGATGTGGTAGTTGAGGAATCGGAAAGCTCTACATCTGATGAGAGTTATTATGGAGATATGCTACAGAGTGAAAGTGAAGGTGAAGGTGAAGGTGAGGGAGGAGATAGGATGGTAACTGAGGAGGAGGATGAAAGATTTGTTGATTGGGAGACTGATGCACCACCAACACACAATGTACATGAGGAGGAAGATAGAGAGATAGGGTTTCATTATGATGAGGGCTCTGATAGTGATGAGAAACATGTGCCAGAGGAGGGTGAGGAGCAGAATGAAGATGGTCAGGGAGAAGAACAAGCTGAAGGTATGCAATTAACTAATTTTTTTTTATTTAATTCTTGTAAACAGTAATTACAACTACTTGACATGTGTCTTATTTTCTGTATGTAATCAAGGTGATGATGATGTGCCTGTCACATATCCAAGTGAGGTGCCTGAAGAATATGCTCCACAAGGAACATGGGTTGGAGATGAATTTGAAGAGAATTATGATGCTGAGGATAAGGAATTTGAAGAGGGTCATGTATTTTAGCACTATGAAGGAGCTGAGGAGAAGAGTGAAAGATTACCTCTTCAAGGTGGGGTTTACCATGGTTATAGATAAAAATGAGAAGGACAGATACACAGTTCATTGTGCAGGCATTACTCAGGTATGAATTGTGATATATTGTAAGTTAATGTATGTGTACTTCTATTGTGATAATCAGATGTTAATTCTATATATTGTCTTAAATGTAGGGGTGTCCGTGGAGACTACATGCAAGTATGATGGAGGATGGTAGTTCAATCATGGTGAAGACATACACTGGTGGGCATAGATGTGTAAGGAAGGTGGATCCAAAGATGGCAGATGCAAATTGGCTGTCTGATAAGATTGTTTTGGAGCTGAAAGAGCATCCAAATCTATCTGCCAAGAAGCTGGAGGCTTGGGTTACAAAAAAATTTGGAGTGGCAGTTGGATATATGAAGGTTTGGAGAGCTAGGGAGAAAGCTATGCTTGTATTGGGTGGCAATCCTAAGTTAGGTTATAAGATGGCGCCAAAGTACAAAGAGATGATCTTGAGAAGCAATCCAGGATCAGTTTCTGAGATTGACACAACTCCTGCTGTAGAAAGGCCACCTCTCTTCAAGAGGTTCTTCTGCGGGTTAGTTGGATTGAAGCAGGGGTTCTTGGCTGGTTGCTCACTCTTTTTGTTCTTTGATGGCTGCCACCTAAAAGGGAAGTATGATGGAGTCCTATTGAGTGCAGTTGGTACTGATGCCAACTGTGGGATTTTCCCTCTTGCTTGGGCTGTGGTTGAATCTGCAACCAAAGAGTCATGGGGGTTCTTCATCCACTGCCTCGAGATGTTTGTTGGTCCATTTGATGCAGATAAACACTGGCATTTCATGGCTGACAGACAGAAGGTATGACATCTTAATTTAGCTTGTCTTTTTATCTTATTCTCTTTCCATAAGTCTACTAATTCTCCTCTTGTAACACTGTGTTTGTGATGTAGGGCCTGGTTCCAATTATTGAGGAGAGGTGTCCACATGTAATCAATAGGAAATGCTCCAAGCATATATATGACAATTTCAAGCTTAAGTGGAGTGGTGTGCTACTGAGAAAGTTCTACTGGCAGGCTTCATCAGCCTATACAGCCTATGGTTTCAACAAGGCCATGGGAAGGATTAGAGAGGTGAGTGAGCCAACATATGAGTGGCTCATGGATATACCAGTGGGGCATTGGGCTAGACACTCATATGATCCAACTCCAAAAATTGATCATATCACAAACAACTTGAGTGAGTGCTTCAACTCATGGGTTGAACCAATCAGAGCATACTCACTCTTGAACTTGATGCAGGTATGGCAGTAATCACATTGGTTTATATGCTATTTTATTGTTGCTTTAGATGCTATTTTATTGTTGCTTTAGATACTAACTGATGTATACCATTTTATTGTTGCTTTAGATGCTAAGGGCACAGGTTATGCAGAGACTTGTTGTAAGGAGGAAGCAAGGGGCCTTGGTGAAGCATGCTTTGATGCCTACTGTTCTCTTCAAGTTGAATGAAACTCATGCACAATCTAGGAAGCTCATGGTGAGGACTGAATCAGGTGGAGGAATCTTTGAGATAGAAGATTACAACTTCACCTTCACAGTGAACATGGAGAAGAGGTCCTGCAATTGCAACAGATGGGACCTAAGTGGAATTCCATGCAGACATGCATGGACAGCCATCACTTGGCTCAGAGATGATGCTCAGAATTATGTCTCCTCCAATCATACTACTGCTGCTTATGTGAGGTCATATGACATGACTATACGGCCCATTGATGACTACAGATTCTGGCCTAGTAACCTTACACAGGATGAATGCTCACCACCAACTTTAGAGAATAAAGTTGGCAGGCCACAACTTGTAAGAATTAGGTATCCCTCAGAACAAGGTTACAAATCCAAGGCTCCAATTCATAGGCAGAGGAAACCTCCAAGGTGCAGTCTATGCAGAACTCAAGGCCACAATAAGAATAAATGCCCAACACTTGTAAGTACTAGCTTAACTTGTACTACTTGACTTAATTTTGAATTTTCATATGCTAACAAGAGATTATTTTGGTTGCAGCAAAGAGCGGGGGGGGGGGGGGGGGGAGGGCACAACAACAAGCTCCACCTGTTCCTCCACCACAAAATGAGGTTCCAATGACTAACCAAGTCCCATAGCAAGTTCCCATTGCACCTGAAAATCCTACTCCAACTGTAAGTGCAGCAATACACTTGTGACTCCTTTCTTATTGTGTTTTGAACTTAGTATAATTGCTATGCTTTCCTTATGTATGATTGTTTTATGATTGTTTTCTCCATCTGTGTATGGAATGGTAGGAGTTTGCTGGCACAAATGGAAGAAATGTCAGGCATAGGACAGAGTTTGGTAGCAGCAGTAGATCAGGGATGGAAGCTGGCAGTAGCAGTGGATCAGGTAGGGGAGCTGGCAGTAGCAGTGGATCAGGGAGGGAAGCTGGAAGAACTGGTGGCACTAGCAGAGGTGGAGGGAGAGGAAGAGGTGGTGGGAGAGCCAGAGGTGGAAGGAATGGTAGAGGTGCAGGAAGACAGACAGGTGAGGGTAGAATGCATGGTTTGGTTCAGACTGAGTTTGAGTTGTGAAGCTTCTTTTTGCTTGCTATTGAATACTTATAGTTGTTAATCTTCTTTTTGGGATCAGTTCATATGATGTTAATTCCATAAGAAAACATATTATCCTTTTGGTTCATTTCAATGTTATGGATTATGGATTATGGATTATGGATTATGTAAGTTGAAGATATTATCCTTTTAGTTCATTTCAATGTTATGGATTATGTAAGTTGAAGATATTGCACTTGTTCAAGATATTCTATTACATGAATGATTTCCAAATTTGCAAGAAAAGGTACGGATGAACGAGATTGTCAGACTCAATTAATCAAATAAATTTGTTTTTAGCCAAAGGCAATTCACATCTACAACGAAAACCAAGACACGTAGTGTAGAAGTAAAATAATCTCAAGTGTCGATCTCTAAGGACTATAACTAGCTTTATCTAATTTAACTTAAACTATAAATCAGAAATCAAATAAAGCACAAATTTTTCTTATCAATATGATGAAAGTTAGTGATAGTACGATCATTCAAAGCAACGGGTAATAATCATGCATGAAGTACTTGAAGTTTGTATAGAGATCTATGATCATGAATTGTCCTATGTGTTCCTTTCAATTCAACAGTACGAAGATAGATGGCTTAGATAGATCAAAGAAATAAAACAATAAATCAAGTCTTAAACGCGCAAAGCCACTCATGCATAATCAAGAACCCTAGCTAAGAAATCACATACTATCACCAACGATAGATTTAGCTACTCATAGATAAATTGCAATCAACAAGAATCAAAGCAAGATTGAATGAAATAAATAAAAGCAGAAAAATCGTGAGATACAAGTTACCAACGAAGGTTGTCAATCTCCGATGAATTGCTAACTCACAAGCAAGAATCGAAAATCAAAGATGTCCAATCTCTATGCTAAAGCTTCCAAATCTATAAGAAAAAGAGTCTTCTATGCTAATAATTCCCAGAACAGGCTCTGGAGAATTTGTCTCTCAAAATAAGGTGAAAAGGTATGAAAAACGACTAAACAGGTGAAACATATATATAGGCTACGATAAGCACGAGGCGAACCGCCCCAGACGCAAGGCGATTCGCCTGGTGAAGGCGATTCGCCTGGTGGAGGCGATCCGCCCACGTCCCAGGCGGTTCGCCTGGGACGTCCAGGTCGGTGGGAGCGAGATGTTTGCTTCTGGTTTCCTTTTCGGACTCGGATTTTGCCTTCTAGTGACCTTTAAGCCTTGAAACTCGTTCCCTAGGCCTCAAAACTCGTCCGGATACTTCTAGATACACCACGGATGACCACGAAGCACCAAAACTTCATTCTCTTTACCATAATTGCCCATAAAAATACGTTTTTCACCTAAAACCTGAAAAATGCAAAGAAAAGGGAAACGTGACACTATTCTAATAAAATGCACTAAAATATAAGCTAAATTAACCTAGAGGATAGCTAAATTGGTGAAAAAGACTCGAATGAAAGTGTAAAATACACGTTCATCAGGTACATAGCAAGTAGTAAAAGGTTTAGGCAAACTAGTTGCCTAATCCTATGGTATTTGTCTTCTCTTGGCCTTTTTTTTACATCTACATTTTCCCTACAATGCTTCACTTGTTGCTGTCTAGGTAGCTGCACTTGTGCTTCTGTCTGTTGTTCAATGATTTCTTCTGTTTGTTGCACGCGTTGTCGATGCGTCGGATGAACATTATACTCCCATAGAACTGTGGGATGAATCATTTCTCCCCGCCTTTGTGCATTATTTTCTTCCTCTGCCCATTCTGACCAACCATGTGCTGGACACCTCCAATAAAACCTGCCGTCATTGCCCACAGATAAGATAGTACGCTTTCGACATCTTGTACCCTTGCAAACCGGACGAATACCACCCGAATCACTCATTCTCTTAAAATGGAAGAAGATATAGAAGTAAAAGAAGGTGAAAACTACCAAAAATTGAGTTAGAAGGGGTTTAAATAAGCAAAAATTCAATTCCAACGGCTATATTTTTTTTTCATTTCACCACCTTTTCTGAAAATTCAATTACATATAACCCCACATGTGCGGTGCACGTGACCAAATCCTAAGCTGTTTGTCTCAGGCCAAATTCTGAAATTCCGGCAAGGGTAGAAATGTAACTTCCAGCTCTTAATTCGCAAAAAGTCAAGTTCGTGGCGCTATCTGTAATTGTTTTTGTGTAACATCGGGCTACATGTTATTGTCTAACTAAGAGGGAAGGATCTGTAATAAAAAAAAAATAACAGGAGGTAGATGTAAATTGCCCAACTTTAAATGTAGATGTAAATGTCTAAAAACATATGTAATTTATTTTGGTTTGAATTTGAAATCGTAGACATGAACTATGTAGTACTTTTGTAGTTCGACTATATCTATATATACATTAAAGCTAGGGGTCTAGGAGAGCTCAATTTCATTCTCAAGAGCTTTCACACTATGTGGCAATAATTTTGAGAGGATGGAAAAGATTCAATTTCATTTGTTTTGGTAAGTTTTCATTCATCTAATTTTGGTAATTTTTATTCTTCTTCCTCTTATAAAAAACGTCCAGCTATATATAAATTAAAAAATCCGAAATTATACAACAAAACAAATTCTGGAATTAAAAAATAATATGTTAATTGAATTATTATACAACAAAATAAATTTCGGATTTTAAAAATAAATCGTTTATTAATTAAATGTTGAATTATGGTGTCAATTAAATTCTTGGAAAAATGAATTTTAAAATTAATAATAAATATTTTTTAATTTAAACGGTGAATTAAAATGTTAATTAAAATCTAGGTAAAATATATTCTGGAATTAAAATTAAATTCGTAGACACTATTTTACGAAAATCAGTTTAATTGTTTTTAGTTTATTCATTCACAATTAATTTTAATTATTGAAAAATAATATTTAATAAATCAGTGATTTAATTATTTGTGTTTTTTATTTTAAGAATAATCTTTTTTGCAAATTCATGGAAATAATAAATTAAAAAACAAATCGCAAAAGCAATGGCTAGAGGGAATTGAACCTAGGTGGCATATACCATGAACATCACCACATTCCACTTAGCCACAGCTTTTCAATCGTTCATTATTGACAACATCAAGTATTGGTGTTTGATTTAAAATTTTATGCTTTTAATTTTATTTAGTAACAATTAAGTTTTTTTCCGTAATAATTACTCTAGATTATGAGTTATTAAATCAGTCATATAATCGAATAAATCATTTAATTGGAAAAAAAATAAAAAAACCAAAAGTTGTGGCCAGAGGGATTTGAACCCGGGTGGCATATACCATGAACATCAACACATTCCACTCGGCCACAGCTTTTCAATCATACATTGATGACAACATCAAGTATTGGTGTTCGATTTAATATTTTATGCTTTTAATTTTATTTGGTAACAATTAAGTTTTTTTTCCGTAATAATTACTCTAGTGTTATGGATAATTATAGGAATGTAACAAGAGTTGACTGAGCTCTCTAGTTTGTTACGTGTATCTCTCTAGGTTGTTACTCTGCAGATAGAGTTTAGAGATATTTTCCTACTTGTATATATATACTCTCCATGTACTCTTATACTGATGACAAGAATAATATATTCTCTTCCCGTTATTATTCAACACGTTATCAGCACGACTCTACCAATTGAGTTCTTTTTACCTTCTCCTCCACCATT
Organism: Plantago ovata; assembly: GCA_028274465.1. Taxonomy (NCBI): domain Eukaryota; kingdom Viridiplantae; phylum Streptophyta; class Magnoliopsida; order Lamiales; family Plantaginaceae; genus Plantago; species Plantago ovata. Next base: position 48,295,388 of record CM051457.1, read on the forward strand.
GATTTCATTCCGTCATGATCATCAATTCTTCATCAACAACACAACAAACACAGGCACCTAAAAGTCCCTTTCCTCTCCAGACTACTCCCTCCGTACAGTTTCTTCGGAATCCTCGAAATCCAAGGGTGTTTGAGGCAATGGCGAGACCTTTGTTGTTGCTTCTGCTAATTGCTGTTGTCTCAGTTTCCTTCTCAGAGTCAAGACCCATTCTCCCACGCCCTCGGCCTCTGCCATCCTTCAAAATCAACGACACACAGACCCAGAATGCAGGAACTTGCACTTTCACGGTGAACATTAGGACGAGCTGCTCTTCTCCTCGGTACACCAGAGACCACATTAGTCTCTCCTTTGGAGATGCTTATGGGAATCAGGTTCACTTACTTTTACTTTTTCATTGATTATTGCTTTATTATTCGTTGATTTGATCACGTTTATTGTTCATGTGTAAATCTCTGGATTGTTGTTTTGTGAAATTGTTTAGTCAAAGCAAGTGACCTAGTAATATCAAATATGCCCCTATTGGCTATTGAATCCACTTACTTGGACATAATTATCTCAGCTAATGACTGTTTGGGATTTTGTTGATGCCATCACATGTTAACAACTCATATCTAGTGATCTTTTTCTAGTCAACAATAAATTCAATATGCGCACCGGTAGACATGTTTTATGTTGTTCGTACATAGAATTGTTTGATTATATCACTGTGCTACTTGTCAGAAGTTAGAACTCATGAAAAGAGAAGTACAGTATTTGGAGATTATATTGAATTCGTGTCATCTTTGGAACTTATTGGCCCCGGGATTTATGCTCAATAATCTATTTACGGATAATTATGAATGTAACAAGAGTTTATCTCTTTAGTAGTATCATATGTTAGATACAATTCTAGTTAGACTCATTCTAGATAAGTTCTAAAGATACTCTCCAACATGTATATATATACTCCCCATGTATTTCAGTTGTATACACAGAAGAATACATTTTCTCCACAATTATTATTTAATACGTTATATACTCTCCAACATGTATATATATACGTTATTGATAAGGAGTACCATGATTTACTTTACATAATGGAAACACTTATATGACAGTGTCACCAAATATTATCCATCCTGAAGATGGCCTCTATTCAACTTTAAAGTTGAGAGCAGACTACATTAATCTTCCAAGCGAAGAATTTACTTGAACATGTCTCTATCAAATTGAGTAGCAAGATACTCCATTGCCAATATTGTATATTTGGTCCATTCTTTGAAATGAGACATTAGTGAAATAAATATATAGCACTAATGTTGCTATTTGAATGTTACTATGGCATATGGATGTGAAAAAGATATCATATGGATACAAATCATGTTCTCCAATTCTCGAAGTGATTGGATAGAACCATAAATGGGTTTGCAAAATATACAATTGATACTTTATAAATTTTGTCCATTTCTTAAAATGAGTCATCAAATAAAGCTAGCACCTGAAGTTGCTATGCATGTGTATATATCACAAAAGATGTGTATCTCTGGAGCTTTAGCCCAGCTTATGTCAAGTTGATTTGACAAATCAGACTCCTGAAATGATTGGACATACATTACGAATGGTTGTGACTTGTGATCATCGAAAAGATTTGGCACCAACCATCATTGATCATTTGGCAAATCTGTACTTTATGTACAACGATGATTTTAAATGTACCTCATATACATCAACGATTTTTTCAAATTGAGGCATCTGAATTGCTATTAGAGTTTATGCCAAAAGCCATGATCACTATATTATATCTCGAAAGAAAATGGTTGCTACATACTATGGACATTCCATGTACCATAAGTGATTTGAAAATATCATAGTGTTAATATGCACTTCATGTGATGAAGAAAATATTTGTGATTAGCCCCTGGATTGCATCACTGTGCGTAAACAATATTGTGAAGGCATGAAATGTGATGCCATGATGTGTGCACATCATAAACAATCTCGCCAACTTGAAGATGGGAGAAAGTATTATTTTGGTGATACAAGAAATCAATTGATGAGGCTACTTGAATATTGAGCATCTCTTATGAATGAAAATCCTTGAGTATCATATTCTCAAAATGAAAGAAAGATGACACACATATACTCTCGATATTGAGAAAGGAATTCACATAGTTATCATATTGGTTGATATCAAATTTATCCAATCCCCATTCCCTGAAGTGAATGTGAGTTCTTAGATTTTATACATGGTGCAACAAGTAATTCACCAGTGTGATTGATGCTATTTTCACCTCAAGTGAAAGAGAAATCCATGAGTATACTGATTTCAATATTCCTAAAGTTTGAAAGTATACACTCATTCCAATATTCTTGTGAGAATAATTAAAGGTTCCAGGGGAGTAATCGTTGTGAAGAGCACAATAAATTACTTGGAAAAAAAAAATTGTGCCAAGAAGATCACAAATTAGACCCACTTCCTGAAGAAGTTGGATATTGTCTTGCCAATATGTCATAGACAATGACTCGTATAATGTCACATCATTATGGTCAAATTCAAACAAACATATATTGTGTACGAGAAATGTATTGAAATTAACCGTTTGCAAATTGGAGCAAACTATAAGTTGGGCATGCATGCACAAGCGACTATATCGCATATAAAGACATGAAAAATGACATAGATGTGACAAATATGGCCATCCGGGTACAAAATTACCCGTTTATGAGAAACTTGAAGTTTTCCTTGTGTGAAATGTGCTGAAAGCTTTCTCGTATTGTAATAATATTATCTGAATGGCAAGACACAATATCGAGATTAAGCATGCTAATGGAGATCAAAATGAGCAATGTTGCACTCATGCATTTATGAGAATGAATATATATGGCTAGACGTCCACTAAATAATTTGAGAATGAGTATATTACTCAAATAATTTGATCTCTTATTTGGGGTAAATTTATGTTTCAGCACATCGAAAACCCAACTGCTAGAGTTATACACTCCATATGCATCTCCTGAAGAGAACTCATACATGAAGCCTATTAGATACGAGTATGAGTATATTATTATCTAAGCTGGCATGATCAATATCCTTATGAGCCCCAATAATACTAATCCTTGAATTAGTTTTTCCCAGCTTAGGGGAGGGAGAAAATGACAAGCTGATCAAAACAAATTCATCGTATGCATTGATCCCCACATATTTGAAAGTTCATACTTGAACTAAATTATAAAATGCATTCTTCAGCTTCATGTATCATTTCAAGATTTCAATCATGAAATTCTATGATTTGACTGTGGATTTCGGGCTACAGATTGATTATAGATATAACATGAGTTGAGAATCGATATCTTGCCTATTGTAATTAATGCACCTGAAGTGCAATATGTATGTTGTGAATGGTTCCAGTATTACAAATAGAATGGCAAGAAAATGCAGTTGGTACTCTAGAAGAGTAAAGAAGGCACATCTTAATGATGCCACAATAGAATTGATATTTTATTTATAAATAGATGGCTTATATGAATGGAAAAGGTACCTCCATATAATATATTCAGATATCTATGATCAGTACTGAATCAAACAAGAATGATTTGATTATTATTGAAAAGCTATACCGGTATACATGGAACCGAGATAAGCATATGCAGATTTTCAATGGATATATACTATTGTACATGTAAAGGGGATCTTACATGTAAATCCATTTATGTCGACACAATGATGATAGAAAATGAGCTCATGGACTTGATGTCCATTTTATTGATGAATTCGAAATTCCCTACGGTACCGTTGCATTATCGAGTCAAATTTCATGTGCATCTAGATACTAAGTCATGCATCATTCATATTATTGTTACATCATCTATGCTAGTTTTTAAGTTTCGTAATGCATGCATACATATTATTTATCATATGATCTTACTCTAAAGTGACCACCTTTTATTATTTGTGGTGCACATGAATTGTCATTTAATTGACACATTGAAATTTCTATATATATGATCTATGATGATCATTATCAATTGAGAACTCGTCCTAGAAGAGACTAGAGTTATCATGTTATAAAACATGAATATATGATGATCAATATAAATTGAGAACTCGTACTAGAAGAGACTAGAGTTATCATGTTATAAAACATGAATATTCATTGAATTGACAATGAGATTTATATGTTCCAAGAACAATTATGAGAGATAATGATTTTACTCTCTACTGGAAATTAGTCCCGGAAGGACAAGTGGATAGAGATATCATGTTGACAAACATGAATCCATCGATGAGAAAAGTTCTTGAAGAACTCAATTTTGATACTATTGAATCTCTATACTTATCTATCCATACATGGCATCACAAAATTGATAAGTATATTGAGTGTATTCACTATCAAGTGAAACAAGAGAATTATGGATAATATTCTCGAGATTCCTACAAATATTATTGCCTAAGGAAATGTAAACTCAACCTAATGTTTGAGTATGGCAAAGTATGAATAACCATACATGAAGTTTGGTTATGTTATGAAAGAGATAAATGTTTTTGACCTGCTGAAGAAGGTATATGAATGGAGATGATGATCAAGCAACAGTGAGAATATTGCGCACCATACAAGTTGCTACACTCTTTTTCCCTTCGACTAGGTTTTTATCCCAATGGGTTTTTTCTAGCAAGGTTTTTAACGAGGTAGCATTATTAGCGCATATATGTGTATAACTATCTCCAAATCTCCATGGTGATAATATATTTGCAAAAGGGAAGTATTATATACCCTTGTTTGCTATTTTACAAATATGACGGAGATATATGAATATTGAACTCATTTCAATATTACGAGATTGTTATGTTGAATTGTCCAAGTGACATATTTTGTTGGATCAACATAAAAATACACATTGAAGAAATCAATGCTTCTAGTGTTCAAGAACTTTTCACATGGAGTCAAAGCACATACCATTGAAGTTTTCAGCTATGGGCTACAAGATGAAGGTTCCATCCAAGTACACCATATTCACTCTATTGAAGATTTTGCATACTTGTTCAACATCATTAGTTCGGCGATTCATCGAGAAGATTGCACTATGAAGATTCAAAGATTTGAAGTGATGTTACAATCAGGGGAGACGGATACGCACTGCACTCTTTTTCCCTTGACTAAGTTTTTATCCCACTGGGTTTTTCTTAGCAAGGTTTTTAATGAGGCAGTACTCTCACAGCGTACCCGCGATCTTCAACTCATGTTTCATTCAAGGGGAGTGTTATGGATAATTATAGGAATGTAACAAGAGTTGACTGAGCTCTCTAGTTTGTTACGTGTATCTCTCTAGGTTGTTACTCTGCAGATAGAGTTTAGAGATATTTTCCTACTTGTATATATACTCTCCATGTACTCTTATACTGATGACAAGAATAATATATTCTCTTCCCGTTATTATTCAACATCTAGATTATTAATTATTAAATCAATGATTAATCGAATAAATCATTTAATTGGAAAAAAAAAAGTTGTGGCCAGAGGGATTTGAACCCAGGTAGCATATACCATGAACATCACCACATTCCACTCGGCCACAGCTTTTCTATTGTTCATTGTTTACAACATCAAGTATTGGTCTTCGATTTCATATTTTTTTCGTAACAATATCTTTAAGTTATTTTGGTAAGTATTAATTTTTATTGTCTTTCCTTTCTTCCCATGCACGCCTCATCAATGCTGAAAATCAAAATATATGGAATGTTCAGATTTTGTGCTTACATAATGTGGTAAGTAATTTTAAAATTCAAACGGAGCAAAAATCATTGCATGAATTAAGGATCTTCTAAACCCTAAAAAACGATTATATATAGCTAACCTCATTCTGTATCCTCTCTATCAATTTTTGGTTTTTGTCTTTTGAAATCAGTCGAATTCGATAAGAATTTGATCTTGCAATTATCACTAATAAATTCGTATTCAGTCGTAATTTCTGTAATATCATTGAATTGTATGTATTTTTTTATTCTTATTCAATCCGTATTCTATTATACATTCGCTAATGATATGGAATTTTTGTTCTTATGACTGCAGATTTGTCTTTGTTTTTTCCGGGATGATGAATTGAACGACATTACTGAACAAAGGAAGCTCGATGCTAATTGAGTTAGTTTTTATCATTGTTGTTGTATTCTGATTAAATTGTTCACTCATTGATTAGTCTAATCTTCTTGATTAAATTATTTTTTACGTTGGATGCTTTTACGAAAGCTTTGGTCTTGCAATTATCACTAATTAAGAAGATTAGTCAGAATACATTTCTATTTCGCGATGCTAACTGTAAGTTTTATTTAATATAATTTAATTGTATGTATTTTTTTATTCTTATTCAATCCTTATTTTATTATACATTCGCTAATGATATTTTATTTTTGTTCGAATGTCTTCAGATTTGTGTTTTCTTTTCCGGGATGATGCATTGAACGACATTACTAAACAGATGAAGCTCGATGCTAATTGGGTTAGTTTTTATCACTGTTTTTGTATTCTGATGAAATTGTTCACTGCTCATTGATTAAATTTTTTTGATGTTGGATGCTTTTACGAAAGCTTTGATCTTGCAATTATTACTAACAATTCGTAGTCAGTCCTGTATATTTTTATTCTTATTCAATCCGTATTCTATTATACATTTGCTAATGATATTTTATTTTTTTGCAAGGTTGATGTTTTCGAGTACAAGACCTTCCATCGAGTACAACCTTTGCTAGACATTTTAATAGAAGTGAATCATCCAATGTCCGATTACGCGACATGTATCTATAAAATGTTGAATAACAACAAAGATATTAGAGAAGATGGATTCTTACTGTGTGGCAAGATTGCATCGATGCCTTGATGGTTGTTGTATTTGAAGAAATGTAAAGAAACGGTGTTGGAAGGAGTTTGCAAATTATATGATGGCGTGTTCATTACTAAATTTTGTAATCCTAAGTTTTTTGTATTCATTCTATTTCAGAGTTAGTTTTTGTTGATGGTGATTTTTGCTATAAGTGTTTTGCTGATAATTAGATATGTAGCTACGGTTGTTCGTCTGATTATTCAATATTCAATGTATCTTTTTAGTTTGAATGTAATTTACCGGCTTTGTGCTCAATCATATAAATTTGATATTAATTATATGACTTTAACATTGTTGGCCAATGTTTAAAATTCGAAATTATCAATCATCACTTCGAAGTTCTATCGTACATTATGGTGGATTCGACCAGGGATAAAACACTGGAAGATATTAAAAAGAAATTTTATGATCAAGTTAGCCGTGGTACAATTTTTTTGATTTGTTAAGTATTTCTCAATAAAGATGTAGACGTATTTATCTACCACGTTGATTTATTCATGTTGGATGAAGAAATAGATGTATGATATATCAATTTTAATTATTTATACTTATTCATTTTTAATGTTTACACCGCTTCTTTAATTTATTTGATGCTTTTAATTTTATTTAGTAACAATTAAGTTTTTTTCCGTAATAATTACTCTAGATTATTAATTATTAAATCAGTGATTAATCGAATAAATCATTTAACTGAAAAATTAAAAATCACAAAAGCTGTGGCCGGAGGGAATTGAACCCGGGTTGCATATACCATGAACATCACCACATTCCACTCGGCCACAGCTTTTCAATCGTTCATTGACGACAACATCAAGTATTGGTTTTCGATTTAATATTTTATGCTTTTAATTTTATTCAGTAACAATTAAGTTTTTTTCAGTAATAATTACTCTAGATTATGAATTATTAAATCAGTCATATAATCGAATAAATAATTTAATTGGAAAAAAAACAAAAACGCAAAAGCTGTGGCCAGAGGGAATTGAACCCGGGTGGCATATACCATGAACATCAACACATTCCACTCGGCCACAACTTTTCAATCATTCATTGTTGACAACATCAAGTATTGGTTTTTGACGTAATATTTTATGCTTTTAATTTGGTGATATTAACAATTAAGTCTTTTTCGGTAACAATTACTCTACAAAATTAATTATTAAGTCAGTGATTAATCGAATAAATCATTTAATTAAAAAAAATATGTTGTGGCGAGAGCGGATGATGAAACTCACTACATTCCACTCGGCCACAGCTTTTTAATCGTTCATTATTGATAATATTTGGTACTGGTACTTTATTTAATGTGCCTTGAAGTTGAATAATCAAAGTCGGATTTTTCAAATATGATCATTTTCTTCCACTTCTAGAGGATAGACTAACATATATACTAAGTCCAGTTATTTCATGGCCGTTATTAGTCTTCCGTTGTTGGATGAAGACGTAGACGTATGATATATCTCATTTAATTAGAATTTTCACTATTCATGTTTGATTTTTTTGAATCATTCAAGTTTATTTACAATTATTTTGATTCATTAAGTATTTCTCAATAAAGACATAGACGTGTGAAATTTCATTTTGGATGAAGACGTGGATGTATGATATATCAATTTTATTTTATTTATGATTATTCATTATTCATGTTTACACCTTTTTTTGCATGACTAAACTTCTAGAACTATTCTACTTCACATGGTTATTTATGTTGTATGATTTTTACAATTTGCTAGCATGTTTAGTGTCAGTAGCACGTTTCATCGTTACTTTGGAATGTACCAAATTTTATACTTTAGTTCTAGAAAATGTTAGTTTATGTGAGTGAAGTGTGCATGGTTTTGTAACAAATGTGATCTTAGACAGGTACATTATAGACTCACTGTTACGTTCAATACTTTTTTTCATTAGTACGGAATTATATTTCTTGACAATTGCTATATATTTAAATAAGTTGTCTATTTGATGAGAATTTAACAAAATATCGATTTAAAATTTAACAAAAAAAATCCATATCTAAAAGCTGTGGCCGGAGGGAATTGAAACCGGGTGGTGACGATGATGATACTCACTACATTCAACTCGGCCACAGCTCTTTAATCGTTTATTGTTGATAACATTTGATACTGGTACTTGATTTAATATGAATTTACGTTCAATACTCGAAGTCGAATTTTTCAAATTTGTGGAATACGCATAGGGCGTAGACCTTCCATCTTTAAAGAATTGTTTAAATAAAGCAATGTGTTTAACTACACGCTTGACACAAATTATGGTATTGATTCAATTTTCTTTCTGTATTTACAACACTCGAATTTTAAAGGATTTTGTGGTTATTGAATCCTCGGTTAGTATCTTCCTAAATATTGTTTTAATTGCTTCAAAGTCTGCATAATCAATTCAATTATTCTTTTGCATTTTTTAGACTTCATATTCGTTCCAACTTATATACGGAAACGATATATATGTCAAAACTAATATATGTGCAAAAAAGGAACGATATATATTCCCAAAAAAACGATTAAATATACTAACGATATATATCCCAAAAAACTCACTATATATATGCGCTTGCATCTCAGACTCTAATGCAAAATCTTAAGCATACGATTTTGTTATCAGTCGAACAAAAAAAAAAGAGAAAAAAGATGAATCCAATTGCTCTCAAGGATATTTGTAAGGACATGTAGGGTGTCGAGCTTTTCACCGTCACCGTTAAGGTTATCAAGCTTTGGAATTCGTTGGATACAAACAAGAACCCACTCGGGGTTGAGGCTATTTTAGTTGATAATGAGGTGATTATTATTATGCGTTCCTTTATGGTGTTCTGTCGTTTGTAGTAACAACACTAATTTGTGGTTTGTTTTAATCATATAGGGCACCTTGATTCAAGGCACGTCTTCGAAGAGAATGTTGAAGTTTTTAACCAAAAGGCTTAAGGAGGGAGAAACATATAGAATCAGTAAGTTTGTTGTGGAGGAAAATACTCCACCAAAGTATCAGAAGGGGAGGGTCAATCACGGGGCAGGGCTCGTGATGTGTTATGGTGCTGAAGTTACCCAGTGTAGGCCGGATCTCAGCTTTCTGACTAACGGTATCAATTTGGTTGCTTATCGTGACATCAACGATTCTGATCCACAGTTTTATGTTGGTGAGATGTTCTACTTAGCCATATCTTAATTTGTTTAGTAGTAAAAATTACATATGTATATGTCATTTCGAAAATTTATACTTATTGATTTGCATGTTCAATATTCTTTTTAAATTTTATGTGTATGCTGTGGTGCTCCAATATTTTCAAATGTATATGTACCGTATTTTTTTGGTCGTTTAGCTCATGAATTTCTAATTTGTACACTCTTGCAATCTATCACATCCTTTTAGTCAATCAATATTATACTTTGTTTATGAGCTCCTCACCTCCTCCCTTCCTATATCATACAGATGTTATTGGACAAGTCACGAGTAGAAGTGATGTTACCTTTGTCGAGAAGATGCGTGCTCGCAAAATTGATGTTGAGCTTCGAAACGATAGGTACCTATTTTAGTATAAATACAGTATACTTTAATAGCTGATATGTTGTTTTCTAGCTTACAAATATATTTTTATTTTTTATAGCAATGTCACTATTAAGGCTGTGCTATGGGAGTCTTATGCTGATAGGATCATTGAGTTGGCCCCTGCTAGCGGAAATGTTGAGCCGGGAATTGTTATTATTCTTCAATTTGCTCTTAAGAATTCATATTTTAGTAAGTAAAAAGTCTTTCTAACCCATGCGCTGATTCATTTACGGATTTATAAGTTAATGATTTATGAGTTCAAATTTTATGTCAAAACAGATGAGACACGTGTTCAAACCGCTTATCATGCAACCAAGCTTTACATCAACGCTGATCTTCCTGAATTCCATGAGTTCAACATAAAGTGAGTTAATTTGTAGTTTACATGAAGTTAAATTGATATCTTATATCTTTCCTATCTAATGTCGAGTTTCAATTGTTTTAGGAAAAAGGACAATGAAGGTAATTCGGTCACGTATCTGACTGCTGACCCTAGGTCATTAAGACCTGATGAGTGGCTCAACATGGACATGCACATGACTGCTAGGCAAATTAAGGATTGCACGACGGTATGTTATATTAGGTTTGAGTGAAGATGTACAATATCATTTATAATTTTTTGAGTAAAACTTATGAAGTAAATTTGGTTTGGACAGGCTGGTTCCTACATCACCTTTGTTTGCTTTCAAAAGGTTGATGAGATGTCTCCTTGGTACTAAATGTCGTGCTCTTCGTGCAATGGAAATGCGAAGAAGTCTCAAGTTGGTGAACCGTGCAATAGCATCAAGTGTGCTGGTCAACCAATCAAAGCTCTCATTCCCAAGTAATCTCCTTCATCAAGTTTATATAACAGTTTCCATATACTTATTGAATCAATTGATTTATGATCTAAATTTTTATTTATTATCAAATATAGGTTCCGAGTGAAATTCATAGCTAGAGGTGCTAAGGAAGAGAGAATTTACGTTGTTGTGTTTGAAGAAATGACGATGAAGTTTATCAAGAAAACATGCCAGCAGGTTTATGATGAATGGAAAGAGGTATATTTATTCCATCTATATATCTATATTTATCTATAAGCATTCAAGAGCGTGTTTGTCATTTTATTTGATATGTCCCTCAAACAGGAGGATGATGAGGATATAATACCAATGGACTTCTCCGTGATGCTGCACCGTGATTACCTTACTAAAGTGAGAATCACGGAGTATAACTTGAAGGGTGACAAGTTTAAAGAGTTTAACATTGATGTGATGACCGATGATGCTGATATTCTCAGGGAGTACGTTAGCATTAGCATTGAGGTATTTTCTGTTGTCATTCGTAGAATAAAACGAATTATTATTATTATGGAAAATTAGTATTATTGTTAATGCTATGATTATCTTATTATGAGATGTTTCAATATCCTAACTCTATGTTTTATTCTCTAATATACCAGAATGGCGTGTCCGGTGTTAAGTACAATTCGGTTGTACGGAAGGGCAAGGAAAAGGTGGTTCTAGATGGACCTGAAAATGCTAGCAATGATACTGAAGGGTTCGTCACACCTTGCAAACGTACTTCGTCTTCTGATAGTGATGATGAGGATGTCAACACTGGTACTCAGAAATCGAGCAGCAGGATTAAGGCTATAAAAATGGAGAAATAATTTTTTTCTTCGTAATTTCCCTTTGAACTTATATTGAACAATTTGGTGTTTATGGTTTTAAGTTGGACATGTTTGTTTAAATTTTGTTTTTGGACTGATTTGATATTGCGTCTATATGGTCATGTTGAACCATATCATTTTGGATATTGCTGTTGATTTGCTATTTTTTATCACCCATTTTTCGTTTTGAAGTAGTATATGGCCATGTCGAGGTTGCAATGATACGTCATTTTTCAATATTTGTATTTCTATGTTTTGTTTTCTCTCTTTTTTCTTTTTTTATGCAGGTGAGGTCGATTGCAGTCTATGTCAAGTCGTTAAGGAATCATATAATCTACGCTATTGTTTGATATGGTGGTGTTGAAGTTGCACAGACTTGAGACTTTGGAGTTGTTTTTTAGCATTGAATCGATGAAGTTGGAGAACCCTTATGTTATTGAATTTGAGTTGTATTCGAATGTTAAATATGATTTAGTTAAATTTTAATTATGTATTATGCACTTTGAAATTGAATAAGACTTTTACTTTGTAAATTGATGGTGGAAGTTCTTTTTTTGTGTCTTATGATCACGTTAATTTGGAATAATTAAAAGCTTATGATACGTTGGTAAAGACTTCTTGGAACTAACATTGTTCCATTGAATCGTTGTATTGATCTTTTATTGACAATATATAATTCGTACATAACGAAAGTTCTTTTACTAATTCTTATGCACATATATGGATTTTCATTAATTCTTAAGCATATCCAATGTTCGATTTTTATGAGCTTCATAACTTATGAAAGGTCTTTAAATTATATTACTCGATAAGAAGCAGCGTAATTCGCAAAACAATGTTATTTATTAACATCATACGTACACAAGACCGGACATATAAGTAAATCAGGATTTCAAAAATAATTATTGGTTACATATTCAAAGATCACTCGGATTTGATAGATCATTTTTACACCCGGATAATTTTTCATGCAATGTTTGATTTGATATTATTCGATGTTGATTATTTCCGAATCTACTATATACTTAGCATATATACTCGCGTGCATATTCCAAGATTTGCAAAGTAATTTTAGTAAGTAGCAATAGTAATTATGCTTGTGTTTATTATTCAGTATATATGACATATTTAGAATCGAAAATGTCAATATCAGATCTGTTTGTGTGTATAGATCATTGATAGACGGATATATTTCTCTAAATTGTTTTCTTCTCTTAATCAGTTTATGCATACAGGTTTCTCCATGGATACTAATCGCAAGACGTCCAATTGTAATGATAGGTGAATCTATACTCGAAATACTGAAAATAGTTATGATGCAACTTCTCATTTGAACAATGCTAATGGAGTTTCTGATGGTGTGATTCCGAATAAGAGGCCAAGAGGCAATGGTGTTAGGAACTTATCACCACTTAGTGATATTACAAACGGTATGTGATTATGTCTCATATAAATTGTTCTTGCTGAAATTTTGATTATGTCTCATAAATTGTTTGATATCTTTTCCAGCTACTCCTTTCAATTCTAACGTAATTCATAGAAGTGATTATGTTGATTCTAATCATTTTCCGAGACATCTTTCGCTACCCTCTATCATAATTGTACTCAAGATAAGAATCAAATTATCTCATCACCGGTCCCTGGTAAGTCTGAAATTATGATTATGTCTCATATACTGTTTGTTCGATTTTTCAGCTAGAAAATGATGCTAATCGAGTAGTGTTTGCTTTTGCTCCGACTCTAATTATATTGTCACTTTGATTTTGACAACAGCTTCTATAATAGAAGCAGGGAGCAATTCGAATACAAATTCAACACGCAAAGTCACTAAATCTAAAAAAAGGTTAAGAGTGAATGATAGCTTATCGCCGCTTAGTGACGTTACAAACGGTATATTTTTCACATTGGCAATACTCCACATTGTGTGTTGTTCTGGATAAGATTTGGATTATGTCTAATGTATTGTAAGTTTGTTTGTTTTTTAGTTAAATTGGTCGATGTTCATGTGAGTAGTAGTATTGACTACGTCAATACTCTTGGAGGTTCGTTGAGACATCTATCTCAATCTTCCGTCAACACTGTTACTCAAGATGAAAATCGAATTAACTCATCGTCCATTGTTGGCACTGGTATGATAATATCATTTCATTTTACTTCTCACGTATGATATTTTTTATATTATTGAATGTCTTTAATTAGTAGTAGCATGTTCAGCGCTTAATGGGATTCCAATAACTTGATTTTGACATTCGTGGATCTATAGCAAGTTCGATGTACGGGGCAACACCGAATTTGAAGGCCAATTCATCCGGACATGTTATTACTCCGCAATATTACAATCCTACACAACCGCATGGAATTCCATATAATGTCACACGGCCCTCTTTGCCTCCACCGCCAGGTTACGCTCCTATATCCGTAGGTACTTTTCCTTTACAATATCCTATATCAAGTGTCCTCCTTGACAACTGTTCAAGTCCTGGTGTGGTTGGATCCACTAATGTTCAAGCTTCGGTTGCTTCTAAGTCTTCCTTACCGTTTGTTCGCCACCACAATTCCCCGTACCCTGGCCCTATTACGCCAACATGTAGGGCCACGCCTTCACATGAACCTGTGCAGTTCTTTATACTCGAGAGTTCTCCAGAGAGCTCTCCGGATGAAGTTAATACTGTTATATCTCCGCGAAGCCACGTTACCAATGGTAATTAGTTGTTACTGATCACTCACAATGGAATTCTACGTGTATATATATATATATATTACTAAATTATATATTTTAGTAATTCAAATGTATTGTTGATGTTGTAGGAAATACTTTTTTCCATGGTTCTCTGTCTTCTACGCCCTGCGCTCCTAAGAGAAGATCTGTGCTAGATGTAGAGGTACTTCAGAGCCTAAGGAGAGATATAGCACATGAGATGAGAAGTATCGATGTGGTATCAACCGACAACGGTAAATTTAATTGGGAATTTAATATGATCTCTATAATTATACTCATCTTATTCTATCTTCATCGTGATTTCTAACAATTGTATTTAAAGGTACATCCGACAAAGCTTATAGAGCAGTGACGAAGTTCAATAGACTCAATAGACGGACTGTTCGACAGAACAAACGCATGTTGACATCACGTCCGAACCAGCTCATTTCTTATAGTGAGCCTAATCTTCAATACGGTAAGCCAAATAATTTTGTATTAGCATGTTGCGTTTAATCTTTTAAATTTGGTCTCATCGATATTTTTATATTGTAGGTATTACTGCACCGGTTGAGATTAACCATTGTTTGGAGATATATAATTTACGAATAGATATGCTTCTTGATAAATATACAATTAAGTTGATTAGAGGTGTATCGCTAGACATTCCAGAGTCTTCTTCTGCTACTGTTGCAAGGGAAAAACGTAAAGTAGCAATGGTTCGCAATAGAAAGAAGAATGAGTTGATAGCTAGACGGACTGTTGGTGTTGATGTTGTTGGTAAAGATATGCACTCTAATATGTTTCATTTTCATAATGCTTATTCACGTTTTAGTATATTTATAAGTTGTTCTTATCATGCATTCAGCGTATGAGGATTTGGGTGATCCAACATATAAGTGTCCATTTTGTGGTGCTCTAATGTGGTTTGCCGAAAAGGTGAAAAATTCATCTAATGGAAATCCTGAATTCAGTCTGTGTTGCAACCGTGGTAAAGTTCAGTTGCCGCGCGTACGACCTCTTCCTAGGCTGCTAGATGATCTTTTACATGGAAGGCACGTGGATAGTCAAAATTTTATTGACAACAACCGTGATTACAACATGATGTTTGCTTTTACTTCTATGGCTGGGCATCAAGATACGTCGGTCAATGATGGACGTGGTCCGTATACATATCGTCTTGGCGGAAGTAATTATCATTTGGCGGGTAGTTTGTTGCCGCCAGAAGGAGAATCACCCAAGTTTGCACAGTTATACATGCATTGTGGTGAGGATGAGGTGAAAGATAGAATTAGTGCCCAAAGGTAAATTTGTTTGTCATTGCAATTAGCCAATTTATCATTTTAGTTTATTTTATTTCTTGGTAGTATGACTTATCTCATTTGTTTCACTCATTGACCAGCAATTTTATTCTTTTTGATTGTGTAGTAAGAATCGTAAATCTCGGGCGATTGATTCCGTTGTATCCGACCTTAAGGAAATGTTAGATGAACATAACATCCTGGCTAAGAGTTTTCGTATGGCTGCCGAACGTTTCGAGGTCGATGGTAATAGTAATGTGCGATTAAGGCTCATTGGTAAGAGAACACGTGATGGGAGGATGTATGATCTACCGACATGTAATGAAGTTGCTGCACTCATTGTTGGTATGAGATTCTTTTGTTTGACCATCCTTGAATATATAGGATTTATTACGGCTTTTTTGTTTCGTACTGGAAAATCACAATATGTACATAGAGTGTCAATTTAAATTTTGATATTCACAAGCTGTTAATACTATTTCAGGTAATGACGAGATGGAAATGGAACCCCGTGATATAATTCTTGAAGAATGTGATAATAATCTCGTATATCAGAATTGCATGCTAAGTATCTTCCATTACAATATCCTTTATTGTTTCCTTACGGAGAAGATGGATATCATACGAAGATCAAGCTTCATGATCGTAGTACAATTAAGAGAGAGCATATAACCCCTAAGGAGTTTTTGTGCTATAAGATGTTTGACCGTGAAGACGATGCTCAAACAATTCTTATGGGTAGGAAGCTATACCAACAATTCTTGGTTGATGGATACATGATGATGGAGTCCCAACGATTATCTTTCATTACAAGAAATCAAAAATTATTGAGGGCAGATAATTATAAGTCGATTGAGGATGCTATTCGAAGAGGAGACATTGATCCGACTGATGAGGCTTCGATGATAGGTAAACGGTTGGTGTTGCCTTCGACATTTGTCGGTGGTCCTAGGTATATGGTCCAGAATTTTCAGGACACCATGGCAATATGCAAAAGCTTGAAGTATCCTGAATTGTTTATTACGTTCACGTGTAATCCTAAATGGCCTGAGATTACACGCTTTGTTCAAGAAAGGGGACTGAGACTAGAAGACCGGCCGGATATAGTATGCCGTGTTTTCAAGATGAAGTTGGATCAGCTAATTAAGGACTTGAAGACTGAAAATATATTTGGAAAGGCAATAGCAGGTACCGTTTTGTTTATATATTTTTATGGGAACATTAATGGAACAGTTTATATATGTGTTATGTGTATTAATAACATATATCGTTTTCCTATCATTTGCAGTTGTCTACACGGTTGAGTTTCAGAAGCGTGGTTTACCACATGCCCATATTCTACTGTGGATAGACAGGAATGATAGGTCCTTGGATGTGAGTGAAATTGATAATGTTATTTGTGCGGAGATACCGGACAAGGAACTTAAACCGGATTTGTATAAAGCCGTATCGGAGTACATGGTACACGGACCATGTGGTGTGCTGAACCAGAATTCTCCGTGTATGGATAGAGACAAGAGGAAATGCACAAAGAAATTTCCCAAGTCGTTTAATGAAAGAACGACATTTGATGATAATGGATATCCCGTTTACAGGAGGCGGGATACTGGTGCCACGATAATTAAGAATGGTATTGAAGTGGACAATAGGTAAATCTACATTACTTTATATTAACATTTTTTTTTATCATATGTTTATATAGTTGGATCAGTGATTCGTGATCTAAATTTACAGGTACATTGTCCCGTACAATCCTTACTTATTGATGAAATATCAAGCCCATATTAATGTTGAGAGGTGCAACTCGACGAACTCAATCAAGTATCTCTTCAAGTATGTCAATAAGGGTGTTGACAGGTGCGGTGCAAAGATTATGGTTGAGAATGAGGTTAAGGATTATGTGGATTGCCGTTATATATCTGCTTGTGAAGCAGTATGGCGTTTGTTGGGATATCCCATTCACTATCGAGATCCTCCCGTAGAGCGTTTGCCATTCCACTTGGAAGGTGAGCAGACAATGTGTTTCAAAGACGGTGACTACATTCCGGATTCGAAAGAGAAACAAACTGTTGCACATTCAAAATTCCTTGCTTGGATGGATTTCAATAAAAAACACCCTGAGGCCCGAAAGTATTTGTATGCGGAGTTTCCACAGCATTACGTGTACAGTATTCCTGAGCGCGGGTGGAAGGATAGACAGCAATCAAGGAGGAAGATTGGTAGGATTTATCATGTTCCCCCTGGTACTGGTGCTTTATACCATCTCAGGATAATGCTGAATCACATAAGGGGTGCTACCTGCTTTGAAGATTTGAGAACGGTGAATGGTGTTGTCTATGAAACGTACCGTGACGCTTGCTACGCACTAGGGCTGCTTGATGATGATGCTGAGTATATTGATGGCATTAAGGAGGCATTCTTTTGGGGTGGGGGTTACTACCTTCGTCAGTTGTTTTCCATGCTTCTTATGTCTAATAGTATGTCTGGACCAAAGCATGTTTGGGAGAACACTTGGATGTATTTATCGGATGATATAATCATACGTATGCGGAATCAGTTTAACAATCCAGGTACGTATGTGGTGTGAGATATTTTATCGGTTTTACTTGATATTTTTTTATTATTATTAACACGTCGTACAATGTAGATTTGCAACTGAGTGAAGAACAACGGAAACAACTTGCTCTTTCTGCAATTCAGGACATCCTGAAGAAGAATGGGTGCAGTTTGGATCAATACGAAGGTATGAAACTTCCGGATAATGTTGTCGTTGGTGATGGATTGAACAAGTTAATTGCCGAAGAGATGACATATGATTTGCATGAATTGCAAGCTGAGCATGCCAAGTTGTATCCGTGTTTGACGGACGAACAAAAGAATAATTATCAAATGATCATGGATGCTATTGAATTAAAAACAGGTGGTGTGTTTTTCGTCTATGGTTATGGTGGTACGGGCAAGACGTTCCTCTGGAGAACATTATGCTCAGCTATTCGTGGTCGAGGTGATATTGTCCTTCCAGTTGCTTCGAGTGACATTGCCTCTCTTCTCCTTCCTCGGGGCCGTACTGCGCATTCTAGATTTAGTATACCTATAGAGGTTGATGAGACGACCATGTGCAGCCGAATAACTCCGACCAGCGAGTTGACCGCGTTGATAAAACGCTGCAAGTTGATCATATGGGATGAAGCTCCCATGACAAATAAGTTTTGTTTTGAGGCTCTTGATAGGAGTTTGAGGGATGTTATTAGAGGTCCGGATGGTTTGACGAACGCTAAACCGTTTGGTGGAAAGGTTATTGTGTTTGGTGGTGATTTCCGTCAGATTTTGCCCGTCGTACCCAAGGGTAGCAGGCATGATATTGTCCATGCAACACTATGTTCTTCTAACCGTATATGGAGATATTGCAAGGTGTTGAATCTCACGAAGAACATGCGATTGCAGGTTAGTATATAATTTGTACTTCATTATCATTTGTGTTCTGTTGTATTTAGTTTCTTAGTGTTTATGTTTATTGTTGTAGTCTGGAAGTTCAGCTGAGGAAGTTGCTAATATAAAGGAGTTTGCTGATTGATGAACGGAGATTTGTCAGGTCTCGATTCAGCAAATAATATTTGTTATTTTAGCCAAAGGCAATCCACAACTACAACGAAAATCGTAGTGTAGTAGTAGAATGACTCGAGTGTCGTTCTCTCAGGACTATAATAGCTTTATCAAATCTAATTAAGAATATAAAACAGCAAATAGAAAGCAATAGGGGTTTTCAAGCAGATAATGGAGATTGGTGATAGTATGGTCCTTCTTAACATAATGGGTCGATAATCATGCATAAATTCCTCGGTCTTGCATAGAGATCTTTGAATCAATCTTGTGTCATGTTGCAAGTATTAAGCACTACGAAGATAATTTGGTCTGACTAGTCAACAACGATTGTCCTAATGTGTTCCGTAATTATTCAACGATACGAAGATAATTGGTCTGATGGTCGACTAGTGTCCATGCGTGCATAATAATCAATACAACATACGAGAATTTTGGTTGCAACTGATCAGCGAAATAAAGCAATGACACGGAGTATAATGCGCGATATAGCCATTAGCATGATTATCTTCCCTCGCTAAGAATTCACATACTACCACCAACGATAAGTTTAGCTACTCATAATAGGCATGCAATCAATAGCAATCATAGAAGAAAACATATTGAAAGAAGAATAAAATAAGTAGATAAAAACTGTAAGATACAAAGTTACCGAAGGTTGTCAATCTCCGGATGATTGCGATCCTACGCGCTCCAATCTACTATGAAAAAGTATCCCCTAAGCTATGGAACTCCCAGGACAGGCCCCGGGAAGTTCCTACCTAAAACTATTGAGAGAGGTGAGAAAGTAGGCTTGGAAAGATATGATTTTCGGAGAAAAAACTGAGCTCTATATATAGGCCCCGAAATATTCCCGGGCGGTTCGCCCCGTGCTCCGGCGGTTCGCCCCAGAGGTTTTTCGCGGAATTTCCGCGTTTTCGACGCGTTTTTGGATTTCTTCACCTTTTCGGACTTGGTTTATGACTTCTAGTAGCCTTCTAACCTCCAGATTCGGCCCCTAGACTCCAAATCCTATCCGGAAACCTTCAGATACTCCAAATAGGCTTCTGGAACACCAATTCCTTGTAGACTTCAATATAAACGCCCCGAAATCTCTGAATTTCAGCCAAAACCTGTAAAATAAAATCTAAAGGGAAACGTGACACTATTCTAATAAAATGTACTAAAATATAGCTAAATTATCATAGAGGATAGCTAAAATAGGTGAAAAAGACTCGAATGAAAGTGTAAAATACACATTCATCAAACTCCCCAGACCGAACCTTTGTTTGTCCTCAAGCAACTAAGCTAGACTCTAATACAAAAAACATGCAAGACACAAAAAATGGAGTTTCATGCCAAATAAAATGAACTAGTCTACTGAATCTACCAAATAACATATGAACAAAAACCATATAAATCAAAGCATGAATATAGGTTGAAGAATACCTCGATTGACTTATACACATCCACATAAGCACTTATGTCAAGACAAGATAGTCTCTCGTAACATTCTATACCTGGACCTAGTCAGTGACGACGTAATGATGCATGCTATGATACGAATGGTTGCCCCGTGCCTATGAAACTGAGGACTTACTGCTATTCCACCATGTTAAGACTTTCCCTCAAAAGAGGTCGAACCAGTACTGGCTCTCATCAAACGAAGGAGGGTTCCCTATAAAAGATAACTCTCCCCTATTCTACCCATCTCTTAAGTAAAGTCTTAAGCTATTCACCACTTCCTGAATGGCAGGACGAGGGTGGTCTAGAACATATGACACTCAAGACAAAAAAGATAAAAAATAGAAAAACACGATTACGAACAATACGAAAAATGGAAAAGACTCAAAACTTTGCTTAACTGCTATTTGGCTTTCTCTTTTTTGGACCCTTCTTTGCTTTTTTGGGGTCTTCTTTTTTTCCTCTTTTTTCTCTTTCCAGATTCTTTTTTCTGGAATTTTTCTTTTCTTTTTTTTTTTCGATTTTTTTCTAGCCAGCAGTAGCATAACAAAAAGAGAAACAAAATGACTCACACGACTTCCCCAAACCTATTCGAAAGAATAGGTTGGAGTACAAAATTTACGGAAAAAGGAAAATAAACTCACGATACGAGAATGAAAAACAGAAACAAGTCTAACGATGGTGTAACCCCCTCCCCAAACCTATTCGGAAGAATAGGTTATAAACAAAGGATCACACAACCTCACACTACCTCCTTCCTAGGCATTTAGCAATCTCAAAGCATGGTGAAGGCTTGTTGCCTCTTAGGTACATAATTATTCGGGAAAACAACCATAAGACCCTAACATGCATCATCCTATTATAAAGGCCTTCGTGAACCGCAGTAGACAAAACACCACTAAGTGATGTCGAGACTACCTAGCTCAACTAAGTGCAAAACATAAATGTGACAAGCCAAGCGAGAAAAGCCTCAAACAAATTCATAGAGATGAAGCATACGATTAATGGCATAGCTAGTTGATCTACCCAATAAAAAAGTTCAAAAAAATTCGGCAATAAACTCCATATAAAACATGCAAGACTATCCTAGGAAAGCAGTAAACGTGCAAATGCAAAAAATTTCACGAGTTATCATAAGCAAGATAAGTATAGAGATAACCAGCGATAACCTCCTCCCCAAACCTGAACGTCGTCGCTCGTCCCAAACGTCGAAAGTGGATCCAAGGTGAGAGCTAATGCTTGTATAAGTGACCTATAATACTCAATAAAACTCGTGAGATAAAATTTAAAGCGGTAAAGAAAGCGATAAAATCTCCGGGTTGCCTCCCGGATAGCGCCATTGTTTAAAGTCTTTGACTCGACTCCTGTCTGCGCCTATCTCTTCTTTTTGCGGGTACTAGGCTTCCCCTTCATTGATCTCCTCTCCATGCCACAAACCTGTGAATAAGAAAGAATATAGGCTGCAAGACCACAATAGTGAGTAGTGAAAGAAATATCGGGCGGGTCAGGTGGATCAGGTATGGCGTGCAACACGCGTTGCTTTCCGTCCACTTCGATGGTGCAAGTTCTTTGGTAGATGTCCATCACGGAGCGTAGTTTAGTCAAGAATGGTTGCCCTAAGAGTATGACATCCCCTGTTCCAGGTGCAGACGCCGACATAACTACAAAATTGGTGTAAACAGATGCTTCACCAATCTTGACCAACACATTTTTACAACTCCCTCGGGTCTCATAAAGGATCCATCCGCCAATTGTACAATAGCCCTTTGCTCAGATAGTTTTCCGATGTTGCTCTTTTCAAACACATTCAAAGGAATTATGTTTGAGTAGGATCCCGTATCTAGTGTGGCACGAACATCTTCAAGCTCACCAATCCCTACCTTAACATCGAAACTTTTAGGGAGTGGTTCGGGATCCTCTTGCTCCTCATCACTTGTGTCAGAACCTAGGCCCTTCTCTTCTTCCTCAGCCTGTAGAAGTTCTTCCTTTATGCAACCCTTGCACCTAACAACCTTCCTGATGGTGATTTCGTCAGGTACATCATCAGCTAATGTAATGGCATTCGACTTCACTGTGCTACTAGGTAGTTTTCGGTTGATCAACTCTTGCATCTTTTGATGGGCAAGCCTAGTGCTCTCTTCCAACTTATCGAGCCTTGCCCTAGTCTTCTCAGAATCTTCTTCATAACGTTTGAGAAAACTTTGTGTGTGATCGACCATCTTCTGTAAGTTCTCCATCAGTAGAGCCGACTTCGACTTCGGTGGCTCTTTCGGAGCGGGGTTTTCTCAGTGATCATTACCATAGTTCAGCCTACTACGGTCTTGGTTAGGTCCATAAGTTTGGTTAGCCGGTGCATATCCTTGATTGTTACGGTATCCTCTTCTCCAAAATCCACCTCGAGGATTCCTACCGTCTTGCCCGTAGCTAACTTCTTGAGTGCCAAATTCCGTAGCAAAGGCTTCTTCTTCGCCTCCTCGAGCCCAGTTGCCATCATCGTATGCCAGCTCCGATCTACACATATGATCCCCATGCCCATAGTTCTTGCATATTCGGCATACTTCGTTCGAAACAGTTGTTCCGGTGGCGCTCTTGAGCACTTGCTTCAATTCGTTGGTAAAGCACTCGAATTGATCCCCATTTCCCCTGTACATAGGGGCTTCTTGAGTCGGTGGAGCTTCAGGTCCACGTCTCCTAACCATTGCTCTTGGGTCCTTGAACTGCGAACCCTTGGCAAGCCTTTCGAAAACAGCCCAGACGACTTCTGCGGTTTCCTCCCAAATATTGCCTCGGCATTGGAAATCCACCACTTGTTGGTTCTCGAAGGTTAGTCCATTGTAGAAGTGTTGGACTAAGTCAGAAAGTTCAAAACCATGGTGAGGGCACTTGTTCGTGAGATCTTGGAACCTCTCGAATGCAGTGTAGATGGTCTCATCATAGTCTTGCTTGAATCCAGTGATCTGCGCCTTAAGCGCGGTAGTCAGAGTGTGTGGGAAGTATTTCTCCATGAAAGCTGAAAAAACCTTTTCCCAAGTGTCCAGCGAGCCTGCTGGAAGAGAGCTCAGCCATGACTTGGCTCTGTCGCCAAGTCCCATAGCAAAAACCTTCATCCTCAACTCATCCGTTGTTATGTCAGCTCCGGGTCGTGGGAGTTGGTTGACGAAATCCTCGATATCGTTTAAGTACCCCATCACATCTTCCCTTGATAAGCCATAGAACCTCGAAAGTTGTTGGAATGCGTGGTTCTTGATCTCCAGATCTCGAGTTGCAGGCGAAAGAACAATCGCCGGTCCCCTCATACGATCCTTGGTGGGTTGTACCCATGCCTTCAGTGGTCTAGCTTCTGCCATTCCGTCGATTTCCTTGAATAGACTAATTAGAGATTCTGAGAAATCGGTTTCCTCTATTTCCTCTAGTGCGCGCCTTTCAAGTAGTCGCCTTCTCTGGTGGTAGACTCTATCGATCTCAGCAATTGAATCAGCAAGCGGTGTTCCTGCAGAACGTGTATGCGGCATACACTATCTGTGACAGACTAGGAAAAGTGATTAGAAACAAACTAGGAAAGCAGAGAGAGATTAAAAAAGGAAAACTAAAACTAAAAGAATTAGGAATCTAAAGCTGTAAATATAAACAAATTAAACAGAAAAAAGGAGTATAGTCCCCGGCAACGGCGCCAATTTGATGAACGGAGATTTGTCAGGTCTCGATTCAGCAAATAATATTTGTTATTTAGCCAAAGGCAATCCACAACTACAACGAAAACCGTAGTGTAGTAGTAGAATGACTCGAGTGTCGTTCTCTCAGGACTATACTAGCTTTATCAAATCTAATTAAGAATATAAAACAGCAAATAGAAAGCAATAGGGGTTTTAAAGCAGATAATGGAGATTGGTGATAGTATGGTCCTTCTTAACATAATGGGTCGATAATCATGCATAAATTCCTCGGTCTTGCATAGAGATTTTTGAATCAATCTTGTGTCCTGTTGCAAGTATTAAGCACTACGAAGATAATTTGGTCTGACTAGTCAACAACGATTGTCCTAATGTGTTCCGTAATTATTCAACACTACGAAGATAATTGATCTGATGGTCGACTAGTGTCCATGCGTGCATAATAATCAATACAACATACGAGAATTTTGGTTGCAACTGATCAACGAAATAAAGCAATGACACGGAGTATAATGCGCGATATAGCCATTAGCATGATTATCTTCCCTCGCTAAGAATTCACATACTACCACCAACGATAAGTTTAGCTACTCATAATAGGCATGCAATCAATAGCAATCATAGAAGAAAACATATTGAAAGAAGAATCAAATAAGTAGATAAAAACTGTAAGATACAAAGTTACCGAAGGTTGTCAATCTCCGGATGATTGCGATCCTACGCGCTCCAATCTGCTATGAAAAAGTATCCCCTAAGCTATGGAACTCCCAGGACAGGCCCCGGGAAGTTCCTACCTAAAACTATAGAGAGAGGTGAGAAAGTAGGCTTGGAAAGATATGATTTTCGGAGAAAAAACTGAGCTCTATATATAGGCCCCGAAATATTCCCGGGCGGTTCGCCCCGTGCTCCGGCGGTTCGCCCCAGAGGTTTTTCGCGGAATTTCCGCGTTTTCGACGCGTTTTTGGATTTCTTCACCTTTTCGGACTCGGTTTATGACTTCTAGTAGCCTTCTAACCTCCAGATTCGGCCCCTAGACTCCAAATCCTATCCGGAAACCTTCAGATACTCCAAATAGGCTTCTGGAACACTAATTCCTTGTAGACTTCAATATAAACACCCCGAAATCTCCGAATTTCAACCAAACCTGTAAAATAAAATCTAAAGGGAAACATGACACTATTCTAATAAAATGTACTAAAATATAGCTAAATTATCATAGAGGATAGCTAAAATAGGTGAAAAAGACTCGAATGAAAGTGTAAAATACACATTCATCACTGATTGGTTGTTGCGTGTCAGAGATGGTGTGGAAGGGGGCGATAACGATGGTGAGGTTGATTTCAAATTGCCAAAGGATATACTCATTCTTGAAGCTCCGGATGATCCTATAGCCGCAATGGTGAAATCTACATATCCATCTCTTTTGGATCATGTTGGAGATGGAGCTTATTTTCAGGATAGGGCTATACTGGCGCCGACAAATGAGGTAGTAGAACAGATTAATAACTACGTCATGGAGTTGTTGCCGGGTGATGCAGTTGAGTATATGAGTTCTGATAATATATGCCCGGATGAGGATGATGTTGTCAATCGAGAGGATGTTTATTTGGTTGAATTTCTAAATACAATCAGAACTTCTGGGCTGCCAAATCACTTGATCCGATTGAAGGTTGGTTGCCCCGTTATGCTCTTGCGTAACATCGACCCGACGGCTGAACTTTGTAATGGAACTCGGTTGGTGGTGACGGATCTTGGTGAAAAGATTATACAGGCCAAAGTAATTCATGGGAAGTATGCCGGCAATAGAGTTTACATACCGCGGATGGTTCTTTCACCTTCGAACCACACCAAGTTTCTAATACGATTCCAGCGCCGACAGTTTCCTATTGCTATCTGCTACGCAATGTCTATCAACAAGAGTCAAGGACAATCTTTGGGTAATGTTGGCCTCTATCTTCCTAATCCAGTTTTCAGCCATGGTCAACTCTATGTTGCGTTCTCTAGAGTTACTAGCAAGAAAGGGTTGAAGGTTCTAATACTTGATCAAGATGGTAAACCCTCCGACACTACCACTAATGTAGTGTACAAAGAAGACCTTTGGAAGTTGCGATGAATGCTCCTTTGTATTTACTTTGCTATACATTGATTATGAATTTTCTACTTTTGACTCGAATTACTTCATTATAATACTTTACTTTACTTTAAACATTTTTTTACGATTATCTTTGAATAATATTTTCTTTAATAAATATAAGATAAGAATTATATCATACCGTGGCATCGCCACGGGTATGTACTAGTATATATATATATATTATATGTGGTATCACTTTTCTGCTTTTTCTAGTGTTGAAAATTTTTAAAGTTATGAAAAAAAGTAAAAAGCTGAAAAATTATAGCTTACGTTAATGTTTTTTGGGATTATCGGATAGTTGGACTTTTATGAATTTGTTGCTTCTCGAGAAATAGTCCCAAAACAGACCAAAGTTCAGTCCCACACTCAAATCCCTAAAACTTTGCTCGTAAACACTCTTTCTTCTTCTTCTTCAGGCTCTTCCACTCCAGTGCCACTCACTCGCTGCAAGCTTTACAGATTAGCCAAAACGGAGACGACATGCCTGCCGGTGTGAGATTCACTTACCACTCGAGGTCAGTCGTGTTCAATTTGACGGTAATATAGTTGTGTAATTTCAGAATGATCAATTCATTAATGTTATTTAGCTTTTCTAAGCTGACTGTGTTCTCGTATAACTTGCTGCATTTTTGGATGGAGGCTATTATTTGGAATTCAATTCGTTGTTAGCTAGGGGGATTTATTTTATAATTTATTGTGATATGTGTGACTTACACTATATTGAATTGATAAGAGGGTTTTGTGGTATAGATGATGAATAAGGATTGGGGTTTTTCAAGTAAATGGACAGAAAAGACTGTTTGTGGAGTGTTTCGTTACATATAAGTTATAACATGTTGATAGATGCATATTCCGTGAAAGGAAATTTAGATGAGACTGATGGTGAGGGAGAACTTGGTGCTGGGTGTGATTACGTATAATGCGATGATAGTTAATGGTTAGGAGCTAGGAGGGAGGATGGAGAACACTGACCGAGTAAGGTTTATTAATGAAATAAGGGTCGAGTGTTTGGTTCCGGATGAGATTGAGTGTAATACGCTTGTTATCGGGTAGATAGTTTGAAGAAGGTAATTTCATCTGGCTCTTGTTTGCATGGGAATATGTTGAGGAAGGGGTTGCTGCTGAATGTGGTGACATATGCTTCTTTGATTAGCATGTGTAAGGTTAGGGAATCTGCCTTTGGCGATTGAGTTCTTTGACCAGATGCAGGATAGGGAACTGGCCTGGATTAATGGTTACTCACAAAAGGGGTGTTTTGATGTAGCTTATAAAGTTCTGCAAGAAATGGTTAATGGGGCTCTTGTCGTCTTCCAATGTTACATTCAATACTTTGATGAAAGGCCATTGTGTGTTAGGTCGGATGAAAGATTGTTTAGATGTGATTTCGAAAGGCATGCCTCCCGATATTGTATGGTACAGTACAATTATGTCTGAGTTTTGTGAATTATCTGAGCTAGATAAAGGTTTTCGAGCTGAAGGAAGAGATGGTCAGCAAGAGGTTATCCTCTGAATCAGTTACTTATCTGTCATTGATACATGGTCTGTGCAGGAAGACGACATTAACTGAAGCTTGCGACTTATTCATTTTCAAGTTGTTCTTTGAGGAACCTGTTTCTAAGCATGTCACTCATGATTTGCTGATAGAATGTTGAAGTAACATTGAATCCACAGGCGTGTTTGCTCTGATAAAAGATTTTGCATGACTGATGAACAAAAAAGATCGAACTTTTCAGCCAATGGTTAAGGATAATCATAATCCTAGTGCAGCGGTTTACAACGTTCTCAGACATGGACATTGTAGAGCACGTAATTTGTGGAGAGCCGGTGTGCGGGGCTGCTGGATCGTAAAAACAGAGTGGCTTGGGTCGTGGATCGTAAAACATTGAATTTATGAGTGTGCTAGCTCTGATAAAAGATTATGCGGGGCTGCTGGATCGTAAAAAAAGTGTGGCCTCTGTGTGATGTTACTTGGGGTGTGGTGCCCAACGGTTGTACAGGGCTTGTAAATGTTTCAGGTCTTCCAGCCAAAGGGCGCTCAAGCCACACTACAAGCCTGCATGTCCTCCTAAGGGACAAACGTAATATCATATGCAACCATATATATACTTGATTATGTTTTCAGTTTTTCGCGATGTGGGATTATCACCCTTCATTAAGTTTACCTGTGTTTTACATAGTAAATTCTATAACATATTGGGCTCGGCGTGTTGGCCCAACTAATTCAATCATGATATTTACTTACGAGTATTGAGTATTAAATATGCCATATTGGGCTCGGCTGTCAGCCCAATTAATTTTTTTTTTTAGAATCGGCCCGATTATTTCAAACGTGATGTTTTATATCTTTTTTATACATATTCCCCTTTGTTTACGCTTTACTAATTCAAACGTGATGTTTTATATCTTTTTAGTAATTCTAGAAGCAACCACTAAAGTAAATGCATCATTAAAGGACTTTTGCATCAACAGGACAAGACTATGTAATCTTTGGGAAGTGCTTGGGGTATATGATTTTGTCCTATTTTTGACGTAAATACTCTTCTCATTGTTTTATATCAACCAATTGAGCATTGAAACTATAATATATCAATTTGAATAAATCACTATCGACTATAATAATTCAGTACTTTATGGGAAATTCAAATGAAAATCTACTGAAAGTCTAAAACACATTCGAATAAGTTCCAAACTAATTAAACTCAATAACAATGTATTAAAATTTATCTAAAAGAGAAAAGGACCAACAAATAAAAACGCATATGAATAGATAAATAAAATTAGAAATAAAGAAAAGGACAATTCCTTTCCCAATAAATGAATAACTTTTGTTTCACTGCTTTGTTTTAAAAAACGGAGCTGGAGGTTAAGCCGGACACCCCCTTGTAAGAAAATACGGTCAGAGTTACCTCTAGGGTACGCAGCGGAATTTCAAAAAATTCTGTGTATATGTCGTATATATATATAAACACGTCAATTGGAAGACTAACCTTACTTCCAAAGCAGCTTCCAAGTCTTCGTAATAATCCTGTGTATCTTCTCCTTCGTCGAAGTCGAAGATATCTGCAATACTCTGATTATCTGCAAGACAATAAGAGTTAGTTTCCAGCTCCTATAACCTCAACCTTGGTATCCACGGACAACCTATCGGAAGAATGCTAGGATATTCTTTGTGTGACCAAGAAGACGGGGCGGCGATTCCTCCGGTGAGGTGGCGCGCGCGCGTGTGGCTATAGAGGAGGGGAGAGTTTTTATTTTCTCTAAGAAAACTGGGTATTCAACTGTGTGAATGTCTGTGTCCAAAGCTCTCTAATAGTCTACTATATATAGTAGTCAATAGAAGCCTAAAGCATAAACAATTAGACTTCGTAAAGGAATAAGAATCTAATTCTTATCGCACTAGGAAACTAATATCAAGTATAGATTCATTTTCAATCAAATTAAAACTCAATTAGGAAAATCTAACTTATCCCTTGGACTTCTAATAGAGGAAGGAGTCGAACTCCTTCCCTTATCTCATCTATGCGCGTGCGCGCACCCAGTCCTACGGGAGATAGGTGGGGCTCAATTTTGGGACCCACTTATAGTTCTAAGGCAATTCAAACTCCAAGTAGATTTTGCCCAAGTGCATATGTTAATTCTAAATTAACATATCCTTTCAAATCAAACCTCATTTATATTTCCAAAATATAATCTTTAATTGTATTTACATAAAATACAATTAATTAGCCAATTCAATTAATAATTCCAAATTATTAATTGAGCCACCAAATATTATAATTAATTTCAAATCAATTATAATCCATCAATCACAATTAATTTCAAATTAATTGCGATTCCATCTTCAAGGATATTCTGATAAGCTGAATCACCACATAGTGTGACCCATAGGGCCTCATCGTATTAAGCAAGTCCTAGACTAGGCAACATGAAATTCCTAGACGGTTTCATTTGCAATATTAATATATGAGGACGTTTGAGAGGTTTCTCAAAGCTAACCCTTTCGTTGCAAAGTCTGTTGCGATCGACGCGGCGATGGTAACGTCCCTTCATCTGACTTGCTCGAATGCATCTAGGATCGATGAAGTGTCTATCCCAATAATACATCCACGGGCGTCTCAGGGAGTTGCTTGGTTAAGATATACTTATGACCATCATAATATATCATTCGCACTGGCCAGTGACTTTACCAACACAACTATGCAGACTATGAGCAGTACTCTCCTGTGCTACACTTGAGAGATGAATCCTTCACAGAATCACTTATCATCCACATTTGTATGTATCCATAATCCTGGATCGTGTCTTAGGTCAACTGCTTATTCAGAGCTGACATCGACGGGTCCACCAAGGATATGGGGCAACAAATGTGATGATAAAGTCCTGTAAGTACAAAGGACGACTTGCATCACTTCGACAACTTACCGGTTCCCATAGACACTTCGGTGTAGAGTATACATCGATGGGATTGTCCGGTGGGTACTTCCATTGTTCGATAATCCTTCTTCGAACAACTATGCGCAGTTATGGGAACGTTTCTCGATTGTCCAACAATCCCTTCTGTGGCCGTGGGATCGGCTCACACTTGCTCCAACAAGTATAACCTCCACGCATACTAGTCTCGTCTGGTTCATTCAGACCCCTACATTCGAGATGAACCTCGACTAGGGAGAGTTTGGGATAGATGATAACTCACATAGCTCCCACTATCTGTGTGATCGGTCATCTATCCGAGGGGACATGTTTAATATCAATACAGACAGTAATAGAGATATGACATGATGCATGCCTGGTGTCATGTAAATATGAAAGCGATACTCAATAGTAAAAGCAACAAACATATATTATATTACGTTGACCTGTGTAATAGTACATATATGCCCTCTATAAGTGTTCTATGCCCTTAGTAAGGACTGTCTCTAGGACATATACACTATCAATCTCCCACTTGGACTAGAGTCAGTCACCTTTATGCCTAATACCCAGATTAGCATAATGTCTTAAGTGGACTTCCACTGATAAGACCTTGGTGAAAGGATCTGCCACGTTGTCCGTGGTAGAGACACGTTCTATACTAACTTCTCCTCTATCTATAATCTCACGTATAACGTGATATTTTCTAAGTACATGTTTGTTCTTGTTTGTAGATCTAGGCTCCCTAGCTTGAGCGACGGCGCCCGTATTGTCACAATAAATCGTTACTGGACTGGGAGCAGGAACAACCTCAATTCCTTCAAGAACTCTAAAATCCAGACAGCTTCTTTCGATGCTTCTGATGCAGCAATGTACTCGGCTTCTGTGGATGAGTCAGCAACCGTGGCTTGCTTAGAACTCTTCCAACAGACAACTCCTCCGTTCAATTTGAATACGTATCCTGTCTGTGACTTAAAGTCATCAGGATCTGATTCAAATCCAGCGTCGACATACCCAGACATCTTTAATTTTGGTTCTCCACCAAACACCAAGAACATCTCTTTAGTCCGTCGAAGGTACTTAAGAATGTTCTCTACAGCAGTCCAGTGAGGTACTCCTGGATTCTGTTGGTGTCGACAAGTGACACTAAGCGCATATGCCACATCGGGCCTTGTGCAATTCATTGCATACATTATAGACCCTACTGCCGAAGCATAGGGCACACGACTCATTGCATTTCTTTCTTCATCAGTTTTAGGACCATCCTTAACTGATAAGACAATCCCATGCCTAGCTGGGAGAAAGCCTCTCTTTGAGTCGTCCATCTTATAACGCTTCAGTATTTTGTCGATGTAGGTGGACTATGTCATTCCTAACATCCTCTTGGATCTATCTCTAAAGATCTTGATCCCTAGGATGTAGTTCGCTTCACCCAAGTCCTTCATCGAGAAGGTACTTGATAACCAAACTTTAGTCTCTTCTAGCATAGAGACATTGTTTCCCATGATCAAAATGTCATCAACATAGATGATCATGAAAACAACTCCTTTGTCGATGTGTCTAGCGTAGACAAAGGGATCTTCCTTGCTTCTGATGAAGTCAAATGACTTGACAGCTTCATCAAAGCGGATATTCCAGCTCCTTGACGCTTGCTTTAGCCCATAGATGGATCTTTGTAATTTTCATACAGCAGTTGGTCTGGTTTTACTAATAAAACCTTCCGGCTGTACCATATAGACCTCTTCCTCAAGGTTGCCCTTGAGGAAGGCAGTCTTTACATCCATCTGCCAGATCTCATAATCATAGTAGGCAGCTATCGCAAGTAGAATTCGAATGGACTTCAATTTTGCTACCGGTGAAAAGGTTCAATGCCACACCTTTGCGTGTAGCCTTTCGCCACAAGCCTAGCTTTGTGCGTTTTTACCTTTCCATTGGCATCTGTCTTTCGTTTAAAGACCCATTTGCACCCAATAGGTCAAACCCGTTGGGGCAAGTCTACAAAGTTCCAAACTTGGTTCTGGTACATTGAGTCCATTTCTAATTCCATGGCCTCTTGCCATTTGTATGAGTCAATATCAATTATTGCCTCTTTGTAGGTCTCGGGATCTTCCCGATCTGATAAGCCGACATCAAGTTCACTGATGTCTTCTATCATAAGGCTTTGCTTCTGAGGTCCATTTAGGATCCTCTTCGACCTACGGAGCTCGACTGGTTCTGGTGCTTTTCTTTTCTGGCTTCGTGTAACACGAACATTATCAGTGGGCACTGATGCAGCTGGTCGCGCCACGCGACCCTGTTCCCTTGCGGGAGGCTGCTCTTGTGCAACTCGTTGTACAGTTTGATTGACAACGGGTTCTATTGGTGTGGTTTCAACTGTTGATCTAATCACAGGACTCCCACTGACTATGACATGCCTAGAAAGTGTCATATCATTACCCTTGTCTGCTTCGAAAGCTCCCACTGAACTTGAGTCCAAATCGGAAGATTTTTAGAGACCTCATGTTCGCGCGTGTCAAAGTCTTGAATTTCTTCAAGTTCTATCATGTCATCTAACCTCTCTTCTTCGAGGCATTCAGCTTCTAAAAACTTGACGTTTCTAGATACGATCACCTTGTGATCTTCAGCATGATAGAATTCATAGCCTCTCGTCTGACGAGGATAGCCTATGAAATATACTTTGACACCCTTGGCATCTAACTTATCAGTGAGCATCAGTTTGACTATCGCAGGACAGCCCCAAGGTCTAAGATAGCCTAGTGAGGGCTTCTTTCCCTTCCATAACTCATAAGGAGTTTTCTCCACTGATTTAGATGGTACACGGTTCAGAATGTAGATTGCAGTTTGTAGTGCATATCCCCACAGATATTTTGGAAGAGTCGAGAATCCAATCATTGATCTTACCATGTCTAACAGGGTTCGATTCCTCCTCTCAGACACACTGTTTAACTGTGGTGTTCCAGGAGGAGTCCATTGCGATTGAATTCCATTTTCCTTCAAGTAGTCGATAAATTCTTCACTAAGGTATTCACCTCCTCGACCTCATTCCTAAACTCCTTGAATTTCCCAAAGGTCTCGGATTTATTCTTCATAAGATAAATATATCCATACCTTGAGAAATCGTCATTAAAGGTAACGAAGTAAGGATAACCCCCACGCGCATGGACTTTAAAAGGTCCACATACATCGGTATGTATGAGCTCTAAGCAGCGAGTGGCACGAACACCTTGTCCAACAAAAGGTTTGTTCGTCATCTTACCCTTAACACATGATTCGCATGTACCATATGATTCAAAATCAAATGGTTCTAAGTAGTCCAACTTCCTTAGTCTTTGAATCCGTGTTTTATTGATATGGCCTAGCCGACAATGCCATAGATAAGATGGATTATTCTTCCTACTTGAAGACGGTTGTTTGTTATGTATTTGAAATAAAGGTAGACTACTTTGCAAAATATATAAACCATTCACCAAGCGAGCTTTTCCATAATACTGATCATTTAATGAAAAATAACAAGTATTATACGCAAATCGAAAGGAAAAACCCATATTGTCTAACAATGGAATAGAAATAATATTTCTGACAATGGATGGAACAAAATAAACATTATCAAGTTCTAAACATTGTCCCGATGGTAAATCTATCTTGCTGCGTCCAACGCGTTTGGCTTCAACTGGATTGCCGTTCCCAACATGCAAGTCGATTTCACCTTGCTTGACTAGCCTGTGATCAATTAGCCCCTGCACATTATTACAAATGTGTGAGCCACAGGTGATGAATGTGTATTTTACACTTTCATTCGAGTCTTTTTCACCTATTTTAGCTATCCTCTATGTTAATTTAGCTATATTTTAATGCATTTTATTAGAATAGTGTCACGTTTCCCTTTAGATTTTATTTTACAGGTTTTGGTTGAAATTCGAAGATTTCCGGGCAAATATATTGAAGTTGACAAGGAATTGGTGTTCCAGAAGCCTATTTGGAGTATCTGAAAGTTCCCGGATAGGATTTGAAGTCTAGGGGCCGAATCTGGAGGTTAGAAGGCTACTAGAAGTCAGAAACCGAGTCCGAAAAGGGGAAGAAATCCAAAACCGCGTCGAAAATGCGGAATTCCGCGAAAAACACGTCGGGCGAACCGCCGCAGACGTGGGGCGAACCGCCCCACACCGGGCGAACCGCCGCGCGTGTGGGGCGAACCGCCCCACAGTATTTCGAAGCCTATATATAGTTGCTCAGTTTTCTCCGAAAATCATATCTTTCCAGACCTACTTTCTCACCTCTCTCTGTAGTTTTAGGTAGGGACTTCCCAGAGCCTGTTCTGGGGGTCCGTAGCTTAGGGGATACTTTTTCATAGCAGTTTGGAGCTCGTAGGATCGCAATCATCCAGAGATTGACAACCTTCGGTAACTTTGTATCTTACAGTTTTATTCTACTTATTTTATTATATTCTTTCAACATGTTTTCTTCTATGATTTATGTTGATTGCATGCCTATTATGAGTGGCTAAACTTATCGTTGGTGGTAGTATGTGAATTCTTAGCGAAGGGAAGATAATCATGCTAATGGCTATATCGCGCATTATACTCCGTGTCATTGCTTTATTTCGTTGATCAGGCACAACCTAAATTCTCGTATGTTGTATTAATTATTATGCATGATTGGACACTTGTCGACCATCAGACTAATTATCTTCATAGTGTTGAATAATTACGGAACACATTAGGACAATAGTGATTGACTTTTCAGACCAATTATCTTCGTAGTGCTTAATATTTAAGACAGGACACTAGATTGATTCAAAGATCTCTATGCAAGACCGAGGAATTTATGCATGATTATCGACCCGTTATGTTAAGAAGGACCATACTATCACCAACCTCCATTATCTGCTAGAAACCCCTTTGCTATCTATTTGCTGTTTTTATATTCTAAATTAGATTTGATAAAGCTAGTTATAGTCCTGAGAGAACGACACTCGAGTCATTCTACTGCTACACAACGGTTTTCGTTGTAGTTGTGGATTGCCTTTGGCTAAATTACAAATTTATTTGCTGAATCCGGAGCACGACATCCGCGCGTTCATCAAATTGGCGCCGTTGCTGGGGACTATACTCCTTTTTTCTGTTTAATTTGTTTATATTTACAGCTTTAGATTCCTAATTCTACTAGTTTTAGTTTTTCTTTTTAATCTCTCTCTGATACTGCTTTCCTAGTCTGTTTCTAATCACCTTTCCTAGTCTGTTACAGATAGTGTATGCCGCATACACGTTCTGCAGGAACACCGCTTGCTGATTCAATTGCTGAGATCGATAGAGTCTACCACCAAAGAAGGCGACTACTTGAAAGGCGCGCACTAGAGGAAATAGAGGATACCGATTTCTCTGAATCTCTACTCAGTCTTTTCAAGGAAATCGACGGAATGTCAGAAGCTAGACCATTGAAGGCATGGGTTCAACCCACCAAGGATCGTATGAGGGACCGGCGATTGTTCTTTCGTCTGCAACCCGAGATCTGGAGATCAAGAACCACGCATTCCAACAACTTCTGAGGTTCTATGGCTTATCAAGGGAAGATGTGATGGGGTACTTGCACGATATCGATGATTTCGTCAACCAACTCCCACGACCCGGAGCTAACATAACAACGGATGAGTTGAGGATGAAGGTTTTTGCTATGGGACTTGGCGACAGAGCCAAGTCATGGCTGAGTTCTCTACCAGCAGGCTCGCTGGACACTTGGGAGAAGGTTTTTTCAGCTTTCATGGAGAAATACTTCCCTCACACCTTGACTACCGCGCTAAAGGCGCAGATCACTGGATTCAAGCAGGACTATGATGAGACCATCTACACCGCGTTCGAGAGGTTCCAAGATCTCACGAACAAGTGCCCTCACCATGGTTTTGAACTTTCTGACTTAGTCCAACACTTCTACAATGGACTAACCTTCGAGAACCAACAAGTCGTGGATTTCCAATGCCGAGGCAATATTTGGGAGGAAACCGCAGAAGCCGTCTGGGCAGTTTTCGAAAGGCTTGCTAAGGGTTCGCAGTTCAAGGACCCAAGAGCAATGGTTAGGAGACGTGGACCTGAAGCTCCACCGACTCAAGAAGCCCCTATGTATAGGGGGAATGGGGATCAATTCGAGTGCTTTACCAACGAATTGAAGCAAGTCCTCAAGAGCGCCACCGGAACAACTGTTTCGAACGAAGTATGCCGAATATGCAAGAACTATGGGCATGGGGCTCATATGTGTAGATCGGAGCTGGCATACGATGATGGCAACTGGGCTCGAGGAGGCGAAGAAGAAGCCTTTGCAACGGAGTTTGGCACTCAAGAAGTTAGCTACGGACAAGACGGTAGGAATCCTCGAGGTGGATTTTGGAGAAGAGGATACCGTAACAATCAAGGATATGCACCGGCTAATCAAACTTACGGACCTAACCAAGACCGTAGTAGGCTAAACTATGATAATGATCACTGCGAAAACCCCGCTCCGAAAGAGCCACCGAAGTCGAAGTCGGCTCAACTGATGGAGAACTTGCAAAAGATGGTTGATCACACACAAAGTTTTCTCAAACGTTATGAAGAAGATTCTGAGAAGACTAGGGCAAGGCTTGATAGGTTGGAAGTGAGCACTAGGCTTGCCCATCAAAAGATGCAAGAATTGATCGACCGAGGAGCAAGTAGGGAACAAGGCAAACTGCCTAGCAACACTGAGAAGTCGTTGTCCATTAACTTAGTGGGTGATCTACCTGTTGAAATCACCATCAAGAAGGTTGCTAAGTGCGAGAGTTGCAAAAGGGAAATGCCCCCACAAGCCGAAGAAGAAGAAAAGGACCTTGGTACTAACTAGAGTGAAGAGGAGCAAGAGGATCCCGAGCCACTCCCTCAAAGTTTCGATATTAAGGTCGGGATTGGGGAGCTTGAAGATGTCCGAGCCACACTAGACACAGGATCCTACTCTAATGTGCTCCCTTTGAATGTTTTCGAGAAGAGTAACCTTGGGGAACTAACTGTGCATAAGGCTATTGTGCAACTGGCGGATGGATCCCTTGTGAAACCCGAAGGCGTTGTGAAGAATGTATTAGTCAAGATTGGTGAAGCTTCTGTCTACACCGATTTTGTAATTATGCCAGCATCAACACCAGGAACGGGGGATGTCATACTCTTAGGACGAACATTCTTGACTAAGCTACGCTCCGTGATGGACATCTACCAAAGAACTTGCACTATTGAAGTGGATGGCAAGCAACATGTGTTGCACGCCATATCTGATCCGCCTGATCCACCTGGTACTTCTAACACTATTGATTACAGTGGTCTTAACGTCTATGTTCACTCTTATTCACAGGATCGAGGCACGGGAAGGAGACTCGTGAAGGGGAAGTCTAGTACCCTCAGAAGGAAAAGATAGGCGAAGACAGGAGTCGAGTCAGAGACTTTAAACAATGGTGCTATCCGGGAGGCAACCCGGGGTTTTTTATCGCTTTCTTTACCGCTTTATTGCATGCATTCATACTTGAACAATTTGCTTTTCATATGTGAATTTGTTCGGTTCTGTGTCGTATGTGCTTATGTTGTGTTCGAGTGCGACTTTTCGAGTGATTTTTCGAGGAAAATGATTTTTCGGGGACTAAAAACCGCATTTTTATTTCAAAACGTTCGTCTCCCACCTCAGGAGTGGGGGGCAAATCGCCCCACGTCCAGAGCGCGCGCGCGCGCTCTGGACGTGCGGGCGGTTCGCCCCGCACGGGGCGGTCCGCCCCAGGTGTGGGGCGAACCGCCCCACACCCCCGGAATGTTGAAAAATGGGGGTTTCTTCCCCAAACACCCATTTTCCTCCATTTTCATCTTCTAAACTCAAAATTTTCCTCCATATTCAAAATAACTTCAAACCTTCATAACTTCTTCATCCTTCTATCATTTGGTGTGTTCTTTAGCTTCATTCGAAGCCCGTTACGTGCTCTATCTTTCTATCCGAACAAATTTCTTCCTAGCTCATTGAATTTCCGGATTTGAGGTATTATCACATGAACCCTAATTTTTTAAATTTTGGGATTTTTTGATTTATGCTTCAATTAGGCTTGTTTGATGTATGGGTTGATGTTATATGTGATTAGATTCGTTATTCATTATCAATTACATGTTCAATTAGGCTTGGTTTGATGATTTGAGATTTTTGCTAATTGGATGATATATGTCTTGTTAGGAAAATGTCTATCTTACTTTCATTCCATGCTTAAACATGTGTTTGTTGATACGATAATGATGGATGTATTGGTAGAATGCATGATTGATGGAATTGAGGATTTATGCTAGATTTTTTATTTTTATGGTATGGATTGAACCTTGTGATTCAAGGCATTTGTTGTTTAGCAAGAGCATAATGTGATATGTTATTGTAGTAGTTACATTGATATGTTGCGTAATGAATTAGCTAGACTAGACTTTGGATTTTTGAGGGGCTGAATTTTGAAGATATTGCTCGTATTGTTCACTCGTATATTTACATATGCACAGGTCTGTTTTGCATCGTACAAGATACTAATTGCTGTTTGTAGGAATCATGGCACCGAGATCGAGGAGAGCCGGCTCCAGCAAAAAGGGGAAGGGAGTAGCATCAAGCTCCCAACCATCTCACCATCTGTTCGAGTTGTCTGTAGCTGCAATAGAGGTGCGCCAAAGGCTAGAAGTGGAGATGGCCGACGGAGGAAGGTCGATCATCCCAGATAGGAGAATTGACATTCCCGAATCTGCAGTAGATAGAGCGGGATATAGGACGCTGTCAAGATTGGGGTCACAAAGGAATTGGGCATGGTACAGTTCCAACAGGTTCAAAGGTTACGACGAAAGCCTCCTCCAAGAGTTCTACACTGGATACACGGATCTCGAGGAGAAGAATGGGATGCTAGTCCGAGGCCTGATTATACCGTGGACACCAGAGTACATCTCTTCATTCATCCATTTTGGGCTACAAGAATTCACAGGGAGCGACCACGCCTACCTATATTCGAGAGCCTCTAGGGGGATAGGGAAACACATCACAGACATGATCTGCAACAGACAGTACCGATATCCAGAAATCGGGGGAGAACCTGGACGGATCAGTTATAGCGACCTTAGCATTGAAGCTAAGGTGATGATGAAATTTTGCATCTCCGACTTGATACATAGGAAGAATGACACATGGATTCAGCCCTACTACGCCGAGCTCCTCTACTGCCTCATAGACGGACATCAGATCGACATAGGGCGCATTATGCATGAGGAGTACGAGCGCCACTGGGAAAACAAGAGGAATCCTTTCATCTTCCGAAGCTTCATCACAGCGTACTGCAAATATCATGGGGTAGATGATATTGAGGAGGGGGATTGCGAGGTCGCTGCCTTTTCACCTTCGACCATTGAGGTGCAGCTCAACAGGTATCAGTTGAAGAACCCCACAGCTGCCGCTGCTGATGTAGGAGCACCATTCCAGCCAAATGATTCCGATCATGAGGATGCTCTGGAGGCCGATGTTGGCGAAGCCCCTATCCCAGATATCTCGTTTGTCCATAGAGCGCCACATGCACCACCTAGAGCACCACAGGGGTCTAGAGGATTTGACTTCTCTGAATTCCGTACCTACCTCGACAGCCGCTTCGACAGAATTGATGCCAACAACGCGGCCATGCGACAGGACATCGACAGGCACATTGTCCAGCACAACCGCGATTGGGAGATATTCGAGGAGCATCGCAGAGAGGATAGGCAGCACATGTGGGAGCAGCAACAGCTCATCCAGCAGCAGCAGGAGGCTCTACGTCAGTCCAATGAGCTCATGAATGACATGTGGAGTGACTTTTATGGGGACTACCATCCCGATGGTTAGTCCTTTCGCATGTCCACTCTCAGCCAACCGAGGCCAAACCATTCGGTAACATCTAGTATCACTGCTTATTACTCATTCTCTTTTGCTAGGGGCTAGCTTAAGAATCGTAAGGGGGATGGGATGTGAACCGTGATGTTAAGTATTGTTTGGCTTTGTGTTGATTAGTATCTTGTTCTTTGTTTGCATTTGCATTTGCACGTTTACTGCTTTCTTAGATTTTTTAGGTTGCATTCACTACATTCATCCTAGGATAGTTTTGCATTTTTTATATGGAGTTTATTGCCGAATTTTTTGAACTTTTTTATTGGGTAGATCAACTAACTATGCCATTAATCGTATGCTTCATCTCTATGACTTTGTTTGAGGTTTTTCTCGCTTGGCTTGTCACATTTATGTATTGCATTTAGTTAAGCTAGGTAGTCTCGACATCGCTTAGTGGTGTTTTCTCTACTGCGGTTCACGAAGGCCTTTATAATAGGATGATGCATGTTAGGGTCTTACAGTTGTTTCCCGAGTAATTATGTACCTAAGAGGCAACAAGTCTTCACCATGCTTTGAGATTGCTAAATGCCTAGGAAGGAGGTAGTGTGAGGTTGTGTGATCCTTTGTTTATAACCTATTCTTCCGAATAGGTTTGGGGAGGGGGTTGCACCATCATAGACTTGTTTCTGTTTTTCATTTTCGTATCATGAGTTTATTTTTCTTTTTCCATAAATTTTGTATTCCAACCTATTCTTTCGAATAGGTTTGGGGAAGTCGTGTGAGTCATTTTGTTTCTCCTTTTGTTATGCTACTGCTGGCTAGAAAAATCGAAAGAAAAAAGAAAGAAAAATTCCAGAAAAAAAAGAGAGAAAAAGGAAAAAAGAAGAATCTGGAAAGAAAAAAAGAAAAAAAAGAGAAGACCCCAAAAAAGCAAAGAAGGGTCCAAAAAAGAAAGCCAAATAGCAGTTTAGCAAAGTGTTGAGTCTTATTTTCCATTTTTGTAATGTTCGTAATCGTGTTTTTCTATTTTTTGTCTTAAGTGTCATCTGTTCCAGACCACCCTCGTCCTGCCATTCAGGAAGTGGTGAATAGCTTAAGACTTTACTTAAGAGATGGGTAGAATAGGGGAGTGTTATCTTTTATAGGGAACCCTCCTTCGTTTGATGAGAGCCAGTACTGGTTCGACCTCTTTTGAGGAAAAGTCTTAACATGGTGGAACAGCAATAAGTCCTCAGTTTCATAGGCACGGGGCAACCATTCGTATCTTAGCATGCTTCATTACGTCGTCACTGACTAGGTCCAGGTAGAGAATGTTACGAGAGACTATCTTGTCTTGACATAAGTACTTATGTGGATGTGTATAAGTCAATCGAGGAATTCTTCAACCTATATTCATGCTTTGATTTATATGGTTTTTGTTCATATGATATTTGATAGATTCAGTAGATTAGTTCATTTTATTTGGCATGAAACTCCATTTTGTGTCTTGCATGTTTTTTGTATTAGAGTCTAGCTTAGTTGCTTGAGGACAAGCAAAGGTTCGGTTTGGGGAGTTTGATGAATGTGTATTTTACACTTTCATTCGAGTCTTTTTCACCTATTTTAGCCATCCTCTATGTTAATTTAGCTATATTTTAATGTATTTTATTAGAATAGTGTCACGTTTCCCTTTAGATTTTATTTTACAGGTTTTGGTTGAAATTCGAAGATTTCCGGGCAAATATATTGAAGTTGACAAGGAATTGGTGTTCCAGAAGCCTATTTGGAGTATCTGAAAGTTTCCGGATAGGATTTGAAGTCTAGGGGCCGAATCTGGAGGTTAGAAAAGGCTACTAGAAGTCAGAAACCGAGTCCGAAAAGGGGAAGAAATCCAAAACCGCATCGAAAACGCAGAATTCCGCGAAAAACACGCCGGGTGAACCGCCGCAGACGTAGGGCGAACCGCCCCACACCGGGCGACCCGCCGCGCGTGTGGGGCGAACCGCCCCACAGTATTTCGAAGCCTATATATAGTTGCTCAGTTTTCTCCGAAAATCATATCTTTCCAGACCTACTTTCTCACCTCTCTCTGTAGTTTTAGGTAGGGACTTTCCAGAGCCTGTTCTGGGGGTCCGTAGCTTAGGGGATACTTTTTCATAGCAGTTTGGAGCTCGTAGGATCGCAATCATCCAGAGATTGACAACCTTCGATAACTTTGTATCTTACAGTTTTATTCTACTTATTTTATTATATTCTTTCAACATGTTTTCTTCTATGATTTATGTTGATTGCATGCCTATTATGAGTAGCTAAACTTATCGTTGGTGGTAGTATGTGATTCTTAGCGAAGGGAAGATAATCATGCTAATGGCTATATCACGCATTATACTCCGTGTCATTGCTTTATTTCGTTGATCAGGCACAGCCTAAATTCTCGTATGTTGTATTAATTATTATGCATGATTGGACACTTGTCGACCATCAGACCAATTATCTTCGTAGTGTTGAATAATTACGGAACACATTAGGACAATAGTGATTGACTTGTCAGACCAATTATCTTCGTAGTGCTTAATATTTACAACAGGACACTAGATTGATTCAAAGATCTCTATGCAAGACCGAGGAATTTATGCATGATTATCGACCCGTTATGTTAAGAAGGACCATACTATCACCAATCTCCATTATCTTCTAGAAACCCCTTTGCTATTTGTTTGCTGTTTTTATATTCTAAATTAGATTTGATAAAGCTAGTTATAGTCCTGAGAGAACGACACTCGAGTCATTCTACTGCTACACTAC
Organism: Plantago ovata; assembly: GCA_028274465.1. Taxonomy (NCBI): domain Eukaryota; kingdom Viridiplantae; phylum Streptophyta; class Magnoliopsida; order Lamiales; family Plantaginaceae; genus Plantago; species Plantago ovata. Next base: position 48,339,342 of record CM051457.1, read on the forward strand.
GGTTTTCGTTGTAGTTGTGGATTGCCTTTGGCTAAATTACAAATTTATTTGCTGAATCCGGAGCACGACATCCGCGCGTTCATCTACAGGTTGTATCTAATACCCAACCATTGGAGTCAAAAGTAGTCATGTTCATTTCAATAACAAACATACCTGAGCCAGAAGCCGGTGGCTTCTTAGCTTGATCTGCCCTAAGCTTAGGGCAATCTTTCTTCCAATGTCCTTTCTGCTTACAGAAAAGACATTCATCTGTGCGTACCGTTCCGCTTCTCTTGAACTTTCTTTTCTGGTTCGGACGCTTAGGCTTATCACTCCAAGTGTTAGCCTTGGCTCCCGACTTTCCCTTACCCTTAGCACCTTTGTTTCTCGGGTTTGGGTTAGACGGTTGCCCAACAAGCATGATCGACTTTTCCTTCTTAGGAAGAGTTTGATCATATTTCTTCAGCAGATTATGAAGTTCAGGCAGTCTTACGTCCTTCGCATTCATCGTGTAATTAATGATGAACTACGAATACGAACTCGGCAATGATTGAAGGACAAAGATCACCATGATCTTGTTCTCTAGCTTAACGTCGGCATCGGCAAGCTTTTCAAAGAGACCAATCATTTTGAGAACATGCTCAGACATGTTCCCTCCTTCACTGAGCTTGCATCTGTGTATCTCTTTGATCAAATCAAATTCAACACTTCTAGCTGTCGTCTTAAAGAGCGACTCAAGATGCTTCAGCATCTCATACGGCAACATGCTTTCATGTTGCCTCTGCAGCTCATTGCTCATTGCCGCTAGCATAATACACTGCGCGGATCTAGCATCCTCAAGATGCTTATCAGACTTTGCCTTGTTGGCTTGATTTCAAGCAGCAACCTGATCGGCAGTCTGATTTTCGGGGCACACGGGAATGACCTCGTCCAAGACGTACTCAATCTTTCCGTACCTCAGCACCAAACGTATATTCCTGATACAATCTAGGAAGTTTGGTCCGGTCAAAATTTGCTTCTCTAACACAGCACGCAGCGAGATACTCGCCATTTCTAATATCCTAAGGAGAAATAATATAGAACGAAAATAATAAATCAACTATTGAAATATTATTTCTAAATACACAGTCAACATAACTAAACAACAAGGTCCTTTAGCTGTTTAGCTCCCACTATTTTCACATATGCTTGCCCCCACAACAAACATATGGTAATGTCCAACAAGTTACCGTAGTGGCCAAGATCCAAATCCATACTATGCTATACTCCAACGGGGGCTGGTCGCATAGCATAATATGACCGGTAGGACTATCCAATTGCGTCACGCAACTCTTGGTTGTTAAATCTAATTTAACTCGATGCCCTACATACTGTACCTATCGAGGTCGCTAGATACAATATGCAGTAAGTCATAACCATAGGCTTACTCTAATCTGACGATCACTGCGAGTCTGTAAGACGAGGTCGCCAATACAAGAAAACGCAATGACAGTTCAGAATTAAAGCACCCTATGGAAAGTATCTCAGAAATACATACATATATATATTTTTGTACTTATATTAGTTGGGGCTTGTCGCTTGAGGGTTGTTATCAGTCATCTACAAACAAATAAGGGCGCCGCCTACCCATCATGCATGAGCGGTCTACACGTAATGGATGCCGCCTATCCATTCTAGTTCTAAACGCGGTCAAGCACATAATGGGCGCCGCCTACCCATACTTGGTATTTAAACATGCATTGTCAAACAATAGCACATCGAGCATATGAAACAAGTAGTAGCCTATGTGGATGACAAATGACTTCATAATTTCATTATGAAAATTATAATCACATACTTATAATCTCTATGAAATAATTGAAAATTTGGACTAGATTAAAAAATCGAAAATTCTATTGACCAAGTAGCAATTTTCGAAAACCCGAAGGACTTAATTGTAATTTTTTAAACCTTGGAGGTGTTAAATCTAAAATTCAAAAGTAGAAGGACCAATTTGCAATAAACACTAAATTGATAAATTACAAATAAACCCTTTAACTTTATACTAATTAAATTTAACCCCTCTAGTTAAAAACAATTACAATTAAATCATATTTATATTCCAAATATAAAATTCAATCCTCAAAATTTTAAAAATTCGATTAACCTGGCTTTGATACCACTGTAAGAAAATACTGTCAGAGTTACCTCTAGGATACGCAGCGGAATTTCAAATTTTTTTTAACATACAGGTTAATTGATTATGTATATGTCGTATATATATAAACACGTCAATTAGAAAACTAACCTTACTTCCAAAGCAGCTTCCAAGTCTTCGTAATAATCCTGTGTATCTTCTCGTTCGTCGAAGTCGAAGATATCTGCAATACTCTGATTATCTGCAAGACAATAAGAGTTAGTTTCCAGCTCCTAGAACCTCAACCTTGGTATCCATGGATGAACAGCCTATCGGAAGAATGCTAGGATATTCTTTGTGTGACCAAGCAGACGGGGCGGCGATTCCTCCGGTGAGGTGGCGCGCGCGCATGTGGCTATAGAGGAGGGGAGAGTTTTTATTTTCTCTAAGAAAACTGGGTATTCAACTGTGTGAATGTCTGTATCCAAAGCTCTCTAATAGTCTACTATATATAGTAGTCAATAGAAGCCTAAAGCATAAACAATTAGACTTCGTAAAGGAATAAGAATCTAATTCTTATCGCACTAGGAAACTAATATCAAGTCTAGATTCATTCCCAATCAAATTAAAACTCAATCAGGAAAATCTAACTTATCCCTTGGACTTCTAATAGAGGAAGGAGTCGAACTCCTTCCCCTATCTCATCTATGCGCGCGCGCGCACCCAGTCCTACGGGAGATAGGTGGGTCCCAATTTTGGGACCCACTTATAGTTCTAAGGCAATTCAAACTCCAAGTAGATTTTTCCCTAGTGCATATGTTAATTCTAAATTAACATATCCTTTCAAATCAAACCTCTATTATATTTCCAAAATATAATCTTTAATTGTATTTACATAAAATACAATTAATTAGCCAATTCAATTAATAATTCCAAATTATTAATTGAGCCACCAAATATTATAATTAATTTCAAATCAATTATAATCCATCAATCACAATTAATTCCAAATTAATTGCGATTCCATCTTCAAGGATATTCTGATAAGCTGAATCACCACATAGTGTGACCCATAGGGCCTCATCGTATTAAGCAAGTCCTAGACTAGGCAACATGGAATTCCTAGACGGTTCCATTTGCAATATTAATCCATGAGGACGTTTGAGAGGTTTCTCAAAGCTAACCCTTTCGTTGCGAAGTCTATTGCGCTCGACGCGGCGATGGTAACGTCCCTTCATCTGACTTGCTCGAATGCATCTAGGATCGATGAAGTGTCTATCCCAACAATACATCCACGGGCGTCTCAGGGAGTTGCTTGGTTCAGATATACTTATGACCATCATAATATATCATTCGCACTAGCCAGTGACTTTACCAACACAACTATGCAGACTATGAGCAGTACTCTCCTGTGCTACACTTGAGAGATGAATCCTTCACAGAATCACTTATCATCCACATTTGTATGTAGCCATAATCCTAGAATGTGTCTTAGGTCAACTGCTTATTCAGAGCTGACATCGACGGGTCCACCAAGGATATGGGGCAACAAATGTAATGATAAAGTCCTGTAAGTACAAAGGACGACTGGCATCACTTCGACAACTTACCGGTTCCCATAGACACTTCGGTGTAGAGTATACATCGATGGGAGTGTCCGGTGGGTACTTCCATTGTTCGATAATCCTTCTTCGAACAACTATGCGCAGTTATGGGAACGTTTCTCGATTGTCCAACAATCCGTTCTGTGGCCGTGGGATCGGCTCACACTTTCTCCAACAAGTATAACCTCCACGCATACTAGTCTCGTCTGGTTCATTCAGACCCCTACACCCGAGATGAACCTCGACTAGGGAGAGTTTGGGATAGATGATAACTCACATAGCTCCCACTATCTGTGTGATCGGTCATCTATCCGAGGGGACATACTTCAACCTATTTGCATGTCATGCTCATTTGGTTTTGTTCATAAGCATTTGGTAGATTCAATAGATTAGTTCACTTTACTTGGCATGAGACTCCTTTTGTGTTGCATTTGGGATAGTTTGTTGCTTGAGGACAAGCAAAGGTTTGGTTTGGGGAGTTTGATGAACGTATTTTTGACGTGTTCATCTTGTCTTTTTTACCTTCTTTTGCTATCTTCTAGCCTTGTTTTTTGGTTAGTTTTGTAGAATAGTGTCACGTTTTGTGTTTTCTGCATTTTCAGGCACTTAGGTACGAAACGACGTTTTTGGAGCTAAAAACGAGCCTTTTTGATGAAAAGATGGCCCCGTTGAAGTTCCCCAATCTCCGTGGCTTGTTCGTAAGTGTTTGAGCATCAATAAGCATCGAGAAGGATGAGTCCAAGGCACCCGAGGGCCATGCGAGGGCAAAAAGATTGAGTTTGAAGACAAAAATCTGCCCAAGAGCCAAGCTAAGCGCCTGGAATAGTGAAGCGCTCCGCTTCAATTTACAGGAGCTTTAGCATAGAAGCCAAGCGAAGCGCTTGGTGTGCCAGAAGCGCTTCGCTTGCCAAGCGCTCCGCTTGGCTTCTCCAAGCGGTCCGCTTGGCAGCGGTTACGTTTTCGGATTTTCCTTCTTAGATCTGATCTTTGGTCATTTTTTGAATATCTTTTGAACTGTAACTTCGTTTTGGAGAGCTCCTAAGCCCCAAAACTCAGAGAAAACTCAGATTACATTGTATTTTAGCTTGGGATTCAAGGTTTTGATTGGGATTCATCCTTTGTAATCATGTACGGAGAGGTTTTCTTTGCTTTCCACCGATTAGTGACAGCTTTGGTGGTAACTTGTATCACTCTCTTGTCTTGTAGTTTGATATGATGTATTCTGATTATTATTCATATGAATTGATGTCTATGTTGATGAATATGAGTAGCTAAATCTTTTGTGTTGGTGGTAGAATGTAGAATATGCATGCTATGGGTTATGTTTATGCTTACATGAGATTGTGATTCAATCTTGCTGCAAATTCCTTCATATGATTCTTAGTTGCCTATAAAATATATTCGAATTGAGTATAGTGACAAACTCTTGGTCAATGAAAGCTATAGGATTGTATGTTAGAGATTTGCAGCATGCTAGATAAATGGTATTGGTGACAAGCACCTCTAAAGTATTGATAGTGATCTTTTATGATGTGTGTCTTAAAGTTGCCTAGACGAGTTGCTTAGCAGACTTGATCGAAGGTTTTACGCACTGAACTTGTGAGCATATTCGTAACCCATGCATGTGTACTTGATTTCTACCACCAACCGTTTTCCAAACTTGATTTACAACAATCTGATTTCTCGTTGCTATTGTTCAAAGGAAACGATTCTCTAAACATTTGAATTCGTTGACTGAAATTACTTGCAAAAACCTCAAGCAAAGCCACGTTAGGTCCCGAGAGAACGACACTCGGGGACAACTTGCCATTGTACTCTAGTTTGTGTAGTGATAAGTGTTCTTAGGCTTTTAAACAAATTTAATTGGTGAAAAACGACATCATCAGCTCCCTAGCTTGAGCGACGACGCCCGTATTGTCACAATAAATCGTTATTGGAATGGGAGCAGGAACAACCCTCAATTCCTTCAAGAACTCTGAAATCCAGACAGCTTCTTTCGATGCTTCTGATGCAGCAATGTACTCGGCTTCTGTGGATGAGTCAGCAACCGTGGCTTGCTTAGAACTCTTCCAACAGACAGCTCCTCCGTTCAATTTGAATACGTAGCCTGTCTTTGACTTAAAGTCATCAGGATCTGATTCAAATCCAGCGTCGACATAACCAGACATCTTTAATTCTGGTTCTCCACCAAACACCAAGAACATCTCTTTAGTCTGTCGAAGGTACTTAAGAATGTTCTTTATAGCAGTCCAGTGAGGTACTCCTGGATTCTGTTGGTGTCGACAAGTGACACTAAGCGCATATGCCACATCGGGCCTTGTGCAATTCATTGCATACATTTTAGACCCTACTGCCGAAGCATAGGGCACACGACTCATTGCATTTCTTTCTTCATCAGGTTTAGGACCATCCTTAACTGATAAGACAGTCCCATGCCTAGCTGGGAGAAAGCCTCTCTTTGAGTCGTCCATCTTATAACGCTTCAGTATTTTGTCGATGTAGGTGGACTGTGTCATTCCTAACATCCTCTTGGATCTATCTCTAAAGATCTTGATCCCTAGGATGTAGTTCGCTTCACCCAAGTCCTTCATCGAGAAGGTACTTGATAACCAAACTTTAGTCTCTTCTAGCATAGAGACATTGTTTCCCATGATCAAAATGTCATCAACATAGATGATCATGAAAACAACTCCTATGTCGCTGTGTCTAGCGTAGACACAGGGATCTTCCTTGCTTCTGATGAAGTCAAATGATTTGACAGCTTCATCAAAGCGGATATTCCAGCTCCTTGACGCTTGCTTTAGCCCATAGATGGATCTTTATAATTTTCATACAACAGTTGGCCTGGTTTTACTAATAAAACCTTCCGGCTGTACCATATAGACCTCTTCCTCAAGGTTGCCATTGAGGAAGGCAGTCTTTACATCCATCTGCCAGATCTCATAATCATAGTAGGCAGCTATCGCAAGTAGAATTCGAATGGACTTCAAATTTTGCTACCGGTGAAAAGGTTTCATCGTAATCGATGCCATACCTTTGCATGTAGCCTTTCGCCACAAGCCTAGCTTTGTGCGTTTGTACCTTGCCATCGGCATCTGTCTTTCGTTTAAAGACCCATTTGCACCCAATAGGTCTAACCCCTTGGGGCAAGTCTACCAAGTTCCAAACTTGGTTCTGGTACATTGAGTCCATTTCTAATTCCATGGCCTCTTGCCATTTGTCTGAGTCAATATCAATTATTGCCTCTTTGTAGGTCTCGGGATCTTCCCGATCTGATAAGCCGACATCAAGTTCACTGATGTCTTCTATCATAAGGCTTTGCTTCTGAGGTCCTTTTAGGATCCTCTTCGACCTACGGAGCTCGACTGGTTCTGGTGCTTTTCTTTTCTGGCTTCATGTAACACGAACATTATCAGTGGGCACTGATGCAGCTGGTCGCGCCACGCGACCCTGTTCCCTAGATCGCTAAAGGTAGCGACGGATAAGGACGAACTGCGCTCTAAGCTCAGTTCGTGCCTCTAGAGACCCAACCCGGCTCCAGTTTAGCGACGGATAAGGTCTATCCGTCGCTATGTTGGCGACGGAAGTATCCGTCGCTAAACTGAGTTGATCAGAATTTGGTTTGGATTAAAAATATCTTAAAAAATAAGTAAATAAAAATATAGCAAAGCTATATTTTTATTTACAAATCGGGGAAGTCTTTCTTCTTCCCCATTTTCCCCAAATCATCTTCAAATCCCCATTTCGATTTTTTCAATCCCTAACTCCTCTTCCGTCTTCACCAGCGAAAACCCCCACCACCACCACTCCTCATCATCGATCGACCACCATTCTTCTCTCCCATTTCCCCATTTTCTCTCTAACTCACTAAAGCCCATTCCTTCCATCTTTGTGCTCCATTTTCTCCCCCAATCCAATCGGCAAAACCACCACCACTCGGCGCCGCTACCGCACCGGAGTGTTTTCTTCCCTCTGTACTCTTCATTTTAATTAGGTTAGTATCCCTAATTTATTCATTTTAATTTTTTGGATAATTTTTGGATAATTCCCTTTGTAATTGTTACTGTTTTAATTAGGTTAGTATCCCGAATTCCCTTTGTAATTTTTTTGATTTTTATTGATTTGAGCTGTTAATTTTTGTTCAATCATGTTTCTATAATTAGAGCTGAATGTTCTATCTTCAGTGTTTTATGTGTAAATTGTAATTGAAGGGTCTATGATATGATTTAAGTTATGAATTTTAATATTTCTTCAGTTGCTCTGAAATTTTTTACTTGTATGTGTGTTGCAGTTGAAATCGATTATCGATTATCTAGGGTATGTGGTTTGTTATCCGCACACCTACATTGTAATTTTGCTAGAGTTGATTGGGGTTGATAAGGGTATAGAGTAGGATATAGTGTTTAATAACAAGAAGATTGGAAGAGTTTCTGATATGTGAATTCCCAAGATTTATGAAATGGCATGTGTAATTTTTTTCCTTAGATAGTAACCTATAATTTAAAATATTTGGAAGCACAAATGAACTTTAAAATATTTGGAACTGAATATATAAGTGGGTTTATTTCAAACTGGTATATTTGGAAGTGAATATATAAGTAGCTAATTTTACATTTTTTGTATTATGTTATGTTATGAGTCATGAAGATTGTAAAACATAAAGTCCAGTGTCGTTTCTTATCAGTGTATACTCAAAATCCATTTATTGTTTCTTACGGTTGTTCTTAAACGTGCAGATCATGCTGAGCCCAAAGAAACCGGGGAAGCTGTTGGCGGCCAGCAGTCGTAGCTACGCCGAGCCAGACTCGTCATTCGGCACCCCTAGTAGTCAGCCGAAGTCGGGGGGACCTCGGCGACTCATGTCAGCGAGACCCAGTCTCCTGGCCCCCGTTCTAGCAGCAGTGCAGGGTCTACTGGCCCTGACGTGTTTGCAAACCTGCCGGATGATGGGTACTGGGGGGAGGAGTACAAGGCGGGTGAGCGGATGAATGACAAACTCGTCGTGTGGCCCATGCCTGAGCATGTGTATGTACATGAATAGGTCTTTACTTGGTATTGTATGTTTTATTTAGTTGTATTAATTTGTGTATGTTATTGCAACAGGATGATGCCGAGGGATGCTGCAAAGTTCATCAACAAGGAATCCACGAAGAAAGTGGATCTCCCACCACTTGGAGCCCAGTGGCATACTTTCACTCCGGAGCGGAAGGCGGAGATTTGGAATGCTCTGGAGGTTAGTAATCTTTCTTCTTCTCTTATGGTTTAAGTGGTATGTTCTCAATTAGTTGGGTGATATGTTAGTCACCCTGTGTTAGTTGAAATAGGACAATGTGCAATTGTTTGGGTGATATGTTAGTCACCGTGTGTTAATTGAAATAGGACAATGTGTAATTGTTTGGGTGATATGTTAGTCACCGTGTGTTAGTTGAAAATAGGACAATGTGCAATTGTTTGGTCGATATGTTAGTCACCGTGTTATATATATGTTAGTCTGAATTTTGTATACTTTCTGAAATGTAGGAGAAGTTCTTCATCCCCAACAAGTTCAAGTCGGAGCTGTGGTATGCCTTCGAACATGAAGGCTCCGAAGCCTTCCGGAAGAAGGTCGCCAAAATCAAGGCATCGGGGAAGAAGCCGAAGTGGATTGGGGAGGAGGAGTGGCCCCTGTGGAAGACGTGTTGGGCGGAGAACCTTCAAGCCCAGAAGCTGTTGGAGCAGAACAGGGAGAACCGGTCCCATAATCCACTGGATGGGACAGGCTCGGTGAAGCATCGGCTGGGTTCGAAATCCCAGTTGGCGCGCCACCTGGACGCGGTAAGTCACGTACTTTGTTATAGTTTCTTTTTCTTTCTTAAATCTTATTTTAATTCAATCATTACTTTATTAATTTATATATATATATTTGATGAAGATATCGGAGGGGAGGGAGCAGACCATGTGGGAGCACTTCTGTGAGGCTCACGGGGAGCTAGATAAGGATGGCAAGATGACCTTCAGGGGTGATACGGCAAAAAAAAATCGCGGTATGTTTTATATTTTTTCGATTCCTGAGCTTTTTGTTGAATATTTGATTCTTCGATCAATAACGTACTAATTAAATCTTAATTATTTGTTTGAATTTTCAGGAGGAGTTCCTGGCCAGGACTGAGAACCTTGATCTCACGGCCGAGGAGGAGAACGCCATCTATCTCGAGATCGTGAATCTCGATGATAAGGGGCGTGTCTTCGGCATAGGCAACCTCTCGGAGGCGATAGCGGAGACGGTGAACCAGGGTGGCTCCTCCTCCAGCTCCTCCAAGCGCCGAAGGGGACAAGCCGATGTGCCTCTCGAGTTCCTCCAGGAGCAGCAGCAGCTGAAGGCGACTGTCCATCGGTTGAGGACAGAGCAGGACAGGATGAGGCATGGATTCAAGAGATCCATCGAGTGGCTCATGGAGCAGTATGCCCCCCCCCCGGTGGAGCAGCACCTCCCGACTTCTTCATTTTCGATGCCGATGCCCCCCTGATGCCGATGCTGATGCCTCCCCAGATACTCAGCAGTAGTTCTTTTTTTTTTTTTTTCGAACAATTTTTTTCTATTTCGAACAATTTTTTTTTCATGTTTCTTTAATTTGCTTAGGACAATTAGTACTTTCATTTTATTAATGCTTAGAACAAATTTTTTTTTTGTATATAATGTTTAGTTACGAAAATGTTTACGTATTTGCGGTGTACCACTACAATTAAATTTCAAAAAAATATTCCAGACCAATTAGCGACGGATTAAACCATCCGTGACCAAATCTTGTCTGCCCAGCACCTGACACGTGTTCTAGCAATATAGCGACGGATGATTTCATCCGTCGCCATATTGTAGGGACGGATTAATTATCCGTCTCAACTTTGGTCAACGATGAAGTTTGCGACGAATCGTCTAATCTGTCGCTAAAAACAGCGACGGATTATACGACGGATCGTCTAATCTGTCGCTGAAAACAACGACGGATTATATTATACGTCGCTTATTTCATTAGCGACGCCACTTTTCGCGACGTCCTATTTAGCGACGGAGTCTCCGTCGCTAATGCCTGTTAGCGACGGATCGGTAACTGCGGTGTCCGTCGCTAAATCCGGTTTTTCTTGTAGTGTGTATCATTATATAATATAAATTTATATTATATTCTAAACAATATAATAGATTAATATTAATACTACTCAGTTTTTTAAATTGAATTTTAAGTTTACTACACACATAATTAAGGAGAGTTTTTTATTTTGTTTATAATATTAAGTTATTAAGCATAATTATAACCCCTTTAAACATAATATTATCGTGTAATATTGTACGGAGTACGATTAAATAACTTTAAATATCATCTACACCCAAATCCTAAAAACTGAGGTAGTACTATAAAGTATAAACACAAAGCAATATACTTCTTGTACGTATGAGGAAGATAAAGGGCCCACAATTTATTAATATAACAAATTAAAATTAATAATGAGGCCAAAGATAAGAGTCTTGTAATGTGTGGCCACTGTGTACTAAGTATTAGTACTTCCTACATTTCATTAATAACTTCTAGGGGACTATTTATTACGACTTTTAACCATGTAAAACTCTTAAATTACATTAGAGAAAAATATAATAAAATTATATTATGAAATTGAATGGAGTATATTTTCATAATCAACTTTTAATTTATATTGATACAGTTTAATTTAAAAGTTATATGTGGTCAAAGGTCGCGATGAATAGTCCCCTTAGAAAGTAACTAATGAAACAGACGAAGTACTATTTTTTTTACTAGAGTCTCTCAGACTCTAACTCTCTATTTGTCTCTGTTTCTTTCATTCTCTTCAATTTAATCTCTCATCAGATCAGATTGGACTGAGAATTCATACCTTATACTTCTCCATTCATCAATCATCATTCTTTTCCACATTTGTACTCTTTTTCGTTAAAAAAAAAAATATCAAGAACTCAAAGAAGTAGAATCAACAGATTTAAGAAAATCGAAATCAGCATACTAAGAATAAAGATGAAGAATTTACCTGAATCAACAAGAAGGATTGAAGAACCGAAAATGAGGGAAAAACGTGATGACGACAAATGAGTATGGTTTTGGGTTTTCTTCTTTCTCTTTTGTAAATTTTGTAAAGAAGGGCTTTTTTTCTTTTTTCTTTTGCAAATCTACCCCAAAAACGGTTTAAGTGCCGGCCCACCGGCTTTCCGGTTCACCGGTTTTGCCGGTTTTCAGGCATTTTTTCCGTTTTTATGGGCCTCGACTTTTTGTCGTTTAAATAGTGGGTTTAGACCGATGAGTTTCGGTTTCCATGGTCGGACCGGTCCGACTGTCCGGCTCAAAGCGTTTTTAAAACGGTTTCACGTGATGGTTGTTTTGATTCTGATTAATTCTGAAGGTTTATCTATAAAAAAAGTTAAATGAAAAAGGAGCAAAAAAACCAAGTAGTTTTTTTTTTATTTTTTATTTGAAGAAAATATATATATTACTCAAAGGAGGATTACACTAGTTTGTTTACGGCAGTTCTAACTAACCCTAACTAGCTACCAGCCTGGGATAGGATTTACATAGATCTTGATTTACAAAAGGCGTTAACCAAAGGGCCGGTTAGCAACCAGGACGATACTTGGCTCTGTTTTAGCCAAAGGGTATTTTATTTTTTTCTCAAGCTCCCCAGGACAACAACAGCATAGATCCATACAAAGGGAGTAGGCTTGCACTGTTGATGTGCAGAATTGTCTCCCCTTCTACTGTTGATGAGCCAATCGGGCCCAGATGAGCAAATCGGGCCTAAAAGAATCCAAACAAGCCCCATTCGACCAGCCTGCTTTCGACCACCACCATCCCTGAAAGTCTCAAACACACACAAGCACACACCACCGATGCAGTGGCGGAGACACATGGGGGCAAGTGGGGGCACTTGACCCCCCTGAGATTTGAAATATTAAACTAAACTAGGAAGTATTTTACAATATTTTCAATGGCCGAGTGGTTGTTGACCCCGCTGCCTTACCTAAGGGCGCGGGATCTACTCCTCTCACCTGCACATTGCTATTGTATTTTTCAAAATATTTCCCAAATTTTTTATACATTTAATTATTTTCAACAAAAATCACATGTTTTTTTCTAATAAATAACAGCCAATTGTTAGATTGTTTTTTCATTCACTCAGAATATAGTATATATAATATTTTATTTCGTGCCAATGAGGTCTAGCTCAATTGGTTAGACTGAGGTGTCATGACACTAGAGGTCATAGGTTCAATTCTCGCCAAGTGCGGGATTATTTATTGTTTATTACTAGCTTTGTAATGCTACTTATGAAGTTGTAATAGTTCGATTATTAAAAAAATATTTTATTTCGAATAAAACAACAATACACTATTAAATTTTGACCCCCCTGAACTTTGCTCCTAGATTCGCCACTGCACCGATGCACTTCCACCACTGCCCCACCGCACCGCCACAACACGTAACCACCACCGCACCACCCCACCCACTGTGCCACCGCACCACCACACGTACGCACCACCACTGCACCGCACCACCACTGAATCTCAGATCCGCCACCACACGAGGACCCACCACCGCACCGCACCACCCCACCCCATCGTGCCACCGCACCACCACTGAATGTCAGATCTAAAAAATGTATTTGGGCCCATCTTCTATTTATTATTGCATTTAGGGCCAAAAATTAGGCACATGTGAAATTGGAAATTGGCCCAGATGATAAAGCTACTAGCCTAGTGGATTTTAGGCCTCTGACTTATTCTGCAGTACAGTACATGTTTGTACATAAATGGTGTAAATTGTATCTAACTGACGATAAAAAACAGAACCACTTTTAATGCAAAAAATGAGCCATGTTCTGAACTTATCAATAAAAAAGCCTTAACCAAAAACCAAGTAGTTGTTGTACTAAACATAGTACATATACACAACGTTTTTTTGGATTGTTGTATACTTCATTTCTTTTTCTCCGTGTTTTAACTTGTTTATATATATAGTATTTTTTATAAATATTTATCTCATAACTTTATCTATAGCCATGATATTAAATCAGACACCATAATCATTACATTATAGAGAACCAGAGCAAAGATTATGCTCTATATATAGCCCTACAATGTTGGGGTTTGTATTCAATGTCATTTTTACTATAGTACCCCTAATTTGATTTGGATAATTTCACTACAAAATAAGACGAATTGATGGAGATAACATTGATAAACTGTCAAACCCGAATCGTACCAAGTTGGTACTGAATTAGATCGAATGTGTCATCCACGAGTTGTTCCATCATATAAAACTTCCTGCCTTGCGTTTCTTCTTTAGCTGCAAACGCTATGTGCTTGTCTTGTACGTTCCAACACGATTTACGCTTACTAAGATCTTCTCTTCACGAACTTGTTTTGTAGGGCTTTGTTTCCTCTTCTTCTTAGCTCACTACAAGAAAAACTGGGTTTAGTGACGCTCCCATGCGTCGCTAAACAGCTCCCCATGCGTCGCTAAACCCATTAGCGACGCATAGAAATTGCGTCGCTAAATGGCTGGTCGACGCATGGGCCATGCGTCGCTCATGCGTCGCTAATTTTAGCGACCCATAGCCCATGCGTCGCTAATTTCTGGAACATTTTATTAAAAATAAATTCTCCTCTCTACTCCACCTTGTGTTTCCTAGGTTTCGAACATAGGACATCCTTAACCAACACCTTACTAACCCAACATCCTTACCACTCGGCTACCAATACTTGTGATAATTCTTGTATAAGTTCTAGATAATATATAGTTATTGCTCTTCATAGTCACTTCCATATGTTTATATTTATAAACCGTTTATATCTTCATACGGTTTGAGATATCTCAATTACTAAGTGGACTATCTAAGGAATAGGTCACTAAATTTTAATTTGTTTTTATTTATTTCTTAATGGTTGACACTACAAGAAAATAGCTTTTTAGCGACGGATCGCATCCGTCGCTAAAGGGAGCGATCCGTCGCTATTTGGGCTTAGCGACGGATGTCCCGTCACTAAATAGGACGTCGCGAAAAGTGGCATCGCAAATCCGAAAAGCGACGGATGAATTTATTCGTCTCTAAATTTAGCGACGGATGGATAAACTTATCCGTCGCAAAATTAGCGTTGACCGGGCAGACCATGGTTTCTTGTATTTAGCGACGGATAAGATTAGCCGTCTCTAAATTTTAGAGACGGATAAGCTCATCCGTCTCTAAATCTAATTTTTTTTTTTTTTAAATTTTGTTTCTTTTAATTTATTTAATTCACCTACAATATAATAAAATATAAGTTTTTAAATGCAATATATAATTTTTTAAATGCAATAAGGGGTGCTGCGAGAATCGAACTCGCGACCTCTCGCATTTAGCGAGAATCATACCACTAGACCAAACACCCATTTTTTACACGAAAATAATCAAGAAATATACAAATAGGAAAGTATTAAACATAAAATAAAAGATATACATATCAAACACTTACAAACCAACCACTGTACAGAATAAAAAGATAAGCACATCCTAGTAAATCCTGCAAAGAGATATATTTATCTGGACAAAGAAAATAGGTAAAGTACTTTTTATTTATTCCCATGTAGAATACTATTTATTTATTCCCAATAATACAAACAAATTTTAACAAAATTATTACAACACGTACAAATGTACAATACAGGTATATAAGTATACAAGATCAACAAGAGACAGAATATTAATATCAAATTCAAGCTAATTAATTGAAAAATTGAAAAATATTGAAATGATTCCCGAAACTTAGGGTTTAGAGAACATACCTTAAATTGTAGAGATGAAGGTGAAGGAGGAGGAGCCGGAGGCCGGTGGTGGTTGGAGGCAACGCAGCGGCGTTGGTGGAAGGCAGTGGTGGTGGTGGTGTTGAAGTCGAGGCGCCTCGTATCGGTGGATGAAATTGGTGGTGATTCAAGTCAATTAAGTGGTGGTGGTGGTGAAGTCGATCCGGTGGTGGTTTGGTGTTGAACTCGGTCTGGTGGTGGTGTGCGGCGGTGGGGCGGTTGGTTGGGGAAGAGGTGGAGGAGATGGTAGAGTAGAGATAGAGAGGAAGAAAGAAAAAATGGGAAGTGATGAATTGATCAGATCTAGATCCGATCTTATCCTTTTTCTTTTTATTTTTTTATATTAGCGACGGATGAGCACCGATCCGTCGCTAAAAATATATATTTTATTTTTAAAATTTCGTCAACTAAATTAGAGACGGATAGATTTATCCGTCGCTATATTTTATTTAATAATTTTTCTTTTTTTAATTAAAAATGGTCAACTCATATAGAGACGGATAAGCTTATCCGTCTCTAAATTTTGCGACAGATAAACCTATCCGTCGCAAATTTAGCGACGGATAAACTCAACTGTCGCTAATTACCGGTCAGATTTGTATCTGTCGTTAAAATCACCAATCCGTCGCTATTTTGCGACGGATTGAATCCGTCGCTATTAATCCGTCTCGATTTGGCTGTTTTCTTGTAGTGTGAGTTACTTAGACACTAATAGTTTATTTTTGAACGGTTGGGGTTACTTAGTTACGGACTTCAGTTTTGGTGTTATTTTATATTCTTTGTGCACTGTTTATTTCTTAAGTGTTTTTTTCTTTTAGTTTTGTAGAATAGTGTCACGTTTTGATGTTTTTCATGTTTCAAGCACTTAGGTACGAAACTGTGATTTTGAGCTTAAAACGCTGCAAAGTGATCTTGTTGAAGTTTCTCGATCTCCATGGATATGTTCGTGAGTGACCGTAGTTCGATTTAAGCCAAGAATTTCATTTGGGAAAAACTTAGACTTACCTTAGAAGCACATATTCAGAAGTTTGGATAAAGGTTTTGGAGTCGTTCAAGTGTGCAAGATTAGTGCAGTCTAGCCATTTCATCCATAACTCCTTCATACGATATTGAATCAACCTCAAATCAACGTCCACGCGTAGATAACTCAACGAGGTATCCAATGGTAGGTTATTCGCACCAATCCGATAAAAGATGAGCCCTATAGCTCCAGTTGAATGTGAGGACACCCACTTGAAAATTATGCAGTTTTTGCGACCCATAGCCCATGCGTCGCTAATTTTAGCGACCCATAGCCCATGCGTCGCTAATTAGCGACCCTTGAGCTTTTGTCGCTAAATTAGTGACGCATAGTTATGGGTCACTAAAATTAGCGACGAATAACCATGCGTCGGTAATTTAGCGACCAAAGCTCAAGGGTCGCTAATTAGCGATGCGTCGCTAATTTGCGTCACTAATCTCAGTTTTTCTAGTACTTTGTTCTCTGATTCTTGAGCTTGATCAACATTTCTAACACTCCCTCTTAAGATGGGTGTGTAGATGTTTGTAACACCCATCTTGGGGTACATGTACCACTACAAGAAAAATCGGATTTAGCGACGGACACCATCCGTCGCTATCAGTTACCGATCCGTCGCTAACAGGCATTAGCGACGGAGACTCCGTCGCTAAATAGGACGTCGCGAAAAGTGGCGTCGCTAATGAAATAAGCGACGGATAATATAATCCGTCGCTGTTTTCAGCGACGAATTAAATGATCCGTCGCAAACTTCATCGTTGACCAAAGTTGGGACGGATAATTTCATCCGTCTCTATATATAGAGACGGATAACATAATCCGTCGCTATATATAGATACGGATAACATCATCCGTCGCTAAATCTGGAGGCTAAAAAATTTTTTTTTCCCCTATTTTGACAGCCAATTTATAATACCAAAACCTGTACATACAGTATATACATCAATTGTCCATAATCCTCATTGAAACGAGTCATAAAGTAAACACAAATGGTGAAAAATCATTAATATAAATAGACAAATGTTGGAAGTTCATTGCACACGAATGTATATAAGGTGTCGAAGATTCTAAACTAGTTACAATGCATGCAATTGCTAACTCTAATAATCCAACATTGCAAAGTAACAAGTCCAAGTCCAAAGGATCCCAATCTACACGAACATGCTTGTAAAAACAAAATGAAAAGGAGAAAGTTAAAAGATTGAACCTGAATCAACATACAACTCACATAGCCCTAAATTCACTAACACATGGTGACTAACATATCACCCAAACACATACAGTGGCTAACATACCACTCACACCAATGAACCAGTTTGTAAACGTACCATGATAGCAATAAGGCATTGTGAATCACACAGCTGGCATGGGAGGCTGAAGTGGACCAAGGAGGGGATCTGCAAAGACAAAGAAACCATACAAAATGAAAGATGTAAGTTCATATGTACACATCAATTGCAACTTATTCAGTAATTAATAAAACTTCCGTACTTAGTGCATAAACAAATAAACCACACAGACAATACATGTAAATATAGTTTGTACCCTCTTCATCGCCTGTTGCTAAGTCCACAAATGTGCCATCGTGAAGATGTATGACTTCATCCATGACATGAACGGGGTTCCTATCAAGTGCACCCAAGTCCACACTCGCTTCTTGGTAGGAGTTAGTCGTTGAGTCATCATCCTCAATGTACACCACCTTCGAGCGTGCACCCAGTCATTTTGGGACCGTTTCAAGGTGGGATATGGAAGATACATCACTTGGCGTGCTTGAGTAGCCAAGATAAAAGGTTCATACTTCCTATACTTCCTCTTCAAGTTAATGTCAACCGATTCACTCTGCTCATTCATCCTTGTACCTTCTGGAGTAGGATCATACCAATTAACTTCGAAGAGGAAGACCCTTTTCTTAGGCGCTCAGGGGTATTCAAGTCTGATGACTCGTTTCAACTTCCCGTAGAAATCAAACATGTTAGGTGATCCTGTATCTGCTGCATTGACAGAAACCCCTGAGTTGGTGGTTGCCATGGCCGAGTTAGAATGGCCAACCGTGTGGAATCTCAAGCCATTGACTATGTAACTGATGAACCGGAGTTTGTCAGACTCAATTAATCAAATAAATTTGTTTTTAGCCAAAGGCAATTCACAACTACAACGAAAATCGTAGTGTAGCTGTAAAATAACCTCGAGTGTCGATCTCTAAGGACTATAACTAGCTTTATCTAATTTAACTTAAACTATAAACTCAACAAACGTCTTAGCACAGATTTTCTTATCAATAATAATGGAAGTTAGTGATAGTATGATCATTCAAAGCATCAGGTTAATAATCATGCATGAAGTACTTGATCGTTTTGCATAGAAATCTAAGATCATGAATTGTCCAATGTGTTCCGTTCAATTCAACACTACGAATATAGAGGGCTTAGATAGATCAAAGAAATAAAGCAATAACTCAAGTCTGATTCGCGTTACAGGCATCATGCATAATTAAGAACCCAAGCTAAGAAATCACATACTATCACCAACGATAGATTTAGCTACTCATAGATAGAATGCAATAAACAGAAATCAAAGCAAGATTGAATGAAAACATGTTGAAAGAAATAAATATAAATAGAAAAATCGTGAGATACAATGTTACCGACGAAGGTTGTCAATCTCCGAAGAATTGCAAGCTCACAAGCAAGAATTGATAAACAACGAGGTCCAATTGCTATGCTTAATCCTCCAAATTGATAAGAAAAATAGTCTCCTATGCTAAGAATTCCCAGAACAGGCTCTGGAGAATTCGTATCTAAAACTAATGTGAAAAGGTATGAAAAAAGGTCTTAAAAACGTAGAAACAGGTGCAACTATATATAGGAGTTCGGAGGCCGTGGGGGGAATCGCCCCACATGCCGGGCGAACCGCCTGGCGTGGGGCGAACCGCCCCACATCCCGGGCGAACCGCCCGGGAGCTCCAGTGGCGGTGGACGCGTTTTTGGTCTTCTTTTTCTTTTCGGACTAGGATTTTGCCTTCTAGTGACCTTTAAGCCTTCAAACTCGACCCCTAGACCTCAAATCTCGTCCGGAACCTTCTAGATACACCACGGATGACCACAAAACACCGAATCTTCGTTCTCTTCAACATAATGGCCCAGAAAATCACGTTTTCACCTGAAACTTGAAAAATGCAAAGAAAATGGAAACGTGACACTATTCTAATAAAATGCATTAAAATATAGCTAAATTAACATAGAGGATAGCTAAATTGGTGAAAAAAGACTCGAATGAAAGTGTAAAATACACGTTCATCAAACTCCCCAAACCGAACCTTTGCTTGTCCTCAAGCAACTAGCTAGACTCTAATGCAAAAAACCAATGCAACACACAAAGTGGAGTCTCATGCCAAATGAAATGAACTAATCTATTGAATCTATCAAAAACGTATGAACAAGACCATACAAATCATAACATGGATATTGGTGGAAGAATGTCTCGATTGACTCATACACATTCACATATGCACTATGTTAAACAAGATAGTCTCTCGTAACATTCTCTACCTGGACCTAGTCAGTGACGACGTAATGAAACATGTTAAAATACGAATGGTTGTCCCGTGCCTATGAAACTGAGGACTTACTGTTGTTCACCAAGTTAAGACTTTTCCTCAAAGAAGTCGAACCAATAGTGGCTCTCATCAAACGAAGGAGGGTTCCCTAAAAGTTCACACTCCCCTATTCTACCCATCTCTCAAGCAAAGCCTTAAACTAATCACCACTTCCTGAATGGAAGGACGAGGGTGGTCTAGAACAGATGACACTCAAACAATCAAAAGACAAAAAATTACAACTCGATTACGAACATTACAAGAATTGAAAAACGAGACAAACACTTTGCTAAACTGCTTTTTGGCTTTCTTTGGACCCTTCTTTGCCTTTTTTTGGGGTCTTTTCTTTTTTTTCTTTTCCAGATCTTTTTTTTTCCTGCCTGGAATTTTCTTTTTTTTTCGATTTTTTTCTTTCTCTTATTTTATTTTATTTTATTTTTTTTTTGTATATAGCCAGCAGTAGCACAATGAAGAAGAAATTACAATGACTCACAAACGACCTCCCCAAACCTATTCGAAAGAATAGGTTGGAGCACAAACTTTACGGAAAAGGAAAACAAACTCACAACACACACTTAAATCGAAAAACAATTCTAATGATAGCGTAACCCCCTCCCCAAACCTATTCGAAAGAATAGGTTGCAAGCAAAGGATCACACAATCTCACACTACCTCCTTCCTAGGCATTTAGCAATCTCAAAGCAAGGTGAAGACTTGTTGCCTCTTAGGTACATAATTACTCGGGAAAACAATGATAAGACTCTAACATGCATCATCCTATTATAAAGACCTTCGTGAACCGCAGTAGAGAAAACACCACTAAGTGATGTCGAGACTACCAAGTTTAACTAAGTGCAAACATAAATGTGACAAGCCAAGCGAGAAAAACCTCAAACAAATTCATAGAGATGAAACATATGGTTAAAGGTCATAACTAGTTAATCTACCCAATAAAAAAGTTCAAAAAATTTGGCAATAAACTCCACACAAAAACATGCAAAACTATACTAGGATGAATGTAGTGTATGCAACTAAATACTAAGAAAGCGGTAAACGTGCAAATGCAATCAAAATACAAGATACCATACTCAACATCATAAAGCCAAACAATACTTAACATCATGGTTCACATCCTATCCCCCTCATGAAACTCAAGCTAGTCCCTAGCAAAAGAGAATGAGTAAATAAAAAGTGATACTAGATGTTACCGAATGGTTTGGCCTCGGTCGGCTGAGTATACTAGAATGGACTTGTGAAAAGACTAATTATTGGGACCGTAATCCCCATAATAGTCCCTCCACATGTCAGACAGGAGATCATTGGACTGTTGTAGGGCCTCTTGTTGCTGGAGGATGAGCTGTTGCTGCTCCCTCATTATCTCTCTCTCATTCCGGCGATGCTCCTCAATTATTTCCCAATCGCGGTTGCGTTGGACAATGTGTCCATCAAGATTATGCTGCAACCCTTGGACAGAAGTGGTCAAGGCTGCAATACTAGCATCAACTCTACCGAAAACGGTCATCGAAGTAGGCCCGGAAATCAGAGAAGTCAATACCTCTAGGCCCATGTGGTGCTCGAGGCGGTGCATGTGGCGCTCTACGGACAGAAGGAATATCAGGAATAGGAACTCTGCCATCGTCAATTTCCATAGCATCCTCATCCTCCTCATCACCATCAGAATCAGTCTGTTGGAGGGAAGCTTCAACATCAGCAGCAGCAGCAGCCGTGGGGTTCTTCATACGATACCTACTCAGTTGCACATCAATAGTTGAAGGGAAAAGAGCAGCGACCTCAGAATCCCCCTCAACAATGTCCTCGACCCCGTGATATTTGCAATATGCTGTGATGAAGCTCGGAAAAATGAAGGGCTTCTTCTTCTTCTCCCAATGACGCTCGTATTCTGCATACATGATCTGACCGATGTCTATACGATGCTTGCCCAACAAGCAGTAGAGGATCTCAGCATAAAACTCATGGAGGAGGCTCGTATTATACCCCTTGAATCGGTTGGAAGTAAACCAACCCCAATTCCTCTTTCTTGCCAAACAAGAGAGCACCTTGTAACCTGGCCGGTTAGCAAGGCCGTCTGGAATTTCGATCCTTCTATCCGGAATGGTTGATCGTCCACCTTGAGCAAGCTCTACTTGGAGCCTTTGACGGACGTCAATCGCAGCAAGTGACAACTCAAATAACTCATGTGAAGGTTGGGAGCTTGAAGCTGCCCCCTTACCATTCTTGCTCTTAGACGAGCCAACTTTCTTCTTGTCTCGTGGTGGCATGGTTCCTACAAGCAACAATTAGTATCTTGTATGACATAAAACAGATTTATGCATATGCAAATGCAAGAGTGAAACACACGAGTGATAACATCAACAATCGCACTCCTCAAAACCTCCATGTCTAATCTAGCCACTTCTAGAACTAAAATGCAACACACCAACATATCTTAGACATGTAACATATCACATTAAGCTCTTGCTAGACAACAAATAGCCTTAAATCATAAGGCTCAAATCATACCATAGTAGATAAAAATCTAGCATCAAAAAATCCTCAAACTCAACAATCATGCGTTCTACCATCATGTCCATCATTATCATATCAATAAGCACACCCATAGTCATGGAATGAAAGGAAAAGAAACAATGCACCTTAAGACATAGACATCTAGTAGGCAAATTCTCAAACCAACAAACCAAGCATAATTGAACATGCAATTGATAGTGAATAACATTTCTAATCACACAAACAATCAACCCATACATCATATAAGTTCAATTGAAGCATAAATAAAAAAACCCCAAATTTAAAAAATTAGGGTTCATGTGAAGTTACCTCAGATCTGAAGAATGAATGAACTAGGATGAAATTTGTTCGGATGAAAAGAAAGAGCACGTAATGGGCTTTGATTGAAGCTAAAGAACACAAAATTTGATGGAGAATTGCAGATTTTATGAAAGATTGAAGAATTTTTGAGTTTTTGGGTATTTTGGGAGTAAGAGAGTGAAGTAGATGGAATAATGAGGAAAAAGGGAAGAACTCCCGTTTTTCTCTTCTCAGATGACGGGGGGCGATTCGCCCCACACCGCCAGAGAGCGTAAGGTGGGGAGACGAATTTTTTTTGAAAAACTCAGTTTTTATCCCCGAAAACCATTTCCCTCATGAAAAACACTCGAAAAAATTCACTCAAACGTAAACATAAGCACAAATCAACACATAAACGAACAAATTCACATAAAGAAAGGCAAATTGTTCAATGTAAGAATGCATGCAATGCAATAAAGCGATAAAAAAACGATAAAAACTTCGTGTTGCCTCCCGGATAGCGCCATTGTTTATAGTCTTTGACTCGACTTCTTATTGCTCTTAGTTCTTCTTTTTGAGAGCACTAGACTTGCCCATCAAAAGATGCAAGAGTTGATTGACCGTATAGCAAGTAGGGAGCAAGGGAAGTTGCCTAGCAACACTGAGAAGTCGATGTCTATTACCTTGGTGGGTGATCTTCCTGTTGAAATCACCATCAAGAAGGTTGCTAAATGTGAGTGTTGCGAAGTTGGAGAACCTCCACTAGCCAATTTGATGAACCGGAGTTTGTCAGACTCAATTAATCCAATAAATTTGTTTTTAGCCAAAGGCAATTCACAACTACAACGAAAACCGTAGTGTAGCAGTAAAATAACCTCGAGTGTCGATCTCTAAGGACTATAACTAGCTTTATCTAATTTAACTTAAACTATAAACTCAAGAAACGTCTTAGCACAAATTTTCTTATCAATAATAATGGAAGTTAGTGATAGTATGATCATTCAAAGCATCAAGTTAATAATCATGCATGAAGTACTTGATCGTTTTGCATAGAAATCTAAGATCATGAATTGTCCAATGTGTTCCGTTCAATTCAACACTACGAAGATAGAGGGCTTAGATAGATCAAAGAAATAAAGCAATAACTCAAGTTTGATTCGCGTTACAGCCATCATGCATAATTAAGAACCCTAGCTAAGAAATCACATACTATCACCAACGATATATTTAGCTACTCATAGATAGAATGCAAGCAACAGAAATCAAAGCAAGATTGAATGAAAACATGTTGAAAGAAATAAATATAAATAGAAAAATGTGAGATACAATGTTACCGACGAAGGTTGTCAATCTCCGAAGAATTGTGAGCTCACAAGCAAGAATTGATAAACAACTGATGAACCGGAATTTATCAGATTCTAATTCAGCAAATAATATTTGTATTTAGCCAAAGGCAATCCACAACTACAACGAAAACCGTAGTGTAGTAGCAGAATGACTCGAGTGTCGTTCTCTTAGGACTATAACTAGCTTTATCTATTTAACAAGAGAATATAAAACAGCAGACAGATAGCAATAGGGGGTTTCTAGCAGATAATGGAGATTGGTGATAGTATGGTCCTTCTTAGCATAATGGGTCGATAATCATGCATAAATTCCTCGGTCTTGCATAGAGATCTTTGAATCAATCTAGTGTCCTGTTGCAAGTATTAAGCACTACGAAGATAATCTGGTCTGACTAGTCAATCACGGTTGTCCTAATGTGTTCCGTAATTATTCAACACTACGAATACAATTGGTCTGATGGTCGACTAGTGTCCAATTGTGCATAATGATCAATACAACATACGAGAATTTTGGTTACAACTGATCAACGAAATAAAGCAATGACACGGAGTATAATGCGCGATATAGCCATTAGCATGATTATCTTCCCTCGCTAAGAATTCACATACTACCACCAATGATAAGTTTAGCTACTCATAATAAGCATGCAATCAACAGATATCATAGAAGAAAACATGTAGAAAGAATATAAAATAAGTAGAAAAAACTTGTAAGATACAAAGTTACCGAAGGTTGTCAATCTCCGGATGATTGCGGTCCTACGAGCTCCAAACTGCTATGAAAAAGTATCCCCTAAGCTACGGAACTCCCAGGACAGGCCCCGGGAAGT
Organism: Plantago ovata; assembly: GCA_028274465.1. Classification (NCBI taxonomy): domain Eukaryota; kingdom Viridiplantae; phylum Streptophyta; class Magnoliopsida; order Lamiales; family Plantaginaceae; genus Plantago; species Plantago ovata. The sequence goes on from CM051457.1 coordinate 48,364,475, forward strand.
TCCTACCTAAAACTATAGAAAGAGGTGAGAAAGTAGGCTTGGAAAGATATGATTTTCGGAGAAAAAACTTAGCACTATATATAGGCCCCGTATTAGTCCGCGGCGGTTCGCCCCTCTGTGCGGCGGTTCGCCCCAGAAGATTTTCGCGGAATTTCCGCGTTTTCGACGCGGTTTTGGATTTCTTCACCTTTTCGGACTCGGTTTCTGACTTCTAGTAGCCTTCTAACCTCCAGATTCGGCCCCTAGACTCCAAATCCTTTCCGGAAACCTTCAGATACTCCAAATAGACTTCTGGAACACCAATTCCTTGTCAACTTTAATATATTTGCCCAGAAATCTCCGAATTTCAACCAAAACCTGTAAAATAAAAACTAAAGGGAAACGTGACACTATTCTAATAAAATGTACTACAATATAGCTAAATTAACATAGAGGATAGCTAAAATAGGTGAAAAAGACTCGAATGAAAGTGTAAAAAACACATTCATCAAACTCCCCAAACCGAACCTTTGCTTGTCCTCAAGCAACTAAGCTAGACTCTAATACAAAAAACATGCAAGACACAAAAATGGAGTTTCATGCCAAATAAAATGAACTAATCTACTGATTCTACCAAATAACATATGAACAAAAACCATATGAATCAAAACATGAATATAGGTTGAAGAATACCTCGATTGACTTATACATATCCACATAAACACTTATGTCAAGACAAGATAGTCTCTCGTAACATTCTCTACCTGAACCTTGTCAGTGACGACGTAATGATGCATGCTAAGATACGAATAGTTGCCCCGTGCCTATGAAACTGAGGACTTGCTGCTGTTCCACCATGTTAAGACTTTCCCTCAAAAGAGGTCGAACTAGTACTGGCTCTCATCAAACGAAGGAGGGTTCCCTATAAAAGATAACTCTCCCCTATTCTACCCATCTCTTAAGTAAAGTCTTAAGCTATTCACCACTTCCTGAATGGCAGGACGAGGGTGGTCTAGAACAGATGACACTCAAGAGAAAAATGAAAAACACGATTACGAGCATCACAAAAATGGAAAAGACTCAACACTTTGCTAAACTACTATTTGGCTTTCTTTTTTTGGACCCTTCTTTGCTTTTTTTTGGGGTCTTTTCTTTTTTTTTCTTTTTTCTTTCCAGATTCTTTCTTTTTTTTCTTTTTCTCTTTTTTTTCGTGGAAATTTTCTTTCTTTTTTTTGATTTTGTTTTTTTCCTAGCCAGCAGTAGCATAACAAAGAGAGAAACAAAAAGACTCACACGACTTCCCCAAACCTATTCGAAAGAATAGGTTGGAGTACAAAATTTACGGAAAAAGGAAAAAATAAACTCACGATACGAAAATGAAAAACAGAAACAAATCTACGATGGTGTAACCCCCTCCCCAAACCTATTCGGAAGAATAGGTTATAAACAAAGGATCACACAACCTCACACTACCTCCTTCCTTGGCATTTAGCAATCTCAAAGCATGGTGAAGACTTGTTGCCTCTTAGGTACATAATTACTCGGGAAAACAACCATAAGATCCTAACATGCATCATCCTATTATAAAGGCCTTCGTGAACCGCAGTAGAGAAAACACCACTAAGTGATGTCGAGACTACCTAGCTCAACTAAGTGCAATACATAAATGTGACAAGCGAAGCGAGAAAAACCTCAAACAAATTCATAGAGATGAAACATATGATTAATGGCATAGTTAGCTGATCTACCCAATAAAAAAGTTCAAAAAGTTCGGCAATAAACTTCATATAAAACATGCAAGACTATCCTAGGATGAATGTAGTGAAATGCAACCTAAAAAATCTAAGAAAGCAGTAAACGTGCAAATGCAAATGCAGACGGATAAAGCATGCGAGGTACTATACTCATCCTACCAATACCAAGCTCCAAACTAACAACATCAGATCACTTAAATCCCATCCCCCCTCATGAAATTAACGCTAGTCCCTAGCAGTAAGAAAATGAGGAATTAAGATGTGATACTAGATGTTACCCCATGGTTTGGCCTCGGTCAGCTGAGTATGCTGCTTGTGGGTTATTGGGCCTCCTCTGTGAGCTTCGTAGGTGGTCATCAGGTCTTCTGGCAGGTGCAGTAGTTCGATTTATAGGCCGGACAGGAGCAACTCCCCTATCAGAGTCATCATTGCCCGTATGGCCTTCATTGTCACTACTGTCACGCACATCCTCACTGGTAGAGTTGTAGTGGCAGGTAGAATTCTCAAGAGCGGTCGCCGCTGTTATGGAATCCCCCATCCTGAAGCCCTCCAATAGGATGTGAACTGTTGAAAGGGAAAGGGCAGTGGTATCAGGACCTCCCCCTCCAACGTTTTACACCACGAGAAGGTTACAGTAAGCCGCTCGGACACTCAGAAGTCTTCTACCTTTTTCTCCAATTTTGTCCACATTCTCTACCGTGTATCCGACCGATGTCTATATGATGCTCACTTTAGAGGCAGGCAAGGGGCACCCCAACAAGGTGCTGGGTACCCATGTCATTACGTTTTGGAACCAAGCTAGCGCTTCGGAACCTTCGAGCAACTTCGGACTCAAGATCGAATCCGTCGCGGCAAGACTGTCTCGGTGCCGTCCTGTTCACTCGAACTCTGCAGTCCTCGTGATGGAGTGCTGACATAATAGTGGTTTCTGACCCTTCGGTGGTGCATGAATAGGCATAGGAGTCCTTACTCCAGGCGTACTCTAGCTCCTCCTCTTGGATAATCCACGACGTTGTTGCCAAACCCCTTGGCTCGAACGTACATCTAGTGAGATCACCTTCCTTGACATGGTTCTTCACAGCGATCATACGGGAATGCTCCTTCCCCTTGGTATGGTACCTACAAACAGCTGTTAGCACCTCGTATGACACAAAACAGACTCTAATATATGTTAGTGTAAAAATGAAACACACAAGTGATAAAATCAACAATCGAACTCCCCAAACCGCAATGTCTAGCCTAGCTTCTTCATCATGCAACATATTAACGTAACTACTACATGCAATACGTCACATCATGCTCTTACTAGACAACCAATAACCTTGATAACAAGATTTCAATTCATACCATAGCAGCGCAAAAATTCTACCAGCAAAAATCCTCATTCTCAACTAATAATCATTCTATCGTCAAATCCACCAACATTACACCAATAAACATATCCATATGCTAGAAATCAAAGATAAAGACATAATGCATAACAAGATATATCATCTAATAGCAAAATACCCAAATCAACAATTCAAGCAAAATTGAACATGCAATTGATAGTAAATAACATGTCTAATCACACAAAAAACATACCCATGCATCAAATAAGCATAATTGAAGTTCAAAATAGAAAACCCCCAAATTCGAAAATTAGGGTTCTTAAAGATGATACCTCAGATCTGCAAATCTAACGAATTAGGATGAAATCTGTTCGGATAGGATGATAGATCATGTAATAGGCTTCGAATTCAGCTAAAGAACACTCAATTTGGTCAAGAAACGAAGAAGTTATGAAGATTTAGAAGCAAAATCGCACTTTTTGGTTTTTTTGGGAGTATGGATGAAGAAGAATGAAGAAAATAAGGTTTTGGGGTTCAAATCCGCGTTTTTGAAGATCTGGGGACGTTTGCGGGGCGGTTCGCCCCGTGGTTCCCGTCGTCAGAAAAATGCGGTTTTAATCCCCGAAACCAATTTCAAAAAACCACTCGAAAAATCTCACTTAAACAAAAGCACATACGACACACACATGAACAAATTAGCGTTTGAGAAGCAAATAGTTCAAGAATGAATGCATGCAGAAAAGCAGTAAAGAAAGCGATAAAAGATTCCGGGTTGCCTCCCGGATAGCGTCATTGTTTAAAGTCTTTGACTCGACTCCTGTCTGCGCCTATCTCCTCTTTTTGCGGGTACTAGACTTCCCCTTCATTGATCTCCTCTCCATGCCACGAACCTGTGAATAAGAAAGAATATAGGCTGCAAGACCACAATAGTGAGTAGTAATATCTGGCGGTTCTGGTGGATCAGGTATGGCTTGCAATACGTGCCGCTTGCCTTCCACTTCGATGGTGCAAGTTCTTTGGTAGATGTCCATCACGGAGCGTAGCTTGGTCAAGAATGTTTGCCCTAAGAGTATGACATCCCCCGTCCCAGGTGCAGATGCCGGCATAAGTACGAAATTGGTGTATATAGATGCTTCACCAATCTTGACCAACACATTTTTCACAACGCCCTCAGGTCTCATAAAGGATCCATCCGCCAGTTGCACAATAGCCCTTTGCTCAGATAGTTTTCCAATGTTGCTCTTTTCAAACACATTCAAAGGAATTATGTTTGAGTAGGATCCCGTATCTAGTGTGGCGCGGACATCTTCAAGCTCACCAATCCCTACCTTAACATCGAAACTTTTAGGGAGTGGTTCGGAATCCTCTTCCTTCTCATCACCTGTGTCAGAACTAAGGCCCTTCTCTTCTTCCTCAGCCTGTAGAAGTTCTTCCTTCATGCAACACTCGCACCTAACAACCTTCTTGATGGTGACTCCGTCAGGTACATCAATAGCCAACGTAATGGCATTCGTCTTCACAGTGTTGCTAGGTGTTTTGCCTTGTTCCCTTCGGTCGATCAATTCTTGCATCTTTTGATGGGCAAGCGTAGTGCTCTCTTCCAACCTATCAAGCCTTGCCCTAGTCTTCTCAGAATCTTCTTCATAACGTTTGAGAAAACTTTGTGTGTGATCGACCATCTTTTGCAAGTTCTCCATCAGTTGAGCCGACTTCGACTTCGGTGGCTCTTTCGGAGCGGGGTTTTCGCAGTGGTCATTACCATAGTTTAGCCTACTACGGTCTTGGTTAGGTCCATAAGTTTGGTTAGCCAGTGCATATCCTTGATTGTTTCGGAATCCCCTTCTCCAAAATCCACCTCGAGGATTCCTACCGTCTTGTCCGTAGCTAACTTCTTGAGTACCAAACTCTGAAGCAAAGGCTTCTTCTTCGCCTCCTCGAGCCCAGTTGCCATCATCGTATGCCAACTCCGGTCTACACATATGAGCCCCATGCCCATAGTTCTTGCATATTCGGCATACCTAGTTCGAAACAGTTGTTCCAGTGGCGCTCTTGAGGACTTGCTTCAATTCGTTGGTAAAGCACTCGAATTGATCCCCATTCCCCCTATACATCTTCCCTTGATAAGCCATAGAACCTCGGAAGTTGTTGGAATGCGTGGTTCTTGATCTCCAGATCTCGGGTTGCAGGCGAAAGAACAATCGCCGGTCCCCTCATACGATCCTTGGTGGGTTGTACCCATGCCTTCAGTGGTCTAGCTTCTGCCATTCCGTCGATTTCCTTGAAAAGGAGTCGCCTTCTTTGGTGGTAGACTCTATCGATCTCAGCAATTGAATCAGCAAGCGGTATTCCTGCAGAACGTGTATTCGGCATACACAATCTATAACAGACTAGGAAAGATGATTAGAAACAAACTAGGGAAGCAGTATTAGAGAGAGATTAAAAAGGAAAACTAAAACTAATAGAATTAGGAATCTAAAGCTGTAAATATAAACAAATTAAACAGAAAAAAGGATTATAGTCCCCGGCAGCGGCGCCAATTTGATGTAATGTTGTCAAGGTCAATCAAATAAATTTGTTATTTAGCCAAAGGCAATCCACAACTACAACGAAAACCGTAGTGTAGTAGCAGAATGACTCGAGTGTCGTTCTCTCAGGACTATAACTAGCTTTATCTATTTAACAAGAGAATATAAAACAGCAGACAGATAGCAATAGGGGGTTTCTAGCAGATAATGGAGATTGGTGATAGTATGGTCCTTCTTAGCATAATGGGTCGATAATCATGCATAAATTCCTCGGTCTTGCATAGAGATCTTTGAATCAATCTAGTGTCCTGTTACAAGTATTAAGCACTACGAAGATAATCTGGTCTGACTAGTCAATCACGGTTGTCCTAATGTGTTCCGTAATTATTCAACATTACGAATATAATTGGTCTGATGGTCGACTAGTGTCCAATTGTGCATAATGATCAATACAACATACGAGAATTTTGGTTACAACTGATCAACGAAATAAAGCAATGACACGGAGTATAATGCGCGATATAGCCATTAGCATGATTATCTTCCCTCGCTAAGAATTCACATACTACCACCAATGATAAGTTTAGCTACTCATAATAAGCATGCAATCAACAGATATCATAGAAGAAAACATGTTGAAAGAATATAAAATAAGTAGAATAAAACTTGTAAGATACAAAGTTACCGAAGGTTGTCAATCTCCGGATGATTGCGGTCCTACGAGCTCCAAACTACTATGAAAAAGTATCCCCTAAGCTACGGAACTCCCAGGACAGGCCCCGGGAAGTTCCTACCTAAAACTATAGAGAGAGGTGAGAAAGTAGGCTTGGAAAGATATGATTTTCGGAGAAAAAACTGAGCACTATATATAGGCCCCGAATTAGTCCGCGGCGGTTCGCCCCAGAAGATTTTCGCGGAATTTCCGCGTTTTCGACGCGGTTTTGGATTTCTTCACCTTTTCGGACTCGGTTTCTGACTTCTAGTAGCCTTCTAACCTCCAGATTCGGCCCCTAGACTCCAAATCCTTTCCGGAAACCTTCAGATACTCCAAATAGGCTTCTGGAACACCAATTCCTTGTCAACTTTAATATATTTGCCCAGAAATCTACGAATTTCAACCAAAACCTGTAAAATAAAAACTAAAGGGAAACGTGACACTATTTTAATAAAATGTACTAAAATATAGCTAAATTAACATAGAGGATAGCTAAAATAGGTGAAAAAGACTCGAATGAAAGTGTAAAAAACACATTCATCAACAAAGAGGTCCAATTGCTATGCTTAATCCTCCAAATTGATAAGAAAAATAGTCTCCTATGCTAAGAATTCTCAGAACAGACTCTGGAGAATTCGTATCTAAAACTAATGTGAAAAGGTATGAAAAAAGGTCTTAAAAACGTAGAAACAGGTGCAACTATATATAGGAGTTCGGAGGCCGTGGGGCGAATCGCCCCACACGCCCGACGAACCGCCTGGCGTGGGGCGAACCGCCCCACATACCGGGCGAACCGCCCGGGAGCTCCAGTGGCGGTGGACGTGTTTTTGGTCTTCTTTTTCTTTTCGGACTTGGATTTTGCCTTCTAGTGACTTTTAAGCCTTGAAACTCGACCCCTAGACCTCAAATCTCGTCCGGAACCTTCTAGATACACCACGGATGACCACGAAACACCGAATCTTCATTATCTTCAACATAATTGCCCGGAAAATCACGTTTTTCACCTGAAACTTGAAAAATGCAAAGAAAAGGGAAACATGACACTATTCTAATAAAATGGATTAAAATATTGCTAAATTAACATAGAGGATAGCTAAATTGGTGAAAAAAGACTCGAATGAAAGTGTAAAATACACGTTCATCAGTAACCTTCATATGTGTGTGCCAATCTATATGGCCCAGCGGCAAGGTCATGGAGACATGGATCATCAACCCTGTTCTCTTCATTTCTGACATAGGCCTTGAACCAATATGCAAATTCAGCTTCCAACCTCATGGTACGGTCATACTCAATGGTGTCATCTGCCATGAGTGGATCCTCTCGCAGACAGCGCTCTTTGAAAGCACTGCGGATAATTAAGTAATGATCAGAAGGTATCTTTTAGTGGGTGTCCAATGGAGATAGTATTTACAAAGTGAAAGGATAAAAGTAATTACGTATTGAATATTATGTCGAATGGCCTGACCTCTTTACAGTTCTGGAGGACATAGTGATGAGCTGCCTTAAGCTCTTTATCACTCAACCATTCACTCTTTTCCTCACCCAAAGGGCTCCCTGACACCCTAAAGATGGAAGGAGAAACATCATGATCCTCTTGCACCACAAAGGTGTTTGCATTGCGAGCAGGCTTATTAGCCTTTGTCTGGATGTCGTCCTGGAAGTAGTAGGAGCAGAAGGTTGCAGTTTCCTCTCGCAAGTAAGCATTTGCAATTGATGAACGTATTTTTGACGCGTTCATCTTGTCTTTTTTACCTTCTTTTGCTATCTTCTAGCCTTGTTTTTTGGTTAGTTTTGTAGAATAGTGTCACGTTTTGTGTTTTCTGCATATTCAGGCACTTAGGTACGTAACGGCGTTTTTGGAGCTAAAAACGAGCCTTTTTGATGGAAAAGATGGCCCCGTTGAAGTTCCCCAATCTCCGTGGCTTGTTCGTAAGTGTTTGAGTTTCAATAAGCATCGAGAAGGATGAGTCCAAGGCACCTGAGGGCCGTGCGAGGGCAAAAAGATTGAGTTTGAAGACAAAAATCTGCCCAGGAGCCAAGCTAAGCGCCTGGAATAGTGAAGCGCTCCGCTTCAATTTCCAGGAGCTTTGGCACAGAAGCCAAGCGAAGCGCTTGGAGTGCCAAAGCGCTTCGCTTGCCAAGCGCTCCGCTTGGCTTCTCCAAGCGGTCCGCTTGGCAGCGGTTACGTTTTCGGATTTTCCTTCTTAGATCTGATCTTTGGTCATTTTTTGAATATCTTTTGAACTGTAACTTGGTTTTGGAGAGCTCCTAAGCCCCAAAACTCAGAGAAAACTCAGATTACATTGTATTTTAGCTTGGGATTCAAGGTTTTGATTGGGATTCATCCTTTGTAATCATCTACGAAGAGGTTTTCTTTGCTTTCCACCGATTAGTGACAGCTTTGGTGGTAACTTGTATAACTCTCTTGTCTTGTAGTTTGATGATGAACGTGTCATGGTCAATCAAATAAATTTGTAATTAGTCAAAGGCAATCCACAACTACAACGAAAACCGTAGTGTAGCAGCAGAATGACTCGAGTGTCGTTCTCTCAGGACTATAACTAGCTTTATCAAATCTAATTTAGAATATAAAAACAGCAAACAGATAGCAGAGAGGTTTCTAGCAGATAATGGAGATTGGTGATAGTATGGTCCTTCTTAACATAACGGGTCGATAATCATGCATAAATTCCTCGGTCTTGCATAGAGATCTTTGAATCAATCTAGTGTCCTGTTGCAAGTATTAAGCACTACGAAGATAATTTGGTCTGACTAGTCAATCACGATTGTCCTAATGTGTTCCGTAATTATTCAACACTACGAAGATAATTGGTCTGATGGTCGACTAGTGTCCAATTGTGCATAATGATCAATACAACATATGAGAATTTTGGTTACAACTGATCAACGAAATAAAGCAATGACACGGAGTATAATGCGCGATATAGCCATTAGCATGATTATCTTCCCTTCGTTAAGAATTCACATACTACCACCAACGATAAGTTTAGCTACTCATAATAGGCATGCAATCAACAGAAATCATAGAAGAAAACATGTTGAAAGAATATAAAATAAGTAGAATAAAACTGTAAGATACAAAGTTACCGAAGGTTGTCAATCTCCGGATGATTGCGGTCCTACGAGCTCCAAACTGCTATAAAAAAGTATCCCCTAAGCTACAGAACTCCCAGGACAGGCCCCAGGAAGTTCGTACCTATTATAGAGAGAGGTGAGAGAGAAGGTCTGGAAAGATATGATTTTCGGAGAAAAACTGAGCACTATATATAGGCCCCGAATAAACTCTGGGGCGGTTCGCCCCTCGTCTTTTTCGCGGAATTCCGCATTTTTCGACGGGGATTTGGATTTCTTCACCTTTTCGGACTCGGTTTTTGACTTCTAGTGGCCTTCTAACCTCCAGATTCGACCCCTAGACTCCAAATCCTGTCCGGAAACCTTCAGATACTCCAAATAGGCTTCTGGAACACCAATTCCTTGTCAACTTCAATATAATTGCCCAGAAATCCCCGAATTTCAACCAAAACCTGTAAAATAAAATCTAAAGTGAAACGTGACACTATTCTAATAAAATGTACTAAAATATAACTAAATTAACATAGATGATAGCTAAAATAGGTGAAAAAGACTCGAATGAAAGTGTAAAATACACATTCATCAAATTCCCCAAACCGAACCTTTGCTTGTCCTCAAGCAACTAAGCTAGACTCTAATACAAAAAACATGCAAGACACAAAATGGAGTTTCATGCCAAATAAAATGAACTAATCTACTAAATCTATCAAATAACATATGAACAAAAACCATATAAATCAAAGCATGAATATAGGTTGAAGAATACCTAGAATAACTTATACACATCCACATAAGCACTTATGCCAAGACAAGATAGTCTCTCGTAACATTCTCTATCTGGACCTAGTCAGTGACGACGTAATGATGCATGCTAAGATACGAATGGTTGCCCCGTGCCTATGAAACTGAGGGCTTACTGCTGTTCCCCCATGTTAAGACTTTCCCTCAAAAGAGGTCGAACCAGTACTGGCTCTCATCAAACGAAGGAGGGTTCCCTATAAAAGATAACTCTCCCCTATTCTACCCATCTCTCAAGTAAAGTCTTAAGCTATTCACCACTTCCTGAATGGCAGGACGAGGGTGGTCTAGAACAGATGACACTCAAGAAAAAAAAGATAAAAGATAAAAAACACGATTACGAACATCACAAAAATGGAAAAGACTCAACACTTTGCTAAACTGCTATTTGGCTTTCTTTTTTTGGACCCTTCTTTGCTTTTTTGGGGTCTTTTCTTTTTTTTTTTTCCTTTCCAGATTGTTTTTTCTTTTTCCTTTTTTCTCTTCTTTTTTCTGGAATTTTTCTTTCTTTTTTTTTTCGATTTTTCTAGCCAGCAGTAGCATAACAAAAAGAGAAACAAAATGACTCACACGACTTCCCCAAACCTATTCTAAAGAATAGGTTGGAGTACAAAATTTACGAAAAGGGAAAAATTAAACTCACGATACGAAAATGAAAAATAGAAACAAGTCTAACGATGGTGTAAACCCCTCCCCAAACCTAAGAATAGGTTATAAACAAAGGATCACACAACCTCACACTACCTCCTTCCTAGGCATTTAGCAATCTCAAAGCATGGTGAAGACTCTTTGCCTCTTAGGTACATAATTACTCGGGAAAACAACCATAAGACCCTAACATGCATCATCCTATTATAAAGGCCTTCGTGAACCGCAGTAGAGAAAACACCACTAAGTGATGTCGAGACTACCAAGCTTAACTAAGTGCAATACATAAATGTGACAAGACAAGCGAGAAAAACCTCAAACAAATTCATAGAGATGAAGCATACGATTAATGGCATAGTTAGTTGATCTACCCAACAAAAAAGTTCAAAAAATTCGGCAATAAACTCCATATAAAACATGCAAGTCTAACCTAGGATGAATGTAGTGAATGCAACCTAAAAAATCTAAGAAAGCAGTAAACGTGCAAATGCAAATGCAAACAAAGAACGAGATACTAATTGACACAAAGCCAAACAATACTTAACATCATGGTTCACATCCCATCCCCCTTACGATTCTTAAGCTAGCCCCTAGCAAAAGAGAATGAGTAATAAGAAGTGATACTAGATGTTACCGAAAGGTTTGGCCTCGGTCGGCTGAGAGTGGACATGTGGAAGGACTAATCATCGGGATGGTAGTCCCCATAAAAGTCTCTCCACATGTCGTTCATGAGCTCATTGGACTGTCGTAGAGCTTCCTGCTGTTGCTGGATGAGTTGTTGCTGCTCCCACATGTGCTGCCTATCCTCTCGGCGATGCTCCTCAAACATCTCCCAATCGCGGTTGTGCCGGACAATATGCCTGTCGATGTCCTGTCGCATGGCCGCGTTGTTGGCATCAATTCTGTCGAAACGGCCGTTGAGGTAGGTACGGAATTCAGAGAAGTCAAATCCTCCAGACCCCTGTGGTGCTCCAGCTGGTGCATGTGGTGCTTGATGGACAAATGGAATATCTGGGATAGGGGCTTCGCCAACTTCGGCCTCCCTAGCATCCTCATGATCGGAATCATTTGGCTGGAATGGTGCTCCTACATCAGCAGCGGCTGCTGTGGGGTTCCTCAACTGATACCTGTTGAGTTGTACCTCAATGGTCGAGGGTGAAAGGGCAGCGACCTCGCAATCCCCCTCGTCAATATCATCAACCCCATGATATAAGCAGTAGGCTGTGATGAAGCTCGGGAAGATGAAAGGCTTCCTCTTCTTTTCCCAGTGGCGCTCGTACTCCTCATAAATAATGTGCCCTATGTCGATCTGATGTCCGTCTATGAGGCAGTAGAGGAGCTCGGCGTAGTAGGGCTGAATCCATGTGTCATTCTTCCTCGGGATCAAGTCGGAGATGCAAAATTTCATCATTACCTTAGCTTCGATGCTAAGGTCGCTATAACTGATTCGTCCAGGTGCTGCCCCAACTTCCGGATATCGGTACTCCCTGTTGCAGATCACGTCGGTGATGTGCCTCCCTATCCCCCTAGTGATCCTCGAATACAAGTAGGCGTGGTCGCTCTCTGTGAATTCCAGGTTTACGAAATGGATGAAGGAAGAAATGTACTATGGGTTCCATGGTATAATCAGGCCTCGGACTAACACCCCATTCTTCTCGTCGAGATCCGTGTACCCAGTTTAGAAATCTCGGAGGAGGCTCTCGTCGTACCCTTTGAACCTGTTGGAACTGTACCATGCACAATTCCTTTGTGACCCCAAACGTGATAGCGTCCTATATCCCGCTCTATCCGCCGCGGACTCAGGAATGTCAATCCTCCTATCTGGGATGATCGACCTCCCTCCGTCGGCTATCTCCGCCTCTAGCCTTTGCCGCACCTCTATCGCAGCGGCAGACAACTCGTACAAATCGTGAGATGGTTGGGAGCTTGACGCCACTCCCTTCCCCTTTTTGCTAGAGCCGGCTCTCCTTGTCCTCGGTGCCATGATTCCTACAAACATCAATTAGTATCTTGTACGATGCAAAACAGACCTATGCATATGTAAATATACGAGTGAACAAACGAGTAAAATCCTCAAAAATCCAACTCCTCAACAACCCAAAACCTAGTCTAGCTAAATCATTACGCAACATATCAATGTAACTACTACAATAACATATCACATTATGCTCTTGCTAACAACAAATGCTTTGAATCACAAGGTTCAATCCAACCATAAAAATCAAAATCTAGCATAAATCCTCAATCTCATCAATCATGCATTCTACCAATACATCCATCAATTTCATATCAATAAACACATGTTTGAACATGAAAGCAAGAGAGACATTTCCCAAACAAGACATATATCATCCAATTAGCAAAAATCTCAAATCATCAAACCAAGCCTAATTGAACATGTAATTGACAATGAAATACGAATCTAATCACATAAATCATCAACCCATACATCATACAAGTCTAATTGAAGCATAAATCAAAAAATTCCCAAATTGTAAAAATTAGGGTTCATGTGATAATACCTCAAATCCGGAAATTGAATGAGCTAGGAAGAAATTTGTTCGGATAGAATGATAGAGCACGTAACGGGCTTCGAATGAAGCTAAAGAACACACAAAATGATGGAGAGATGAAGAAGTTATGAAGATTTGAAGTTATTTTGAATATGGAGGAAATTTTGGAGTTTGGAAGATGAAAATGGAGGAAAATGGGGGTTTGGGGGAGAAACCCCCGTTTTTAGAAATCTGGTGGTGTGGGGCGGTTCGCCCCACACCTGGGGCGGACCGCCCCGCGCGCGGGGCTAACCTCCCCGCACGCCCAGAGCGTGCGCGCGCGCTCAGGTCGTGGGGTGATTCGCCCCACACGTGGGGCGATTCGCCCCCCACTTTTAGGTGGGAGACGAACGTTTTTTTGAAATAAAAATGCGGCTTTTAGTCCCCGAAAAAGTTTTTAGTCCCCGAAAAATCATTTTCCTCAAAAAATCACTCGAAAAGTCGCACTCGAACACAACATAAGCACATATGACACAGAACTGAACAAATTAACATATGAAAAGCAAATTGTTCAAGTATGAATGCATGCAATAAAGCGGTAAAGAAAGCGATAAAAACCCCGGGTTGCCTCCCGGATAGCGCCATTGTTTAAAGTCTCTGACTCGACTCCTGTCTTCGCCTATCTTTTCCTTCTGAGGGTACTAGACTTCCCCTTCAGGAGTTTCCTTCCCGTGCTTTGATCCTGTGAATAAGAGTGAACATAGACGTTAAGACCATTGTAAACAATAGTGTTAGAAGTATCGGGTGGATCAGGTGGATCAGATATGGCTTGCAACACATGTTGCTTGCCATCACTTTGATAGTGCAAGTCCTTTGGTAGATGTCCATTACGGAGCGTAGCTTAGTCAAGAATGTTCGTCCTAAGAGTATGACATCCCCCGTTCCTGGTGCTGATGCTGGCATAATTACAAAATCGGTGTAGACAGAGGCTTCACCAATTTTGACTAATACATTCTTCACAACGCCTTCGGGTTTCACACGGGATCCATCCGCCAGTTGCACAATAGCCTTATGCACAGTTAGTTCTCCAAGGTTACTCTTCTCGAAAACATTCAAATGGAGCACATTAGAGTAGGATCCTGTGTCTAGTGTGGCTCGGACATCTTCAAGCTCCCCAATCCCGACCTTAACATCGAAACTTTGAGGGAGTGGCTCGGGATCCTCTTGCTCCTCTTCACTCTTGTTAGTACCAAGGTCATTTTCTTCTTCTTCGGCTTGTGGGGGCAGTTCCCTCTTGCAACTCTCGCATTTAGCAACCTTCTTGATGGTGATTTCAACAGGTAGATCACCCACTAAGTTAATGGACAACGACTTCTCAGTGTTGCTGGGCAGTTTGCCTTGCTCCCTACTTGCTCCTCGGTCGATCAACTCTTGCATATTTTGATGGGAAAGCCTAGTGCTTTCTTCCAATTTATCGAGCCTTTCCCTAGTCTTCTCGGAATCTTCTTCATAACGTTTGAGAAAACTCTGTGTGTGATCAACCATCCTTTGCAAGTTCTCCATTAGTTGAGCCGACTTCGACTTCGGTGGCTCTTTTGGAGCGGGGTTTTCGCAGTGGTCATTACCATAGTTGAGCCTACTACGGTCTTGGTTAGGTCCATAAGTTTGGTTAGCCGGTGCATATCCTTGATTGTTACGGTATCCTCTTCTCCAGAATCCACCTCGAGGATTCCTACCGTCCTGTCCGTAGCTAACTTCTTGAGTACCCAACTCCGTAGAAAAGGCTTCTTCTTCGCCTCCTCAAGCCCAATTGCCATCATCGTATGCCAGCTCCGATCTACACATATGAGGCCCATGCCCATAGTTCTTGCATATTCGGCATACTTCGTTTGAAACAGTCGTTCCGGTGGCGCTCTTGAGGACTTGCTTCAATTCGTTGGTAAAGCACTCGAATTGATCCCCATTCCCCCTGTACATAGGGGCTTCTTGAGTCGGTGGAGCTTCAGGTCCACGTCTCCTAACCATTGCTCTTGGCTCCTTGAACTGTGAACCCTTAGCAAGCCTTTCGAAAACAGCCCAGACGGCTTCTGCAGTTTCCTCCCAAATATTGCCTCGGCATTGGAAATCCACCACTTGTTGGTTCTCGAAGGTTAGTCCATTGTAGAAGTGTTGGACAAGGTCAGAAAGTTCAAAACCATGGTGAGGGCACTTGTTCGTGAGATCTTGGAACCTCTCGAACGCGGTGTAGATGGTCTCATCATAGTCCTGCTTGAATCCAGTGATCTGCGCCTTTAGCGCGGTAGTCAAGGTGTGAGGGAAGTATTTCTCCATGAAAGCTGAAAAAACCTTTTCCCAAGTGTCCAGCGAGCCGGCTGGTAGAGAACTCAGCCATGACTTGGCTCTGTCGCCAAGTCCCATAGCAAAAACCTTCATCCTCAACTCATCCGTTGTTATGTCAGCTCCGGGTCGTGGGAGTTGGTTGACGAAATCATCGATATCGTGCAAGTACCCCCGTCACATCTTCCCTTGATAAGCCATATAACCTCGGAAGTTGTTGGAATGCGTGGTTCTTGATCTCCAGATCTCGGGTTGCAGATGAAAGAACAATCGCCGGTCCCCTCATATGATCTTTGGTGGGTTGAACCCATGCCTTCAGTGGTCTAGCTTCTGCCATTCCGTCAATTTCCTTGAAGAGACTAAGTAGAGATTCAGAGAAATCGGTTTCCTCTATTTCCTCTAGTGCGCGCCTTTCAAGTAGTCGCCTTCTTTGGTGGTAGACTTTGTCGATCTCAGCAATTGAATCAGCAAGCGGTGTACCTGCAGAGCGTGTATGCGGCATACACAATCTGTAACAGACTAGGAAAGGTGATTAGAAACAGACTAGGAAAGCAGTATCAGAGAGAGATTAAAAAGGAAAACTAAAACTAATAGAATTAGGAATCTAAAGCTGTAAATATAAACAAATTAAACATAAAAAAGGAGTATAGTCCCCGGCAACGGCGCCAATTTGATGAACGTGTCAAGGTCAATCAAATAAATTTGTAATTAGCCAAAGGCAATCCACAACTACAACGAAAATCGTAGTGTAGCAGCAGAATGACTCGAGTGTCGTTCTCTCAGGACTATAACTAGCTTTATCAAATCTAATTTAGAATATAAAAACAGCAAACAGATAGCAGAGGGGTTTCTAGCAGATAATGGAGATTGGTGATAGTATGGTCCTTCTTAACATAATGAGTCGATAATCATGCATAAATTCCTCGGTCTTTCTATGAGATCTTTGAATCAATCTAGTGTCCTGTTGCAAGTATTAAGCACTACGAAGATAATTTGGTCTGACTAGTCAATCAGGATTGTCCTAATGTGTTCCGTAATTATTCAACACTACGAAGATAATTGGTCTGATGGTCGACTAGTGTCCAATTGTGCATAATGATCAATACAACATACGAGAATTTTGGTTACAACTGATCAACGAAATAAAGCAATGACACGGAGTATAATGCGCGATATAGCCATTAGCATGATTATCTTCCCTTCGTTAAGAATTCACATACTACCACCAACGATAAGTTTAGCTACTCATAATAGGCATGCAATCAACAGAAATCATAGAAGAAAACATGTTGAAAGAATATAAAATAAGTAGAATAAAACTGTAATATACAAAGTTACCGAAGGTTGTCAATCTCCGAATGATTGCGGTCCTACGAGCTCCAAACTGCTATAAAAAGTATCCCCTAAGCTACAGAGCTCCCAGGACAGGCCCCGGGAAGTTCCTACCTAAAACTATAGAGAGAGGTGAGAGAGAAGGTCTGGAAAGATATGATTTTCGGAGAAAAACTGAGCACTATATATAGTCCCCGAATAAACTCTGGGCGGTTCGCCGCAGGTTGGGGCGGTTCGCCCCCCCCGTCTTTTTCGCGGAATTCCGCGTTTTTCGACGCGGATTTGGATTTTTTCACCTTTTCGGACTCGGTTTCTGACTTCTAGTGGCCTTCTAACCTCCAAATTCAACCCCTAGACTCCAAATCCTATCCGGAAACCTTCAGATACTCCAAATAGGCTTCTGGAACACCAATTCCTTGTCAACTTCAATATAATTGCCCAGAAATCCCCGAATTTCAACCAAAACCTGTAAAATAAAATCTAAAGGGAAACGTGACACTATTCTAATAAAATGTACTAAAATATAGCTAAATTAACATAGAGGATAGCTAAAATAGGTGAAAAAGAATCGAATGAAAGTGTAAAATACACATTCATCACTTTCAAACTAAGTATATGATGCTTTCATGTGTCATTCAGTTGAAGGATAAGGAGAGTCTCCTATTCACCTTGTTCTCGAGATCTCAGAAGGCCAAGGACGGACAGTGGTTGTGTGACGACGCCACAACAATTGCGGTAAGTTCAACAATACATGTGTTTATTAAATACTGATGATTTCATAACTAATTAACAACATAACTAACACCTTATACTCTTGATTTATAATTTTAGACGGCCTACGAGGACAGGATTCGTAATCGTAAAATACACATTCATCATTTGATATGAAGTATTCTGATTATTATTCATATGAATTGATGTCTATGTTGATGAATATGATTAGCTAAATCTTTTGTGTTGGTGGTAGAATGTAGAATATGCATGCTATGGGTTATGTTTATGCTTACATGAGATTGTGATTCAATCTTGCTGCAAATCCCTTCATATGATTCTTAGTTGCCTATAAAATATATTCGAATTGAGTATAGTGACAAACTCTTGGTCAATGAAAGCTATAGGATTGTATGTTAGAGATTTGCAGCATGCTAGATAAATGGTGTTGGTGACAAGCACCTCTAAAGTATTGATAGTGATCTTTTATGATGTGTGTCTTAAAGTTGCCTAGACGAGTTGCTTAGCAGACTTGATCGAAGGTTTTACGCACTGAACTTGTGAGCATATTCGTAACCCATGCATGTGTATTTGATTTCTACCACCAACCGTTTTTCAAACTTGTTTACAACAATCTGATTTCTCGCTGCTTTGTTCAAAGGAAACCATTCTACAAACATTTGAACTCGTTGACTGAAATTACTAGCAAAAACCTCAAACAAAGCCACGTTAGGTCCCAAGAGAACGACACTCGGGGACAACTTGCCATTGCACTCTAGTTTGTGTAGTGATAAGTGTTCTTAGGCTTTTAAACAAATCAAATTGGTGAAAAACGACATCATCAATTTGGCGCCGCTGCCGGGGACTTAACTCCTTTGGTTGGTGTTTTTGTTTTGGTTTTTCAGCCAACATCTCTTTCCCACCTCTTATTTCTTCCTTGATTGAATTGTGTGAAAGTTTTGCGAAACTAACGGAAACTTACAGTTAGTTGAAGGCTTTGTTGTGGACAGGTATGGAAGAAGTTTGCTTGAACGAAGCTTTCAAAGTCCGGTATGAGGCGATAAGGAAAGAGCCGGCGATTTATCTTGAACCGGAGGCTAGGTTATATGAGGTCACTGATGAAATTCTCTATAGCATAGCTACCTTCCGAGATTCGCCTTGTGAGAATGCATTACGATTCGTGGTAGAATACCGGCGTGATGTTGGGTTGTTACCACCACGTGATTTGAATGATGATCAGCTCTTGCGTCGGTTGTTTCCTTGTGCTCTTACTGGGAAACCCAAGGAATGGTTGAGATCTTTGCCTGGGGGATCACTGAGGAGTTGGCAAGACGTGGTAGACGCCTTTCTTGATCGGTTCCTTTCGCCTAGGGAAAATGAAGAGCTCAAGAAGCGGATAATTGAATTCACTCAGCAGAAGGGAGAAAGGTTCTGCGATGCTCTAGAGAGATTTGAGCTCTACAAGAGCGAATGGCCACATCATCGGTTGAGCGAATATGAACTGATTACTTGTTTTTATCGAGGATTGGATGAAGACTTGCAGTTGGTGATAGATGGTGCATGTAACGGTATGGAGAATTGTACCGTATCCCAAATCAAGGAGGTTTTTGGGAGATTGCTCGCTGCGACACGTAACCATGCTATTGTGCCACCGGTTGACTACTCAGAGATGTATCGAGCACCCAAGCCTATTTTCATTAGTTCTTATGATGACAACTTCGATTATAAAGTGAAGACATGCTCGGGCGAAAATATTCCATATTACGTCTTTGAGGTGGAAGACTCGCAAGTTCAAGGTGAAGAGGAGTGCTTCACCGAAGAGGAAGAAGAGGTGTTATCCACTCTAATGGAGGTGTGGGGAAATGTGCTCGAAGTAGCGGGTAAATACCAAGAGGATTTTGATACTAGAATGGAGTGTGTGTATGAAGTTCTAGGAGAATCTGAGGTCATGCTCGAGTTATTAGAAGAGAAAATGAGTGAAGAAAGGGGTTCCGAGTGTCATATGCATGAAGAAAATTCACTGGAAATCCAGGCTGAGCGCTTGGAGCAGTCAAGCGGAGGGCTTGAAATTCCAGGAGAGAAAGAAGAAGAAAAAAAAGAAGCTCCAGGAGCCAGGCGAAGCGCTTGGCCTGAGCCAAGCGAAGCGCTTGGCAAAGCGCTCCGCTTGCGCTCTGTCAAGCGGTCCGCCTGGGACCTGGGAGGAAAATTCTGATTTTTCCAAAAATGAGAGAAATTTTAATCGTCAAGAGGAGTTCATTGAGGGACTTGAGGCTGATCTGGAAAGCGAGGAAGAACATTGTGCAAGCTCCAAGATTGAGGAAGAACTTGAAGAGGCAAACATACTTTTGCGGAGTGGCAAGGAATCAAGACCACCATATCCTTTGAAGTATCCTTCTAAAACTAAATCTTTGCCTAATAATACATGTGATACAGGTGATGAAGAGCAGCTGGAGAAGGAGGTGGTAGAAGAAGCCGCACCAACCCCTGAACTTGTTATTGAGAAGGATAAGGAAGATGAGGAAGGGGGTGCACAACAAAAGGAGGGCGGACTCCATAAGTCGCCTAATCCTTATGTGCCCCCTAAACCCCATCTTCCCTTTCCCGGAAGGATAAAGGAAGCTAAGAAGGACATCCAAGACTCACCTATATATGGGATCCTATCAAAAGTAGAGGTGAACGTTCCCCTTCTGGAATTGATTCAAAATATTCCTGCTTACACGAAATTTTTCAAAGAGGTGAGGAGTAATAAGAAGATTTTCCAGAAAGGGGATGTGGCTGAACTTGAAATGGTTAACTCGGTGCATGAGTTACCTTTGAAGCAAAAGGATCCCGGGAGTTTCATAATTAGTATCACCATGGGAAACGGCCGATCCACAAAAGCAATGCTTGATTTGGGGGCTAGCATTAATCTAATGCCATACTCCATCTACAAGGCGTTGGGGCTGGGAAAAATCCAACCCACTAGCATGGTCGTTCAAATGGCTGATCGAAGTGTGAAACGCCCACTGGGGATAGTCGAGGATATTCTAGTGAAGGTGGATAGAATCATTGTACCAACCGACTTTGTGGTGATGGAAACAACAGACGAGGGTACAAGTTCGAGAAAGGAGCATATTGTGCTTTTGGGCAGACCCTTCATGGCTACCACCAACACATGTTTGGAGCTTCGAGGGAAAAAGATCACCATGGAGGTACTCGGAGACAAAGTTCAGATCGAGCAATACAAACAGGTATGTGAACCTGACTCTGAGGAAGCTATGATTGAAGAACTTAAATTTGATGATTGTTATGAATCTGTCTCTTGTGATACTTGTTTTGCTCATCAAGTTAGCGACCCTTTAGAAGCCTCTCTCACTATGAACCTTGAAGAGGGATTTGTCACCGAAGAAGTGTAAGCTATGACAGCCCTCCTAGATAATGCACCCGAAATTCCTCTAGGAGAAGAAGTAGAAGAGTCACTAGGAATAGATGAGGAAGAAGGAGTGACCCCTCCACCTAGTGAACCGACCCTTAAGCTTAAACCATTACCAAGCCATTTGAAATATGTCTTCCTAGGAGAGAACGAGTCTAAACCTGTAATCATATCTTCTAAGCTTGGTAAGGAGGAAGAGGCTAAGTTAGTGGAGGTGTTGAAAAGAAACACCGGAGCCATAGGATGGAGCATAGGTGACATCAAGGGTATAAGCCCGGTGCAATGTACCCACAAAATAGCCTTAGAGGAAGATGCGAAACCTGTTAGGCAACCACAACGTAGGCTAAACCCAGCTATGCAACAAGTTGTGAAGAAAGAGGTGCTTAAACTCCTAGATGCTAAGATGATTTACCCAGCTCCCGATAGCAAATGGGTTAGCCCCGTCCATGTAGTCCCTAAGAAGTCGGGTATCACAGTCGAAGCAAATGATAAAGGGGAATTGGTACCCATTAGGAAAACAACGGGGTGGCGTATGTGCATCGATTATAGGAAATTGAATTCTGCCACAAAGAAAGATCATTTTCCATTACCATTTATTGATGATATGCTTAACCGCCTAGCTGGGCAAGAGTTCTATTGTTTCTTGGATGGTTTGTCAGGTTTCTACCAGATTCCTATAGCTCCCGAGGACCAAGAGAAGACCACCTTCACATGCCCTTTTGGAACTTTCGCATACCGTAGGATGCCCTTCGTATTGTGCAATGCCCCGGCCACTTTCCAACGTTGCATGCTCTCCGTCTTCTCCGACATGGTGAATAAATTTGTTGAGGTATTTATGGATGATTTTTCCGTTTACGGTGATTCATTTGATGATTGTCTTGATAAACTGGATCGTGTCTTAAGGAGGTGTATTGAATGTAATCTTACATTGAGTTGGGAAAAGAGTCACTATATGGTTAAAGAGGGAATTGTGTTGGGACATGCTATTTCTAAAAGAGGGATAGAAGTAGACAAAGGGAAACTTGAAATCATTGAAAAGTTACCTCCACCTACTTGTGTGCGTGAATTGCAATCCTTCCTTGGGCATGTAGGCTTCCATAGGAGATTTATCAAAGATTTCTCTAAGATAGCTAAGTGCTTGAGTAACTTGCTTGCTAAAGATGTTCCCTTCGAGTTCACACAAGAATGTTTTGACGCTTTCCACACACTTAAGGAGAAACTCTTAACAACCCCTATTGTAGTCTCTCCGGATTGGAAACTTCCTTTTGAAATTATGTGTGATGCTTCTGACTATGCTATGGGTGCCGTTCTTGGTCAAAAGGTTGATAACCGTTTCAGAGTGATTTACTATGCTAGTAAGACCTTAGATGCTGCTCAGATTAATTATACTACCACTGAGAAAGAATTCTTAGCGGTTATTTTTGCTCTAAGTAAATTCAGGTCCTATATTACTGGGTACAAAGTTTTTGTTCACACTGACCATGCAGCTCTCAAGCATTTGATTGCTAAGCGTGAAACCAAGCCACGCTTGATGCGTTGGGTACTTCTTCTCCAAGAGTTCAAGGTGGAGATAATTGATAAAAGTGGCAAGGAAAATCTAGTGGCGGACCACTTGTCCCGGTTGCCAAACATTCCACAAGATGACACACCCGTCCCAGATGATTTGCGCGATGATCAGTTGATGCGCATAGAGTTGGAACCATGGTACGCTGATATCGTTAACTTCTTAGCCACAAATGTGATGCCAACCCATCTCTCTGGACCTGAACGGCGTTCACTTGTGAGGAATTGTCGCCATTACATATGGGATGACCCGTACTTGTTCCGCAAGGGAGGAGATGAAGTCTTGCGGAGGTGTGTACCCGAGAAAGAGCAATTGTCGATACTGAGATTCTGCCATGAGTTAGAATGTGGAGGGCATTATAGTGGCCAAAAAACCGCTCGCAAGGTGCTTCAGTCCGGGTTCTTTTGGCCCAGCTTGTATGAAGATGCGCGCTCATTTGTGGGGCAATGTGACTCATGCCAACGGAGTGGCAACATTGGCAAGCAACAAGAGATGCCCCAGCAAGGTAACTTAGTTGTTGAGCCTTTTGATGTTTGGGGTATAGACTTTATGGGACCATTCCCTAAGAGTAATGGGTACGAATATATCTTGGTTGCGGTAGACTATGTCACCAAATGGGTAGAGGCTGTTCCCACCCGGACTAATGATGCCAAGTTTGTACTCTCTTTTCTTCGAGATGTGATCTTCAATAGGTTTGGGACCCCGAGGTCCATTATCAGCGATGGAGGAACTCACTTTATGAACAAGGTCTTCGCTAATCTCATGAAGAAGTACGGGGTGACACATTTCGTTGCTACTCCATATCATCCTCAAACATCTGGCCAAGTGGAAGTGAGCAATCGGCAAATCAAGAAAATCTTGGAGCGGGTGGTCAAACCCTCGAGGAAGGATTGGTCCACCAAGTTGCCGGATGCACTATGGGCATATAGGACCTCGTTCAAAACAGTGATTCGTACCACTCCCTACCGGCTTGTGTACGGGAAAGCTTGCCATCTACCCGTGGAGTTGGAGCATAGAGCACTTTGGGCCATCAAGCAATTGAACCTTGATATGGAGAAAGCCGGTGAAGAAAGACTTTTGCAACTCACCGAGCTAGATGAGCTAAGATTGAAAGCCTTCGAGAGTGGTAAGATATACAAGGAACGGGCAAAGAGGTATCATGATAGAGGCATCATCCGCAAGGATTTAGTCCCAGGTCAAAAGGCACTCCTCTTCAACTCTCGGTTGCGACTTTTTCCTGGAAAACTCCGTTCTAGATGGGACGGACCATTTGAAATTGTCCGAGTAGCACCCCATGGTGCTGTGGAACTCTTGGACAACAAAACCGGAGCTACCTTCAAGGTCAATGGCCAGAGAGTTAAGCCGTACCTAGAGCCTCTCGAGTCGACTCATGAAGTGGAGGTTGACTTGGTCGAGGTACCTTTTGTATCTTAGTTCATTTCATTAGTTTCTTGCATCCTCTTTATTTCCTTTCTTAGTTGTGGCCTGTGTGCCTTTTGTCGTGATTAGTTTAGTCTAGTTTTGTCTTGGTGCCTTAGGTGATTAAGATAGGAAAAAACATCGAAAATCTGGAAACAGGGCCAAGCGAAGCGCTTGGAAGGGCCAAGCGGTCCGCTTGAAATTCCAGGAAGTTTTGCAACTTCCTGGAAATTCAAGCGGAGCGCCTGGAGCCTCCCAAGCGCTCCGCTTGACCAAGCGAACCGCTTGGCTCCCGCCAAGCGGTCCGCCTGGACCCTGTACCCAGATTTTCCTCGTTTTTTTCATTCTTCTCACCTTTGTGCACCCGTTTTCACTTGTTTCTTGAGTCTTCTCAGGTACTACTCTTATATAGGAGATTGGACACGAACCTTTATCTCAGGGAAGTGTACATTCAATCCAATTTTTCCTTTTCATTCAACTTTTCTTTGCTCGAGGACGAGCAAAATTTTGGGTTTGGGGAGGGGGTATTGGATTTTCAGTACTATATGCTTGTATGGTTCGTACATGCCTGATTTTACTCAAGTTCATGTGATTTGTCGTGTTTTTTCAAATTTTTGCATGCATATCATCCCTAGATTAGTTGTTGTACGTTGTTGTGTGTGGAGTTTATTGCCAAGTCTTTTGAACTTTTTTATTGAGTAGACTAAGTGTTTATGACCATTGATCATATGTTGCATCACTTTGCAAGTAGTTTGAGGCTTGTCTTGCTTGGTTTGTCACATTCGCATGTGCACTAGTTAAGCTTAGTAGTCTCGACATCACCTTGAGTGGTGTTTCTTCTGCTGCGGTTCACGATGGCCTTATGAAATGATGCATGTTAGAGTCTATGGTTGTAACCCGTGTAATTATGTACGTAAGAGGCGACAAGTTCTTCACCTCGATTAGAGATTGCAAAATGCCTAGGAAGGAGGTAGTGTGAGGTGTGCGATTCCTTGTATTAAACCTGTTCTATCGAATAGGTTTGGGGAGGGGGTTGCTTCGTTGATCTTGTTTTTCGTCTTTGAGTCGTTGTAAAGTTTCCTTTTTCCTTTTCTTTTTGTTTTGTGTCCCAACCTATTCTTTCGAATAGGTTTGGGGAGGTGTCTTTGTAAAAGAGTCTTTCCTTTTTCCTTTTCGTCTTTCTGCCCAACCCTATTCTTTCGAATAGGTTTGGGGAGGTGTTTTTGACACTTAGTACTGCTGCTTGCCCCTTTATAAAAGGAAAAAAAAAAGGAGAAAAAGAAAAGAAGAAAAAAAGAGGAAAGAAAAAGAGAAAATAAAGGAAAAAAGAGAAAAGAAAAAAAAGAGAAGAAAGAAAATAAAGAATAAGACCCAAAAGCAAAAGAAGGGTCGTTGCAAGCCAAAAGCAGTCTAGTAAAGTGTCAAGTGTCATGTAAATATTTGTTTTTGAAGTGTCGAGTTGTAGATTCTATCTTTCGTTTCGTGTCGCCTTGTCCAAGGCCTGTTCTTGACCATCCTCGTCTTGAAGAAGTGGTTGAAAGAGGCTCATTCTTGAGAGTCTGGGTAGAATAGGGGAGTGTTATCTTTCTAAGGGAACCCTCCTTCGTTTGATGAGAGCCAGTATTGGTTCGCCCTCTCTTGAGGAAAAGTCTCGCTCGGTGAACAGAAGCAAGTCCTCGGTTTCATAGGCACGGGGCAATTGTAGTATGATAACATGCATCATTGTGTCGTCACTGACCAGGTCCAGGTAGAAGATGTTACGTGAGACTCCTTTGTTTAACCAAGTGCACTTGAGAATGTGTATATTCGCAATCGAGGCATACTTCAACCTACTTGCATGTCATGCTCATTTAGTTTCGTTCATAAGCATTTGGTAGATTCAATAGATTAGTTCACTTTACTTGGCATGAGACTCCTTTTGTGTTGCATTTAGGATAGTTTGTTGCTTGAGGACAAGCAAAGGTTTGGCTTGGGGAGTTTGATGAACGTATTTTTTACGTGTTCATCTTGTCTTTTTTACCTTCTTTTGCTATCTTCTAGCCTTGTTTTTTGGTTAGTTTTGTAGAATAGTGTCACGTTTTGTGTTTTGTGCATTTTCAGGCACTTAGGTACGAAACGGCGTCTTTGGAGCTAAAAATGAGCCTTTTTGATGGAAAAGATGGCCCCGTTGAAGTTCCCCAATCTCCGTGGCTTGTTCGTAAGTGTTTGAGTTTCAATAAGCATCGAGAAGGATGAGTCTAAGGCACCCGAGGGCCGTGCGAGGGCAAAAAGATTGAGTTTGAAGACAAAAATCTGCCCAGGAGCCAAGCTAAGCGCCTGGAATAGTGAAGCGCTCCGCTTCAATTTCCAGGAGCTTTGGCACAGAAGCCAAGCGAAGCGCTTGGAGTGCCAAAGCGCTTCGCTTGCCAAGCGCTCCGCTTGGCTTCTCCAAGCGGTCCGCTTGGCAGCGGTTACGTTTTCGGATTTTCCTTCTTAGATCTGATCTTTGGTCATTTTTTGAATATCTTTTGAACTGTAACTTGGTTTTGGAGAGCACCTAAGCCCCAAAACACAGAGAAAACTCAGATTACATTGTATTTTAGCTTGGTATTCAAGGTTTTGATTGGGATTCATCCTTTGCAATCATCTACGGAGAGGTTTTCTTTGCTTTCCACCGATTAGTGACAGCTTTGGTGGTAACTTGTATCACTCTCTTGTCTTGTAGTTTGATATGATGTATTCTGATTATTATTCATATGAATTGATGTCTATGTTGATGAATATGAGAAGCTAAATCTTTTGTGTTGGTGGTAGAATGTAGAATATGCATGCTATGGGTTATGTTTATGCTTACATGAGATTGTGATTCAATCTTGCTGCAAATCCCTTCATATGATTCTTAGTTGCCTATAAAATATATTCGAATTGAGTATAGTGACAAACTCTTGGTCAATGAAAGCTATAGGATTGTATGTTAGAGATTTGCAGCATGCTAGATAAATGGGTTAATACCTCCGTTCAATACCGAACGGGTTAAACCCATTTGTACAAAGCCCGAGTCGTACATTCCTAGGCTCGGCAGCGAAATCTCCATAGAGCTTGTCAAACTCTTTCAATGCTGGTCTGTCTGCTGGGTGCTCCATTAGTTTATGATCCTTTGGAGCCACTCTTTCACTATGCCACCGCATCTTATCGGCCGTTGTGGTGGATGCATACAACTTCTTTAACCGAGGTGCTAGGGGAAAGTACCACATCTTCTTGAAAGATAGATTCTTCTCCTGTCGTTTGTTTGATGCCCCCTCTTTGTAGCGAATGTATCTTGCATGGCCACAGAACTTGCACTCAAGTAGATCTTTGTCCTCCCCCCAATAAATCATGCACATCTTCTCACAACAATCTATCTTCTCCATAGGCAACCCCATAGCTCTCATCTTCTTCTGAGCTTGGTAATAGTCCTTAGGCACTAGATTGGGTTGAGGACAACACTCGGATATCAACTGAACATTTGCACTGAAGGCCTCCTCAGACTGGCCTCCATCCAATGCCTTGTTAGCCATATGCCTAGACAACAAAGACATCTCCGTGTGAGTAGGGCATCCTTCCCATATGGGTTTCTTCGCAGCTTCCAACATGTCAAAGAATTTCTGGTCCTCTGCATTTGGTGGCTCCTCTACATCATTAGGAGCAAAAGCTGGACCAGCTAGATTATGCACCATCACTTCCATCCGCTCACCATCAGAAGCATGACGAAGTCGGGGAAACAATTGAGAACTTGGACGGGGGTCAGAGGCACTTCCCCTCCTTTGTCTCTTCTTCATCATCTGTGGGTCTATTGGAAAGGGACGTGGTGGTAGTTCTCACCATGACAATCCCATATAGCATATCCAGGAACAAACCCATTCCGTCTCAAGTGTTCAACTACCGTTGCAGGAGGCAAATAGTTGAAATTTCTACATTTTTTGGCATTGCAAGGGCACTTTATAGACCCTTTGCTCACACAATTGGGATGTGCCAATGCAAATTCAATGAAGGCTCGTACGCCTTCCTCAAAACTAGGAAGGATGAATCCATCAGCAACACGGTTGTACATCCAAGAACGATCCATCGGATAAGCTACCTATATATAAAAATACCAATCTAAACAAAATAATATTAATTACAACATGGAGTCAATACTCAATCTCAACATTGAGCATCCATACATCATATAGTCAATACTCAATTTCAACATTTACCATCCATACTCAATACTCAATATGACCAAGAATTCAATTTCACCATAAATCTATCAAATTATCAAGTCCAAGGATAATATACTACTCAATACTTGTTAAACAACCTAGTAGGAACTAAACATAAACATGAATTTGCTCAAACACATCGAAAATCAACGAATTCCCAAATATTTCAAAGTTAGGGTTTATGCAAATTACCTTCAATTTTGGAACAAATGGTCCATGGGTAATGAAATTGAATGCCCAATCTTGTTCCTTGCTCCACTAGCTTCGAATAGACTCCAAGATTGCTCGATTTGGATGAGTAATGCACAAGTTTCAAAATTTTAATTTTTTTCGCGGTAAGAGAGGAATGGGAGAGCAGAGAAGAAATGGGAGAGGAAGAAGACGATCTGTATACAACACTTAGCGACGGATAAGGTTATCCGTCGCTATTTAACGACGGATGAAAATATCCGTCCCTATATGTTGATTATCCAATTTCTTTCCCTTTTATTTTTATATTGGTCAACTCCAATAGCGACGGACAGTTATATTCGTCGCCAATTTAGCGACGGATAAAACTAATCCGTCGCTAAATGCAAGCCGGATTGGGTGTTCCAAAGGACGAACTGAGCTTAGAGCGCAGTTCGTCCTTATCCGTCGCTACGAGTAGCGATCCGTCGCTATTTAGCGACGGATGCTATCCGTATCTAATAATCTGTCGCTAAAGCTGTATTTCTTGTAGTGTACCAAGTTTTCTTTTGAAATATGTTTTGTAAAATATATCTGCTAATTGATACTTTGATGAAGCATTATTTACATTCAGTGTTCCATCCTCCATGTTTTCTCTTATGATTGGAAAGTTCCTCGTACAACATGGGAATGGTCCCAATATTTTTCGCCTGCCATCATCCTCCATCGCACTTCCAGATCTGGTAGAAAAAGTACCCCTCTGGCTCAACGCGCTTCCATTATGTGGCCGTGAAATTCAAAAGACAAATACACACTTAGGAGCCGTTTGTTAGCGAATTGGCTTTTAATTTGAAAGAGACAGGAATCCTAGTTGTCACCATTTGGGGAAATCCAGACTTTTTCAGATATGTACAAATGCTTGTATGGTTGAGTTTTTTTTTTTTTTTTTTAGGAAACCAACGATTATATTTACATGAAGATGTTTGGGTACAAGTTGTTTACATAGATGTTGTACGAGGATATTGAAACGTCCTATCTCTTATTACAGATTGCATGAGCCACTCCGGGCAGACCGACCAAGTTCTACTGATTAGTGAGGAGTTCGAATCGTCATGAACTTGCACAAAAGACGGCATGAGATTGGACTTGTTGCTGCCATATATGGTTGAGTTTAACATATAGAAGTATAAAATATAAGGGACCATATCATCGTACATTTTGTATGGTAAAAAAATTAATAATCACTCTCTTAAATCAGCTGCATTATGACTTTTGTTCCACCAATATTTTTTAATTTTGATTATAATTTATTTTCAAATTATAATACTCTCTCCTATCATGTTTAATTGACGTTTTAAATTTTTAATTATTTACAAATTAGTTGTCGTTTTAGCTTACTTTTTAGATTGTCTATACTATTAATAGTTACTTTACTATTATTAGGTGTGATATTGTGACTGCTTTTTACTTTACTTTACTATTATTGCACTTTTTATTGCCTATAAATAGGTGTAATCATTTCTTTCTTAATTTGTGTGTTTTGGCTATAACGTCAATTAAAATTGATAGGAGGGAATATTAAATATTTAACAACATTAAAATAACATTACGGAGTAAAATTTCATAACAATGTTTAAAAATACTTCCTTCATCTCATTACAAACTTCCTATTTGATCAACGACCGTTATTGACCCATATATTACACTTATATTATATTGATAAAAAATTTATAAAAATTATTAAAAATACTACTAACTGGTGAACTTTAATTATATAATTTTTAAAAAGAATTAGATCTATAATGTAGGAGGTTTAATATGTTGACTGAAAAGGAAGTTATTAATCAAACATGAAAAAACTATCTTTTATCTAAAAACAATATGAAACGGAGGAATTAATTAATTAATATTGGTGGCAAGCATAGTTTTTGCTGGGTTCCAAACGCTTATCCAAAAATCCCAAAACATACCCCTCAAACTCAAATCCCTAACCTTTTCCCAGAAATACGAACACCCCCTTTCTTCTTACTCGCTTCAATCTCTACCAATTGGCTGAAACCTTAGTTGTCGAAGCGTTCTCCGTCTAACAAAAATGGAGAAGATGCCGTGTTTGCTGCCTGCCTGTGTGAGACTCACTTACCAGTCGTCCAAACAACTCGAGCTCATCCGTGTTCAAGGTAAAATCGCTGTGTAGTTTCAGAATGATCAATTAATTTATGTCATTAGCTTTTCTACTAAGTTGAACTAGCTGCATTTTGGATGGAGGCCATTGTTAGAAATTCAAGTCGTGGTTGTTGTGTGAATAGAATAGAGGAAAAAGGATTGTTAAGTAAATCAACCGAAAAGGTCGTTTGCAATGTTGTTACTTCTTATATCACACACACTGACACACACGTTCATATGGATGGAGCATATAGGCTTGCCTCCTCATATTGTAAGTTATAGTACACTTATGTTTGGGTTTTGTAAATTCTGTGAGCTAGATAAAGCCTTTCCAACTGACGGAAGATATTATGAGCAAGGCTATATATATATATCACCTGATTCAATTATTTTTTTGTCATTGATATAAGGCCTTTCGCAGGAAGAGGAGATTAATCATGGAAGCTTGTGAATTGTTTGAGGAATTTGCAAAGTAGCCTGATCGGTGCGTGTACACTACTAATCAATGCTCATTGTGCACAGGACAATTTAATACTGCAATTCGTCTGTACGGTGAGATGGATGATTCATAAGTGTTTCTTCCCTAATGTTGTTACTTATATTGTCTGTTGATAAAATGGATTTTTTTTTTTCATGTTGTTCTGTGAGGAACCTGTTTTTAAGCATGTAACTTATGATTTGCTGATAGAAGGTTGAAATAACATTGAATTTAAGAGTGTATTAGCTCTGATGAAAGATGGTCAGCAAGTGGATATCCTCTGAATGAGTTACTTATCTGTCATTGATACATGGCCTTTGCAGGAAGAGGACATTAACCGAAGCTTGCGACTTATTCATTTTCAAGTTGTTCTTTGAGGAACCTGTTTCTAAGCAACCATTATACAACCATCTAAAAGAGAGTGGCTTGGGCTGTGCGCTGGGCTACTGGATCGTAAAAAGAGAGTGGCTTGGGACGTGAACAAAAAGGATCGATCTTTTCAGGCAATGGGGCCTTTGCAGGAAGAGGACATTAACTGAAGCTTGCGACTTATTCATTTTCAAGTTGTTCTTTGAAGAACCTGTTTCTAAGCAACCATTATACAACCATCTAAAAGAGAGTTACTCTCAAAAGAGGTGTTTCGATGTAACTTATAAAATTCTGCATGAAACGATTATTAGGGTCTGGTCGCCTTGATAGAAGGGCATTCTGTGTGTTAGATCGGATGGAAGATGGTTTACAAGTGATTCAAGATTTTGCATGATTGATGAACGAAAAAGATCGAGCTTTTCAGGCAATGGTTAAGGATAATCATAATCCTAGTGCAGTGGTTTACAACGTTCTCAGACATGGACATTGTAGAGAGCACGTAATTTGTGGAAAGCCAGTGTGCGGGGCTGCTGGATCGTAAGAAAAGAGTGGCTTCGGTCGTGCGCGGGACTGCTGGATCGTAAAAGAGAATGGCTTGGGTCGTGGATTGTAAAACATTGAATTTAAGAGTGGATCGATCTTTTCAGGCAATGGGGCTTTGGGGCTTTCTGATCGTAAAAAAAGGGTGACCCTCCTTGTGATGTTACTTGGGGCGTGGTGCCCAAGGGTTTGTACAGAGCTTGTATTTAATGTGTCAGGTATTCCAGCCAAAGGGCGCTCAAGCCACACTACAACTACAAGCCTGTATGTCCTCCTAAAGGACGAACGTAATATCGTAAGCAACCATATATATACTTGTTTATGTTTCTAGTTTTTCACGATGTGGGATTATTCCCCTCTTAACCGTCTCACACGGTAAATACTATAGTGTAACATATTGGGGTCGGCATCTCGGCCCAATAAATTCAAGCGTGATATTTGGATAATAAATATAACATATTGGGCTCGGTTTGTCGGCCCAATAAATTCAACCGTGAAATTTCATTTATTTTATATATTCCCTTTCGTTTACATTAGTAGTAATTCTGGAAGAAACATCCTAATTAAATGCGTGAGTTTTGCACAACGTAGTCTTTGGGGTGTTCTTACAGTACAATTTTGCAATTTTGTCCTATTTTGCCGTAATTACTCTGTTATCAACCCGCTAAACATTCAAACTTTTGGACATATACTATATCATATATAAATTCGAAGCTCTCACATGGTAACTTACGAATATATATATTTATTTTCTTAATTAACAAATAATTAACCAGGTATCCATGAAAATACACCCCAAAAGTCATTATTTAGTTCACATTTATCTTTCATTATTTTACCATGCCTTGTGTCATCTGTTGCGGCTAATAAATTCCATTCATAAGTTTGTTGTACAAAAATGAATCAATGGTGATAAATGGAGCAGAAGGAAGAAGCTTTCATATCTTCAGGTAATTGCATTTGCAAGGCACGTCGATGATTATATGGCTTGTCGTCAATGGAAACAACCCCAAGAAAAATGCAAACTCCTTGTAGTGTTTAATGATGCACAATGTACATCATGGTACGGAGTAATTTAGGAGTAACTAAGAAAGAAAAGAGCATATTGATTTAATCTCGTTCCTTCCAAAATGACCAACTCCATGAAAATAAGATGGTGGTTATTGCAGATCAAAATTTGTAAACTACTCCCTCCCTGTAACGGTATCGGTTTTTGAAAACAAAATAATTTCTTGAAAAAGATAATCCAAAATAACTTTAATAGCAACGGTCGGCAATCAATGCCAAAATAATCTTTGACGCGCACAGCGGTAACAGAAACAAGTAAATATCCAACGATAAACTTGGAATTCAAATGAAACAACGAGTGAAGACAGTAAAAAGTTCATCTTCTTATTTTGAAATAAATTCCCAAGACACCCCAGACCCTTGTCTCAGTCGCTGGCATCCTATTCGCGAACATCCTCAGCAGCATCTGGAAGGAAGGAATTTTGAAAACAAAGAGAGCGTGAGATAAATGATCCCAGTGAGGTTCTAAGTTAAAAACAGAAAGTAAACAATTTTGAAATCAAAATTCTTTTCAGAAAAGCAAACAAACAGAACAGATCACATAACAGAATAACAGAACAGATAAGTTGAAGACCGTTGGTGCAGCCCGCCTTATTGCTCCTACTCCTAGAATGCCCTTATAACTCCCTCCAGAGGGTGCACAACTCCGGACAGAAACAGAAACCCCCGTGTACTTTGGGGAAACAGAACCTACGACTCTAATAGACCTCAGCGACTTCTGCCTCGCGCCTAAAAGGGATTAGACTAGGCAATAATCAAGCAAACCCGATAGTCCTCTACTACCCAAGCCTACCTAATTACGACCTAATCGACCGGTCACACAGAAACAGAACAGATACAGAACAAACAGATACAGATAATCAAACACCGAGAAGTGTTCCTGCAGAAAAGTTAATCCAGAACAGAGTAGCAATAAACAGAGAAAGTAAATAGTCATACTTAGGACTTAGATACTTTTACGCGGAAGCATACATTAAAACGGTATATATAGTAATAGGTACAAGTTGTCACATATCCTTCTAGTTTTTCACAAATAAATAGGTTTAGGCGTGAACACTCACCTTAACTTGCGAGCAAAAGATCTCCAACAAGTAATGAGCTTACGGGTTATCGAACAACGGAGAACCTAAAGAGAAAGTACTAATTACACTTTAGAAGTCGAGCGGACGGAAGGAAAAAGAGTTGGTAAAGAAGTGGTAAAGACTGGGTTCGAACTCGGGACCTCTACGTTAGTCAAGCAAGGACCTAACCAACTAGGCTAGCAAGTCAAGTCATTACTAAAGTACAAAAACAGAAACGAAGTTGAAACATTTTCAGAAATACTCTTTCGGTTTTCAGACTCTGGAAATTACTAAAATACCCTTCAGCGGTGAATTGCAAAAAGATCCTTTTCAAAATCAGAAAGTACAAACCAGTCCAGAAGTTTTCCAAACGTACATAACAGTCCCCACAGAATAAAAAGGTTTACGAAAAAGTACTATGTCAGTCAACTACGGTGAAAGTTAAATTGCAAAAAGTTAATATCACTAAAGTCCAATTCAGTCCTTTTCGAAGTCAACAGAAAACAACGGTCAACATACGAGGTCAACAACCAACACAAGTCCAACAACAGTAACAACAAACTAACAAATCCTAAGTCCCGGTTCTCAGTTCGAATCAAACTAACAAGGCCAGAAAGTACAGGGGTAAAACGGTCCAGGGGCAAAAAGTTCAAAACAGAATACGAATTGCAAATCGAAAGAAACAGTAATGGAATCGAGATTACCTTCGAAAGGGGATAGAGTCAATCTGCAAATCGAATGAAAACAAAAAGGAAAAGAAATTAAAACGAATTCAAATCGAGATTGAATCCATCCGAAACGGACAAGGACAAAACGAACAGAGACCACATACCGATCGAAATCGGAATCAAACGGACGGAAGGAATCGATGGCGTCGAGCGAATCGGAGATCGGAGCGGCGGACCGACGCGGTCGAATCGGAGACAAACGGAGAAAAGAACAACGCGGCACGGATCGGGATCGGGCGGAGCAGCACGGACGAGCGGAGCGCTGCAGCCAACGGAACGACAGCGCGAATCGCGGCGATGGCACGAGCAAACGAACGGCGGCGGAGCGTACAGAAACGGGCGCGGCGCGAGCGGCAGAACGGAACAGACGGTTTGATCGATCCGAACAACAAGATACGACGCGGCGGCGGCACGGCGATGGCGGCGCGCAACTGAGCGGACGGAGTCAGGCGGCGGTCTGGTTGGAGGAAAACGGAGCAGCAGCATCAATCTTCCCTCTTCTCTCTCTTTTTCTCTTTCTCTCTTTCTTTCTTTCTTTTCTTTTGTTTTGAACGGCAGAAGAGGAATGAAGAGATGGAGAATACTGATTAGGGTTAGGGTTTAGGTATAAAGGGCCGGTCAATGGGCCTTGACTGGGCTATAGAATGGGCCAAAAGAGGTCAGAAAGTCCAGTCTTCCAGCTCGATCCAAACGTAACGAAACGAACTAGTTTACGAGAAATTAATTATATAATTATCGAATAAATAATTTACTCTGATAATTTATTAACTAAATTAAATATTTAAATAATAAAATAATAAATAAATAATTAATTAAAAAAACGGGGTGTTACACTCTTCCCCCCTTAAAAGAATTTGGTCCCCAAATTCGCACCTGAAAAGTTGAAGAGCTCGGGATACTGCCGGCGCATGCCATCCTCGCTTTCCCAGGTTGCCTCCTCATACTGATGATTCCGCCACAGAACCTTTACTTGCTTGATTTGCCTATTACGGAGTTGTTGCACCTTTTGGTCTAGAATACGAACCGGTTGCTCCACATAAGACAAATCCTCCTCAATAGTCACTTCTGTAAGAAAATATGGTCAGAGTTACCCCTAGGGTACGCAGCGGAATTTCAAAAATTTTCTTAATATACAGGTTAATTGATTATGTATATGCCGTATATTTATAAACACGTCAATTAGAAGACTAACCTTACTTCCAAAGCAGCTTCCAAGTCTTCGCAATAATCCGGTGTATCTTCTCCTTCGTCGAAGTCGAAGATATCTGCAATACTTTGATTATCTGCAAGACAATAAAAGTTAGTTTCCAGCTCCTAGAACCTCAACCTTGGTATCCACGGATGAACAGCCTATCGGAAGAATGCTAGGATATTCTTTGTGTGACCAAGAAGACGGGGCGGCAATTCCTTCGGTGGTGGCACGCGCGTAGGCTTATAGAGGAGGGGAGAGTTTTTATTTTCTATAAGAAAACTGGGTAGAATGACTGTAAAAGTCTATGTCAAAAACTCTCTAATAGTCTACTATATATAGTAGTCAATAGAAGCCTAAAGCATAAGCAATTAGACTTCGTAAAGGAATAAGAATCTAATTCTTATCGCACAAGGAAACCAATATCAAGTCTAGATTCATTCCCAATCAAATTAAAACTCAATCAGGAAAATCTAACTTATCACTTGGACTTCTAATAGAGGAAGGAGTCGAACTCCTTCCCCTCATCCATCACTACGCGCGCGCGCGCTCTCCCAGGGACAGTAGGTGGGTCCCGATTTTGGGACCCACTTATAGTTCTAAGGCAATTCAAACTCCAAGTAGATTTTGCCATGTGCATATGTTAATTCTAAATTAACATATCCTTTTTAATCAAACCTCCATTATATTTCCAAAATATAATCTTTAATTGTATTTACATAAAATACAATTAATTAGCCAATTCAATTAATAATTCCAAATCATTAATTGAGCCACCAAATATTATAATTAATTCCAAATCAATTATAATCCATCAATCACAATTAATTCCAAATTAATTGCGATTCCATCTTCAAGGATATTCTGATAGGCTGAATCACCACATAGTGTGACCCATAGGGCCTTATCGTATTAAGCAAGTCCTAGACTAGGCAACATGGAATTTCTAGACGGTTCCATTTGCAATATTAATACATGAGGACGTTTGAGAGGTTCCACAAAGCTAACCCTTTCGTTGCGAAGCCTGTTGCGCTCAATGCGGCGATGGTAACGTCCCTTCATCTGACTTGCTCGAATGTATCTAGGATCGATGAAGTGTCTATCCCAATAATACATCCACGGGCGTCTTCAGTGAGTTGCATGGTGAATCCAATATCTATTATGACCATCATAATAATATTGATACGCTGGCCAGCGGTTTTACCATCACAACTATGAACGACTATGAGCAGTGCTCTCCTGTGCTACACTTGAGAGATGAATCCTTCACAGAATCACTTATCACCCCCATTTGTATGTAGCCATAATCCTGGATCGTGTCTTAGGTCAGTTGCTTATTCAGAGCTGACATCGACGGGTCCACCAAGGATATGGGGCAACAAATGTGATGATAAAGTCCTGTAAGTACAAAGGACGAATGGCATCACTTCGACAACTCAACGGTTCCCATAGACACGTCGGTGTAGAGTATACATCGATGGGAGTGTCCGGTGGGTACTTCCATTGTTCGATAAAGCTTCTTCGAACAACTATGCGCAGTTATGGGAACGTTCCTTGATTGTCCAACAATCCGTTCCGTGGCCGTTGGATCGGCTCACACTTGCTCCAACAAGTATAACCTCCACGCATACTAGTCTTGTCAGGTTCATTCAGACCCCCGCATCCGAGATGAACCACGACTAGGGAGAGTTTGGGATAGATGATAACTCACATAGCTCCCACTAACTGTGTGATCGGTCATCTATCCGAGGGGACATGTTTAATATCAATACAGACAGTAATAAAGATATGACATGCTGCAGCCTGGTGTAATATAAATATGAAAGCGATACTCAATAGTAAAATGCAACAAACATATATTATATTACGTTGACCTGTGTAATAGTA
This sequence comes from Plantago ovata, assembly GCA_028274465.1. Classification (NCBI taxonomy): domain Eukaryota; kingdom Viridiplantae; phylum Streptophyta; class Magnoliopsida; order Lamiales; family Plantaginaceae; genus Plantago; species Plantago ovata. Next base: position 48,402,457 of record CM051457.1, read on the forward strand.
CATATATGTCCTCTATAAGGGCACCATGCCCTTAGTAAGGACTGTCTCTAGGACATATACACTATCAATCTCCCACTTGGACTAGAGCCAGTCACCTTTATGCCTAATGCCCAGATTAGCATAATGTCTTAAGTGGACTTCCACTGATAAGACCTTAGTGAAAGGATCTGCCACGTTGTCCGTGGTAGAGATACGTTCTATACTAACTTCTCCTCTATCAATAATCTCACGTATAACTTGATACTTTGTAAGTACATGTACGTTCTTGTTTGTAGATCTAGGCTCCTTAGCTTGAGCGACGGCGCCCGTATTGTCCCAATAAATCGTTATTGGACTAGGAGCAGGAACAACCCTCAATTCCTTCAAGAACTCTGAAATCCAGACAGCTTCTTTCGAAGCTTCTGATCCAGCAATGTACTCAGCTTCTGTGGATGAGTCAGCAATCGTGGCTTGCTTAGAACTCTTCCAACAGATAGCTCCTCCGTTCATTTTGAATACGTATCCTGTCTGTGACTCAAAGTCACCAGGATCTGATTCAAATCCAGCGTCGACATAACCAGACATCTTTAATTCTGGTTCTCCACCAAACACCAAGAACATTTCCTTAGTCCGTCGAAGGTACTTAAGAATGTTCTTTACAGCAGTCCAGTGAGGTACTCCTGGATTCTGTTGGTGTCGACAAGTGACACTAAGCGCATATGCCACATCGGCCTTGTGCAATTCATTGCATACATTATAGACCCTACTGCCGAAGCATAGGGCACACGACTCATTGCATTTCTTTCTTCATCAGTTTTAGGACCATCCTTAACAACTGGTAAGACAATCCCATGCCTAGCTGGGAGAAAGCCTCTCTTTGTGTCGTCCATCTTATAACGCTTCAGTATTTTGTCGATGTAGGTGGACTGTGTCAATCCTAACATCCTCTTGGATCTATCTCTATAGATCTTGATCCCTAGGATGTTCACCCAAGTCCTTCATTGAGAAGGTACTTGATAACCAAACTTTAGTCTCTTCTAGCATAGAGACATTGTTTCCCATGATCAAAATGTCATCAACATAGATGATCATGAAAACGACTCCCTTGTCGTTGTGCCTAGTGTAGACACAGGGATCTTCCTTGCTTCTGATGAAGTCAAACTATTTGACAGCTTCATCAAAACGGATATTCCAGCTCCTAGACGCTTGCTTTAGCCCATAGATGGATCTCTGTAATTTGCATACAGCAGTTGGCCTGGTTTTACTAATAAAACCTTCCATTTGTACCATACAGACCTCTTCCTCAAGGTTGCCATTGAGGAAGGCAGTCTTTACATCCATCTGCCCGATCTCATAATCATAGTAGGCAGCTATCGCAAGTAGAATTCGAATGGACTTCAATTTTGCTACCGGTGAAAAAGGTTTCATCGTAATCGATGCCATACCTTTGCGTGTAGCCTTTCGCCACAAGGCTAGCTTTGTGCGTTTGTACCTTGCCATCAGCATCTGTCTTTTGTTTAAAGACCCATTTGCACCCAATAGGTCTAACCCATTGGGGCAAGTCTACCAAGTTCCAAACTTGGTTCAGGTACATGGAGTCCATCTCCAATTCCATGGCCTCTTGCCATTTGTTTGAGTCAATATCAATTATTGCCTCTTTGTAGGTCTCGGGATCTTCCCGATCTGATAAGCAGACATCAAATTCACTGATGTCTTCTATCATAAGGCTTTGCTTCTGAGGTCCTTTTAGGATCCTCTTCGACCTACGGAGCTCGACTGGTTCTGGTGCTTTTCTTTTCTAGATTCGTTTAACACGAACATTATCAGTGGGCACTGATGCAGCTAGTCGCGCCACGCGACCCTGTTCCCTAGCGGGAGGCTGCTCTTGTGCAACTGGTTGCACAATTTGATTGACAACGGGTTCCATTGGTGTGGTTTCAACTGTTGATCTAATCACAGGACTCCCACTGACTATGACATGCCTAGCAAGTGTCATATCATTATCCTTGTCTGCTTCAAAAGCTCCCACTGAACTTGAGTCCAAATCAGAAGATTTAGAGAACTCATGTTCGCGCGTGTCAAAGTCTTGAATTTCTTCAAGTTCTATCATGTCATCTAACCTCTCTTCTTCGAGGTATTCTGCTTCTAAAAACTTAACGTTTCTATATACTATCACCTAGTGATCTTCAGCATGATAGAATTCATAGCCTCTCGTCTAACGAGGATAGCCTATGAAATATACTTTGACACCGTTGGCATCTAACTTATCAGTGAGCATCAGTTTGACTATCGCAAGACAGTCCCAAGGTCTAAGATAGCCCGGTGAGGGCTTCTTTCCCTTCCATAACTCATAAGGAGTTTTCTCCACTGATTTAGATGGTACACGGTTCAGAATGTAGATTGCAGTTTGTAGTGCATATCCCCATAGATGTTTTGGAAGAGTCGAGAATCCAATCATTGATCTCACCATGTCTAACAGGGTTCGATTCCTTCTCTTAGACACATCATTAAATTGTGATGTTCCAGGAGGGGTCCATTGCGATTGAATTCCATTTTCCTTCAAGTAGTCGATAAATTCTTCACTAAGGTATTCACCTCCTCGATCTGATCGACGAGTGACTATCCTTAGGTTCAATTCATTCTCGACCTCATTCCTAAACTCCTTGAATTTCCCAAAGGTCTCGGATTTATTCGTCATAAGATAAATATATCCATACCTTGAGAAATCGTCAGTAAAGGTAACGAAGTAAGGATAACCCCCACGCGCATGGACTTTAAAAAGGTCCACATACATCGGTATGTATGAGCTCTAAGCAGCGAGTGGCACGAACACCTTGTCCAACAAAAGGTTTGTTCGTCATCTTACGCTTAACACATGATTCGCATGTACCATATGATTCAAAATCAAATGGTTCTAAGTAGTCCAACTTCCTTAGTCTTTGAATCCGTGTTTCATTTATATGGCCTAGCTAACAATGCCATAGATAAGATGGATTATTCTTCCTACTTGAAGACGGTTGTTTGTTATGTATTTGAAATAAAGGTAGACTACTTTGCAAAATATATAAACCATTCACTAAGCGAGCTTTTCCATAATACTGGTCATTTAATGAAAAATAACAAGTATTAGGAAAAACCCAAATTGTCCAACAATGGAATGGAAATAATATTTCTGACAATGGATGGGACAAAATAAACGTTATCAAGTTCCAAACATTGTCTTGATGGTAAATCTATCTTGCAGCGTCCAACGCGTTTGGCTTCAACTGGATTGTTGTTCCCAACATGCAAGTTGATTTCACCTTACTTGACTAGCCTGTGGCTCACAGGCTGTATCTAATACCCAACCATTGGAGTCAAAAGTAGTAATGTTCATTTCAATAACAAACATACCTGAGCTAGAAGTCGGTGGCTTCTTAGCTTGATCTGCCCTCAGCTTAGGGCAATCTTTCTTCCAATGTCCTTTCTGCTTACAGAAATGACATCCATCTGTGCGTACCGTTCCGCTTCTCTTGAACTTCCTTTTCTGGTTCAGACGCTTAGGCCTATCACTCGAAGTGTTAGCCTTGGCTCCCGACTTTCCCTTACCCTTAGCACCTTTATTTCTCGGGTTTGGGTTAGACGGTTGCCAAACATACATGATCAACTTTTCCTTCTTAGGAAGAGTTTGATCATATGTCTGATCAGCAGATTATGGAGTTCGGACAGTGTTACGTCCTTCGCATCATGGTGGTTAACGATGAACTGCGAATACGAACTCGACAATGATTGAAGGACAAAGATCACCATGATCTGATTCTCATCCTGAGAACATGTTCAGACATGTTCCCTCCTTCATTGAGCTTGCATCTGTGTATCTCTTTGATCAAATCAAATTCAACACTTCTAGCTGTCGTCTTAAAGACCGACTCAAGATGCTTCAGCATCTCATACGGCAACATGCTTTCATGTTGCCTCTGCAGCTCATTGCTCATTGCCGCCAGCATAATACACTGCGCGGATCTAGCATCCTCATGATGCTTATCAGACTTTGCCTTGTTGGCTTGATTCCAAATCAGCAACTAAATCGGCAGTCTGATTCTCGGGACACACGGGATTAGCCTCGTCCAAGACGTACTCAATCCTTTCGTACCTCAGCACCAAACATATATTCCTGATCCAATCTAGGAAGTTTGGTCCGGTCAAAATTTGCTTCTCTAAGACAGCACGGAGCGAGATTCTCGCCATTTCGCTTTCCAGGAGAAATAATATAGAACGAAAATAATAAATCAACTATTGAAATATTATTTCTAAATACACAGTCAACATAACTAAACAACAAGGTCCTTTAGCTGTTTAGCTCCCACTATTTTCACATATGCTTGCCCCCACAACAAACATACGGGTAATGTCCAACAAGTTACCGTAGTGGCCAAGATCCAAATCCATATTATGCTATACTCCAACGGGGGCTGGTCGCATAGCATAATATGACCGGTAGGACTAGTAAGACTATCCAATTGCGTCACGCAACTCTTGGTTGTTAAATCTAATTTAACCCGATGCCCTACATATTGTACCTATCGAGGTCGCTATATACAATATGCAGTAAGTCATAACCATAGGCTTACTCTAATCTGACGATTACTGCGAGTCTGTAAGACGAGGTCGCCAATACAAGAAAACACAATGAATGTTCAGAATTAAAGCACCCTATGGAAAGCATCTCAGCAATACATACATATATATATTTCTGTACTTATATTGGTTGGGGCTTGTAGCTTGAGGGTTGTTATCAGTCATCTACAAACAAATAAGGGCGCCGCCTACCCATCATGTATGAACGGTCTACACGTAATGGATGCCGCCTATCCATTCTAGTTCTAAACGCGGTCAAGCACATAATGGGTGCCGCCTACCCATACATAAAATATGCGGTCCGACATATAAGAGGGCGCCGCCTACCCTCGCATGCATAGCGGTCGAACGGAATGTAAAATACTTGGTATTTAAACATGCATTGTCAAACAATAGCATATCGAGCATATGAAACAAGTAGTAGCCTATGTGGATGACAAATGACTTCATAATTTCATTATGAAAATTATAATCCCATACTTATAATCTCTATGAAATAATTGAAAATTTGGACTAGATTGAATAATCGAAAATTCTATTGACCAAGTAGCAATTTTCGAAAACCCGAAGGACTTAATTGTAATTTAAAAAACCTTGGAGGTGTTAAATCTAAAATTCAAAAGTAGAAGGAATAATTTGCAATAAACAATAAATTGATAAATTATAAATAAGCCCTTTAACTTTATACTAATTAAATTTAATCACACTAGTTTAAAACAATTACAATTAAATCATATTTATATTCCAAATATAAAATTCAATCCTCAAAACTTTCAAAAATTCGATTTTGGGTCCAGCCCGAAAATATATATATAATTTTTTTTTTTTTTTTGAAAACGTGGGACGGGACAGTCCCGTCCCCCCGTTGCCCCCGGCGCCCGCGGCACGCGGGTACCGGCGCCGCGGACCCGGGCGACCGGCGCCCGCGGGCACCGGTGCCTCGGGTGCAGGCGCCCGGCGCCGGGCGCCTGCATCCGCAGGCCCCCGGGTACCTGCGTCCCGCAGGTACCCGGGCGCCCGCGGGGCGCCCGTGCCGCGGGCACACGGTGCCGCAGGCGCCCGAGCGCCCCAGGCGCACGGGTACCGCGGCCGCAGGTGCCTGCGTCCCGCAGGCATCCTGGTACCCACGGCACGTGGGCGCCTGCGTCCGCAGGCTCCCGGGGCGCCGGGGCGGCCCGGTCAATATATATATTTAAAATTTTTTTTTTTTGAAAAAAAATATAAATTCTAAATTTATATAAAAAACAAAACTTTTGAAAATCGAATTAATCATAGAATCAATTGCATCCACATATCTACAAAATCATACAATATATATACGTATATACGTAATCAGTTAACCTCGCTCCGATACCACTGTAAGAAAATATGGCCAGAGTTACCCCTAGGGTACGCAGTGGAATTTCAAAAAATTTCTTAACATACAGGTTAATTGATTATGTATATGCCGTATATTTATAAACACGTCAATTAGAAGACTAACCTTACTTCCAAAGCAGCTTCCAAGTCTTCGCAATAATCCGGTGTATCTTCTCCTTCGTCGAAGTCGAAGATATCTGCAATACTTTGATTATCTGCAAGACAATAAAAGTTAGTTTCCAGCTCCTAGAACCTCAACCTTGGTATCCACGGAAGAACAGCCTATCGGAAGAATGCTAGGATATTCTTTGTGTGACCAAGAAGACGGGGCGGCAATTCCTTCGGTGGTGGCGCGCGCGTAGGCTTATAGAGGAGGGGAGAATTTTTATTTTCTATAAGAAAACTGGGTAGAATGACTGTAAAAGTCTATGTCAAAAACTCTCTAATAGTCTACTATATATAGTAGTGAATAGAAGCCTAAAGCATAAGCAATTAGACTTCGTAAAGGAATAAGAATCTAATTTCTATCGCACAAGGAAACCAATATCAAGTCTAGATTCATTCCCAATCAAATTAAAACTCAATCAGGAAAATCTAACTTATCCCTTGGACTTCTAATAGAGGAAGGAGTCGAACTCCTTCCCCTCATCCATCACTACGCGCGCGCGCGCTCTCCTACGGACAGTAGGTGGGTCCCGATTTTGGGACCCACTTATAGTTCTAAGGCAATTCAAACTCCAAGTAGATTTTGCCATGTGCATATGTTAATTCTAAATTAAAATATCCTTTTTAATCAAACCTCCATTATATTTCCAAAATATAATCTTTAATTGTATTTACATAAAATACAATTAATTAGCCAATTCAATTAATAATTCCAAATCATTAATTGAGCCACCAAATATTATAATTAATTCCAAATCAATTATAATCCATCAATCACAATTAATTCCAAATTAATTGCGATTCCATCTTCAAGGATATTCTGATAGGCTGAATCACCACATAGTGTGACCCATAGGGCCTCATCGTATTAAGCAAGTCCTAGACTAGGCAACATTGAATTCCTAGACGGTTCCATTTGCAATATTAATACATGAGGACATTTGAGAGGTTTCTCAAAGCTAACCCTTTCGTTACGAAGCATGTTGCGCTCAATGCGGCGATGGTAACGTCCGTTCATCTGACTTGCTCGAATGTATCTAGGATCGATGAAGTGTCTATCCCAATAATACATCCACGGGCGTCTTCAGTGAGTTGCATGGTGAATCCAATATCTATTATGACCAACATAATAATATTGATACGCTGGCCAGCGGTTTTACCATCACAACTATGAACGACTATGAGCAGTGCTCTCCTGTGCTACACTTGAGAGATGAATCCTTCACAGAATCACTTATCACCCCCATTTGTATGTAGCCATAATCATGGATCGTGTCTTAGGTCAGCTGCTTATTCAGAGCTGACATCGACGGGTCCACCAAGGATATGGGGCAACAAATGTGATGATAAAGTCCTGTAAGTACAAAGGACGAATGGCATCACTTCGACAACTCACCGGTTCCCATAGACACGTCGGTGTAGAGTATACATCGATGGGAGTGTCCGGTGGGTACTTCCATTGTTCGATAAAGCTTCTTCGAACAACTATGCGCAGTTATGGGAACGTTCCTGGATTGTCCAACAATCCGTTCCGTGGCCGTTGGATCGGCTCACAGTTGCTCCAACAAGTATAACCTCCACGCATACTAGTCTTGTCAGGTTCATTCAGACCCCCACATCCGAGATGAACCACGACTAGGGAGAGTTTGGGATAGATGATAACTCACATAGCTCCCACTAACTGTGTGATCGGTCATCTATCCGAGGGGACATGTTTAATATCAATACAGACAGTAATAAAGATATGACATGCTGCAGCCTGGTGTAATATAAATATGAAAGCGATACTCAATAGTAAAATGCAACAAACATATATTATATTACGTTGACCTGTGTAATTGTACATATATGTCCTCTATAAGGGCACCATGCCCTTAGTAAGGACTGTCTCTAGGACATATACACTATCAACTTCCTCGGGTTGAATCACGTGCGACGGGTCAGGATAATACTTTTTCAGTTGAGATACATGGAAGACATTGTGAATCCCAGTAATAGCAGTGGGTAGTTGCAACCGATAAGCCACAATGCCAACTCTCTCAATGATCTCGTTTGGTCCTACATACCGAGGGTTCAGTTTAGCTCTACGACCCATACGGACAATTCCCTTTCTCGGAGATAGCTTGAGAAAGACAAAATCACCAACTTCAAACTCCAAATCTCGCCTACGGTGTCGACTTTGAGCAGTTTTCAATCGGTCTCGGATAAGCCTAACCTTTTCCAAGGTTTCTTGTATCATCTCATTGAGAGTCCTCTCTCCAGCTACCTGTGTAGAAATTCGGTCCTCCAAATCCAAATACAGCGGTGATCTACACTTCCGACCATACAGTGCCTCAGACGGTGCCATACCAATCGATGCTTGATAACTATTATTATAAGTATACTCAACCAATGGCAAATGCTGTGCCCAGCTTCCTTGGTGATCCAGCACACACAATCTCAGAAGATCCTCTAGAGTTTGAATGGTCCTTTCAGATTGACCATCTGTCTGCGGATGTGCTGCGGTACTAAAATTCAACTTAGTACCCAAGCCTTCATGTACTTGCTTCCAAAATCTTGAGACAAACATCGGATCTCTATCAGACACAATACTCACCGGAGTGCCATGAAGCTTAATTATCTCATCGCGATAAACTTCGGCTAACTTCTCGGATGTGTAGGTGGTTTTAACAGGCAGAAAGTGTGCCGATTTTGTCAATCTATCGACAATAACCCAAACACTACCAAAACCACCCCTAGCTACCGGTAGACCAGTCACAAAATCCATAGTGATCATCTCCCATTTACACTGTGGAATCTCGAGTGGTTGTAGTAAACCTCCCGGTTTATGGTGCTCAGCCTTCACTTGCTGGCAGACCAAACAACTTTGCACAAACTGTGCAATATCTCGCTTCATATGGGTCCACCAGTAAACCTTCTTCAAATCCTCATACATTTTGTTTCCTCCAGGATGCATCGAGTACTTAGACTTATGAGCTTCATCCAAAATTAGACGTCTAAGCTTCTCATCAGAAGGCACACACAATCTACCTTGAAACCTTAGGGCTCCATTCTCATCAATAGAGAATTTCGCATTGCGAGGTTCGGTGATATGTTCCTTGATATCTTGAAGCTCTTCATCATGCTCTTGAGCCTCAAGAATTTTACCTGCCAGTTCATACCTCAAAGTGATATTGGCGAACATACAAGACAATTTGGATACTTCGAGATTTGACACGTGTACCCTAGGACTTAAGGCATCAACGACCACATTGGCCTTACCAGGATGGTATCGAATGGTACAAGTGTAATCGCCCAGAAATTCCATCCATCGTCGTTGTCTCATGTTCAACTCCTTTTGGGTGAACACATACTTCAAGCTCTTATGATCAGTGAGGATGGTGAACTCAGGACCATAAAGGTAGTGTCTCCACTTTCCCAAAGCAAAGACTATAGCAGCTAGCTCAAGATCATGGGTTGGGTAATTCCTTTCATATGGCTTCAACTTTCTCGAAGCATATGCGATCACCTTTTCCCGTTGCATCAGTACACAACCCAAACCTTCCTTTGAAACATCAATGTAGACCACAAAGTCATTGGTCCCCTCGGGAAGAGCTAGTATAGGAGCAGTGGTCAGTCTCTTCTTCAGCTCCTCGAAGCTTTCCTCACACTTGTCATTCCAAACGAACTTAGGATTTTTCCCTGTTAAAGAGGACAAGGGTCCAGCTATCTTCGAATAATCCTTCACAAAAAGGCGATAGTAACCAGCCAAACCGAGAAAACTCCTCACCTCAGTGACAGATTCAGGTCTCTTCCAATTAACTATCGACTCAATCTTCGATGGGTAGACCTCCAAACCTTCTCCAGAGATAATGTGCCCTAAAAAGGCTACTTTATCTAGCCAAAATTCACACTTGCTGAATTTGGCATACAACTTGTTGTTCTGAAGAGTTTCCAAGACAATTCGAAGATGTTTCTCATGATCCTCTTCGGATTTCGAGTAAACGAGAATGTCATCGATGAAAACAACAACAAACTGATCCAAATACGGCTGAAAAACCCGATGCATCAAATCCATGAACACAGCTGGGGCATTCGTAAGGCCAAACAGCATTACCACAAACTCATAATGACCATACCTCGAGTTCAGAGCAGTCTTAGGTATGTCTTCTTCCCTTACCCTAAGTTGATAATAGCCTTGTCGCAGATCAAGCTTCGAGTAAACCTTCGAACCTTCCAATTGACCAAAGAGTTCCTCAATACGGGGTAGAGGGTACTTGTTCTTGACAGTGACTTGGTTCAGGCCTCGATAGTCGATGCACATCCTCATACTACCATCCTTCTTCTTTACGAACAGAACCGGTGATCCCCAAGGTGAAGAACTAGGTCTCACAAAACCGTTATCCACCAGATCTTGCAGTTGAGTCTTAAGCTCCTTAAGTTCAGCGGGTGCCATCCTATAAGGTGACTTCGAAATGGGTGCGGTGCCAGGTACCAAATCAATACTAAACTCCACTTCTCGTTCAGGGGGTACGCAATCCAGCTTCTCAGGGAAAACACCCTTGAACTCCTTAACCACCCTAACTTCCTCGATTTTTTGCTGATCTTTGGGTTTATTGATCAGATACGCCAAAAAGCAGGTAGCAACCTTCACGTACAACCTTCTAGGTTCCATAGCAGACAGTAGAAACTTCTCATCCTTTCTCTTATCTCCTTTCCACACGACTTTCTCCTCTCCAGATTTTCCCAGGGATATAGCCTTGGTTCGACAATCCAGTTGTGCGTAGTGCTCGGACAGCCAATCCATACCCAGAATAACATCGTAGGTTGATAGAGGTAGAAATATAAGGTCAGCAGGGAAAGTTCTTCCTAGGATTGAAATCTCGCATCGCTCGACGAACTTCTTAGTGATTAAACTAGCTCCCAAAGGCGTACATACTTCTAAAGCGTGGGGTAAAACTTTGTACGGTAAAACGAGTGACTCAGCAAATACTTCAGCAATAAATGAATGCGTAGCACCAGGATCAAATAAAGCTTTAGAAGAAGTTTGAGCGATCAGTAGCGTACCTTCAACCACATTCGCGGTGTCAGGAACTTCATGACCACCTATGCTGTAAACTCGGGGCTTTGCCATAGTACCCTTTCCGTCATCTCTCGGAGCATAGCCTCCTGGTCTTCCTCCTTTGACAATGGCATGACGGTTCGGACAGTGGCTGATCTTGTGATCCTTGCTCCCACAAGCCAAACACAAGCCTTGTCTTTTCCAGCAGTTGTGCTCATCGTGGTTGACTCCCCCACAGTAGTTGCAGTTCCTCCTTGTCTGGGATGACTGTCCAGACCCTCCAGTAGAGTTGCGAGAGCGGTTGTCCTGCTGATTACGGGGATACTTCGCCGGTGGTGCTTGATACCCAGATTGATATCCACCTCGACTCTCCCTCTTGTATCCCGATTGGCTTCCTCCTCCATGGCTCCCAGAAGAACTAGAGTAGTTCCTCTTGCTAGAGTATGGCTTATTAGCCATCTTGATCTCCTTGAGACCACTTTCTACCTCGGAGGCGAGTTCGACAGCCTTGAGGTCGGTAGGCATGTTGGTCCCAAACAAACTGTACCGGATATCAGAGTTCAGACCCTTCACAAAGTGACGGACCTTCTCTCGTTCATCGTCCTGGAAATACGGCACATACTTCAGTAGTCGGGTAAATTCTGAGTCATAGTCGACAACATCCATATTCCCTTGCACCAAAGCCTGGAACTCATCTCTCCAGTTCTCGCGAACCAGGCGAGACACGTACTTGTCCATGAAATCCTTGGTGAAGTTCTCCCAGGTGCGAGCATCTCCCTCTTGCCTCCATCTTGCATTCACGGTCCTCCACCAGTTCCTGGCGGCTCCCACGAACTGGAAAGTAGCAAGCTCAATTTTCCTCTCGCCCGGATAGTGCAGGATTGAGAATAAGTTCTCCATACTTTCGATCCAGAGCTCAGCCTTACGGGCATCAGGCGTCCCCTCGAACCTTTCAGGATGGAATCAAGTGAATCGTTCCGCAGCTTGATCGATGGTCTGGATCGGTGGTGGTGGCGGAGGAGCTGGCTGAACAGGTGGTGCTCCAGCGCGGCGAATGGTTTCGCTGAAATTTCCCAAAGCAGCGATGATGCGGTCCACTTGGTCTCCATTTTCAGCATGCTGACCATCTCCACTTCCATTGCTACTGGCACCACGAGTGTTTCTGCGATTCATTCTAACAAAGGTGATAGTGTATATGTCCTAGAGACAGTCCTTACTAAGGGCATAGTGCCCTTATAGAGGGCATATATGTACTATTACACAGGTCAACGTAATATAATATATGTTTGTTGCATTTTACTATTGAGTATCGCTTTCATATTTATATTACACCAGGCATGCAACATGTCATATCTCTATTACTGTCTGTATTGATATTAAACATGTCCCCTCGGATAGATGACCGATCACACAGATAGTGGGAGCTATGTGAGTTATCATCTATCCCAAACTCTCCCTAGTCGAGGTTCATCTCGGATGTAGGGGTCTGAATGAACCAGACGAGACTAGTATGCGTGGAGGTTATACTTGTTGGAGCAAGTGTGAGCGATCCCACGGCCACGGAACAAATTGTTGGACAATCGAGAAACGTTCCCATAACTGCGCATAGTTGTTCGAAGAAGGATTATCGAACAATGGAAGTACCCACCGGACACTCCCATCGATGTATACTCTACACCGAAATGTCTATGGGAACCGGTAAGTTGTCGAAGTGATGCCAGTCGTCCTTTGTACTTACAGGACTTTATCATCACATTTGTTGCCCCATATCCTTGGTGGACCCGTCGATGTCAGCTCTGAATAAGCAGCTGACCTAAGATACGATCCAGGATTATGGCTACATACAAATGGGGATGATAAGTGATTCTGTGAAGGATTCATCTCTCAAGTGTAGCACAGGAGAGCACTGCTCATAGTATGCATAGTTGTGTTGGTAAAGTCACTGGCCAGTGCAAATGATATATTATGATGGTCATAAGTATATCTTAACCAAGCAACTCCCTGAGACGCCCGTGGATGTATTATTGGGATAGACACTTCATCGATCCTAGATACATTCGAGCAAGTCAGATGAAGGGACGTTACCATCGCCGCGTTGAGCGCAACAGGCTTCGCAACGAAAGGGTTAGCTTTGAGAAACCTCTCAAACGTCCTCACGTATTAATATTGCAAATGGAACCGTCTAGGAATTCCATGTTGCCTAGTCTAGGACTTGCTTAATACGATGAGGCCCTATGGGTCACACTATGTGGTGATTCAGCTTATCAGAATATCCTTGAAGATGGAATCGCAATTAATTTGGAATTAATTGTGATTGATGGATTATAATTGATTTGGAATTAATTATAATATTTGGTGGCTCAATTAATGATTTGGAATTATTAATTGAATTGGCTAATTAATTGTATTTTATGTAAATACAATTAAAGATTATATTTTGGAAATATAATAGAGGTTTGATTAGAAAGGATATGTTAATTTAGAATTAACATATGCACTTGGGCAAAATCTACTTCGAGTTTGAATTGCCTTAGAAATATAAGTGGGTCCCAAAATTGGGACCCACCTCCCGTAGGACTGGGCGCGAGCGCGCGCATGGATAAGGTAGGGGAAGGAGTTCGGCTCCTTCCTCTATTAGAAGTCCAAGGGATAAGTTAGATTTTCCTGATTGAGTTTTAATTTGATTGGGAATGAATCTAGACTTGATATTTGTTTCCTTGGGCGATAAGAATTAGATTCTTATTCCTTTACGAAGTCTAATTGCTTATGCTTTAGGCTTCTATTGACTACTATATATAGTAGACTATTAGAGAGCTTTATATACAGTTTTGCACACAGTTATTCTACCCAGTTTTCTTAGAGAAAATAAAAGCTCTCCCCTCCTCTCTAAAGCCACACGCGCACGCCACCTCACCGGAGGAATCGCCGCCCCGTCTTCTTGGTCACACAAAGAATATCCTAGCATTCTTCCGATAGGCTGTTCATCCGTGGATACCAAGGTTGAGGTTCTAGGAGCTGGAAACTAACTCTTATTGTCTTGCAGATATACAGAGTATTGTAGATATCTTCGACTTCGACGAAGGAGAAGATACACCGGAATATTATGAAGACTTGGAAGCTGCTTTGGAAGTAAGGTTAGTCTTCTAATTCACGTGTTTATATATATACGACATATGCATAATCAATTAACCTGTATGTTAAGAAAATTTTTGAAATTCCGCTGCGTACCCTACGGGTTACTCTGACCATATTTTCTTACAGTGGTATCGGAGCCAAGTTAATTGATTACGTATATACGTATATATGTTGTATGATTTTGTAGATATGTGGATGCAATTGATTCTATGATTAATTCGATTTTCAAAAGTTTTGTTTTTTATATAAATTTAGAATTTATATTTTTCAAAAAAAAAAAAAATATTAAATATATATATTTTTGACCGGCCCGCCTGCGTGACGCAGGCGGCGGGCGCCGTGCCCGCGGCACGGGCCCGTGTGCCGCGGGCACCCGGGTACCCGGGGCCTCCGGGCGCCTGCACCCGCGGCACCGGTACCCGCGTGCCGCGGGCGCCGGTCGCCCGGGACCGCGGCGCCGGTACCTGCGTGCCGCGGGTACCGTGGGGATGGGACTAGGTCCCGTCCCATATTTTAATAAATATATATATTTTTTGGGGTTGGACCCAAAATCGAATTTTGAAAGTTTTGAGGATTGAATTTTATATTTGGAATATAAATATGATTTAATTGTAATTGTTTTTAAACTAGAGGGGTTAAATTTAATTAGTATAAAGTTAAAGGGCTTATTTGTAATTTATCAATTTATTGTTTATTGCAAATTAGTCCTTCTACTTTTGAATTTTAGATTTAACACCTCTAAGGTTTTAAAAATAACAATTAAGTCCTTCGGGTTTTGAAAATTGCTACTGGGTCAATAGAATTTTCGATTTTTCAATCTAGTCCAAATTTTCAATTATTTCATAGAGATTATAAGTATGGGATTATAATTTTCATAATGAAATTATGAAGTCATTTGTCATCCACATAGGCTACTACCTGTTTCATATGCTCGATATGCTATTGTTTGACAATGCATGTTTAAATACCAAGTATTTTACATTCCGTTCGACCACTATGCATGCGAGGGTAGGCGGCGCCCTCTTATATGTCGGACCGCATATTTTATGTATGGGTAGGCGGCACCCATTATGTGCTTGACCGCGTTTAGAACTAGAATGGATAGGCGGCATCCATTACGTGTAGACCGTTCATGCATGATGGGTAGGCGGCGCCCCTATTTGTTTGTAGATGACTGATAACAACCCTCAAGCGACAAGCCCCAACCAATATAAGTACAGAAATATATATATGTATGTATTTCTGAGATGATTTCCATAGGGTGTTTTAAATCTGAACGTTCATTGCGTTTTCTTGTATTGGCGACCTCGTCTTACAGACTCGCAGTGATCGTCAGATTAGAGTAAGCCTATGGTTATGACTTACTGCATATTGTATCTAGCGACCTCGATAGGTACAGTATGTAGGGCATCGTGTTAAATTAGATTTAACAACCAAGAGTTGCGTGACGCAATTGGATAGTCCTACCGGTCATATTATGCTATGCGACCAGCCCCCGTTGGAGTATAGCATAGTATGGATTTGGATCTTGGCCACTACGGTAACTTGTTGGACATTACCCGTATGTTTGTTGTGGGGGCAAGCATATGTGAAAATAGTGGGAGCTAAACAGCTAAAGGACCTTGTTGTTTAGTTATGTTGACTGTGTATTAAGAAATAATATTTCAATAATTGATTTATTATTTTCGTTCTATATTATTTCTCCTTAGGATATTAGAAATGGCGAGTATCTCGCTCCGTGCTGTCTTAGAGAAGCAAATTTTGACCAGACCAAACTTCCTAGATTGGATCAGGAATATACGTTTGGTGCTGAGGTACGAAAAGATTGAGTACGTCTTGGACGAGGTCATTCCCGTGTGCCCCGAAAATCAGACTGCCGATCAGGTTGCTGCTTGGAATCAAGCCAACAAGGCACAGTCTGATAAGCATCTTGAGGATGCTAGCTCCGCGCAGTGTATTATGCTGGCGGCAATGAGCAATGAGCTGCAAAGGCAACATGAAAGCATGTTGCCGTATGAGATGCTGAAGCATCTAGAGTCGCTCTTTAAGACGACAACTAGAAGTGTTGAATTTGATTTGATCAAAGAGATACACAGATGCAAGCTCAGTGAAGGAGGGAACATGTCTGAACATGTTCTCAAAATGATTGGTCTCTTTGAAAAGCTTGCCGATGCCGGCGTTAAGCTAGAGAACAAGATCATGGTGATCTTTGTCCTTCAATCATTGCCGAGTTCGTATTCGCAGTTCATCATTAATTACACGATGAATGCGAAGGACGTAACACTGCCTGAACTTCATAATCTGCTGAAGACATATGATCAAACTCTTCCTAAGAAGGAAAAGTTGATCATGCTTGTTGGGCAACCGTCTAACCCAAACCCGAGAAACAAAGGTGCTAAGGGTAAGGGAAAGTCGGGAGCCAAGGCTAACACTTGGAGTGATAAGCCTAAGCGTCCGAACTAGAAAAGGAAGTTCAATAGAAGCGGAAGGGTGCGCAAAGATGAATGTCTTTTCTGTAAGCAGAAAGGACATTAGAAGAAAGATTGCCCTAAGCTTAGGGAAGATCAAGCTAAGAAGCCATCGGCTTCTGGCTCAGGTATGTTTGTTATTGAAATGAACATGACTACTTTTGACTCCAATGGTTGGGTATTAGATACAGCCTGTGGCTCACACATTTGTAATAATGTGCAGGGGCTAATTGATCACAGGCTAGTCAAGCAAGGTGAAATCGACTTGCATGTTGGGAACGGCAATCCACTTGAAGCCAAACGCGTTGGACACAACAAGATAGATTTACCTTCGGGACAATGTTTAGAAGTTGATAATGTTTATTTTGTTCCATCCATTGTCAGAAATATTATTTCCATTCCATTGTTAGACAATATGGGTTTTTCCTTTCGATTTGCGAATAATACTTGTTATTTTTCATTAAATGATCAGTATTATGGAAAAGCTCGCTTGGTGAATGGTTTATATATTTTGCAAAGTAGTCTACCTTTATTTCAAATACATAACAAACAACCGTCTTCAAGTAGGAAGAATAATCCATCTTATCTATGGCATTGTCAGGCTAGGCCATATCAATGAAACACGGATTCAAAGACTAAGGAAGTTGGACTACTTAGAACCATTTGATTTTGAATCATATGGTACATGCGAACCATGTGTTAAGGGTAAGATGACGAACAAACCTTTTGTTGGACAAGGTGTTCGTGCCACTCGCTGCTTAGAGCTCATACATACCGATGTATGTGGACCTTTTAAAGTCCACGCGCGTGGGGGTTATCCTTACTTCGTTACCTTTACTGACTATTTCTCAAGGTATGGATATATTTATCTTATGAAGAATAAATCCGAGACCTTTGGGAAATTCAAGGAGTTTAGGAATGAGGTCGAGAATGAATTGAACCTAAGGATAGTCACTCTTCGATCAGATCGAGGAGGTGAATACCTTAGTGAAGAATTTATCGACTACTTGAAGGAAAATGGAATTCAATTGCAATGGACTCCTCCTGGAACACCACAGTTAAATGGTGTGTCTGAGAGGAGGAATCGAACCCTGTTAGACATGGTAAGATCAATGATTGGATTCTCGACTCTTCCAAAGTATCTGTGGGGATATGCACTACAAACTGCAATCTACATTCTGAACCGTGTACCATCTAAATCAGTGGAGAAAACTCCTTATGAGTTGTGGAAGGGAAAGAAGCCCTCACTGGGCCATCTTAGACCTTGGGGCTGTCCTGCGATAGTCAAACTGATGCTCACTGATAAGTTAGATGCCAAGGGTGTCAAAGTATATTTCATAGGCTATCCTCGTCAAACGAGAGGCTATGAATTCTATCATGCTGATCATAAGGTGATCGTATCTAGAAACGTGAAGTTTTTAGAAGCTGAATACCTTGAAGAAGAGAGGTTAGATGACATTATAGAACTTGAAGAAATTCAAGACTTTGACACGCGTGAAAATGAGGTCTCTAAATCTTCTGATTTGGACTCAAGTTCAGTGGGAGCTTTAGAAGCAGACAAGGGTGATGATATGACACTTGCTAGGCATGTCATATCAGTGGGAGTCCTGTGATTAGATCAACAGTTGAAACCACACCAACAGAACCCGTTGTCAACCAACCTGTGCAACAAGTTGCACAAGAGCAGCCTCTCGCAAGGGAACAGGGTCGCGCTCAGCGACCAGCTGCATCAGTACCCACTGATAATGTTCGTGTTACACGAAGCTAGAAAAGAAAAGCACCAGAACCAGTCGAGCTCCGTAGGTCGAAGAGGATCCTAAAAGGACCTCAGAAGCAAAGCCTTATGATAGAAGACATTAGTGAACTTGATGTCGGTTTATCAGATCGGGAAGATCCCAAGACCTACAAAGAGGCAATAATTGATATTGACTCAGACAAATGGCAAGAAGCCATGGAATTAGAAATGGATTCAATGTACCAGAACCAAGTTTGGAACTTGGTAGACTTGCCCCAAGGGGTTAGACCTATTGGGTGCAAATGGGTCTTTAAACGAAAGACAGATGCCGATGGCAAGGTACAAACGCACAAAGCTAGGCTTGTGGTGAAAGGCTACACGCAAAGGTATGGCATCGATTACGATGAAACCTTTTCACCGGTAGCAAAATTGAAGTCCATTCGAATTCTACTTGCAATAGCTGCCTACTATGATTATGAAATCTGGCAGATGGATGTAAAGACTGCCTTCCTCAATGGCAACCTTGAGGAAGAGGTCTATATGGTACAGCCGGAAGGTTTTATTAGTAACACCAGGCCAACTGCTGTATGCAAATTACAAAGATCCATCTATGGGCTAAAGCAAGCGTCAAGGAGCTGGAATATCCGCTTTGATGAAGATGTCAAATCGTTTGACTTCATCAGAAGCAAGGAAGATCCCTGTGTCTTGATGAATGTGTATTTTACACTTTCATTTGAGTCTTTTTCACCTATTTTAGCTATCCTCTATGTTAATTTAGCTATATTTTAGTGCATTTTATTAGAATAGTGTCACGTTTCCCTTTAGATTTTATTTTACAGGTTCTGGATGAAAAACGAGGATTTCCGGGCAATTATATTGAAGTTGACAAGGAATTGGTGTTCCAGAAGCCTATTTGGAGTATCTGAAGGTTTCCGGATAGGATTTGGAGTCTAGGGGTCGAATCTGGAGGTTAGAAGGCCACTAGAAGTCAGAAACCGAGTTCGAAAAGGGGAAGAAATCCAAAAACGCATCGAAAACGCGGAATTCTGCGAAAATTACTCCCAGGCGAACCGCCCGGGACGTGGGGCGAATCGCCCCACACCGGGCGAACCGCCCGGTGTGTGGGGCGAATCGCCCCACACTTTTTCGTAGCCTATATATAGTTGCTCAGTTTTTCTCCGAAATTCATACTTTTCCAGACCTATTCTCTCACCTTTCTCTGTAGTTTTAGCTAGGAACTTCCCAGAGCCTGTTCTGAGGGTTCGTAGCTTAGGAGACACTTTTTCATAGCAGATTGGAGCTTGTAGGATCGCAATTCTTCGGAGATTGACAACCTTCGGTAACATTGTATCTTACAGTTTATTCTACTTATTTTTTATATCTTTCAACATGTTTTCTTCTATGATTTCTGTTGATTGCATGCCTATTATGAGTAGCTAAACTTATCGTTGGTGGTAGTATGTGAATTCTTAGCGAAGGGAAGATAATCATGCTAATGGCTATATCGCGCATTATACTCCGTGTTATTGCTTTATTTCGTTGGTTAGGCTCAGCCTAAATTCTCGTATGTTGTATTAATTATTATGAAAAATTGGACCCTCGTCGACCTATGCGCATCTATATCTTCGTAGTGTTGAATAATTACGGAACACATTAGGACAATAGTGATTGACTTGTCAGTATCATTATCTTCGTAGTGCTTAATAATTGCAACAGGACATTCGATTGATAAAGATCTCCATGCAAGACCGAGGAATTTACGCATGATTATTGACCGGTTATGCTTTGAAGAATCATACTATCACCAATCTCCATTATCTGTTAGAAAAACCTTTGCTATCCCGTCTGCTATTTTTATATTCTCTAGTTAAATAGATAAAGCTAGTTATAGTCCTGAAAGAACGACACTCGAGGTCATTCTACTGCTACACTACGGTTTTCGTTGTAGTTGTGGATTGCCTTTCGCTAAATAACAAATTTATTTGCTGAATCGGGACCCGACAAATCCTCGTTCATCAAATTGGCGCCGCTGCCGGGGACTATACTCCTTTTTTCTGTTTAATTTGTTTATAATTTCAGCATTCAATTCCTAGTTCTAGTAGTTTTAGTTTTCCTATTTAATCTCTCTCTGATACTCCTTTCGTAGCTTGTCATAGATATTCAGGTCTTGTGATGGCTCGTCCACTTTTGAAATCATGGGTTCAACCCACAAAGCACTGATGAGAGGTCCGGCTATTGTTCTTTCTGCTGCAACTCGAGATTTGGAAATCAAAAGTTGCATGTTCCAGCAACTCCCGAGGTTCTATGGGTTGGCTAGGGAAGATGTTATGGGATACATGAATGATATTGACGATTTTATCAACAATCTTCCAAGGCCCGGAGCAGGGATAACGGACGATGAGCTAAGGATTAAGGTTTTTGTTATGGGGCTTGGTGATAAAGCCAAGACATGGTTAGGCTCTCTGGAAGCCGGATCACTAGACACCTGGGACAAGGTGTATTCTTCTTTTATGGAGAAATACTTTCCTCACACATTGAATACCGCGCTTAAGGCGCAAATCACTAGATTCAAACAGGACTTAGATGAGACCATCGACACCGCTTTCGAGAGGTTCAAGGACCTCATGCACAAGTGTCCACACCATGGTTTTGGGCTTCCTGATCTTGTCCAGCACTTGTACAATGGACTCACATATGAGAGTCAACAGGTGGTGGATTTCCAATGCCGTTGTACTATCTGGGAAGAAACCGCCGAGGATGTGTGGGCGTGTTTCGAAAGGCTTGCTAAAGGATCTCAATCCAAGGATCCAAGAGCAATGGTTAGAAGGCGTGGACCTGAGGCTCCACCAAACCAGGAGATCCCAATGCATGAAGTGAATGGTGTGAGTGGCGATAGGTTCGAAGGTTTCGCCAATCAGATGAGGCAAGCTCTAAGTGGCCTAATCGGAACTTCTCTGTCCAACGAGGTATGTAGGGTGTGCAAGAATTATGGGCATGGGGCTCATATGTGTAGATCAGATCTAGCACGAGAAGATGTTCACTTGGGAACCCGTAGTAATCCTACTCCTAAGGACGAAGCATCTACATCCAAGTCAGCAACTCTCTTGGATAATTTACAGAAATTGGTGGAATTCACCCAAGTGTTTTTGAAGAGATACGAGGAGGATTCGACAAAGATCAATGCTCGTCTGGATCAATTGGAAGCTAGATCTAGTAGAGAGCAGGGGAAGTTACATAGCAACACTGAGAGGTCCATGTCGATCAACTTGGTGGGAGATCAACCAGTGGAAATCACCATTAAGCAAGTTGCTAAGTGCGAGTGTTACAAGGATGAAGAGCCTCCACTAGCCAAGGAAGAAGAGAAGGACCTTGGTACTGATGAGAGTGGAGAGGAGCAAGAGAATCCCGAGCCACTCCCTCAAAGTTTCGATGTTAAGGTCGGGATTGGCGAACTTGAAGATGTCGTGCCACACTAGACACGGGATCTTACTCGAATGTGCTACCCATGAATGTGTTTCAGAAGAGTGGCCTTGGAGAGCTTTCAAAGCATAAGGCCATTGTGCAACTAGCGAATGGATCCTTTGTAAGACCCGAAGGCGTTGTGAGGAATGTATTGGTCAAGATTGGTGAAGCTTCTGTATACACCAATTTTGTAGTTATGCCGGCGTCTACACCTGGGACGGGGGATGTCATTCTCTTGGGGCGAACGTTCTTGACTAAGCTACGCTCCGTGATGGACATCTACCAAAGAACTTGCACTATTGAGGTGGATGGCAAGCGACATGTGTTGCGAGCCATATCTGATCCGCCTGATACTTCTCACACTACTCACTACTGTGGTCTTGCAGCCTATGTTCTTTCTTATTCACAGGTTCGTGGCATGAGGAGGAGACCCATGAACGGGAAGTCTAGTACCCTCAAGAAGAAGATCTAGGCACAAACAGGAGTCGAGCCAAAGACTTTAAACAATGGCGCTATCCGGGAGGCAACTCGGAGTTTTTATCGCTTTTTTACCGCTTTAATGCATGCATATCATTGTGTTTTATTTTATATTTTTGTATGTTTTTGGTTTCTCACGAGTTTTCTTGAGTCCTATAAGTTACAGGTACAAGCTGGCTCTCACCTTGAATCCACTTTCGACGTTCGGGACGAGCGACGACGTTCAGGTTTGGGGGGGGAGGGGTTATCGCCGGGTATTTCTATACTTGTTTTGCTTATGATTACTCGTGAAACCTTTTGTTTGCATTTGCATTTGCATGTTTACTGCTTTCTTAGATTTTTTAGGTTGCATTCACTACATTCATCCTAGGATAGTCTTGCATGTTTTATATGGAGTTTATTGCTGAATTGTTTGAACTTTTTTATTGGGTAGATCAACTAACTATGCCATTAATCGTATGCTTCATCTCTATGAATTTGTTTGAGGTTTTTCTCGCTTGGCTTGTCACATTTATGTATTGCACTTAGTTAAGCTTGGTAGTCTCGACATCACTTAGTGGTGTTTTCTCTACTGCGGTTCACGAAGGCCTTTATAATAGGATGATGCATGTTAGGGTCTTATGGTTGTTTTCCCGGGTAATTATGTACCTAAGAGGCAACAAGTCTTCACCATGCTTTGAGATTGCTAAATGCCTAGGAAGGAGGTAGTGTGAGGTTGTGTGATCCTTTGTTTATAACCTATTCTTCCGAATAGGTTTGGAGAGGGGGTTACACCATCATTAGACTTGTTTTTCATTTTTCATTTCCGTATCGTGAGTTTATTTTTCTTTTCCGTAAATTTTGTACCCCAACCTATTCTTTCGAATAGGTTTGGGGAAGTCGTGTGAGTCATTTTGTTTCTCTTTTTGTTATGCTACTGCTGGCTAAAAAAAAAAAAAGAAAGAAAAATTCCAGGAAAAAAGAAAAAAAGAAGAAAAAAAAAGGGAAAAAAGAAACTGGAAAAAAAAAAAAAAGAAAAAAGAAAAGACCCCAAAAAAGCAAAGATGGTGCCATAAAAAGAAAACCAAATAGCAGTTTAGCAAAGTGTTGTGTCTCATTTTCCAATTCTTGTAATGTTCGTAATCGTGTTGTAATTTTCTATTTTTTGTCTTTTATTCTTGAGTGTCATCTGTTCTGGACCACCCTCGTCCTGTCCTGCATTCAGGAAGTGGTGAATAGCTTAAGGATTTACTTGAGAGGTGGGTAGAATAGGGGAGTGTTAACTTTTATAGGGAACCCTCCTTCGTTTGATGAGAGCCAGTACTGGTTCGACCTCTTTGAGGAAAAGTCTTAACATGGTGGAACATCAGTAAGTCCTCAGTTTCATAGGCACGAGACAACCATTCGTATCTTAGCATGCTTCATTACGTCGTCACTGACTAGGTCCAGGTAGAGAATGTTACGAGAGACTATCTTGTCTTGACATAAGTGCTTATGTGGATGTGTATAAGTCAATCGAGGTATTCTTCAACCTATATTCATGCTTTGATTTATATGGTTCTTGTTCATATGTTTTTGATAGATTCAGTAGATTAGTTCATTTTATTTGGCATGAGACTCCATTTTGTGTCTTGCATTGTTTTTTGCATTAGAGTCTAGCTTAGTTGCTTGAGTACAAGCAAAGGTTCGGTTTGGGGAGTTTGATGAATGTGTATTTTACACTTTCATTTGAGTCTTTTTCACCTATTTTAGCTATCCTCTATGTTAATTTAGCTATATTTTAGTGCATTTTATTAGAATAGTGTCACGTTTCCCTTTAGATTTTATTTTACAGGTTTTGGTTGAAAAACGAGGATTTCCGGGCAATTATATTGAAGTTGACAAGGAATTGGTGTTCCAGAAGCCTATTTGGAGTATCTGAAGGTTTCCGGATAGGAGTTGGAGTCTAGGGGTCGAATCTGGAGGTTAGAAAGCCACTAGAAGTCAGAAACCGAGTCCGAAAAGGGGAAGAAATCTAAAAACGCGTCGAAAACGTGGAATTCCGCGAAAATTACTCCCGGGCGAACCGCCCGGGACGTGGGGCAAATCGCCCCACACTTTTTCGTAGCCTATATATAGTTGCTCAGTTTTTCTCCGAAATTCATACTTTTCCAGATCTATTCTCTCACCTTTCTCTGTAGTTTTAGGTAGGAACTTCCCAGAGCCTGTTCTGGGGGTTCGTAGCTTAGGAGACACTTTTTCATAGCAGATTGGAGCTTGTAGGATCGCAATTCTTCGGAGATTGACAACCTTCGGTAACATTGTATCTTACAGTTTATTCTACTTATTTTTTATATCTTTCAACATGTTTTCTTCTATGATTTCTGTTGATTGCATGCCTATTATGAGTAGCTAAACTTATCGTTGGTGGTAGTATGTGAATTCTTAGCGAAGGGAAGATAATCATGCTAATGGCTATATCGCGCATTATACTCCGTGTTATTGCTTTATTTCGTTGATCAGGCTCAGCCTAAATTCTCGTATGTTGTATTAATTATTATTCACAATTGGACCCTCGTCGGCCTATGCGCATCTATATCTTCGTAGTGTTGAATAATTACGTAACACATTAGGACAATAGTGATTGACTTGTCAGTATCATTATCTTCGTAGTGCTTAATAATTGCAACAGGACATTCGATTGATCAAAGATCTCCATGCAAGACCGAGGAATTTACGCATGATTATTGATCCGTTATGCTTTGAAGAATCATACTATCACCAATCTCCATTATCTGTTAGAAAAACCTTTGCTATCCCGTCTGCTGTTTTTATATTCTCTAGTTAAATAGATAAAGCTAGTTATAGTCCTGACAGAACGACACTCGAGGTCATTCTACTGCTACACTACGGTTTTCGTTGTAGTTGTGGATTGCCTTTGGCTAAATAACAAATTTATTTTCTGAATCGGGACCCGACAAATCCTCGTTCATCATGTCTACGCTAGACACAGCGACAAAGGAGTCGTTTTCATGATCATTTATGTAGATGACATTTTGATCATGGGAAACAATGTCTCTATGCTAGAAGAGACTAAAGTTTGGTTATCAAGTACCTTCTCGATGAAGGACTTGGGTGAAGCGAACTACATCCTAGGGATCAAGATATTTAGAGATAGATCCAAGAGGATGTTAGGAATGACACAGTTCACCTACATCGACAAAATACTGAAGCGTTATAAGATGGACGACTCAAAGAGAGGCTTTCTCCCAGCTAGGCATGAGATTGTCTTATCAGTTAAGGATGGTCCTAAAACTGATGAAGAAAGAAATGCAATGAGTCGTGTGCCCTATGCTTCGGCAGTAGGGTCTATAATGTATGCAATGAATTGCATAAGGCCCGATGTGGCATATGCGCTTAGTGTCACTTGTCGACACCAACAGAATCCAGGAGTACCTCACTGGACTACTGTAAAGAACATTCTTAAGTACCTTCGACGGACTAAAGAGATGTTCTTGGTGTTTGGTGGAGAACCAGAATTAAAGATGTCTGGGTATGTCGACGCTGGATTTGAATCAGATCCTGATGACTTTAAGTCACAGACATGATACGTATTCAAATTGAACGGAGGAGCTGTCTGTTGGAAGAGTTCTAAGCAAGCCACGGTTGCTGACTCATCCACAGAAGCCGAGTACATTGCTGCATCAGAAGCATCGAAAGAAGCTGTCTGGATTTCAGAGTTCTTGAAGGAATTGAGGGTTGTTCCTGCTCCTAGTCCAATAACGATTTATTGTGACAATACGGGCGCCGTCGCTAAAGCTAGGGAGCCTAGATCTACAAACAAGAACAATCATGTACTTAGAAAATATCACGTTATACGTGAGATTATAGATAGAGGAGAAGTTAGTATAGAACGTGTCTCTAGCACGGACAACGTGGCGGATCCTTTCACCAAGGTCTTATCAGTGGAAGTCCACTTAAGACATTATGCTAATCTGGGTATTAGGCATAAAGGTGACTGGCTCTAGTCCAAGTGGGAGATTGATAGTGTATATGTCCTAGAGACAGTCCTTACTAAGGGCATAGTGCCCTTATAGAGGGCATATATGTACTATTACACAGGTCAACGTAATATAATATATGTTTGTTGCATTTTACTATTGAGTATCGCTTTCATATTTATATTACACCAGGCATGCAGCATGTCATATATCTATTACTGTCTGTATTGATATTGATGAACGTATTTTTGACGCGTTCATCTTGTCTTTTTTACCTTCTTTTGCTATCTTTTAGCCTTGTTTTTTGGTTAGTTTTGTAGAATAGTGTCACGTTTATTGTTTTCTGCATTTTCAGGCACTTAGGTACGAAATGGCGTTTTTGGAGCTAAAATCGAGCTTTTTTGATAGAAAATGGCCCCGTTGAAGTTCCTTGATCTCCACGGCTTGTTCGTGAGTGTTTGAGCATCAATAAGCATTGAGAAGGATGAGTCCAAGGCACCCGAGGGCCGTACGATGGCAAAAAGATTGAGTTTGAAGACAAAAATCTGCCCAGGAGCCAAGCTAAGTGCCTGGAATAGTGAAGCGCTCTGCTTCATTTTCCAGGAGCTTTGGCACAGCAGCCAAGCGAAGCGCTTGGAGGGCCCAAGCGCTTCGCTTGCCAAGCGCTCCGCTTGGCCTCCAAGCGGTCCGCTTGGCAGCGGTTACGTTTTCGAATTTTCCTTCTTAGATCTGATCTTCAGTTATTTTTGGCATACTTTTGAACAGAGGCTTCGTTTTGGAGAGCTCCTAAGCCCCAAAACTCAGAGAAAACTCAGATTACATTATATTTTAGATTGAATTAAAGGTTTTGGCATAGGATTGCATCCGTTGTTTCATCTACGGAGAGGTTTTCATCAATACCCACCGATTAGTGACAGCTTGGTGGTAACATTGTATCATTATCTCTTGTCTAGTAGTTTGATTTGATGTATTCCATTTACAATTCATATGATTTGATGTCTATGTTGATGAATATGAGTAGCTAAATCCTTTGTGTTGGTGGTAGAATGTAGAATATGCATGCTATGGGTTATGTTTATGCTTACATGAGATTGTGATTCAATCTTGCTGCAAATTCCTTCATATGATTCTTAGTTGCCTATAAAATATATTCGAATTGAGTATAGTGACAAACTCTTGGTCAATGAAAGTCTATAGGATTGTATGTTAGAGATTTGCAGCATGCTAGATAAATGGTGTTAGTGACAAGCACCTCTAAAGTATTGATAGTGGTCTTTTATGATGTGTGTCTTGAAAGTTACCTAGACGAGTTGCTTAGCAGACTTGATCGAAGGTTTTACACACTGAACTTGTGAGCATATTCGTAACCCATGCATGTGTATTTGATCTCTACCACCAACCGTTTTCCAAACTTGATTACAACAATCTGATTTCTCGTTGCTTGTTCTAAGAAAACAATTCCATACAAACTTGAACTCGTTGTCTGAAATAACTAGCAAAATCCACAAGCAAAGCCACGTTAGGTCCCGAGAGAACGACACTCGGGGAAAACTTGCCATTGCACTCTAGTTTGTGTAGTGATAAGTGTTCTTTTGCTTTTAAAACAAATTTAATTGGTGAAAAACGACATCATCAATTTGGCGCCGTTGCCGGGGACTTAACTCCTTTGGTTGGTGTTTTTGTTTTGATTTTTTTCAGCCAACATCTCTTTCCCACCCCTTATTTCTTTCTTGATTGAATTGTGTGAAAGATTTGCGTAACTAACAGAAACTTACAGTTAGTTGAAGGCTTTGTTGTTGGACAGGTATGGAAGAAGTTTGCTTGAACGAAGCTTTCAAGGTCCGGTATGAGGCGATAAGGAAAGAGCCGGTGATTTATCTTGAACCGGAGCCTAGGTTATATGAGGTCACTGATGAAATTCTCTATAGCATAGCTACCTTCCGAGATTCGCCTTGCAAGAATGCATTACGATTCGTGGTAGAATACCGGCGTGATGTTGGGTTGTTACCACCACGTGATTTGAATGATGATCAGCTCTTGCGTCGGTTGTTTCCATGTGCTCTTACTGGAAAACCCAAGGAATGGTTGAGATCTTTGCCTGGGGGATCACTGAGGAGTTGGCAAGACGTGGTAGACGCCTTTCTTGATCGGTTCCTTTCGCCTAGGGAAAATGAAGAGCTCAAGAGGCGGATAATTGAATTCACTCAGCGGAAGGGAGAAAGGTTCTGCGATGCTCTAGAGAGATTTGAGCTCTACAAGAGCGAATGCCCACATCATCGGTTGAGCGAATATGAACTGATTACTTGTTTTTATCGGGGATTGGATGAAGACTTGCAGTTGGTGATAGATGGTGCATGTGACGGTATGGAGAATTGTACCGTATCCCAAATCAAAGAGGTTTTTGGGAGATTGCTCGTTGCGACACATAACCGTACTCTTGTGCCACCGGTTGACTACTCGGAGATGTATCGAGCACCCAAGCCTATTGCCATTAGTTCTTATGATGACAACTTCGATTATAAAGTGAAGACATGCTCGGGCGAAAATATTCCATATTACGTCTTTGAGGCTGAAGACTCGCAAGCTCAAGGTGAAGAGGAGTGCTTCTCCGAAGAGGAAGAGGAGGTGTTATCCACTCTAATGAAGGTTTGGGGAAATGTGCTCGAAGTAGCAGGTAAATACCAAGAGGATTTTGATACTAGAATGGAGTGTGTGTATGAAGTTCTAGGAGAATCTGAGGTCATGCTCGAGTTACTAGAAGAGAAAATGAGTGAAGAAAGGGGTTCCGAGTGTCATATGCATGAAGAAAATCCACTAGAAATCCAGGCTGAGCGCTTGGAGCAGTCAAGCGGAGGGCTTGAAATTCCAGCAGAGAAAGAAGGAGAAAAAAAAGAAGCTCCAGGATCCAGGCGAAGCGCTTGGCCTGAGCCAAGCGAAGCGCTTGGCAAGCGCTCCGCTTGCGCTCTGTCAAGTGGTCCGCCTGGGACCTGGGGGGAAAATTCTGATTTTTCCAAAAATGAGAGAAATCTTAATCGTCAAGAGGAGTTCATTGAGGGACTTGAGGCTGATCTGGAAAGCGAAAAAGAACATTGTGAAAGCTCCAGGATTGAGGAGGAGTTTGAAGAGGCAAACATACTTTTGCGGAGTGGCAAGGAGTCGATACCACCATATCCTTTGATGTATCCTTCAAAAGTTAAACCTTTATCTAATAATGCATGCGATGTAGGTGATGATAATGAGCATTTGGAGAAGGAGGTGGTAGAAGAAGCCGCACCAACGCCTGAACATGTTACTGAGAAGGATAAGGAAGATGAGGAAGGGGGTGCACAACAAAAGGAGGGCGGACTCCATAAGTCTCCTAATCCTTATGTGCCCCCTAAACCCCATCTTCCCTTTCCCGGAAGGATAAAGGAAGCTAAGAAGGACATCCGAGACTCACCTATATATGGGATCCTATCAAAAGTAGAGGTGAACGTTCCCCTTCTGGAATTGATTCAAAATATTCCCGCTTACACGAAATTTTTCAAAGAGGTGAGGAGTAATAAAAAGATTTTCCAGAAAGGGGATGTGGCTGAACTTGAAATGGTTAACTCGGTGCATGAGTTACCTTTGAAGCAAAAGGATCCCGGGAGTTTCATAATTAATATCACCATGGGAAACGACCGATCCACAAAAGCAATGCTTGATTTGGGGGCTAGCATTAATCTAATGCCATACTCCATCTACAAGGCGTTGTGGTTGGGAAAAATCCAACCCACTAGCATGGTCGTTCAAATGGCTGATCGAAGTGTGAAACGCCCACTTGGGATAGTCGAGGATATTCTAGTGAAGGTGGATAGAATCATTGTACCAACCGACTTTGTGGTGATGGAAACTAGCAGACGAGGGTACAAGTTCGAGAAAGGAGCATATTGTGCTTTTGGGCAGACCCTTCATGGCTACCACCAACACATGTTTGGAGCTTCGAGGGAAAAAGATTACCATGGAGGTACTCGGAGACAAAGTTCAGATCGAGCAATACAAACAGGTATGTGAACCTGACTCTGAGGAAGCTACGATTGAAGAACTTAAATTTGTTGATTGTTATGAACCTGTCTCTTGTGATACTTATTTTGCTCATCAAGTTAGCGACCCTTTAGAAGTCGCTCTTACTATGAACCTTGAAGAGGGATTTGTCACCGAAGAAGTGTTAGCTATGACAACCCTCCTAGATAGTGCACCCGAAATTCCTCTAGGGGAAGAAGTAGAGGAGTCCCTAGAAGTAGATGAAGATGAAGGAGTGACCCCTCCACCTAGTGAACCAACCCTTGAGATTAAACCATTACCAAGCCATTTGAAATATGTCTTCCTAGGAGAGAATGAGTCTAAACCTGTAATCATATCTTCTAAGCTTGGTAAGGAGGAAGAGGCTAAGTTAGTGGAGGTGTTGAAAAGAAACACCGGAGCCATAGGATGGAGAATAGGTGACATCAAGGTATAAGCCCGGTGCAATGTACCCACAAAATAGCCTTAGAGGAAGATGCTGAAACCTGTTAGGCAACCACAACGTAGGCTAAACCCATCTATGCAAGAAGTTGTGAAGAAAGAGGTGCTTAAACTCCTAGATGCTAAGATGATTTACCCAGCTCCCGATAGCAAATGGGTTAGTCCCGTCCATGTAGTCCCTAAGAAGTCGGGTATCACGGTCGAAGCAAATGATAAAGGGGAATTAGTACCCGTTAGGAAAACAACGGGGTGGCGTATGTGCATCGATTATAGGAAATTGAATTCTGCCACAAAGAAAGATCATTTTCCTTTACCATTTATTGATGATATGCTTAACCGCCTAGCTGGGCAAGAGTTCTATTGTTTCTTGGATGGCTTGTCAGGTTTCTACCAGATTCCTATAGCTCCCGAGGACCAAGAGAAGACCACCTTCACATGTCCTTTTGGCACTTCCGCATACCGTAGGATGCCCTTCGGATTGTGCAATGCTCCGGCCACTTTTCAACGTTGCATGCTCTCCGTCTTCTCCGACATGGTGAATAAATTTGTTGAGGTATTTATGGATGATTTTTCCATTCACGGTGATTCATTTGATGATTGTCTTGATAAAGTTGATCGTGTCTTAAGGAGGTGTATTGAATGTAATCTTACCTTGAGTTGGGAAAAGAGTCACTATATGGTTAAAGAGGGAATTGTGTTAGGACATGCTATTTCTAAAAGAGGGATAGAGGTAGACAAAGGTAAACTTGAAATCATTGAAAAGTTACCTCCACCTACTTGTGTGCGTGAATTGCAATCCTTCCTTGGGCATGTAGGCTTCCATAGGAGATTTATCAAAGATTTCTCTAAGATAGCTAAGTGCTTGAGTAACTTGCTTGCTAAAGATGTTCCCTTCGAATTCACACAAGAATGTCTTGACGCTTTCCACACACTTAAGGAGAAACTCTTAACAACCCCTATTGTAGTCTCTCCGGATTGGAAAATTCCTTTTCAAATTATGTGTGATGCTTCTGACTATGCTATGGGTGTTGTTCTTGGTCAAAAGGTTGATAACCGTTTCAGAGTGATTTACTATGCTAGTAAGACCTTAGATGCTGCTCAGATTAATTATACTACCACTGAGAAAGAATTCTTAGCGGTTATTTTTGCTCTAAGTAAATTCAGGTCCTATATTACTGGGTACAAAGTTTTTGTTCACACTGACCATGCAGCTCTCAAGCATTTGATTGCTAAGAGTGAAACCAAGCCCCGCTTGATGCGTTGGGTACTTCTTCTCCAAGAGTTCAAAGTGGAGATAATTGATAAAAGTGGCAAGGAAAATCTAGTGGCGGACTACTTGTCCCGGTTGCCAAACATTCCACAAGATGACACACCCGTCCCAGATGATTTGCGCGATGATCAGTTGATGCGCATAGAGTTGGAACCATGGTACGCCAATATCGTTAACTTCTTAGCCACAAATGTGATGCCAACCCATCTCTATGGACCTGAACGGCGTTCACTTGTGAGGAATTGTCGCCATTACATATGGGATGACCCGTACTTATTCCGCAAGGGAGGAGATGAAGTCTTGCGGAGGTGTGTACCCGAGAAAGAGCAATTGTCGATACTGAGATTCTGCCATGAGTTAGAATGTGGAGGGCATTATAGTGGCCAAAAGACCGCTCGCAAGGTGCTTCAATCCGGGTTCTTTTGGCCCAGCTTGTTTGAAGATGCGCGCTCATTTGTGGCGCAATGTGACTCATGCCAACGGAGTGGCAACATTGGCAAGCAACAAGAGATGCCCCAGCAAGGTAACTTAGTTGTTGAGCCTTTTGATGTTTGGGGTATAGACTTTATGGGACCATTCCCTAAGAGTAATGGGTACGAATATATCTTGGTTGCGGTCGACTATGTCACCAAATGGGTAGAGGCTGTTCCCACCCGGACTAATGATGCCAAGGTTGTACTCTCTTTTCTTCGTGATGTGATCTTCCATAGGTTTGGGACCCCGAGGTCCATTATCAGCGATGGGGGAGCTCACTTTGTGAACAAGGTCTTCGCTAATCTCATGAAGAAGTACGGGGTGACACATTTCGTTGCTACTCCATATCATCCTCAAACATCTGGCCAAGTGGAAGTGAGCAATCGGCAAATCAAGAAAATCTTGGAGCGGGTGGTCAAACCCTCGAGGAAGGATTGGTCCACCAAGTTGCCAGATGCACTATGGGCATATAGGACTTCGTTCAAAACGGTGATTGGTACGACTCCCTACCGGTTTGTGTACGGGAAAGCTTGCCATCTACCCGTGGAGTTGGAGCATAGAGCACTTTGGGCTATCAAGCAATTGAACCTTGATATGGAGAAAGCCGGTGAAGAAAGACTTTTGCAACTCACCGAGCTAGATGAGATAAGATTGAAAGCCTTCGAAAGTAGTAAGATATACAAGGAACGAGCAAAGAGGTATCATGATAGAGGCATCATCCGCAAGGATTTAGTCCCAGGTCAAAAGGCACTCCTCTTCAACTCTCAGGTTGCGACTTTTTCCTGGAAAACTCTGTTCTAGATGGGACGGACCATTTGAAATTGTTCGAGTAGCACCCCATGGTGCTGTGGAACTCTTGGACAACAAAACCGGAGCTACCTTCAAGGTCAATGGCCAGAGAGTTAAGCCGTACCTAGAGCCTCTCCAGTCGACTCATGAAGTGGATGTTGACTTGGTCGAGGTACCTATTGTATTTTAGTTCATTTCATTAGTTTCTTGCACTCTTTATTTGCTTTTGTAGTTGTGGCCTGTGTGCCTTTTGTCGTGATTCGTTTAGTCTAGTGTTTGTCATGGTGCCATAGGTGATTAAGATAGGGAAAAACATCGAAAATCTGGAAACAGAGCCAAGCGAAGCGCTTGGCAAGCCCAAGCGGTCCGCTTGGAATTCCAGTAAGAATTTCATTCTTACTGGAATTTCAAGCGGAGCGCCTGGAGCCTCCCAAGCGCTCCGCTTGACAAGCGGACCGCTTGGCTCCCGCAAGCTGTCCGCCTGGACCCTGTACCAAGATTTCCTCGTTTTTTCCATTCTTCTCACCTTTGCGCACCCGTTTTCACTTGTTTCTTGAGTCCTTTCAGGTACTACTCATATATAGGAGATTGGACACGAACCTTTATCTCAGGGAAGTGTACTTTCAATCCAATTTTTCCTTTTCATTCAACTTTTCTTTGCTCGAGGACGAGCAAAAGTTTAGGTTTGGGGAGGGGGTATTGGATTTTCAGTACTATATGCTTGTGTGGTTCGTACATGCCTGATTTTACTCAAGTTCATGTGATTTGTCGTGTTTTTTCAAATTTTTGCATGCATATCATCCCTAGATTAGTTGTTGCACGTTGTTGTGTGTGGAGTTTATTGCCAAGTCTTTTGAACTTTTTTATTGAGTAGACTAAGTGTTTATGACCATTGATCATATGTTGCATCACTTTGCAAGTAGTTTGAGGCTTGTCTCGCTTGGTTTGTCACATTCGCATGTGCACTAGTTAAGCTTAGTAGTCTCGACATCACCTTGAGTGGTGTTTCTTCTGCTGCGGTTCACGATGGCCTTATAAAATGATGCATGTTAGAGTCTATGGTTGTAACCCGTGTAATTATGTACGTAAGAGGCGACAAGTTCTTCACCTCGATTAGAGATTGTCAAATGCCTAGGAAGGAGGTAGTGTGAGGTGTGCGATTCCTTGTATTAAACCTATTCTATCGAATAGGATTGGGGAGGGGGTTGCCTTATTGATCTTGTCTTTCGTCTTTGAGTCGTTGTAAAGTTTCCTTTTTCTTTTTCTTTTTGTTTGTGTCCCAACCTATTCTTTCGAATAGGTTTGGGGAGGTGTCTTTGTAAAAGAGTCTTTCCTTTTTCTTTTTGGTCTTTGTGCTCAAACCTATTCTTTCGAATAGGTTTGGGGAGGCGTTTTTGACACTTAGTACTGCTGCTTGCCCCTATATATAAAAAAAAAAAGAGAAAAGATAAAGAGAAAATAAAAAAAAAAAAAAAGAAGAAAAAAGAAAATAAAGAATAAGAACCAAAAGCAAAAGAAGGGTCGTTGCAAGCCAAAAGCAGTCTCGTAGTGTCAAGTGTCATGTAAATATTTTGTCCTTGTGAAGTATCGAGTTGTAAATTCTATCTTTCGTTTCGTGTCGCCTTTGTCCAAGGCCTGTTCTTGACCACCCTCGTCTTGCTATTCAAGAAGTGGTTGAAAGAGGCTCATTCTTGAGAGTCTGGGTAGAATAGGGGAGTGTTATCTTTCTAAGGGAACCCTCCTTCGTTTGATGAGAGCCAGTATTGGTTCGCCCTCTCTTGAGGAAAAGTCTCGCTTGGTGAACAGTAGTAAGCCCTCGGTTTCATAGGCACGGGGCAATTGTAGTATGATAACATGCATCATTGTGTCGTCACTGACCAGGTCCAGGTAGAAGATGTTACGAGAGACTCCTTTGTTTAACCAAGTGCACATGAGAATGTGTATATTCGCAATTGAGGCATTCTTCAACCTACTTGCATGTCATGCTCATTTGGTTTTGTTCATAAGCATTTGGTAGATTCAATAGATTATTTCACTTTACTTGGAATGAGACTCCTTTTGTGTTGCATTTAGGATAGTTTGTTGCTTGAGGACAAGCAAAGGTTTGGTTTGGAGAGTTTGATGAACGTATTTTTGACGCGTTCATCTTGTCTTTTTTACCTTCTTTTGCTATCTTTTAGCCTTGTTTTTTGGTTAGTTTTGTAGAATAGTGTCACGTTTATTGTTTTCTGCATTTTCAGGCACTTAGGTACGAAATGACGTTTTTGGAGCTAAAAACGAGCTTTTTGATAGAAAATGGCCCCGTTGAAGTTCCTTGATCTCCACGGCTTGTTCGTGAGTGTTTGAGCATCAATAAGCATTGAGAAGGATGAGTCCAAGGCACCCGAGGCCGTACGATGGCAAAAAGATTGAGTTTGAAGACAAAAATCTGCCCAGGAGCCAAGCTAAGCGCCTGGAATAGTGAAGCGCTCCGCTTCATTTTCCAGGAGCTTTGGCACAGCAGCCAGCCAAGCACTTCGCTTGGCCTCTCCAAGCGGTCCGCTTGGCAGCGGTTACGTTTTCGGATTTTCCTTCTTAGATCTGATCTTCAGTTATTTTTGGCATACTTTTGAACATAGGCTTCGTTTTGGAGAGCTCCTAAGCTCCAAAACTCAGAGAAAACTCAGATTACATTGTATTTTAGATTGGATTAAAGGTTTTGGCATAGGATTGCATCCGTTGTTTCATCTACGAAGAGGTTTTCATCAATACCCATCGATTAGTGACAGCTTGGTGGTAACATTGTATCATTATCTCTTGTCTAGTAGTTTGATTTGATGTATTCCATTTACAATTCATATGATTTGATGTCTATGTTGATGAATATGAGTAGCTAAATCCTTTGTGTTGGTGGTAGAATGTAGAATATGCATGCTATGGGTTATGTTTATGCTTACATGAGATTTTGATTCAATCTTGCTGCAAATTCCTTCATATGATTCTTAGTTGCCTATAAAATATATTCGAATTGAGTATAGTGACAAACTCTTGGTCAATGAAAGCTATAGGATTGTATGTTAGAGCTTTGCATCATGCTAGATAAATGGTGTTAGTGACAAACACCTCTAAAGTATTGATAGTGGTCTTTTATGATGTGTGTCTTGAAAGTTACCTAGACGAGTTGCTTAGCAGACTTGATCGAAGGTTTTACGCACTGAACTTGTGAGCATATTCGTAACCCATGCATGTGTATTTGATATCTACCACCAACCGTTTTCCAAACTTGATTACAACAATCTGATTTCTCGTTGCTTTGTTCTAAGAAAACAATTCCATAAAAACTTGAACTCGTTGTCTGAAATAACTAGAAAAAACCACAAGCAAAGCCACGTTAGGTCCCGAGAGAACGACACTTGGGGAAAACTTGTCATTGCACTCTAGTTTGTGTAGTGATAAGTGTTCTTTGGCTTTTAAAACAAATTTAATTGGTGAAAAACGACATCATCAGATATTAAACATGTCCCCTCGGATAGATGACCGATCACACAGATAGTTGGAGCTATGTGAGTTATCATCTATCCCAAACTCTCCCTAGTCGAGGTTCATCTCGGATGTAGAGGTCTGAATGAACCAGACGAGACTAGTATGCAGTGGAGGTTATACTTGTTGGAGCAAGTGTGAGCCGATCCCACGGCCACGGAACAGATTGTTGGTACAATCGAGAAACGTTCCCATAACTGCGCATAGTTGTTCGAAGAAGGATTATCGAACAATGGAAGTACCCACCGGACACTCCCATCGATGTATACTCTTCACCGAAGTGTCTATGAGAACCGGTAAGTTGTCAAAGTGATGCCAGTCGTCCTTTGTACTTACTGGACTTTATCATCACATTTGTTGTTCCATATCCTTGGTGGACCCATCTATGTCAGCTCTGAATAAGCAGCTGACCTAAGACACGATCCAGGATTATGGCTACATACAAATGGGGATGATAAGTGATTCTGTGAAGGATTCATCTCTCAAGTGTAGCACAGGAGAGCACTGCTCATAGTCTGCATAGTTGTGTTGGTAAATTCACTGGCCAGTGCAAATGATATATTATGATGGTCATAAGTATATCTTAACCAAGCAACTCCCTGAGACGCCCGTGGATGTATTATTGGGATAGACACTTCATCGATCCTAGATACATTTGAGCAAGTTAGATGAAGGGACGTTACCATCGCCGCGTTGAGCGCAACAGGCTTCGCAACGAAAGGGTTAGCTTTGAGAAACCTCTCAAACGTCCTCACGTATTAATATTGCAAATGGAACCGTCTAGGAATTCCATGTTGCCTAGTCTAGGACTTGCTTAATACGATGAGGCCCTATGGGTCACACTATGTGGTGATTCAGCTTATCAGAATATCCTTGAAGATGGAATCGCAATTAATTTGGAATTAATTGTGATTGATGGATTATAATTGATTTGGAATTAATTATAATATTTGGTGGCTCAATTAATGATTTGGAATTATTAATTGAATTGGCTAATTAATTGTATTTTATGTAAATACAATTAAAGATTATATTTTGGAAATATAATAGAGGTTTGATTAGAAAGGATATGTTAATTTAGAATTAACATATGCACTTGGGAAAAATCTACTTGGAGTTTGAATTGCCTTAGAAATATAAGTGGGTCCCAAAATTGGGACCCACCTCCCGTAGGACTGGGTGCGAGCGCGCGCATGGATAAGGTAGGGGAAGGAGTTCGACTCCTTCCTCTATTAGAAGTCCAAGGGATAAGTTAGATTTTTCTGATTGAGTTTTAATTTGATTGGGAATGAATCTAGACTTGATATTGGTTTCCTTGTGCGATAAGAATTAGATTCTTATTCCTTTACGAAGTCTAATTGCGTATGCTTTAGGCTTCTATTGACTACTCTATATAGTAGACTATTAGAGAGCTTTATATACAGTTTTGCACACAGTTATTCTACCCAGTTTTCTTAGAGAAAATAAAAGCTCTCCCCTCCTCTCTAAAGCCACACGCGCGCGCCACCTCACCGGAGGAATCGCCGCCCCGTCTTCTTGGTCACACAAAGAATATCCTAGCATTCTTCCGATAGGCTGTTCATCCGTGGATACCAAGGTTGAGGTTCTAGGAGCTGGAAACTAACTCTTATTATCTTGCAGATATACAGAGTATTGTAGATATCTTCGACTTCGACGAAGGAGAAGATACACCGGAATATTACGAAGACTTGGAAGCTGCTTTGGAAGTAAGGTTAGTCTTCTAATTGACGTGTTTATATATATACGACATATGCATAATCAATTAACCTGTATGTTAAGAAAATTTTTGAAATTCCGCTGCGTACCCTAGGGGTAACTCTGACCATATTTTCTTACAAAAGGGGCACTACTTAGCAGTTGATTTAACAACCTCGAATCTCTAACTTAGAAAAGAACGGAAAAACAAATAACTAAGGCCAGTACTTAATCTTCTACAACAGGTATAAAACTGAGCAGTGAAGAAGAAAACATGCCTTGAACTTTAAAACAAAACGCAAAACAAGAAATCAACGAAGTCTTAAAACAGCCAAGCATGCAATTAAACAATGGAAAACCGATCTCTACTCGTCTTAGCGAGAAAACAGAAAACCACAGAGTCAAGTAAACGGAAAAGCATAAACAGTCTCAGTCGGCTGAACTAAAAAAAACTCGCTTGGAAAAGGGAAGTTCGATACGGGATCGAAAAGGCATCTATCCTAATAAGCGTCCTCGATATCATCTTCGGAACGTCAGTTCGGGCACGTGAGCATCTCCTCCTTCTTCCTCAGAGGGGTCCTCCTCGGGTTGTTCTTCGGATTCTTCTTCGGGTTCTTCTTCACTCTCCACTCTACGTGATGGTCCGCAACCCTCGGGGAACGTCCTCCGAGCCTTCCTCTTGCGAATCTTGGTGCCTAGGTTGGACGTGGTTAACGAAACAAAGCCAGAGTGCTCCTTTGCGGCGCGTAAAGCCGTCTTAAGGAATCCGATTTTCGCATCCTTCGTTGCCATTTCGTCTCGAAGCTTAAAGTTTTCCAGCCAGTAGTGATCTCGTTCACGAACGACCCTGTCCATTACGCATCCAGGGTAAACGCCAACGACGGGAACAGAGGTATAAGAGTTAAACTCTCCTTCGACTAGGCGGTAACGGATGACTTTCTTTTCAGAACTCATACCTATTTGTAAGCACACGCGTATTTATATAGTTAATAACTACGTCAAAATCAAAACAACCACGGAAGGTCAACAGTTTCAGAAACGGGTCAGAAAAGTCGTCAGAATCAGAACAGAGAAGATGAAGAAACAGTTTAAGGTTAGTACGCAAGACTCGAATCAGAAAAGCAACAGAAAATACAAGACCTAACCAGCGACTCGGACCCTCACACACACCCCAAAGGTCAAAAGATCCTATCCTAGCAAGCTCGAGTTTGAACTCAATCTCTGATACCAACTGTAACGGTATCGGTTTTTGAAAACAAAATAATTTCTTGAAAAAGAAAATCCAAAATAACTTTAATAGCAACGGTCGGCAATCAATGCCAAAATAATCTTTGACGCGCACAGCGCTAACAGAAACAAGTAAATATCCAACGATAAACTTAGAATTCAAATGAAACAACGAGTGAAGACAGTAAAAAGTTCATCTTCTTATTTTGAAATAAATTCCCAAGACACCCCAGACCCTTCTCTCAGTCGCTGGCATCCTATTCGCGAACATCCTAAGCAGCATCTAGAAGGAAGGAATTTTGAAAACAAAGAGAGCGTGAGATAAAGGATCCCAGTGAGGTTCTAAGTTAAAAACAGAAAGTAAACAATTTTGAAATCAAAATTCTTTTTAGAAAAGCAAACAAACAGAATAGATCACATAACAGAATAACAGAACAGATAAGTTGAAGACCGTTGGTGCAGCCCGCCTTATTGCTCCTACTCCCAGAATGCCCTTATAACTCCCTCCAGAGGGTGCACAACTCCGGACAGAAACAGAAACCCCCGTGTACTTTGGGGAAACAGAACCTACGACCCTAATAGACCTCAGCGACTTCTGCCTCGCGCCTAAAAGGGATTAGACTAGGCAATAATCAAGCAAACCCGATAGTTCTCTACTACCCAAGCCTACCTAATTACGACCTAATCGACCGGTCACACAGAAACAGAACAGATACAGAACAAACATGATACAGATAATCAAACACCGAGAAGTGTTCCTGCAGAAAAGTTAATCCAGAACAGAGTAGCAATAAACAGAGAAAGTAAATAGTCATACTTAGGACTTAGATATTTTTACGCGGAAGTATACAGTAAAACGGTATATATAGTAATAGGTACAAGTTGTCACATATCCTTCCAGTTTTTCACAAATAAATAGGTTTAGGGGTGAACACTCACCTTAACTTGCGAGCAAAAGATCTCCAACGAGTAATGAGCTTACGGGTTATCGAACAACGGAGAACCTAAAGAGAAAGTACTAATTACACTTTAGAAGTCGAGCGGACGGAAGGAAAAAGAGTTGGTAAAGAAATGGTAAAGACTGGGTTCGAACTCGGGACCTCTAAGTTAGTCAAGCAAGGACCTAACCAACTAGACTAGCAAGTCAAGTCATTACTAAAGTACAAATACAAAAACTAAGTTGAAACATTTTCAGAAATACTCTTTCGGTTTTCAGACTGTGGAAATTACTAAAATACCCTTCAGCGGTAAATTGCAAAAAGATCCTTTTCAAAATCAGAAAGTACAAACCAGTCCAGAAGTTTTCCAAACGTACATAACAGTCCCCACAGAATAAAAAGGTTTACGAAAAAGTACTCTGTCAGTCAACTACGGGCAAAGTTAAATTGCAAAAAGGTCCTTTAGGTTTTCAAAATTCCCAAATCAGTCCACAAGGTTCAGATTAATATTACTAAAGTCCAATTCAGTCCTTTTCGAAGTCAACAGAAAACAACGGTCAACATACGAGGTCAACAACCAACACAAGTCCAACAACAGTAACAACAAACTAACAAATCCTAAGTCCCGGTTCTCAGTTCGAATCAAACTAACAAGGCCAGAAGGTACAGGGGTAAAACGGTCCAGGGTCAAAAAGTCCAAAACAGAATACGAATTGCAAATCGAAAGAAACAGTAATGGAATCGAGATTACCTTCGAAAGGGGATAGAGTCAATCTGCAAATCGAATGAAAACAAAAAGGAAAAGAAATTAAAACGAATTCATATCGAGATTGAATCCATCCGAAACGGACAAGGACAGAACGAACAGAGACCACTTACCGATCGAAATCGGAATCAAACGGACGGAAGGAATCGATGGCGTCGAGCGAATCGGAGATCGGAGCGGCGCGGTCGAATCGGAGACAGATGGAGAACAGATTGACGCGGCACGGATCGGGATCGGGCGGAGCAGCACGGACGAGCGGAGCGCTGCAGCCAACGGAACGACGACGCGAATCGCGGCGATGGCACGAGAAAACGAACGGCGGCGGAGCGGACAGAAACGGGCGCGGCGCGAGCTGCAGAACGGAACAGACGGATCGATCGATCCGAACAACAAGATACGATGCGGCGGCGGCACGGCGATGGTGGCGGCGCGGCGATGGCGGCGCGCAACTGAGCGGTCGGAGTCAGGCGGCGATCTGGTTGGAGGAGAACGGAGCAGCAGCAACAATCTTCCCTCTTCTCTCTCTTTCTCTCTTTCTTTCTTTCTTTTCTTTTGTTTTGAACGGCAGAAGAGGAATGAAGAGATGGAGAATACTGATTAGGGTTAGGGTTTAGGTATAAAGGGCCGGTCAATGGGCCTTGACTGGGCTAAAGAATGGGCTAAAGTCCAGTCTTCCAGCTCGATCCAAACGTAACGAAACGAACTAGTTTACGCGAAATTAATTAAATAATTATCGAATAAATAATTTACTCTGATAATTTATTAACTAAATTAAATAATTAAATAATAAAATAATAAATAAATAAATAATTAAAAAAAACGGGGTGTTACACTCCCTCCCTCTGTTCCATAACAAACTTTTATTATCGTTGCATTTAAATGTAAATGAAATAAAATTTCAAGTGTCTATATAAATTTCGCCAAAAGAGAACTTATTCAACAACTTTTAAACGCGCTATCCCAATATCTAATCTCCATATAAACTCGAACCTAACTTCTAGAGAGAAAATGAACAAACTTTCCCTTTGTATTAGCTTCCTTTGGACTACAATCCCAAGCCAAGTATGTGTTGTCATATTTTTACCTGTGTATGAAAGCTGAAATCGAGCTGGTACTATTTACTTTAGTCGTTATTAACGCATGGTTTGCCGCTTAATTAATCATCGTCTATTAAAGCTAACTACACGATAAAGATTCTAAGTGAGGATATAATTATAGTCTATTCACGTTCAAGTCATATAGTCAGTGGAAATGTAAGTGGTCAAAGTGCCGCTAATTACTGAAATATTTTCCCTACTTGGGTACCGTTTTTTCACCATAGGTCAGAACTAATTTCATAAAAGAGATCAATAAAAGATAAATAAGATAATTAATATTTTGTTGAAGCGGATAAGATAATCAACATTGACTAACTTTCATAAAATATTTTGACAGGGCACATATTAAAGACTGGGTATTTCAACTCTGTTGGGGCTTTCTATTCTCAGGCCGGCTTCGTACCGACCTAAATATATGTCTTTGTCAGATGATTGCCATATGGCATCTAATTCAATCTCATCCGTCCTTTTCGGTTCAAAGCTATTTTACATATAATTTTTGGTACGATGTATAAAAATTATTATATTAATATTGAAAAAATCCACCTAAAATATAAATTGACTATAATGACCTTTTTTTTAACTGATTTTAAAAAATAAAATCTACTAACACTTACTAATCCTACTATTATATAAAACTGGATGGCTATTCTCCACCACATTGATGCTCAATGCCCTCTTTCCTATGTGGCGGCGTAATCTTCCAACGATAGACTTATACAAGGTAAGTTTGTCCACGTCAGCATGCTGGAATAGTAGTGGAATGACATGTTTGTGGTGGAATGATTTCCCTACCTCTGGGACAAATGAATTTTTTTTTAACAAATATGTTAAACCAAATAATAGTGTCAATATAAAGTTACATACCGAGTAAACCGCATATGTTACGCGGTCAACAATGTTAATTAATGAGCATTAATTGACACCAATGAAACGTACGAATTTTATTTGACCCATTTTTAATGCACCGGTTTTATTACATTTATGATTGTAATTATGTTTGTTGACTCAGACATAAATGCAGGGCGGAAAAAAAGAAACGGTCGCATTAAAGTTTTTAAAATGCCCTGCCATTATGTGTATAAAATGAGATCAGATCGAATGCTATTTCTCCACTGTGGCACTGTCTCCGTCTCTAATTTCACTCTCATCATCATGATTTCCGATTCAACTTATAGAGAAGAACATGTTCTACGACCCACAATGATTTTGAACACGTTTTGTACTGAACGCCAAGGCATATGATGGATGATTCATCTTTGTTGTATACAGTTTGATATCAACTATGGATGTTTAGTGGATGTTTATGAAAATCGTGGGCCTTTTTCAAGATTCATAAGGTTCCAATCCCCGACGAACGCTTAAACATATGTTGCCAAGACTGTATGTACGATTTTCATGACTAGAATAATGCTTCAAAGCGAAGTTTTTTTTTATGCATTTCGTTAAGATTGATTCTTTTTTTATATTTGTCTTACATCTAAGTTGTTTTGTATTATATATATAGTTTGAAAAAATTTATATGAACATCAATATTCTGTTTTGTTGGTTTTTATAAATTTTATGCTATTTTGGTTATAAATCTCGAATTTTATGACTTAAGCAATGTGAGCATATGTCCAGTTGTTCAATATGAGCATAAGAAAAAAAAATTAAATTCTAATGATGGATCAACACCCTTTGATATTTTGGTGATTTTTAGTATATTTGTAGTTAAGATTTATAATTTAACTTAATAGCTACATTAAGTTATAGCTGTTATTTTTAAATTGATCGATCAACATGTTTCAAAAAAACTAGCTACATACTATTATACTAACTAGGATGGCTAAGTGTGGCCATGCCACTATAGAAAAAATTGATTTATACTTTTTAACTTAATGGGTATATTAAGTTATAGCTGTTATTTTTAGATTGATCGATCAACACCCTATGTTTCACAAAAATACCTACATACTATTATACTAATCAGGGTGGCTGATTTCGGTCATGCCACTAAAAAAAATAAAAAACAAAAAGTAAGTGATTCTAATGGAATTTGAACCTAGGTTGTGTAAGTAATGGAATGCATTCTCTACCACGAGGACAATTAAATTGTTGTTAACAAATT
This sequence comes from Plantago ovata, assembly GCA_028274465.1. Taxonomy (NCBI): domain Eukaryota; kingdom Viridiplantae; phylum Streptophyta; class Magnoliopsida; order Lamiales; family Plantaginaceae; genus Plantago; species Plantago ovata. The sequence goes on from CM051457.1 coordinate 48,447,245, forward strand.
TATTACACCAACTATAGTAGGATTCATCATCTGGTCATATAATTAAATCAACATTGGGTGCATGTCACCAGATTATTGCTAAATAATTATTTACTATTGAAATTAGTAACAATAATTATTTTTCCTATTTAACTACGTATCTATGTCAACTCCGATTATTGCATGCTCATAATTATTGTCAACCGAGTATTACTTTTATTTAATGTTTATTGTTTCCTATTTTAATGACTAAATCCTTGGCCGCAAAATGATCATTAGTAGTACTTCCTTTTATTTTTTCAGTTACTTCCTAAGTGGTAAAATTATCAATTTTAAAGAATAATATTAAAGAAATGATTTGTATGAGTATTTAATTGTGAAAGGGTGATAAAGTATGATAGAGAGTGAAAACGTTGTTATAAAGAAGAAGAGATAAAATATAAAAAATTGGTAAGTGGGTTGAAAATTAAAAACTTTCCATATTTGGGTTAGGAAGTTTGTAAGATAACGGCCAAAATAGAAACCCAGAAAGTTATTAATGAAATAGAGGAAGTACTTATTATTAATGAATTAACTAACCAATGGAATTAGTTAGCAATGATTAGGGGCATGCACTAATGGTTTCCTATTTTAATTATTTCTAACGTCCATATAAATATACGTACTAGAAATATACTACACTCACCCCTTTGATCACCTAAACAAAACATTCAATTACGTACCGCAATGGACAACTCAATTTCCACAGTTCAATCCATTGGTGGTATCAAACGCAAGCGTCAAACCGAGTGGTTTGATATTGGCATCAAATTGCAATTAAAGATAATGTTCTTGGTTGCAATAAACAGTGTTGATGATAGCAAAACAGTAATACAATGGTAGAATCCACTTATTAACTACATTCTAAATGTTCATTCTCTCGCATTCATATAATATGTGTGCTAATGTGTGTTATCTACTTTACTAATTACAGTAGCAAGGCATTCTAGCCTATTTTCAAATGGGCGGAGTATTACAAATCGGTGAACATTGATGATGTACCTAACACAAAATGGAAAACACCTACGTGTTCTGAGCAAGAATTTTTGTTTAGTTGTTGAAAGGCTAATAATCCGGAAATTTTTTACCGACAGTTAATGGTCGACGTATTCCAACATAGAAGGTTTTTTTAAACTTGAAGAGCTATTGACCAAACTCATTACATTTCGTCACCCAGATGCAACTTACTGTACCATCATTTATAAACTCTCGAGTCCTGATGATACACTACGTGATGAAGGAGTGACAACTTTGGCTAGACTTCGAAGTACTCAACGTGGTCGTGCGAAATTAGAGGCTTGGAAAATTAATCTTATAAATAAACTGACCGATTATAACAATGAACTTTTGTGGCTTAAGTTCGATAGTGTGAACCCGTACTGCATGGAGCACCAATCACCGTATGGCAACCACATTCCTTCACTTTGTGATAATTGCATGGCTGATTTTGAGGTGTTTCAGTATGTCAAGAATTGGTATTTCGACCATCATTATTAGGCCTGATCAATATGCGAGAAGTAAAAGAAAGCAACACTAAGTTTTGGTTTGAGGTTTCAGCTTTCAGTATGTCCCTGTATTATTTTACAGTGTTTTTATTAGAATTGTTGAGAAACTTGAAAGAAGAAAAATAAATAAATATATATAAATTAATTTGCATGGCTAAAAAAATAAACTTTCTCCATTCGCGTATATACGTCGTGCACACTTTCCATATTAGTTTACTACAATTAGTTTATATTTTCATCTTATATGACAGTACAAGATTCGATGCGAATGTGTACCCAATATATAAAAGGCGTGACACAGGTGCTACTATTATTAAGAATGGAGTTGAGATTTATAATAGGTAAATTACTTATTTAAGAAATGCATTATGTTATATTTGATTATCACTTTTTTTTTCTAATTTCAAACGCAAATAATTATTGTACTTTTTCTTTGATATTTTTACTTGGTTATAAACGTAGGTTTATAGTCCTTATAATGCCTATCTGCTGATGAAATGTCAAGCACACATCAATGTGGAGTGGTGCAATTCGACTAATTCCATAAAGTATCTTTTCAAATATATCAACAAGGGTGTCGATCGATCCACTGCCTCTTTCTGGATTGATAATGAAGTAAAGGATTACCTGGATTGTCGGTACATCTCTAAATGCGAAGCTAATTGGCGTATTTTGGGATATGATATTCATTATCGGGATCTTCCGGTTGAGAGGTTACCATTCCACTTGGAAGGAGAACACTCTATGGTTTTCAAGGACGGTGGCTACATTGAGGACTTGGTGGACAAGTCAACAGTTGCACAGTCGAAGTTCATTAAGTGGATGGACTTTAATAAGAAGCACCTGGAAGCTCGCAAGTATCTCTATGCAGAGTTCCCTCGCCACTATGTATGGCAAGGTGATAGACGTGAGTGGAAAGAGAGGGCTAGATCGAGCAACAAGATTGGAAGAATATATCATGTTCCACCAAGTTCGGGCCCTCTATATCATTTGAGGATAATGTTGAATCATGTCAGGGGTGCAACATGCTACGAGAATCTTAGGACAATTAATGGTGTGGTTTATGAAACTTACCGTGATACATGCTATTCGATGGGACTTTTGCATGATGACAAGAAGTACATTCATGGCATAAAAGAGGCTAAGTTGTGGGGTTCCGGTAAATATCTTCGACAGATGTACATGTTTTGTACGCTTCTCATTTCCAACACTATGTCCAGGCCGGACCACGTATGGAAGAGCACGTGGCAGGAACTATCAGATGATATATTATATTTTGTTTGGCATAAGATGGATAATCCAGGTATTATGAAATTTAGTTTTAGTGTATTTTTATGTTTTTCCAATTAACTTGGCTTATTTTTTTCTTAATGTGTTAATTAATATTTTAAATGAGTAGATTTGGAGTTGACTGATGATCAATTACAAAACTTTGCTCTTGCTGAGATGGAAGAGTTGCTCAAGCGCAATGGTTGTAGTGTTCTTGCGTTTACATGTATTTTAAAGCTCACTAAGAACTTGCGTTTACATGTATTTTAAAGTCTTCCTATTTTGTTTTATACGTTCTTCTAGATGTTCCAGTGTTGTTGTTGTTTTGTTTATACCGAAATCATGGATTAAATCATGATGTATGTGATTATCTCATTTTTTTATTGTGATGTAGTCTGGTGGATCTCCAGCGGAGGTTGAAGAAATAAGGAAATTTGTTGAGTGGTTGTTGGATGTAGGAGATGAAAATGTTGGAGGAGATAATGATGGTGAGGTTGAATTTGATTTTGCCAGAGGATATACTTATTCGTAATGCATCGGATCCCGTTGCTGCAATAGTGAAAAACACATATCCATCCCTCATTGACCATGTGGGTGATGATACTTATTTCCAAGGCAGGGCAATTCTTGCTCCGACTAATGCGATCGTTGAGTATATCGATCAACGACTACGTTATGTCATTGTTACCAGGTAAATATGACTAATTTTGTGTGTTCGTATACAATGTGCAATTTTTGTTGTTGTCTAACTACTTAAGTTTTCTTTATTATATATTTTACCAGGTGATTTTGTTGAGTATATGAGTTCCAATAGCATTTCCCCTGATGAGCCAGATCATGTTGGCGAGAGGATTTATACTCAGTAGAGTTCTTGAATACCATTAGAGCTTCAGGTATGCCAAATCACATGATTAGACTGAAAGTTGGCTACCCTATTATGCTTCTTTGTAATATTGACCAAGCGGCTTAATTGTGCAATGGAACGAGGTTGATTGTGATTAAGCTTGGTAAGCAAATCATAGAGGCCAGGATGATACATGGAAAGAACGCTGGAAATAGGGTATTCATTCCACGTATGATTCTGTCACCTGTAGATTCTACAAAATTCCCTATTAGATTCCAGCAAAGACAGTTTCCTATCTCAGTATGTTATGCGATGACTATTGATGAATGTGTATTTTACACTTTCATTTGAGTCTTTTTCACCTATTCTAGCTATCCTCTATGTTAATTTAGCTATATTTTAGTGCATTTTATTAGAATAGTGTCACGTTTCCCTTTAGTTTGCATTTTACAGGTTTTGGTTGAAAAACGAGGTTTTCCGGGCAATTATATTGAAGTGGACAAGGAATTGGTGTTCCAGAAGCCTAATTGGAGTATCTGAAAGATTCCGGATAGGATTTGAAGTCTAGGGGTCGAATCTGGAGGCTAGAAGGTCACTAGAAGGCAGAAACCGAGTCCGAAAAGGGGAAGAAATCCAAACACGCGTCGAAAACGCATTTTGGGCTGAAAAACACTCCCGGGCGACTCGCCCGGGACGTGGGGCGAATCGCCCCACACCAGGCGAATCGCCCGGTGTGTGGGGCCCTTCGCCCCACACAATTTGAACACCTATATATATGAGCTCAGTTTTCTCCATTTTTCATACTTTTCCAGACCTTTTCTCTCACCTTTCTCAGTAGTTTTAGGTAGGAATTTCCCAGAGCCTGTTCTGGGGGTTCTTAGCTTAGGAGATACTTTTTTCTTAGCAGTTTGGAGCTTGTAAGATCACGATTCTTCGGAGATTGACAACCTTCGGTAACATTGTATCTTACAGTTTTTCTATTTATATTTATATATCTTTCATCATGTTTTCATTCATTCGTGGTATGATTTCTGTTGATTGCGTGACAACTATGAGTAGCTAAACTTCTCGTTGGTGATAGTATGTGATTTCTTAGCGAAGGGTTAATAATTATGCTAATGGCTATATCGCGCATTATACCTAGAGTTATTGCTTTATTTCTTTGATCTATCTAAATCTCTGTCTTCGTAATGTTGAATAATTACTGAACACAATTGGACAATTCATTGATCTTTTGATCTATCTAAATCTATATCTTCGTAGTGTTGAATAATTACAACTGGACAACTCATTGATCAAAGATCTCTATGCAAAACCGGGGAATTTATGCATGATTATTAACCTGCTATGCTTTGAATGACCATACTATCACCAATCTCCATTATCTGTTAAGAAAAACCTTTGCTAAGTCGTCTGCTGTTTTACATTCTTAAGTTAGATTAGATAAAGCTAGTTATAGTCCTTAGAGATCGACACTCGAGGTTATTCTGCTCCTACACTACGGTTTTCGTTGTAGTTGTGAATTGCCTTTGGCTAACTACAAATTTATTTGATTAATTGAGTTTGACAAACCGTTTCATCAAATTGGCACCGTTGCCAGGGACTATACTCCTTTTTTCTGTTTAATTTGTTTATATTTTCAGCATTCAATTCCTAGTTCACGTAGTTTTTAGTTTTCCTATTTAATCTCTCTCTGATACTCCTTTCCTAGTTTGATACAGATAGTGTATGCCACATACACGATCTAGAGGAACACCGCTTGCTGATTCAATTGCTGAGATCGACAGAGTCTACCACCAAAGAAGGCGACTACTTCAAAGGCGTGCACTAGAGGAAATAGAGGATACCGATTTCTCTGAATCTCTACACAGTCTTTTCAAGGAAATCGACGGAATGGCAGAAGCTAGACCACTGAAAGCATGGGTTCAACCCTCCAAGGATCGTATGAGGGGAACGGCGATTGTTCTTTCGTCTGCAACTCGTGATCTGGAAATCAAGAACCACGCATTTCAACAACTTCCGAGGTTCTATGGCTTAGCAAGGGAAGATGTGATGGGGTACTTGCACGGTATCGATGATTTCGTCAACCAACTCCCACGACCCGGAGCTGAAATAACAACGGATGAGTTGAGGATGAAGGTTTTTGCTATGGGGCTTGGCGACAGAGCCAAGTCGTGGTTGAGTTCTCTACCGGCGGGCTCGCTGGACACTTGGGAGAAGGTTTTTTCAGCTTTCATGGAAAAATACTTCCCTCACACCTTGACTACCGCGCTTAAGGCGCAAATCACTGTATTCAAACAGGATTATGATGAGACCATCTACACCGCGTTTGAGAGGTTCCAGGACCTCGTGAACAAGTGCCCTCACCATGGTTTTGAGCTTTCTGATCTAGTCCAACACTTCTATAATGGACTAACCTTCGAGAACCAACAAGTGGTGGACATCCAATGTCGTGGCAATATTTGGGAGGAAACCGCAGAAGCCGTCTGGGCAGTTTTCGAAAGGCTTGCTAAGGGTTCGCATTTCAAGGACCCAAGGGCAATAGTTAGGAGACGTGGACCTGAAGCTCCACCTACTCAAGAAGCCCCTATGTATAGGGGGAATGGGGATCAATTCGAGTGCTTTACCAACAAATTGAAGCAATTCCTCAAGAGTGATGATGTCGTTTTTCACCAATTAAATTTGTTTAAAAAGCCAAAGAACACCTTTCACTACACAAACAGAGTGCAATGGCAAGTTGTCCCCGAGTGTCGTTCTTTCGGGACCTAACGTGGCTTTGATCAAGGTTTTTGCTAGCTAATTTCAGTCAACTAGATGATGATTTTTGAGAAAGATGTTTGAACAAAGGAAGTGAGAAATCAAGAGTTTTTGTAAACAAGTTTGGAAAACGGTCGGTGGTAGAAATCGAATACACATGCATGGATTACGAATATGCTCACAAGTTCAGTGCATAAAACCTTCAACTAAGTCTGCTAAGCAACTTGTCTAGGTAACTTTCAGGACACACATCATGAAAGGCCACTATCAATAATTTAGAGGTGTTTGTCACCAACACCATTTATCTAGCATGCTGCAAATCACTAACATACAATCCTATAGCTTTCATTGACCAACGAGTTTGTCACATACTCTATTCGAATACATTTTATAGGCAACTACGAATCATATGAAGTAATGTGCAGCAAGATTGACTCACAACCTCATGTAAGCATAAGCATAATCCATAACATGCATAATTCTACATTCTACCACCAACACAAAGGATTTAGCTACTCATATTCATCAACATAGACATCAATTCATATGAATAATAATCAGAATACATCATATCAAATTACAAGACAAGAGAGTGATACGAGTTACCACCAAAGTTGTCACTAATCGGTGGAAATCAAAGAAAACCTCTTCGTAGATGATTACAAAGGATGAATTCCAATCAAAATCTTGAATCCCAAGCTAAATTACAATGAATCTATGAGTTTCTCTGAGTTTTCGGGGCTTAGGAAATCTGCCAAAACGAAGCCAATGTTCCCCAGTATGGAAAAAGTAACTGAAAATCAGATTTAAGAAGGAAAATCCGAAAACGTAACCGCTGCCAAGCGGACCGCTTGGAGAGGCCAAGCGGAGCGCTTGGCAAGCGAAGCGCTTGGTCCCTCCAAGCGCTTCGCTTGGCTGCTGTGCCAAAACTACTGGAAAATGAAGCGGAGCGCTTCACTATTCCAGGCGCTTAGCTTGGCTCCTGGGCAGATTTGTGTCTTCCAACTCAATCTTTTTGCCCTCGTACGGCCCTCGGGTGCCTTGGACTCATCCTTCTCAATGCTTATTGATTCTCAAACACTCACGAACAAGCCGTGGAGGTCAAGGAACTTCAACGGGGCCATTTTCTATCAAAAAAACTCGTTTTTAGCTCCAAAAACGCCATTTCGTTCCTAAGTGCCTGGAAATGCAGAAAACAATAAACGTGAACACTATTCTACAAAACTAACCAAAAAACAAGGCTAAAAGATAGCAAAAGAAGGTAAAAAAGACAAGATGAACGCGTTAAAAATACGTTCATCAAACTCCCCAACCAAACCTTTGCTTGTCCTCAAGCAACAAACTATCCTAAATGCAACACAAAAGGAGTCTCATGCCAAGTAAAGTGAACTAATCTATTGAATCTACCAAATGCTTATGAACAAAACCAAATGAGCATGACGTGCAAGTAGGTTGAAGAATGCCTCGATTGCGAATATACACATTCTCATGTGCACTTGGTTAAGCAAAGGAGTCTCTCGTAACATCTTCTACCTGGACCTGGTCAGTGACGACACAATGATTCACATTATCATACTACAATTGACCCGTGCCTATGAGACCGAGGGCTTACTACTGTTCACCAAGCGAGACTTTTCCTCAAAAGAGGGCGAACCAATACTGGCTCTCATCAAACGAAGGAGGGTTCCCTAGAAAAAGAAGACACTCCCCTATTCTACCCAGACTCTCAAATAACGAACCTCTTTCAACCACTTCTTGAATAGCAAGACGAGGGTGGTCAAGAACAGGCCTTGGACAAAGGCGACACGAAACGAAAGATAGAATTTACAACTCGATAACTTCACAATAACAAATATTTACATGACACTTGACACTTTACTAGACTGCTTTTGGCTTGCGGCGACCCTTCTTTTGCTTTTGGGTCTTATTCTTTATTTTCTTTCTTCTTTTTTTTATTTTCTCTTTTTCTTTTCTCTTTTTTTTTCTTTTTTTTTATTTTCTTTTTCTCTTTTTTTTTTCTCTTTTTTTTTTTTATATATAGCTAGGCAAGCAGCAGTAATACGTGTCAAAAACCTCCCCAAACCTATTCGAGAGAATAGGTTTGAGTACAAAGACGAAAAAGAAAAAGGGAAAAACTTTTTACAAAGACACCTCCCCAAACCTATTCGAGAGAATAGGTTGGGACACAAAACAAAAGAAAAATAAAGCTAAGAAAAATCTACAACGACCCAAGACGAAAGACAAGTATAACAACGTAACCCCCTCCCCAAACCTATTCGATAGAATAGGTTTAATACAAGGAATCACACACCTGACACTACCTCCTTCCTAGGCATTTGGCAATCTCTAATCGAGGTGAAAAACTTGTCGCCTCTTACGTACATAATTACACGGGTTACAACCATAGATTCTAACATGCATCATTTTATATGGTCATCGTGAACCGCAGTAGAAGAAACACCACTCGAGGTGATGTCGAGACTACTAAGCTTAACTAGTGAACAAGTGAATGTGACAAACCAAGCGAGACAAGCCTCAAACTACTTGCAAAGTGATGCAACATATGATAATGGTCATAAGCACTTAGTCTACACAATAGAAAAGTTCGAAAAAACTTGGAAATAGACTCCACACAACAACGTGCAACAACTAATCTATGGATGATATGCATGCAAAAATTTGAAAAAACACGACAAATCACATGAACTTGAGTAAAATCAGGCATGTACGAACCACACAAGCATATAGTACTGAAAATCCAATACCCCCTCCCCAAACCTAAACTTTTGCTCGTCCTCGAGCAAAGAAAAGTTGAATGAAAAGGAAAAATTGGATTGAAAGTACACTTCCCTGAGATAAAGGTTCGTGTCCAATCTCCTATATATGAGTAGTACCTGAAAGGACTCAAGAAACAAGTGAAAACGGGTGCGCAAAGGTGAGAAGAATGGAAAAAAACGAGGAAAATCTGGGTACAGGGTCCAGGCGGACATCCCGCCAAGCGGTCCGCTTCTCAAGCGGAGCGCTTGGGAGGCTCCAGACGCACCGCTTGAAATTCCAGTAAACTTTTTGATTTACTGAAGATTCAAGCGGACCGCTTGGCCCTTCCAAGCGCTTCGCTTGGCTCTGTTTCCAGATTTGCGATGTTTTTTCCTATCTTAATCGCCTAAGGCACCAAGACAAACACTAGACTAAACGAATCACGACAAAAGGCTCACAGGCCACAACTACAAACACAAAGAAAGCTAACTAAATGCAAAACACTTACCACCTCGGTTTGCCTCCCGAGAAGCGCCTTTGTTTACACGTCGTTGGCTCGACTCTTCAAGGCTCAATTGGGGTTGAATTCATATTGGGTACTAGACTTCCCCATCAATGCCCTCTTTAATCGGTGAAATCCTGCACATTTGAACGAAGGAATAGAGGACCAAAGTATCCTATAATTTTGTTAGTGCAAGTCTTCTCAACACATGGATTAACAATGGCTCGCAACATGTGTCGCTTGCCATCTACCTCAAAACTACATGTACGACGGTACATGTCAATCACCATGTGCACCTTATTGATGAAGTCTCTTCCCAACATGACCACATCCTTAAGATTGGCTTCCGAAGTTGGCATAACTATGAAGCTCGTCTTCACCTCAACACCGGCAACTCTAATAACCAAGTCTTCGAGAACTCCCAAAGGTCTCCTCATAGACCCATCAGCAAGTTGAACCATAGCTTTCATAGGCTTCAAACCAGTCAACCGGGATTCTTCATACACATTCATCGGCAAGACATTGACTCCAGCTCCTGTGTCCAATGTAGCCAATATACCATCCTTCGTGCCAAGACCGATTTCCACATCGAAGCTCTCAAGTGCGGGTACTTCCACCATCTCATCCTCAGACGATGAGCTTTCTTCTTCAATATGTGAAGCTTCTTCCTCAACCATAGAGGGCTTAGGCTCCTCGTTAGCAACGCAAGGCTCATAGATTTTCTTGCTACTTGGAACCTCTACTCGTGCTCCTTCTCTTGTGACCATGATCTCAATTGGAATATTAGTCACCACCGTGATGGACATAGCTCTCTCGGTATTACCCAAAAGCTTCTCTTGCTCAGGACTAGCTCCTCTATCAATGAGCTCTTGCAACTTCATGCTAAGAGAAGAAGTACTAGCCTCCAAGTTCTCAAACCGCTTCTCGTTCATAGCCTGATTCTTGTAATAAGATTCCATAAACTTGTCGGTCTTTTCTACCAAGCTTTGCACCATGGCGACCAAAGATGATGGAGCATATCCGGGTACCCCATAGTTTACCTCAGCATGTTGACGTTGACTGGCGAATCCTTGATCATAGTCATCACCACGGCCCACTTTCTCTTCAAACGCCGCTATGGGTTCTTCTCTAGGTTCTTTTGAATGAATCTTGGCTCTTATATTCCGGTTCTGAGAATTCCGGTACATTATATCCAACTTAGCTTGAGCTTGACTCGGAAACAACTCTCCCATGCTTCCTCAAATGCTATCCACTTGTGCTTGAACACCAGGATGCAAACCATTATAGAAGAATTGGATGAGCTGACCTCCATCGAAGCCGTGATGTGGGCACCGATATTGCAACCCCTTAAACCGATCATAAACCTCATGGAAAGCTTCATCATACTTCTGCTCAAAAGTGCTGATTTGTCTCTTCATGACCATAGTCTTGGAAGCGGGATAATACCGATCCATAAATTTTTCAAACACTTGAGCCCATGTGGTCAAAGATCCAGCTTCTAAGGATCTCAACCAAGCCTTCGCTCTATCCCCAACTCCCATAGCGAAAACCTTCATCCGCAAATCATCATCAGTAATTCCATCATCCGGTCTAGGCAAGTAGAGCACGAAATTCTCTAAGTCATTCAAATACCCAATGACGTCCTCATTGTCCATGCCATAGAACTTGGGTAATTGCTAGAACACGTGTCCTTTAAGCTCCAGATTCCTCGTTGCTTCATTGAGAACAATAGCTGGACCACTAGGCCCAACCGTAACTTTTTAGAGTAACTTCAGTGGTTGCTCAACCATCTCGCCTGAAATCTAGTGCAATCAACACAACACTCATACAAGGATTAGTTCCCGTTAGTGAAACAAAAACCAGAACACATAGAATTAAGCACAAAGAAATAGGGGGAAAGAAATGGGGTGAGAAAGTGATGTTGGCTGAAAAACCAAAACAAAAACACCAACCAAAGGAGTTAAGTCCCCGGCAACGGCGCCAAATTGATGATGTCGTTTTTCACCAATTAAATTTGTTTAAAAAGCCAAAGAACACCTTTCACTACACAAACAGAGTGCAATGGCAAGTTGTCCCCGAGTGTCGTTCTCTCGGGACCTAACGTGGCTTTGATCAAGGTTTTTGCTAGCTAATTTCAGTCAACTAGATGATGATTTTTGGGAAAGATGTTTGAACAAAAGAAGTGAGAAATCAAGAGTTTTTGTAAACAAGTTTGGAAAATGGTCGCTGGTAGAAATTGAATACACATGCATGGATTACGAATATGCTCACAAGTTCAGTGCGTAAAACCTTCAACTAAGTCTGCTAAGCAACTTGTCTAGGTAACTTTCAAGACACACATCATGAAAGGCCACTATCAATAATTTAGAAGTGTTTGTCACCAACACCATTTATCTAGCATGCTGCAAATCACTAACATACAATCCTATAGCTTTCATTGACCAACGAGTTTGTCACATACTCTATTCGAATACATTTTATAGGCAACTACGAATCATATGAAGTAATTTGCAGCAAGATTGACTCACAACCTCATGTAAGCATAAGCATAATCCATAACATGCATAATTCTACATTCTACCACCAACACAAAGGATTTAGCTACTCATTTTCATCAACATAGACATCAATTCATATGAATAATAATCAGAATACATCATATCAAATTACAAGACAAGAGAGTGATACAAGTTACCACCAAAGCTGTCACTAATCGGTGGAAATCAAAGATAACCTCTCCGTAGATGATTACAAAGGATGAATTCCAATCAAAATCTTGAATCCCAAGCTAAATTACAATGAATCTATGAGTTTCTCTGAGTTTTCGGGGCTTAGGAGCTCTGCCAAAACGAAGCCAATGTTCCCCAGTATGGAAAAAGTAACTGAAAATCAGATTTAAGAAGGAAAATCCGAAAACGTAACCGCTGCCAAGCGGACCGCTTGGAGAGGCCAAGCGGAGCGCTTGGCAAGCGAAGCGCTTGGGCCCTCCAAGCGCTTCGCTTGGCTGCTGTGCCAAAACTACTGGAAAATGAAGCGGAGCGCTTCACTATTCCAGGCGCTTAGCTTGGCTCCTGGGCAGATTTGTGTCTTCCAACTCAATATTTTTGCCCTCGTATGGCCCTCGGGTGCCTTGGACTCATCCTTCTCAATGCTTATTGATGCTCAAACACTCACGAACAAGCCGTGGAGGTCAAGGAACTTCAACGGGGCCATTTTCTATCAAAAAAGCTCGTTTTTAGCTCCAAAAACGCCATTTCGTTCCTAAGTGCCTGGAAATGCAGAAAACAATAAACGTGACACTATTCTACAAAACTAACCAAAAAACAAGGCTAAAAGATAGCAAAAGAAGGTAAAAAAGACAAGATGAACGCGTCAAAAATATGTTCATCAAAGAGCGCCACTGGAACAACTGTTTCGAACGAAGTTTGCCGAATATGCAAGAACTATGGGCATGGGGCTCATATGTGTATATCGGAACTTGCGTACGATGATGGCAACTGGGCTCAAGGAGGCGAAGAGGAAGCCTTTTCTACGGAGTTTGGTACTCAAGAAGGTAGCTACGGACAAGACGGTAGGAATCCTAGAGGTGGATTTTGGAGAAGAGGGTTCCGAAACAATCAAGGATATGCACCGGCTAGCCAAACTTATGGCCCTAACCAAGACCGTAGTAGGCTTAACTATGGTAATGATCACTGTGAAAATCCCGCTTCGAAAGAGCACCCGAAGTCGAAGTCGGCTCAACTGATGGAGAACTTGCAAAAGATGGTTGATCACACCCAAAGTTTTCTCAAACGTTATGAAGAAGATTCTGAGAAGACTAGGGAAAGGCTTGATAGATTGGAAGAGAGCACTAGGCTTGCCCACCAAAAGATGCAAGAGTTGATCGACCGAGGAGCAAGTAGGGAGCAAGGCAAGCTGCCTAGCAACACTGAGAAGTCGATGTCCATTACCTTGGTGGGTGATCTACCAGTCAAAATCACCATCAAGAAGGTTGCTAAGTGCGAGTGTTGCAAGAAGGAAGAACCTCCACTAGCCAAGGAAGAAGAGAAGGACCTTGGTTCGGATGAGAGTGAAGAGGAGCAAGAGGATCCCGAGCCACTGCCTCAAAGTTTCGATGTTAAGGTCGGGATTGGTGAGCTTGAAGATGTTCGTGCCACACTAGACACGGGATCCTACTCTAATGTGCTCCCAATGATGTGTTTGAGAGGAGTAGCCTTGGAAAACTATTTGAGCATAAGGCTATTGTGCAACTGGCGGATGGATCCATTGTGAGATCCGAAGGCGTTGTGAAGAATGTATTGGTCAAGATTCGTGAAGCTTCTGTATACACCAATTTTGTAGTTATGTCGGCGTCTACACCTGGGATGGGGGATGTCGTTCTCTTGGGGCGAACGTTCTTGACCAAGTTACGCTCCGTGATAGACATCTACCGAAGGACTTGCACCATTGAGGTGGATGGCAAGCGACATGTGTTGCGAGCCATATCTGATCCACCTGATACTTCTCACACTATTAACTACTGTGGTCTTGCTGTCTATGTTCATTCTTTTTCACAGGTTCGTGGCATGAGGAGAAGATCCATGAAGGGGAAGTCTAGTACCCTCAAGAAGAAGAGCTAGGCGCAAACAGGAGTCGAGTCAAAGACTTTAAACAATGGCGCTATCCGGGAGGCAAACCGGAGTTTTTATCACTTTTTTACCGCTTTATTGCATGATTATCCGTCTGCATTTGCATTTGCACGTTTACTGGTTTCTTAGTTTTTAGGTTGCATTCACTACATTCATCCTAGGATAGTCTTGCATGTTTTATGTGGAGTTTATTTCCAAATTTTTTGAACCTTTTTATTGGGTAAATCAACTAACTATGCCATTAATCGTATGCTTCATATCTATGAATTTGTTTGAGGTTTTTCTCGCTTGGCTTGTCACATTTATGTATTGCACTTAGTTAAGCTTAGTAGTCTCGACATCACTTAGTGGTGTTTTCTCTACTACGGTTCACGAAGGCCTTTATAATAGGATGATGCATGTTAGGGTCTTATGGTTGTTTTCCCGAGTAATTATGTACCTAAGAGGCAACAAGTCTTCACCATGCTTTGAGATTGCTAAATGCCTAGGAAGGAGGTAGTGTGAGACTGTGTGATCCTTTGTTTACAACCTATTCTTCCGAATAGGTTTGGGGAGGGGGTTACACCATCATTAGACTTGTTTTTCGTTTTTCAATTCTGTGTTGTGAGTTTATTTTTCCTTTCTCGTAAACTTTGTACTCCAACCTATTCTTTCGAATAGGTTTGGGGAAGTCGTTTGTGAGTCATTTTGTTTCTTTTTCGTTATGCTACTGCTGGCTAAAAAAAAATCGAAAAAAAAAGAAAAAGAAAAATTCCAGTAAAAAAAAAAAGAAAAAGAAACTGGAAAAGAAAAAAAGAAAGAAAAAAAGAAAAGACCCCAAAAAACCAAAGAAGGGTCCAAAAAAGAAAGCGAAATAGCAGTTTAGCAAAGTATTGTGTCTCATTTTCTAATTCTTGTAATGTTCGTAATCGTGTTGTAATTTTTTGTCTTTTGTTTTTGAGTGTCATCTGTTCTAGACCACCCTCGTCCTGCCATTCAGGAAGTGGTTGATGAACGCGGATTTGTCGGGTCCGGATCAGTCAAATAAATTTGTTATTTAGCCAAAGGCAATTCACAACTACAACGAAAACCGTAGTGTAGAAGTAAAATAACCTCGAGTGTCGATCTCTAAGGACTATAACTAGCTTTATCTAATTTAATTAAAGAATATAAAAACAGCAGACTGTATAGCAAAGGTTTTTTCTAACAGATAATGGAGATTGGTGATAGTATGGTCCTTCAAAGCATAACGGGTTGATAATCATGCGTAAATTCCTCGGTTTTGCATGGAGATCTTTGATCTATGAGTTGTCCTGTTGTAATTATCAAACACTACGAAGATATAGATTCCGAAGACCAAATAATTGTCCAATTGTGTTCCGTAATTATTCAACACTACGAAGATATAGATTCCGATAGGTCAATGAATTGTCCAATTGTGTGCAATAATTAATCAACAATACGAAGATATAGATTTTGCTAGATCAAAGAAATAAAGCAATAACACGGAGTATAATGCGCGATATAGCCATTAGCATAATTATCAACCCTTCGCTAAGAATTCACATACTACCACCAACGATAAGTTTAGCTACTCATAGTTGTCATGCAATCAACTGAAATCATAGAAGAAAACATGTTGAAAGATATATAAAAATAAGTAGAAAAACTGTAAGATACAATGTTACCGAAGGTTATCAGTCTCCGAAGAATCGCGATCTTACAAGCTCCAAACTGCTATGAAAAAGTATCTCCTAAGCTACGAACCCCCAGAACAGGCTCTGGGAAGTTCCTACCTAAAACTACAGTGAAAGGTGAGAGAGAAGGTCTGGAAAAGTATGAAAACCGGAGAAAACTGAGCAACTATATATAGGTGTTCGAATTGTGTGGGGCGATTCGCCCCACACACCGGGCGGTTCGCCTGGTGTGGGGCGATTCGCCCGGGAGCAAATCTCGCAAATTTACGCATTTTCGACGCGTTTTTGGATTTCTTCCCCTTTTCGGACTCGGTTTTTGACTTCTAGTGGCCTTCTAACCTCCAGATTCGACCCCTAGACTCCAAATCCTATCCGGAAACCTTCAGATACTCCAAATAGGCTTCTGGAACACCAATTCCTTGTCAACTTCAATATAATTGCCCGGAAAACCTCGTTTTTCAACCAAAACCTGTAAAATAAAAACTAAAGGGAAACGTGACATTATTCTAATAAAATGCACTAAAATATAGCTAAATTAACATAGAGGATAGCTAAAATAGGTGAAAAAGACTCAAATGAAAGTGTAAAATACACATTCATCAAACTTCCCAAACCGAACCTTTGCTTGTCCTCAAGCAACTAAGCTAGACTCTAATGCAAAAAACAATGCAAGACACAAAATGGAGTCTCATGCCAAATAACTAATCTACTGAATTTATCAAAAAACATATGAACAAAAACCATATAAATCAAAACATGAATATAGGTTGAAGAATACCTCGATTGACTCATACACATCCACATAA
The DNA here is from genome assembly GCA_028274465.1 of Plantago ovata. Lineage (NCBI taxonomy): Eukaryota > Viridiplantae > Streptophyta > Magnoliopsida > Lamiales > Plantaginaceae > Plantago > Plantago ovata. The sequence goes on from CM051457.1 coordinate 48,464,007, forward strand.
GGACTTATGTCAAGACAAGATAATCTCTCGTAACATTCTCTACCTGGACCTAGTCAGTGACGACGTAATGAAGCATGCTAAGATACGAATGGTTGTCCCGTGCCTATGAAACTGAGGACTTACTGATGTTCACCATGTTAAGACTTTTCCTCAAAGAGGTCGAACCAGTACTGGCTCTTATCAAACGAAGGAGGGTTCCCTATAAAAGATAACACTCCCCTATTCTACCCATCTCTCAAGTAAAATCTTAAGCTATTCACCACTTCCTGAATGGCAGGACGAGGGTGGTCTAGAACAGATGACACTCAAAAACAAAAGACAAAAAATAGAAAATTACAACACGATTACGAACATTACAAGAATTGGAAAATGAGACACAACACTTTGCTAAACTGCTATTTGGCTTTCTTTTTTGGACCCTTCTTTACTCTTTTAGGGTCTTTCTTTTTTTTTTTTCTTTTTTCTTGGAATTTTTCTTTCTTTTTTTTCGATTTTCTAGCCAGCAGTAGCACAACGAAAAGAGAAACAAAAATGACAAACGACTTCCCCAAACCTATTTGAAAGAATAGGTTGGACTACAAAATTACGAAAAGGAAAAATAAACTCACAATACGGTAATGAAAAACGAAAAACAAGTCTAATGATAGCGTAACCCCCTCCCCAAACCTATTCGGAAGAATAGGTTATAAACAAAGGATCACACAACCTCACACTACCTCCTTCCTAGGCATTTAGCAATCTCAAAGCATGGTGAAGACTTGTTGCCTCTTAGGTACATAATTAATCGGGAAAACAACCATAAGACCCTAACATGCATCATCCTATTATAAAGGCCTTCGTGAACCGCAGTAGAGAAAACACCACTAAGTGATGTCGAGACTACCAAGCTTAACTAAGTGCAATACATAAATGTGACAAGCCAAGCGAGAAAAACCTCAAACAAATTCATAGAGATGAAGCATATGATTAATGGCATAGTTAGTTAATTTACCCAATAAAAAAGTTCAAAAAATTCGGCAATAAACTCCATATAAAACATGCAAGACTATCCTAGGATGAATGTAGTGAATGCAACGTAAAAAACTAAGAAAGCAGTAAACGTGCAAATGCAAATGCAGACGGATAAAGCATGCAAGGTACTATACTCATCCTACCAATACCAAGCTCCAAACTAACAACACTAGATCACTTAAATTCCATCCCCCCTCATCATTTTAACGCTAGTCCCTAGCAGTAAGAAAATGAGGAAATAAGATGTGACACTAGATGTTACCGCATGGTTTGGCCTCGGTCGGCTGAGTATGCTGCTTGTGAGTTATTGGGACTGCTCTGGGAGCCTTATAGGGTGTCATCAGGTCTCCTGGTAGGTGCGGTAGTTCCAGTTATAGGCCGGATAGGAACAACTCCTCAATCTGTATCATTATAGTCCGTATGGCCTTCATTGTCACTACTGTCACGCACATCTTCACCAGTAGAGTTGCAGTGTCGAAGAGAATCTTCAAGATTGGCCGCCTCTGTTATGGAATCCTCCTTCCTGTAGCCCTACAATAGGCTGTGAACCGTTGAAGGGGAAAGAGCAGTGGTATCAGAGCCTCCCTCTCCAGCGTTTTACACCCCGAGGAGGTTACAGTAAGCTTCTCGGATACTCAGAAGTCTTCTACCATTTTTTCCAATGTCAACCACATTCTCTACGGTTGATCCGACCGATGTCTATATGATGCTCCCTTTAGAGGCAGTCAAGGGGTACCCCCAAGAGGGGTCGGGCACCCATGTCATTATGTTTTGGAACCAAGCTAGCGCTTCGGAACCTTCTAGCAACTGCGAACTCAAGATTGAATCCGTCGTGGCAAGATCGTCCCGGTGCCTTCCAGTTTACTCGAACTTTGCAGTCCTGGTGATGGATTGCTGACGTAATAATTGTTTCTGTCCCTTCGGTGGTGCATGAATAGGCATAGGAGTCCTTACTCCGGGTATACTCTAGCTCCTCCTCTTGGGTAATCCACGACGTTTGTTACAAGAGCCCATGGCTCGAACGCACCTCTAACGAGACCACTCTCCTTGACATGGTTGTAATCGATCCCCCTCCAATACTTCATAGTAATCATACGGGAATGCTCCTTTCCCTTGGCATGGTTCCTACAAGCAACAGTTAGTACCTCGTATGACACAAAACTGACTCATGCATATGCTAGTGTAGGAATGAAACAAACAAGTGATAAAATCAACAATCGAACTCCCCAAATGCTTAATGTCTAGCCTAGCTTCTTCAACATGCAACATACCAATGTAACTTCTACATGCAATACATCACATTTTGCTCTTGCTAGACAACCAATAACCTAGATAACAAGGCTCAATTCATACCATAGAGGTGAAAAATTCTATCTGCATAAATCCTCATACTCAATAATTATGCACTCTACCATCAAATCCATCATCATTACATCAATAAACATAATCATATGCAAGGAATCAAAGAAAAAGATATATTGCATAACAAGATATATCATCTAGTAGCAAAATTCCCAAATCAACAATCCAAGCATAATTAATCATGCAATTGATAGTAAATAATGCTTCTAATCACACAAACAACCTACCCATGCATCATATAAGCATAATTGAAGCTCAAATTAGAAAACCCCCAAATTTGAAAAATTAGGGTTCATAAGAAGATACCTCAGATCTGAAAAACTAATGCACTAGGGTGAAATCTGTTCAGATGAAAAGATAGATCATGTAATAGGCTTCGATTGAAGTTATAGAACACTAAATTTGTTGAAGAAATGAAGAAGTTATGAAGATTTGAAGTTATTTTCGCAAGTTTCGTATTTTGGGGAGGAAGAATGGTGAAAATATGAAGAAATGAGGAGAAGAGGGGGAGACCCGCGTTTTTCATCTTCTGGGACCGTGGGGCGAGTCGCCCCATACGGGGCGATTCTCCCCCCGCTCCCTGATGTGGGGAGACGATCCTTCCGATAGAAACGTGGTTTTTAATCCCCGAAATCATTTTTCTCATAAAACCACTCGAAAAATCTCACTCAAACATAACATAAGCACATACGACACAGAGATGAACAAATTCACATATGAGAAGCAAATTGTTCAAGAGTGAATGCATGCAGGAAAGCGGTAAAGAAAGCGATAAAAACTCCGGGTTGCCTCCCGGATAGCGCCATTGTTTAAAGTCTTTGACTCGAGTCCTGTCTGCGCCTAGCTCTTCTTCTTGAGGGTACTAGACTTCCCCTTCTTTCATCTCCTCCTCATGCCACAAACCTGTGAATAAGAGAGAACATAGGCTGCAAGACCACAGTAGTGAGTAGTGTGAGAAGTATCAGGCGGATCAGGTGGATCAGATATGGCTTGCAACACATGTCGCTTGCCATCCACTTCAATAGTGCAAGTTCTTTGGTAGATGTCCATCACGAAGCGTAGCTTAGTCAAGAACGTTCGCCCCAAGAGAATGACATCCCCCGTCCCAGGTGTAGACGCCGGCATAACTACAAAATTGGTGTATACAGAAGCTTCACCAATCTTGACCAACACATTTTTCACAACGCCTTCGGGTCTCACAAAGGATCCATCCTCCAGTTGCACAATAGCCTTATGCACAGATAGTTTTCCAAGGCTACTTTTCTCGAACACATTCAAAGGGAGGACATTAGAGTAGGATCCCGTGTCTAGTGTGGCACGGACATCTTCAAGTTCCCCAATCCCGACCTTAACATCGAAACTTTGAGGGAGTGGCTCGGGATCCTCTTGCTCCTCTTCACTCTCGTCAGCACCAAGGTCCTTCTCTTCTTCCTTAGCCTGTGGGGGCACTTCCCCCTTGCAACTCTCGCATTTAGCAACCTTCTTGATGGTGATTTCAACATGTAGATCACCCACCAAGGTAATGGACATCGACTTCTCAGTGTTGCTAGGCAGCTTGCCTTGCTCCCTACTTGCTCCTCAGTCGATCAACTCTTGCATCTTTTGATGGGCAAGCATAGTGCTCTCTTCCAATATATCAAGTCTCGCTCTAGTCTTCTCAGAATCTTCTTCATAACGTTTGAGAAAACTTTGGGTGTGATCAACCATCTTCTGCAAGTTCTCCATCAGTTGAGCCGACTTCGACTTTGGTGGCTCTTTCGGAGAGGGGTTTTCGTAGTGATCATTACCATAGTTAAGCCTACTACGGTCTTGGTTAGGGCCATAAGTTTGTCTAGCTGGTGCATACCCTTGATTGTTTCGGAATCCTCTTCTCCAAAATCCACCTCGAGGATTCCTACCATCTTGTCCGTAGCTAGCTTCTTGAGCACCAAACTCCGTAGCAAAGGCTTCCTCTTCGCCTCCTTGAGCCCAATTGCCATCATCATACGCAAGCTCTGATCTACACATATGAGCCCCATGCCCATAGTTCTTGCATATTCGGCAAACTTCGTTCGAAACAGTTGTTCCAGTGGCGCTCTTGAGGACTTGCTTCAATTCGTTGGTAAAGCACTCGAACTGATCCCCAAAGCCCCTATACATAGGGGCTTCTTGAGTCGGTGGAGCTTCAGGTCCACGTCTCCTAACCATTGCCCTTGGGTCCTTGAACTGCGAACCCTTAGCAAGCCTTTTGAAAACTGCCCAGACGGCTTCTGCCGTTTCCTCCCAAATATTGCCTCGGCATTGGAAATCCACCACTTGTTGGTTCTCGAAGGTTAGTCCATTGTAGCAGTGCTGGACTAGGTCAGAAAGCTCAAAACCATGGTGAGGGCACTTGTTCGTGAGATCTTGGAATCTCTCAAACGCGGTGTATATGGTCTCATCGTAGTCCTGCTTGAATCCAGTGATTTGCGCCTTTAGCGCGGTAGTCAAGGTATGAGGGAAGTATTTTTCCATGAAATCTGAAAAAACCTTCTCCCAAGTGTCCAGCGAGCCTGCTGGTAGAGAACTCAACCATGACTTGGCTCTGTCGCCAAGTCGCATAGCAAAAACCTTCATCCTCAACTCATCCGTTGTTATATCAGCTCCGGGTCGTGGGAGTTGGTTGACGAAATCGTCGATATCGTGCAAGTACCCCATCACATCTTCCCTTGCTAAGCCATAGAACCTCGGAAGTTGTTGGAATGCGTGGTTCTTGATTTCCAGATCTCGAGTTGCAGACAAAATAACAATCGCCGGCCCCCTCATACGATCCTTGGAGGGTTGAACCCATGCTTTCAGTGGTCTAGCTTCTGCCATTTCGTCGATTTCCTTGAAAAGACTGTGTAGAGATTCAGAGAAATCGGTATCCTCTATTTCCTCTAGTGCACGCCTTTGAAGTAGTCGCCTTCTTTGGTGGTAGACTCTGTCGATCTCAACAATTGAATCAGCAAGCGGTGTTCCCCTAGATCGTGTATGTGGCATACACTATCTGTAATAGACTAGGAAAGCAGTATCAGATAGAGATTAAAAAGGAAAACTAAAACTACTAGAATTAGGAATTGAATGCTGAAAATATAAACAAATTAAACAGAAAAAAGGAGTATAGTCCCCGGCAATGGCGCCAATTTGATGAACGCGGATTTGTCGGGTCCGGATCAGTCAAATAAATTTGTTATTTAGCCAAAGGCAATTCACAACTACAACGAAAACCGTAGTGTAGAAGTAGAATAACCTCGAGTGTCGATCTCTAAGGACTATAACTAGCTTTATCTAATTTAATTAAAGAATATAAAAACAGCAGACGGTATAACAAAGATTTTTCTAACAGATAATGGAGATTGGTGATAGTATGGTCCTTCAAAGCATAACGGGTTGATAATCATGCATAAATTCCTCGGTTTCGCATGGAGATCTTTGATCTATGAGTTGTCCTGTTGTAATTATCAAACACTACGAAGATATAGATTCCGAAGATCAAATAATTGTCCAATTGTGTTCCGTAATTATTCAACACTACGAAGATATAGATTCCGATAGGTCAATGAATTGTCCAATTGTGTGCAATAATTAATCAACAATACGAAGATATAGATTTTGCTAGATCAAAGAAATAAAGCAATAACGCGGTGTATAATGCGCGATATAGCCATTAGCATAATTATCAACCCTTCGCTAAGATTTCACATACTACCACAAACGATAAGTTTAGCTACTCATAGTTTTCATGCAATCAACAGAAATCATAGAAGAAAACATGTTGAAAGATATATAAAAATAAGTAGAAAAACTGTAAGATACAATGTTACCGAAGGTTGTCAGTCTCCAAAGAATCGCGATCTTACAAGCTCGAAACTGCTATGAAAAAGTGTCTCCTAAGCTACGAACACCCAGAACAGGCTCTGGGAAGTTCCTACCTAAAACTACAGACAAAGGTGAGAGAGAAGGTCTGGAAAAGTATGAAAAACGGAGAAAACTGAGCAACTATATATAGGTGTTCGAATTGTGTGGGGCGATTCACCCCACACACCGGGCGGTTCGCCTGGTGTGGGGCGATTCGCTCCACATCCCGGGCGATTCGCCCGGGAGCAAATCTCGCGAATTTACGCGTTTTCGACGCGTTTTTGGATTTCTTCCCCTTTTCGGACTCGGTTTCTGACTTCTAGTGGCCTTCTAACCTCCAGATTCGACCCCTAGACTCCAAATCCTATCCGGAAACCTTCAGATACTCCAAATAGGCTTCTGGAACACCAATTCCTTGTCAACTTCAATATAATTGCCCGGAAAACCTCGTTTTTCAACCAAAACCTGTAAAATAAAAACTAAAGGGAAACGTGACATTATTCTAATAAAATGCACTAAAATATAGGACAATAGTGATTGACCTATGCATATTTATATCTTCGTAGTGTTGAGTAATTACGGAACACAATAGGACAATAGTGATTGACTTGTCAGTATTTTTATCTTCGTAGTGCTTAATAATTACAACAGGACATTCGATTGATCAAAGATCTCCATGAAAGACCGAGGAATTTACGCATGATTATTAACCCGTTATGCTTTGAAGGATCATACTACCACCAATCTCCATTATCTGTTAGAAAAACCTTTGTTAGAGAACGACACTCGAGGTCATTCTACTGCCACACTACGGTTTTCGTTGTAGTTGTGAATTGCCTTTGGCTAAATAACAAATTTATTTGCTTGAATCGGGACCCGACAAATCTCGGTTCATCATTAATTTAGCTATATTTTAGTGCATTTTATTAGAATAGTTTCACGTTTCCCTTTAGTTTTTATTTTACATGTTTTGGTTGAAAAATGAGGTTTTCCGGGAAATTATATTGAAGTGGACAAGGAATTGGTGTTCCAGAAGCCTAATTGGAGTATCTGAAAGATTCCGGATAGGATTTGATGTCTAGGGGTCGAATCTGGAGGCTAGAAGGTCACTAGAAGGCAGAATCCGAGTCCGAAAAGGGGAAGAAATCCAAAAACGCATCGAAAACGCGTTTTGGGCCGAAAAACACTCCCGGGCGAGTCGCCCGGGACGTGGGGCGAATCGCCCCACACCAGGCGAATCGCCCGGTGTGTGGGGCCCTTCGCCCCACACAATTCGAACACCTATATGTATGAGCTCAGTTTTCTCCATTTTTCATACTTTTCCAGACCTTTTCTCTCACCTTTCTCAGTAGTTTTAGGTAGGAATTTCCCAGAGCCTGTTCTGGGTGTTCTTAGCTTAGGAGATACTTTTTCTTAGCAGTTTGGAGCTTGTAAGATCACGATTCTTCGGAGATTGACAACCTTCGGTAACATTGTACCTTACAGTTTTTCTATTTATATTTATATATCTTTCATCATGTTTTCATTCATTCGTGGTATGATTTCTGTTGATTGCATGACAACTATGAGTAGCTAAACTTCTCGTTGGTGATAGTATGTGATTTCTTAGAGAAGGGTTAATAATTATGCTAATGGCTATATCGCGCATTATACCTAGAGTTATTGCTTTATTTCTTTGATCTATCTAAATCTCTATCTTCGTATTGTTGAATAATTACTGAACACAATTGGACAATTCATTGATCTTTTGATCTATCTAAATCTATATCTTCGTAGTGTTGAATAATTACAACTGGACAACTCATTGATCAAAGATCTCGATGCAAAACCGGGGAATTTATGCATGATTATTAACCTGCTATGCTTTGAATGACCATACTATCACCAATCTCCATTATCTGTTAAGAAAAACCTTTGCTAAGTCGTCTGCTGTTTTATATTCTTAAGTTAGATTAGATAAAGCTAGTTATAGTCCTTAGAGATCGACACTCGAGGTTATTCTGCTGCTACACTACGGTTTTCGTTGTAGTTGTGAATTGCCTTTGGCTAAATACAAATTTATTTGATTAATTGAGTTTGACAAACCGTTTCATCAACTATTAATAAGAGTCAAGGACAGTCTCTTTCTAATGTTGGCGATCTTCCGAAGCCCATCTTTAGTCACGACCAGTTGTACCTTGCTTTCTCGAGAGTTACAACAAAGAAAGGTCTAAAAGTGTTAATAGTTGATGAAGATGAACAAGTGACTGGGACTACCACCAACGTCGTATATAAGGAGGTTTTTTTTGCAATTTATGAGGTATTTTTTAACTCTATTTTCACTTATATAATTATATAGTTTTCGTAAGATAATAGACTTCTTGTAAGAAAAAAAGAGTTAGAAGAGAGAGGAGAATGTCATTGTATTTCTAGTGTGTATCAAGGTACAAGTTGAAGCCCTATTTATAGGGTCTCTCCATAACTAAGTGAGTTTGTAACTCTCACTTTACATATCGATAACAATAACTAAAGTACATAAATGAAGTATAAGAAGAGTCATGAACTCATGGCATTCATCATATTTATAACACTCCCCTTGAATGACATTAGTTTATTTGTCGGATACGCTTTGAAGTTACTGCCTCATTAAAAACCTTGCTAAGAAAAACCCAGTTGGATAAAAACTTAGTCAAGGGAAAAAGAGTGCAGTGCGTATCCGTCTCCCCTGATTCAAACATCACTTTAGTCGCCGCATTCCAATCTTTCGGACCAATCTTTGAAATGAAGATGTTGGAAGTGACTTGATAAAGAAATCTGCAATCTCATGAATTTAGCGAATATGTTGTGCTCGGATGAACCCTTCTTGTAGACCATGATTGAAGAAGAACATCGGTCATATATGCTTTGACTTCATGTGGGAAGCCTCTCGAACACTTGAAGATTTAGATCTCTTCAACTTATGTCACCTTGACAATTTAAGGAATGATCTTATCATAAAATGAGTTCAATACTCATTTGATCTCCATCATATTTTGTAAAATAATTAATAAGGTCTATACCCTTAGTTTTAGCCAATGTATCATCATCATGGAGATGGGGAGATAGTTATATGTGCGCTTATAATGCTACTTCGTTAAAAACCTTGATAGGAAAAACCCAATGGGATAAAAGCCTAGACGAAGGGAAAAAGAATGTAGCAACTTGTATGATGCGCAGAAACTGTCACTCTTGCTTATTATCTCCCCTTATTTGCAAGATAAATTCTTTTGCATTCTTCAAGAACCTCAGAAATCATATCTCATAAGTCTCTTGTTTCACTTATAGTGAACACATATATTATACTTATCATATGTGAAGCCATGCATGAATAGATAAGTATTGATGTTCAACAATATATCAAATTCTAGTTCTTCAGGAACTTTTCTGATTCATTGATTCATGTTTGCCAACATGATATATATCTCTAGTCCATCAGGGACTGATTACTGATAGAGAGTATTCTTCTCATCTCTTAAACTTTCTCAAATCTTAGAAATTTCATTGTCAATTTCATGACAATTCATGTGCACCACATATAACCTCCAAGGTTATATTCAAGTGGTAATCTTTGAGCAAATCATATGATATTATGTATGTATGCAATATGATACCTAAAACAACTAAATAAACAAGATTATGTAAATGACATAACAATAAAGATAGTGTGCATGATGAAATGCTTAGTATCTAGCTGCACATGAAATTTGACTCGATAATGCAACGATACCGTATGAAATTCTAAATTTCATCAATGAAATGAACATGAGGTCCATGAGCTCATTTTCTATAGTCACTTTGTCGACATTAGATGGATTTTCATGTAAGATCCCCTTTACATGTTTAATTATCCATATCCATTGAATTTTGCATATGCTTTTTAATTTCTCGGTTCCATATATACCGATATATTCAATAATTAAATCTCCTCTTTATTTGATTCAGTACTGATCATGGATATCTGAATATATATTATGCAGGTACCAATTTCATGGCTATAGGTCATCTATTATTATTTCAGATATCTCAATATATGGCATCACTTGTATATGCCTATTTTACTCTAGAGAGTACCAACTGCATTTCTTGCCATTATTTTTGCAATGATGGAACCACATGATTTAAATGTTGCACTTCTGGTGCATGAATCACAATCGGCAAGATATTCAATTCTCAACACATGTGATATATATAACTGATATGTAGCTTTGTATGCCACAAATAGGGTCATAGTTGTCCAAATTCAAATTATATAATTTCATGTTTGAAATATTGAAATAGTAACATGAAGCTGAAAATTGCATTTCATATTTTAGTTCAAACTTGAACTCTCAGATATATGGGGATCAATTCACTCTATAAATTTGTTTTTATCAGCTTATCATGTACTTCCTCCCCTAAGCTGGGAAAAACTAAGTCAGAGAATTAGCATTATTGGGGGCACATAATATAAATGATCATGCCCAGATTAGATACTTATATACTCATACTTTTGTTTAAAGAGGCTTCATGTATGAGTTCTTTTCAAGAGAAAAATATACAACCATGGGAGTGTATAATTCCAGCAGTTGGTTTTCTGTGTCCTGAAATTTAAATTTGCCCCAATAGGAGATCACTAATTTGAGTAAATAGTGGACTTCTAGCCACATCCATAAAATTTTGGAGTGATGATCACTTTCAAAGTCTCCATTAGTATGGTTAATCTCATTGTCGTGTCTTGCCATAACTATAATCTATCGACATGAGAAAGCTTTCAACACATAACTATTTTTCATATAAGGAAAACTTCAGGTTCCTTATAAAAAGGTAATTTCGTACACGGATGGCCATATGCGTGTCACATCATATGAACTTTGTTATTTGTTCACATACCAACTTCTTGTTGGTTAAATATTGCTAATAATTGAATCAGGCCAGAATGATGTGAACAATGAATCATTGCCAACTCTACATTGACAAGACTAGTAATCTTGAACTTCATGATGAAGTGAGTCTAATGTGTGCTACTACTAGAATTAGCACAAATTTCTTTGAAATAATTTCTTGTGCTCTTCGCGGTGCTTACTTCCAAGGATCGAATTATAATTTGCACATTTCTTGAATAGAATGTTGGTTCTCAAATTCATGAGGTAACATGGTCCAAATAACCAAACATATGTACAATGATCAAGTGCTCACACTCATTTATGGGAATAGAGATAGTTTCACACATTCACTTCAGGGAATGGATACATTATATAGCTTAAAATACTCACATTCACTTGAGGGAATGGATATATATATCTCTCAAAAATATTCACATTCCATAAGGCAATGGAGATAGCTTTAACTTTATCTCATTGAGTGTGACGCAATCAAATATATTATTTTCCCTCTTCATAATAAGATACTTAACTTCTAGGGGCTTACAAATATTTTCATGAAGCACCAAACAATATGTTCTCACATCTCATATCGAAAACAACTTCGGGTTGGCGAGATTTATCTATACTCTGCATGATATCATAGTTCATGCTTTCATAATATACGTCTAGTGATGTGTAGATCCAATTTTTAATTTCTTTTTGAGATCTAATAGTCATGGCTACTGGCATAAACTCTAAGTATCAATTCCTTGATTTTACAAAAAAAATCGTTGATGTACATGAGGTAAATATATTAGCCGACGAATCAATCATGGTTGTTGGTGTTCTAGGCCATTCTCAATGATCAGAAGCCACAACCATACCTAAGATATTTTCAACCACTTTGTGACGTACATATGCATAGCAACTTCAGGTGCTATATTTATTTGATGTCTCATTTTTAAGAAATCGGCAAAATTTCTAAAGTATCAATTTTATTTCTTGCACACCCCTTTATGGTTTATATATCCAATCACTTCAAGGATTGGAGAAACATGATTTTTGTATCCATATGATATCTTTTCCACATCCATATGTCATAGCAACTTCAGGTGCTATTTTTCTTTGATGTCTTATTTCCAAGAATGAATCAAATTTATAAGATGTCAATAGTGTACCTTTGTATCTTGTAAACAGTTAGATATCATGGATTTCATACCAAAAATTCAAACTGATAGAAAATATAACAAAATGTAACTTATCTCTGATATAACTTAGTCCATGGAGGATCTTGCTCATCCGTAAGAATTGGAGCACTAATCCTTCATATCCTGATTAGGAATTCATCAAGCACCTCGCATACTTGAGAAACTCGTACATATGTCCATCAACACCAAATCAAAACATGTGTTTTAGTAAATGAAATCATCTGTTTAATATTATCTAGCAAATGATTTTGTACATGGTGTAACTTACATTGTCAAAATATAACATTGTACCATATATATGCGAAGTGTCATGCTATACATGCATCAAGCCACCACGAATTTACATGATATCTCAATTAAAGTGGATCTTTTAAAACGCACATGCTCTAATGCTCAAGTGTAAGCATACCATTTAAATGGTCAACCACTCAAACATATTATATAATATAGATAGACATACGTTATTAATTCAAACGGTGGAACACAAGACAACATGATAAACGACAAGTGTCCATATACTTCATCAGTTACTTGCTAAAATACTCAATACTAATACAAAATGATAAAGGAAGTAGTACTAATTAGTCAAGTAGTCACATTAGCTATTATAAGCTACCTGAAGAAGCACACTACTTCCAGTCCAATAAGTTAACTCATGGTACTAGCTATGGAAGATGATCACATTTACGTAAATCATGCACATATCGTCTCAATTAATATAACTCCTGATCATGCACTCTAACTACAGATTTCTTAATCCATATTCCACAATAATAATATTAGCATAAAGTCAACACCATAGGCTATAAGATAACTAATTAATTAGTAGTGCACAGTAACGACACCATATATCAAGTTAATTGCCGACCTTTTATTTATTTATTCTTGTGTCGTTGTTGTGATAACCACAAACAAAAACATAAAATCCTGCATAATTAACCATACACATCAAGCAATCTATTAAAATATACATGAACATAACTTCGCCAATCCCTCCTATTTATGAGATTCACTTATCATCACAATGATGTAAAAAGCTCCACACTAAAGTAGGAAAATTTAACCATTCATGTTGATCATGTACCTCAAAATCAAGTGATCAAATGGAAACTGAAAAACGGGATCACATACCTGGTCCTGATACTTGAGTGTAAATAGATACTGATAGGAAAAGGAATACCAGAACAGGACTAACAAGACATGGTGGCCGGACTGGAGAGTGGCTTTTTCTTGTCATCAGATACGCAAACACAGGGGTAAAACAAGCAACAACACAGCTCCGATCGCCTGCCATTCAGGTCTAAAAATTTTAAACACTTCGGCTGCGTTATTATTCAGAAACAGAAACTTCAAGGCGAGCCTTCAGCTTGGCCAACTCGATCACACATCGGAGGCGGAACGCTGTTTGTACATAGCACATCCGGAATCCGGTTGAGGAGAGAAGCCCGTAGCTCTACGCACCACCGGAGGCCATGAAGTTATATATATTATATTAGAATTGGAATAATCAAACACAAAATTGGTACGACACCATATAGATGAGGATACTTATCTTAGATGAGGGTATTGTATGTTGCAAAGATCCATCAGCTGATCGATTTTCGCAATTTAGATCGAGTACGACGAGATCCGGTAGCAGTTCATTCACAAATCTGCGGGGCAATTGGTAGTGGCACCGAGTTTACTTCTCGTCCTCATGTTAGTGAGGTGAGGTGTGTGAATAAGTAGAAAAACTAAATCTTGGCTGCTCGTGGTGTTTGATTTTGGTGATGACCATGTCTGCATGAAGAAGGTCGACTACTCATGGTATAGAGTCGTGTTGATAACGTTTCGTAAGATAATAGACTTCTTGTAAGAATAAAAGAGTTAGAAGAGAGAGGAGAATGTCATTGTATTTCTAGTGTGTATCAAGGTACAAGTTGAAGCCCTATTTATAGGGTCTCTCCATAACTAAGTGAGTTTGTAACTCTCACTTTACATAATGATAACAATAACTAAAGTACATAAATGAAGTATAAGAAGAGTCATGAACTCATGGCATTCATCATATTTATAACAATACTATATTTTTGTTGTTCAATTTAATAACCATTGTATTTAATGTTGTATGTGTGTTTTAACTAATTAGTATAAATTTATAAATATTTTGCAGGGTTTACCGGTCACATCATGACCTGACTATGACTGGACTACCTTTTGAATTAATTAGTTATCATTGTTCCTGCGTTGTCACGTTTATTTCTCTTATATTGTAAAAACTTGCACCCACTCATAAATTTTATTACATATTGAAATTTTTCAACATATGTATCATACAAAACAAAGTATGTCGTGGCAACGCCACGGGTCTGTACTAGTTTTCTTTTAAATCACATAAATATACTAACACTTACTAATTTTCTTTTAAATCACATAAATATATTCAATTAATACAAATTCATTGATCTCATTCCATTAAAAATAATATAACGTCATAACATGAATAACTATTTATACATAATTATTATCCATTAGAGTTGAAGAACCCTAACCCATCAATTTATTCATCACGGTTGGGATAGAAAATACAATATAGAAAGGAGTTCATGAGGATGATTATGTGAAAAGCCTTCTGAAGCTCCTCTTTAACTCCCTTCTCTATAAATTTGTTTGTCATAATCAAAACGAAGACTCTCCAGATTCCTTCATTCGATTTCGGTTATTAGATATGTTAGTCGATTTGGAATTACAATCAATTACTCAAAGGTTCACAACCTGGGCATGAGCGGCACTAGGGTCATGTGAGTTAGCTAGAATTGCAAGAAAACAGAAACATGTGAGTTAACTATAAATTAATTTTAAATTATAATAAAAGATTTTTCTTAAAATTATTGTGCAAGTACAAGGATAGTATATACTGATGTTACCAAAATATGTCCAGTCTCGTCCTAGTGAAAGTATATATGTCCTAGAGTCGACCTACGATAGGGACGATATGTACTTGATCACATTCAATTATTGTTATTTATTTATGTTCATTTATTTATACATTATTAAATACAATTGGCATTACATTTTATGAATATATTATTTGGTTGTTTGAATTATTCAATAAAATGTTCCCAAGGCGACTTAAGGTAATCACCAAGTTAGTGGGAGCTTGTGTGTCAATAATTAAATCCTAAAATAAGCCACTAGCTGAATATCATTGAGATACGGGATATCAATGATGCGATTGAAGCTAGCATATGTTGCATTAGATCCTTCGAGGATGTAGTAGGTCTCACTACTACGAATTAACTTGGTTATTCATAATGAGCATATGAACACTTTGGAGAGTGTTGGCATACCCAACCGAGAAACCATTTGGTAAATCTATTTAAGTGTCTATGGTAGTATCGGTGTGTAGGGTGATGTTAGTAGTCCTTAGACTTGAGGCCAATACTACATCATATGTGGAATAATATACTTTGACCATGCGCAACGCTTGCACTCTTAAAGTAGGGTAGATACGGCATGCGTTGGGTATATTAGGAAGCATATGGTGTGAGTGATTGGACCAAAATAGGATTCATTCCTCCGTAATAGATATAAGGAGAGAATACTCACTTCTCATATTTAGTGCGATCACAAAACCAGTGGCCACCGTATGTGAATATGTCAAAATGGTGTTTGGACATGATTCATAGATCGACTAATAAGATTGAGAGACAATGAATGAAGTTATTAGAATAGACACATAACCATATTCTAGACTCATTCGAGTATTCGTGAATGAAGGGACCGTATCATCAAAGTACCCTACGCTACAGGTAGTTTGTTTTTCCTCACAAACGTTCCTTGCGTATTAATATTGTCTGATAAATTGTCTAGGAATTTATTATGACCTTAATTAGATTGTTGCTTAATATGCAAGGCCCTATGGGTCACACTTCAAGGTGGTGTTTCTAGAAACGAGCTATGTGTAAGAAAATATGGTCAGAGTTACCCCTAGGGTACGCAGCGGAATTTCAAAAAATTTCTTAACATACATGTTAATTGATTATGCATATGTCGTATATATATAAAACCGTCAATTAGAAGACTAACCTCACTTCCAAAGTAGCTTCCAAGTCTTCGTAATATTCCGGTGTATCTTCTCCTTCGTCGAAGTCGAAGATATCTGCAATACTCTGTATACCTGCAAGACAATAAGAGTTAGTTTCCAGCTCCTAGAACCTCAACCTTGGTATCCACGGATGAACAACCTATCGGAAGAATGCTAGGATATTCTTTGTGTGACCAAGAAGACGGGGCGGCGATTCCTCCGGCAGAGGTGGCGCGTGCGTGTGGCTTTAGAGAGGAGGGGAGAGCTTTTATTTTCTCTAAGAAAACTGGGTAGAATAACTGTGTGCAAAACTGTATAAGTCTATGTCAAAAGCTCTCCAATATATAGTAGTCAATAGAAGCCTAAAGCATAAGCAATTAGACTTCGTAAAGGAATAAGAATCTAATTCTTATTGCACAAGGAAACCAATATCAAGTCTAGATTCATTCCCAATCAAATTAAAACTCAATCAGGAAAATCTAACTTATCCCTTGGACTTCTAATAGAGGAAGGAGTCGAACTCCTTCCCTACCTTATCCATGCGCGCGCGCGCCCAGTCCTACGGAGGTGGTCCATTGGGACCCACTTATATTTCTAAGGCAATTCAAACTCCAAGAAGATTTTGTCCAAGTGCATATGTTAATTTTAAATTAACATATCCTTTCTAATCAAACCTCTATTATATTTCCAAAATATAATCTTTAATTGTATTTACATAAAATACAATTAATTAGCCAATTCAATTAATAATTGCAAATCATTAAGCCACTAAATATTATAATTAATTCCAAATCAATTATAATCCATCAATCACAATTAATTCCAAATTAATTGCGATTCCATCTTAAAGGATATTCTGATAAGCTGAATCACCACATAGTGTGACCCATAGGGCCTCATTGTATTAAGAAAGTCCTAGACTAGGCAACATGGAATTCCTAGACGGTTCCATTTGCAATATTAATACGTGAGGACGTTTGAGAGGTTTCTCAAAGCTAACCCTTTTGTTACGAAGCCTGTTGCGCTCAACGCGGCGATGGTAATGTCCCTTCATCTGACTTGCTCGAATGTATCTAGGATCGATGAAGTGTCTATCCCAATAATACATCCACGGGCGTCTCAGGGAGTTGCTTGGTCAAGATATACTTATGACCATCATAATATATCATTTGCACTGGCCAGTGACTTTACCAACACAACTATGCAGACTATGAGCAGTACTCTCCTGTGCTTCACTTGAGAGATGAATCCTTCACAGAATCACTTATCATCCCCATTTGTATGTAGCCATAATCCTAGGATCGTGTCTTAGGTCAGCTGCTTATTCAGAGCTGACATCGACGGGTCCACCAAGGATATGGGGCAACAAATGTGATGATAAAGTCCTGTAAGTACAAAGGACGACTGACATCACTTCGACAACTTACCGGTTCCCATAGACACTTCGGTGTAGAGTATACATCGATGGGAGTGTCCGGTGGGTACTTCCATTGTTCGATAATCCTTCTTCGAGCAACTATGCGCAGTTATGGGAACGTTTCTCGATTGTCCAACAATCCGTTCCGTGGCCGTGGGATCGGCTCACACTTGCTCCAACAAGTATAACCTCCACGCATACTAGTCTCGTCTGGTTCATTCAGACCCCTACATCCGAGATGAACCTCGACTAGGGAGAGTTTGGGATAGATGATAACTCACATAGATCCCACTATCTGTGTGATCGGTCATCTATCCGAGGGGACATGTTTAATATCAATACAGACAGTAATAGAGATATGACATGCTGCATGCCTGGTGTAATATAAATATGAAAGCGATACTCAATAGTAAAATGCAACAAACATATATTATATTACGTTGAACTGTGTAATAGTACATATATGCCCTCTATAAGGGCACTATGCCCTTAGTAAGGACTGTCTCTAGGACATATACACTATCACTATGTATATTGGATTAAATATTAATTAGATTAATATTAAATTATTATACATAAATATTATGGAATTATTATTAATAGATTAATATTAATTTATTATATGTGGAATATATTTTACAAATATAATTAATTGATTTAAATTGGATTTAATTGATTAATTGAAGACTTATGCACTTGGACGGAATTGGATTGAAATCCAACTAAGGAAGAGAGGCTGGGCCAAAGAGGCCCAGCAATGTGAAGCTGCAGCTGGGCCGATTGGCCCAGCTGCTCCTTTAGCCTGCCGCGTGCAAGGCACGCGCCAACGAGTTTTTCGTTGACTGAGATAATTAATATCTATCTGTTTGTTAGTGAGTTGTGGACTTTTGAAGTCTCCTAGTCAATTAGATTTATTTGACAAATATCATACGTGATTTTCTGAACCAACTAACTGACTAAATCAGAAAGAAAGAAAATAAGTCTTCATTCTAACACATACGTAGAATATTCTGAGAGTCAGAAAAACACATTTTCTCCAAAAGCTCAAAACACACAAAAGAACTTCCTAGCGTTCTTGGTAGAAAACACTGCCCGTGGATACCAAGGTTGAAGGAAACAATCAAGTCTGTTGATGAGCCATCTTGGAGATTCCAATGAAGGAGATTTCTTTGAAGAAGAGGAAGAGATCCAGTTACCAGACGAACAAATTGCAAGGCTCTGTCTAGAGATTGGCGAACAGATAGGTGGTGAATTTGCATCTCTGCTGGAAGACACGTAAGTGATCATCTTCTAGCTTAATAAACGTAATATAGTCATATCAGTTTAGTGAGAAATAAAATTTTAAACTTCCGTTGCTTAGCCTTTGAGGCAAATTTTCTCACATTTACTAACACCTAGTTCGTCAACATGCGAATTAAGGTGACCAGGACTCTCCGGAAGATTAAGAAACCGTGTGAGTGCTTTTCGACGTGACAATCAGCATACCAAGAGGTCGCTTCCTCAAGTTAATTGGAACATCAGGAACCATGCACCGTCGGGTTCGTAATACTCCCTCGGACACAGAGTCTATGTGAAATACCCGGTAAGATTCTAAGAGCCAGTGCCATAACGGTATATGTCGAGGACTGCAGAGTTACATGCTTACGACTTGCTATATCCAAGGTTTAATACTAAAAGTATACGGAGGACCACGAATAAGCATCCGGATATGTCATCCACAACTAAACGCATATAACAAGTGGATAAGAACAAAGACAGATATTTATCCTTACGTACATGATCATTGGATCACGTCCATGTCTGTTAGGTTAAGCCTACCAACCACATATGTGTGTGGACACTTGGCGAACTGTTGTGGTGGCAACGACATGTGCTCCTCTAAGATCTATAAAAGAGTGGTTTTCAAGAAAAGCTAAGGTGAAAAACACACTAGGGCAAAACTTTCACGAATAACACTCTACAGGTACAACCTCGAGTCTTCTTGGTGGGAAGAACTCTGGGCAACAACAAGAGATAATCTTGGAAATATCCTTTGATTTAGCTATATTTCCGTTGTTTATCATTGACACACTTCGATTATGTTAACAAGGTAGGCCTACAACCACCTTCAACTAAAGTCTTATCCACCGGTTTGACCATACGACAAGCCGTGCATACTGCACACACACCCCACCCCCCACACAGGTACATATCCACCGGAGTAGTACGGACGAAGGTGAGTTCACATTCAAGGAAGAACGATCAAGCAGAGAGCGTTCAGTAGAGCCGTGAGAAGACCTGCCGTCTGACCATCATTCCGAAGAAGAAGCAGCCGATACCTTGCTGGTGAAAACAATGAATGTTATGAAGTTCAAAGCATTGAAAAAATAGTGACGGATACCATTCAAAATCCTATAGACGATAAGCCGAGGATGATTCAAAATCAGTCACTCGAAATGAAGCATTGCAAACGGCAACAACTCATCAAAACTTTTTGTTGCAGTATGAGAAAACAACAATACCGCAACTCTTGAGTAAAATGGAGAGATTTAAAGATAAATTCGATATACATTTGAAGTTCAACAAAAAACACATGACTATAGATTCATTTTTTACTAAGAGTCTTAGAATTTTTAAATGCACAACACACACACACACACACACACACACACACACACACACACACACACATATATATATATATATATATATATATATATATATATATATATATATATATATATATATATATATATATATATATATATATATATATATATATATATATATATATATGTAATATTTTAGTAATATTAATTTATCGTTTCGTTGGGACAAAAAATATTTTAGAAAAATTATTATCTTATTTTTTTATTGATTTGATCCCAAGTTGGGCCGGACAAATTGTTAGTTTTATCGAGGTTCTTAATTTATCGAATATTAATTTACAGTTTTTACTTTACTTTTTTTTTCTATTTTTTAAATATATACGATATACCACAATGCTCTAAAAACACATTAACACCTTGAATTTGCTGGTTTGCAAAAATCCCAAAACATACCCCTCAAATCCCTAGCCTTTTCTTCTACTTCTTCCTCCTCAGCCTCCTCCACTCCACGTCTATACTCCAGTGCCGGTCACTCGCTTCGGAAGAAGACATTCGCAGGAAGAGGAGATTAATCAAAGCTTGTGAATTGTTTGAAGGAATTTGCCAAGTAGCCTGACCGGCTAACCAAAATGGAGACGATGTCGTGTTTGCCTGCCTGCCTATGTGAGACTCACTTACCAGTCGTCCAAACAACTTGAGCTCAGCCGTGTTCAATTTGACGGTAAAATCTCTTTGTAGTTTCAGAATGATCAATTAATTACTGTTATTAGCATTTCTACTAAGTTGTTAGCATTACATATTAGATTATACGCTTGTTAATGGGGTTATGTCGAGGAACGGGTAGCCGCCGATCGAATGTGGTGAGTTATGCTTCTTTTATTAATAGTGTATTAAGGTAGAGAATCTTCCCTTGGGAGATTGAGTTCTTTGATCAGATTCAAATGAGAAAACACATGATCTTGATTGATGGCTACTCTCGGACTTGGAGGGCCTGTGTTGATGTAGCTTATAAAGTTCTCCAACAAATGGTTGATAGGGGCTGGTTGCTCTCCGTTGTTACATACAATACTTTGATAATAGGTCGTTTTGTGTGTTAGGTCGGATGGAAGATGGTTTACAAGTGATTCAAGATATGATCTCGAAAGGCTTGCCTCCTGATATTTTAAATTATACTACAGTTATATTTGGGTTTTGTAAATTCCGGAGAGAGCTAGATAGAACTTTTCTAACTGACGAAAGATATCATCAACAAGGGTATATCCCCTGATTCAATTATTTATTTGTCATTGATATAAGGCCTTTGGTTGGAAGGTTGAAATAACATTGAATTTAAGAGTGTGTAGCTCTGATAAAAGATGGTCAGCAAGTGGATATCCTCTGAATGAGTTACTTATCTGTCATTGATACATGGCCTTTGCAGGAAGAGGACATTAACTGAAGCTTGCGACTTATTCATTTTCAAGTTCTTTGAGGAACCTGTTTCTAAGCAACTATTATACAACCATCTAAAAGAGAGTGGCTTGGGCTGTGCACGGGGCTACTGGATCGTAAAAAGAGAGTGGCTTGGGACGTGAACGAAAAGGATCGATCTTTTCAGGCAACGGGGCTTCTGATCGTAAAAAAAGGGTGGCCTCCGTGTGATGTTACTTGGGGCGTGGTGCCCAAGGGTTTTGTACAGAGCTTGTAAATGTGTCAGGTCTTCCAGCCAAAGGGCGCTCAAGCCACACTACAAGCCTGCATGTCCTCCTAAGGGACGAACGTAATATCGTAAGCAACCATATATATACTTGTTTATGTTTTCAGTTTTTCGCGAGTGGGATTATTACCCTTTAAGTTTAACCGTGTTTTAGTAAATACTAGTATTGTATAACATATTGGGCTCGGCGTGTCGGCCCAATAAATTCAAGCGTGATATTAAATAGTAAATGTTATAACATATTGTTCTCGGTTTGTCGGAAAAATAAATTCAACCGTTAAATTTATTTATTTTATATATTCCCTTTAGTTTACATTATGGAAGAAACATCAGTTTTGCACGATGTAATCTTTGGGGGTGTTCTTACCGTACAATTTTGTCCTATTTTGCCGTAATTACTCTGTTATCATTTATCAACCCGCTAAACATTCAAACTTTTGGACATATACTATATCATATATAAATCGAAGCTCTTACATGGTAACTTACGTATATATATTTTAATTTTTCTTAATTAACAAATAACTAACCAATGGTATCCATGAAAATCCACACCAAAAGTCAAATTTTCTTCACATTTATCTTTCATTAATTTACAATGTCATCTGCTGTAGATAAGAGATTCGGTTCATAAGTTTATTGTAAAAAAATGAATCAATGGTGATAAAGGCAGTAGGAAGAAGCTTTCATATCTTCAGGTCATTGCATTTGCAAGGCACGTGGATGATTATATGGAAACAACCCCAAGAAACATGCAAACTCCTCGTGCTATTTTATTGAGTTCTCCAAAGAAATTTAATTGTCATTTTGTACTACTCATCTGTTACAGAATAGTCCGAGCAGAGCTTTCGTTCCACTTTGTTAGCCATTCAGTGCCACTGTTGTGGCCGTGGAAGCTAATTCTACACTGAAATGTTTTAGAAAATTTTTCGAGTTTGATATCTATTTTGAATGTGTAGATTGTACTCATCCGTTTTTTTGGATTCTATACGTTTGCTTTTGGATCGGAGTTTTAGAAGGTTTATATAATGAGTGTAGTTTGTAGGTTTAGTGGCAGGTTCCCAATAAAGCTGTGAGATAAAGATTTTCCAAATATAGAAACGTATAGAATCCAAAGAAACGGACAAAAATCCATATGTATTGAACTATTGATACTACATAACCAGTGGGGGAGGAACCTAATGACAATATATAGTTTGTATTTCCATTACTGGTTTTGTTGGGAATCTAAGAGACACTGCTTGGGTTACGTTTTTCAAATGAAAACGAAATTTTAAAAACTAATGCCTCCATTCTTGAGAATCAAATTATTCCACACATTTCGCATGATCCAACATGAATGTAATAATAGTATTTCCGGAGAAAAATGTTATGTTTTCCTCTTATGTCTCCTATAACAATTCAGCTGCTTTGAGCTCTCTGGTTTGTTTGCAGTGTAGCAAGTCTTCGAGCTTCTCGAAGTTACTTCAGTGGCGAACCCAGAAGCAAAGTTCAGGGGGCCAACCTTAGTGATAAATAATAAATTTTTTTATGAAAATGTAATATAGTTCAGATATTATAAAAAATTTGTTGTAAGGGATGATTGAACATGGGGATTTGGTAAATCAGCGGGGTCAATTTCCACTGCACCACCTGATATATTGTGTATTTCTAATATTTTCCCTACTTGGGTACCGTTTTTTCACCATAGGTCAGAACTCTTTTCATAAAATAAATCAATAAAAGATAAAATAAGATAATTAATATTTTTTTGAAGCGGATAAGATAATCAATATTGATTAACTTTCATAAAATATTTTGACATGGCACATCACTATAAGAAAAACAGAATTTAGCAACGGATGTCATCCGTCGCTATACGGAGCGATCCGTCGCTATATACCGTTAGCGACGGATCGCCCGTCGCTAAATAGGACGTCGCGAAAGTGGCGTCGCTAATCCAAAAAGCGACGGATGAGTTGTTCCGTCTCTAAATTTAGAAACGGATAAACTTATCCGTCGCAAATTTAGCGTTGACCGGGCATCCCATGCTTTCTTCACTTTAGCGACGGATAAGCTTATCCGTCTCTAAATTTAGAGACGGATAAGCTCATCCGTCTCTAAATCTGATTTTTTATATATAAAAAAAAAATCTGTTTCTTTTAATTTATTTAATTCACCTAAAATATAATAAAATATAAAAATATAATTTTAAATGCAATAAGGGGTGCTGCGAGAATCGAACTCGCGACCTCTCGCATTTAGCGAGAATCATACCACTAGACCAAACACCCATTTTCTACACGAAAATAAGCAATAAATATACTAATAGGAATTTCCCAACATGTAGCTCATTACATATCTAAATATACTAACATGTAGCTCATTACATATCTAAACTTTCCCAATCTACTTCACAAAGCACCACTTAAGCACATAGTAAGTTAACAAATACACACACCCTGCAGTAAAAATAAAATATAACACAAGATATGCACATCATTTCGTTATACTTTCTCTACAACATAATAATAAATTGACAAAAATTGAAGTGAATTCATGCATTCTTCTCTTACCTGTCCAAAGCATGATCAGTGTGTTCGTCATATGCATGTATACAATTGATTGCAAAATGGAGCAAAAAGCTTGCACTTTCTATTGTAGTGTTTGCAACCAAAAATGATTTTCTCAGGGTCTCTAAGCGATGTACTTCGACCAGGAACTTCTCCTTTATCATCGGCAACAACAGCCTCTTTATCAAACTTCTGCCTTACAATCCAACCACTGTACAGAATAAAAGGATAAGTCACATCCTAGAAAATCCTACACGGAGATATATTTATTTGGACAAAGAAAATAGGTAAAGTACTTCTTATTTATTCCCACGTAGAGTACTATTTATTTATTCCCAATAATACAAACCAATTTTAACAAAATTATTACAACACGTACAAATGCACTTGTACAATACATGTATAAAAGTATACAAGATCAACAAGAGACAAAATATTAATATCAAATTCAAGCTAATTAATTGAAAAATTGAAAAAATCGAAATGATTCCCAAAACGTAGGGTTTAGAGAACATACCTTAAATTGTAGAGATGAAGGTGAAGGAGGAGGAGCCGGAGTCCGCTGTGATTGGAGGCAACGTGGCGGCGTTGGTGGAAGGCAGTGGTGGTGGTGGTGTTGAAGTCGAGCCGCCTCATATCGATGGATGAAATTGGTGGTGGTTCACGTCAATTAAGTGGTGGTGGTGAAGTCGATCCGATGGTGTTTTGGTGTTGAAGTTGATCCGGTGGTGGAGGGCGGCGGTGGGGCGGTTGGTTGGGGGAGAGGTGGAGGAGATGGTAGAGTAGAGATAGAGAGAAAGAAAGAAAAAATGGGAAGTGATGAATTGAGCAGATCTAGATCTGATCTTATCCTTTTTCTGTTTTTTTTTTTTTTAATATTAGCGACGGATGAGCACCGATCCGTCGCTAAAAATTTTTTTTTTCTTTTTTAAATCTGGTCAACTAATTTAGAGACAGATGAATCCATCCGTCTCTAAATTTAGCGACGGATAAACTGATCCGTCTCTAAATTAGAGACGGATAGATTTATCCGTCTCTAAATAACAGTCAGACTGGTATCCGTCGCTAAAATCATCGATCTGTCGCTATTTTGCGACGGATCGCATCCCGTCGCTATTAATCCATCTCTATTTGGTTGTTTTCTTGTTGTGCATATTAAAGACTGGGTATTTCAACTCTGTTGGGGCTTTCTATTCTCAGGTCGGCTTCGTACCGACCTGAACATATGTCTTCGTCAGATGATTGCCATATGGCATCTAATTCAATCTCATCCGTCCTTTTCGGTTCAAAGCTATTTTACATATAATTTTTGGTACGATGTATAAAAAATTATTATATTAATATTGAAAAAATCCACCTAAAATATAAATTGACTATAATGACCTTTTTTTTATCTGATTTTAAAAAATAAAATCTACTAACACTTACTAATCCTACTATTATATAAGACTGGATGGCTACTCTCCACCACATTGATGCTCAATGCCCTCTTTCCTACGTGGCGACGTAGTCTTCCAAAGATAGACTTATACAAGGTAAGTTTGTCCACGTCAGCATGCTGGAATAGTAGTGGAATGACATGTTTGTGGTGGAATGATTTCCCTACCATCGGGACAAATGAATTTTTGTTAACAAATGTGTTAAACCAAATAATAGTGTCAATATAAAGTTACATACCGAGTAAACCGCATATGTTACACTGTCAACAATGTTAATTAATGAGCATTAATTGACACCAATGAAACGTACAAATTTTATGTGACCCATTTTTAATGCACCGGTTTTATTACATTTATGATTGTAATTATGTTTGTTGACTCAGACATAAATGCAGGGCAGAAAAAAAGAAATGGCCGCATTAAAGTTTGTAAAATGCCCTGCCATTACGTGTATAAAATGAGATCAGGTCGAAGGCTATTTCTCCACTGTGGCACTGTCTCCGTCTCTACTTTCACTCTCATCATTATGATTTCCGATTCAACTTTTAGAGAACAACATGTTCTACGACCCCCAATGATTTTGAACACGTTTTGTACTGAACGCCGAGGCATATGATGGATGATTCATCTTTGTTGTATACTGTTTGATATCAACTATGGATGTTTAGTGGATGTTTAGGAAAATCGTGGGCCTTTTTCAAGATTCATAAGGTTCCAATCCCCAACGAACACGTAAACATATGTTGTCAAGACTGTATGTACGATTTTCATGACTAGAAAAATGCTTCAAAATGAAGTTTTTTTTTTATGCATTCCGTTAAGATTGATTCTTTTTTTATATTTGTCTTACATCTAAGTTGTTTTGTATTATATATATAGTTTGAAAAAATTTATATGAACATCAATATTCTGTTTTGTTGGTTTTTATAAATTTTATGCTATTTTGGTTATAAATCTCGAATTTTATGACTTAAGCAATGTGAGCATATGTCCAGTTGTTCAATATGAGCATAAGAAGAAAAAAATATAAATTGTAATGATGGATCAACACCCTTTGATATTTTGGTGATTTTTAGTATATTTGTAGTTAAGATTTATAATTTAACTTAATAGCTACATTAAGTTATAGTTGTTATTTTTAAATTGATCGATCAACACCCTATGTTTCAAAAAAACTAGCTACATACTATTATACTAATCAGGATGGCTGACTTCGGCCATGCCACTAAAAAAAATAGAAAATAAAAAGTAAGTGATTCTAATGGAATTTGAACCTAGGTTGTGTGTGTAATGGAATGCATTCTCTACCACCCGGACAATTAAATTGTTGTTAACAAATTTATTACACCAACTATAGTAGGATTCAGATCATCTGGTCATATAATTAAATCAACATTGGGTGCATGTCACCAGATTATTGCTAAATAATTATTTACTATTGAAATTAGTAACAATAATTATTTTCCTATTTAACTACGTATCTATGTCAACTCCGATTATTGCATGCTCATAATTATTGTCAACCGAGTATTACTTTTATTTAATGTTTATTGTTTTCTATTTTAATGACTAAATCCTTGGCCGCAAAATGATCATTAGTAGTACTTCCTTTATTTTTTTAGTTATTTCCTAAGTGGTAAAATTATCAATTTTAAAGAGTAATATTAAAGAATTGGTTTGTATGAGTATTTAATTGTGAAAGGGTGATAAAGTATGATAGAGAGTGAAAACGTTGTTATAAAGAAGAAGAGAGAAAATATAAAAAAATTGGTCAGTGGGTTGAAAATTAAAAACTTTCCATATTTGGGTTAGAAAGTTTGTAAGATAACGGCCAAAATAGAAACCTAGAAATTTATTAACGAAATAGAGGAAGTACTTATTATTAATGAATTAACTAACCAATGGAATTAGTTAGCAATGATTAGGGGCATGCACTAATTGTTTCCTATTTTAATTATTTCTAACGTCCATATAAATATACGTACTAGAAATATACTACACTCACCCCTTTCACCTAAACAAAACATTCAATTACGTACCGCAACGGACAACTCAATTTCCACAGTTCAATCCGTTGGTGGTATCAAACGCAAGCGTCCAACCGAGTGGTTTGATATTGGCATCAAATTGCAATTAAAGATAATGTTCTTGGTTGCAATAAACAGTGTTTCTGATAGCAAAACAGTAATACAATGGTAGAGTCCACTTATTAACTACATTCTAAATGTTCATTCTCTCGCATTCATATAATATGTGTGCTAACGTGTGTTATGTATTTTACTAATTACAGTAGCAAGGCATTCTAGCCTATTTTCAAAATGGTGGAGTATTACAAATCGGTGAACATTGATGATGTACCTAACACAAGATGGAAAACACCTACGTCTTCTGAGCAAGAATTTTTGTTTAGGTGTTGAAAGGCTAATAATCCGGAAATTTTTTACCGACAATTAATGGTCGACGTATTCCAACATAGAAGGTTTTTTGAAACTTGAAGAGCTATTGACCAAACTCATTACATTTCGTCACCCAGATGCAACTTACTATACCGTCATTTATAAACTCTCGAGTCCTGATGATACACTACGTGATGAAGGAGTGACAACTTTGGCTAGACTTTGAAGTACTCAACGTGGTCGTGCAAAATTAGAGGCTTGGAAAATTAATCTTATAAATAAACTGACCGATTATAATAATGGACTTTTGTGGCTTAAGTTCGATAGTGTGAACCCGTACTGCATGGAGCACCAATCACCGTATGGCAACCACATTCCTTCACTTTGTGATAATTGCATGGATGATTTTGAGGTGTTTCAGTATGTCAAGAATTGGTATTTCGACCATCATTATTAGGCCTGGTCAATATGCGAGAAGTAAAAGAAAGCAACACTAAGTTTGGTTTGAGGTTTCAGCTTTCAGTATGTCCCTGTATTATTTTACAGTGTTTTTATTAGCATTGTTGAGAAACTTGAAAGAAGAAAAATAAATAAATATATATAAATTAATTTGCATGGCTAAAAAAAGAAACTTTCTCCATTCGCGTATATACGTCGTGCACACTCTCCATATTAGTTTACTACAGTTAGTTTATATTTTCATCTTATATGACAGTACAAGATTCGATGCGAATGGGTACCCAATATATAAAAGGCGTGACACAGGTGCTACTATTATTAAGAATGGAGTTGAGATTTATAATAGGTAATTACTTATTTAAGAAATGCATTATGTTATATTTGATTATCACTTTTTTTTCTAATTTCAAACGCAAATAATTACTGTACTTTTTCTTTGATATTTTTACTTGGTTATAAACGCAGGTTTATAGTCCCTTATAATTCCTATCTGCTGATGAAATATCAAGCTCACATCAATGTGGAGTTGTGAAATTCGACTAATTCCATAAAGTATGTTTTCAAATATATCAACAAGGGGGTCGATCGATCCACTGCCTCTTTCTGGATTAATAATGAAGTAAAGGATTACGTGGATTGTCGATACATCTCTAAATGCGAAGCTGTTTGGCGTATTTTGGGATATGATATTCATTATCGAGATCTTCCGGTTGAGCGGTTACCATTCCACTTGGAAGGAGAACACTCTATGGTTTTCAAGGACGGTGGCTACATTGAGGACTTGGTGGACAAGCCAACAGTTGCACAGTCGAAGTTCATCAAGTGGATGGACTTTAATATGAAGCACCTGGAAGCTCGCAAGTATCTCTATGCAGAGTTCCCTCACCACTATGTATGGCAAGGTGATAGATGTGAGTGGAAAGAGAGGGCTAGATCGAGCAACAAGATTGGAAGAATATATCATGTTCCACCAAGTTCGGGCCCTCTATATCATTTGAGGATAATGTTGAATCATGTCAGGGGTGCAACATGCTACGAGAATCTTAGGACAATTAATGGTGTGGTTTATGAAACTTACCGTGATACATGCTATTCGATGGGAATTTTGCATGATGACAAGAAGTACATTCATTGCATAAAAGAGGCTAAGTTGTGGGGTTCCGGTAAATATCTTCGACAGATGTACATGTTTTGTACGCTTCTCATTTCCAACAGTATGTCCAGGCCAGACCACGTATGGAAGAGCACGTGGCAGGAACTATCAGATGATATATTATATATTGTTTGGCATAAGATGGATAATCCAGGTATTATGAGATTTAGTTTTAGTGTATTTTTATGTTTTTCCAATTAACTTGGCTTATTTTTTTCTTAATGTGTTGATTAATATTTTAAATGAGTAGATTTGGAGTTGACTGATGATCAATTACAAAACTTTGCTCTTGCTGAGATGGAAGAGTTGCTCACACGCAATGGTTGTAGTGTTCAACAGTATGACATATCAATTCCGAAGGATTCTGTTATTCAAGATGGGTTGAACAATTTAATTGCCGAAGAGTTGGCTTAAATGTGGAGCTGATGAAATCAGAACACTTGCAGTTATATGCCTACTTGACGGCTGAACAGAGGAATGTTTACCACACAATTATGGATGCTATTTCATCTGGTGACGGTGGAGTTTTTTTCCTGTATGGTTATGGTGGAACCGGAAAAACTTCTCTCTGGAAGACCTTATGTTCTGCCATCCGTGAAGGGCTGAAATTGTGCTTCTTTTCGCATCGAGCGGAATTGCCTCGCTTCTTTTACCCAGGGGGCGTACAAGTCACTCTAGATTCGACATTCCATTGCAGGTGGACGAGACCTCCATATGTAACAAGATATATCCTGGGAGTGATGTGGCGGGATAATTGTTGAAGACAACTCATTATATGGGATGAGGCTCCTATGATGAATAAGTTTTGTTTTGAGGCTCTTGACCGAAGTCTCCTCGGATATTTTTAGAGATGCAAATGGTTGTGAGTCTTGCAAGACTTTTGGTGGATTGGTAGTTGTTTTCGGCGGTGATTTTAGACATATATTACCCGTTGTGACCAAGGGAAGTAGACAAGATATAGTTCATGCATCTCTATGTTCTTCGAAAAAATATGGAGATCTTGTACTGTTTTGAAGCTCACTAAGAACTTGCGTTTACAGGTATTTTATGTCTTCCTATTTTGTTTTATACGTTCTTATAGATGTTCCAGTGTTGCTGTTTTTTTGTTTTTACCGAAATCATGGAGTAAATCATGATGTATGTGATTATCTCAGTTTTTTTATTGTGATGTAGTCTGGTGGATCTCTAGCGGAGGTTGAAGAAATAATGCAATTTGTTGAGTAGTTGTTGGATGTAGGAGATGAAAATGTTGGAGGAGATAATGATGGTGAGGTTGAATTTGATTTGCCAGAGGATATACTTATTCGTAATGTATCGGATCCCGTTGCTGCAATAGTGAAAAACACATATCCATCCCTCATTGACCATGTGGGTGATGGTACTTATTTCCAAGACAGGGCAATTCTTGCTCCGACTAATGCGATCGTTGAGTATATCGATCAACGACTACGTTATGTCATTGTTACCAAGTAAATATGACTAATTTTGTGTGTTCGTATACAATGTGAAATTTTTGTTGTTGTCTAACTACTTAATTAAGTTTTCTTTATTATATATTTTACGAGGTGAGTTGATTATATGAGTTCCAATAGCATTTCCCCTGATGAGCCAGATCATGTTGGGCGAGAAGATTTATACTCAGTAGAGTTCTTGAATACCATAAGAGCTTCAGGTATGCCAAATCACATGATTAGACTGAAAGTTGGCTACCCTATTATGCTTCTTTGTAATATTGACCAAGCGGCTTAATTGTGCAATGGAACGAAGTTGATTGTGGTTAAGCTTGGTAAGCAAATCATAGAGGCCAGGATGATACATGGAAAGAACGCTGAAAATAGGGTATTCATTCCACGTATGATTTTGTCACCTGTAGATTCTACAAAATTCCCTATTAGATTCCAGCGAAGACAGTTTCCTATCTCAGTATGTTATGCGATGACTATTAATAAGAGTCAAGGACAGTCTCTTTCTAATGTTGGCGATCTTCCGAAGCCCGTGATTAGTCACGGCCAGTTGTACGTTGCTTTCTCGAGAGTTACAACAAAGAAAGGTCTAAAAGTGTTAATAGTTGATGAAGATGAACAAGTGACTGGGACTACCACCAACGTCGTATATGAGGAGTTTTTTTTGCAATTTATAAGGTATTTTTTAACTCTATTTTCACTCATATAATTATATACTATATTTTTGTTGTTCAATTTAATAACCATTGTATTTAATGTTGTATGTGTGTTTTAACTAATTGGTATAAATTTATAAATATTTTGCAGGGTTTACCGGTCACATCATGACCTGACTATGCCTGGACTACCTTTTGAATTAATTAGTTATCATTGTTCCTGCGTTGTCACGTTTATTTCTCTTATATTGTAAAAACTTGCACCCACTCATAAGTTTTATTACATATTGAAATTTTTCAACATATGTATCATACAAAACAAAGAGTTGCCACGGGTCTGTACTAGTTTTCTTTTAAATCACATAAATATACTAACACTTACTAATTTTATTTTAAATCACATAAATATATTCAATTAATACAAATTCATTGATCTCATTCAATTAAAAATAACATAACGTCATAACATGAATAGCTATTTATACATAATTATTATCCATTAGAGTTGAAGAACCCTAACCCATCAATTTATTCATCACGGTTGGGATAGAAAATACAACACACAAAGGAGTTCATGAGGATGATTATGTGAAAAGCCTTCTGAAGCTCCTCTTTAACTCCCTTCTCTATAAATTTGTTTGTCATAATCAAAACGAAGACTCTCCAGATTCCTTCATCCGATTTTGATTACTAGATATGTTAGTCGATTTGGAATTACAATCAATTACTCAAAGGTTCACAACCTGGGATTGAGCGGCACTAGGGTCCTGTGAGTTAGCTAGAATTGCAAGAAAACAGAAACAGGTGCCATAAAGATCTATCTTGAATATACAACAATGATTACAAACCTAAAAGAGGTGTTCTTTAATGAAAACATAGGGGTTAATTTTATGTAGTGTTGCTCTATTGTTTGTTGGTTTCGATGAACTCAAAATATCAAGAAAATATGATTTCATTATGTTAGATGATGAAATTGACGAATCAATGTTTTCTTGTTCTTTGATCTATTGTGGTAATAATTATCTTGGATTTTGATCTTAGTTGATTTTGATTTTAATTTGGTTAATTTAAATATGTTAATTGAAGGGCATAAGGGTAAAAATATATTATACAATTGAAATTTAATAAATTATAATAAAATATATAAGACTGTACCTGTGCCATGTGTCAGTCATATGATAAAGACCTATATTCAGGTCGGCTTAGTAGCCGACCTGAGAATAGAAAGCCCCAACTCTGTTTCAGTTCTTTCAAAAAAGAAAAACTTTGTTTTAGTTTGTTTGCACCAATGTATTAAAATGAACAAGCTAACCTTAAAAAAGCAAAGCATCAAGTAAGGTCATAGCATAGTACCAACTACTAAGAATGTGAGAATCTTCATAATTCACAACAATTGCCAAGTTAAAACTCTGTGTAGTTTAATCTGAATTAAGAGTGATCCTTGAATGTTGCTCAGAAGATTAAAAGTATAGTTAAGCCCCCCAAGTGATTCCCACATTTTAATCTATAACCGCTGCTTTAATTTTATGCGCCATCAGAAACCAAAAGATGCTCCATGGAAGGCTATGGGAATACAAACACATTGCATAACAATAACATAGCGAAGGCCCAAGAGGAACTCTACGGGTGTCTCAGCTGAAACGAAACAAAATTTCTCTCCACGATTTGATCATCTGTTAATGAACTCATGGATATAACCACCTGCTGACGACTTAGTGTAGGTACTAGTTAGGTGCTTTAGTTCGCTGATGATGTACTTTGTTTTTACAAATGAACTATTGAAGCACTAGAACCGCTCAGAAACTTGAAGATTCGAAAACTGAAGACTTAAGAAGATTTCTGAAGATGGTATCTGCAAAGGCACATGTTGCTTAGAAATTGGAAATTTCAGCAACAGCTCGCATAAGTGAAAATCTATATGACAGAGTAGGTTGTGCTTGCTGAAACTGAGACTGACCGCTTGCTGAAATACATATGTGACCTCCTTTTTGAAAGTACTTGCATTTTGACTCCAACGTTCACATTTGAATTCCATTCAAATGAACATTAAATGCAAAGTAAGCACGCGAAGAACATGAAGACTAGAAGACAAATGAAGGGCGTTGTTGAAAGTACAAAAGCAAGATAGTGACATCTTAAGGAACAAAGCCTTAGAATTTGAAATTCAAACGGCTCCCTTGATTCACTATAAATAGAGGTCATCCGGCAAAGAGTTGAAGTGTGTCAACAACGTGATCAAACTCTCACTTGTGCTTAAACACTCATCTTCCATACTCTTTACTGCCTATTGATTATTTCCAAGACTTAAGTTTGAAACAAAAGCTACTTGTGAAGAAGTAGAACATTCACGGCTAAGAAATTAGTTAAGTGTTCTTTCTTTCAAACAAGAATAAGTCTTGACACCAGAAACAACTTAACTTGTTTACTGAAAAGTATTCCAAGTTTTGTTTCTTTAGATAACTTGTTATAGCTGAATAAGTTATACTCAAGTCATCTCATCCCAAACCTCTCTAACTGATAAACACCCTTATTCAGGCGTGAAATTCAGGGGGAATTAATCAAGCATAGCTTTGCTGATTAAGTGTCCCAAGTTTGGTGGAGAACAAGGTTTCGTTCTCTAGTTAGGTTGGAAACGAAGCAAGTGTGCTTTGGTTTCTGAAGAATCATTATAGATAGGTGTTGTAAGGAACCTCAAACTTATCTTAGTGGATTCAGTCCTAGAAAGGACAAAGTGGATTAGTTGAGAGATTACGCCACTCTCAGATAACACTATAAAAGTGTTTGTGTGATTTACTTTACCGCATTTAGTTTTCAGCAAGCTTAACTATTTGTACACTGTCACTCTGCTCACTTGCTGAAACTAGCACTCTCTGAAAAGCAATTATTGTATAAAGACTTCCGCACTCTGTTTTTTTTAAAGTACCAGTAAAACTCGTTACTGAAAAGTAACTAGTACTTGCTGAGAAAGTTAAGTATCAGCAAACTCATTACTGAAAAGTAATAAGCACTTGTTGAGAAAGTTTTTAAACGACGAAAGTTTGAAAAGACTATTCACCCCCCTTTAGACTTTTCTTGTTGTTTAAAGGGACCAACAAGTGGTATCAGAGCTGGAGGTTCTTTAACCTTCAGCACTGAACCTAGATCCCCTTAGGTGCTTTTCGTAAATCACCCTCACTTGATCAGTTTGGTAGTCTTTTGCTGACAGGATGTCTTTAGGAGACACTCCCTTGCTGAAGCTGGAAAACTATGAAAAATGGCGAAACAAAATGATGCTACATCTTGAGGCCATTAGTGATGAAATGGTCACTGTCATAAATGATGGACCTATCAAGATCACTAAACTTGAGAGAAGCTTTCTTCACAAAATCACAGATACTGCTGGTAAGCAAACTATCTTAGGAGAACCGGTTGATACCGCCGTTCCAAAACCAAGACGGGAATGGACTTCCGATGAAGCCAAAAGATTCCGTCTTGATGTCCAAGCAAGAAACATCATCATTCGATCAACTCCGGATACTATACAGTGCAAACTGTGGGGTGCCAAAACTGCTAAGGAAGCTTGGAAAATGGTTCAAGATCTTTGCACTGGATCTGATAAAACCAAGGAAAACAAACTTGAAGTGGTTATGTTAAAGTTCCAGAACTTTAAACAAGGTACAAATGAGTCACTGGAAGACTTGGATTTCAGATTCACAACTCTAGTAAGTGAGATGGCTGCCTTAGGAGTTGGAAATCTCTATTCAGATTCTGAGAATGTGAAAACCATTATTAGAAGTCTGAACCAAGATTGGATCCATACTCAGAATTTCTATTATAATCAAGGAATGCCAAATATCACACCTACAGAGTTGTTCTCTCATCTTGCTACTGTCAACTACGAGACAAAGCAAAGAGAAAATGTGTTTGCTGAAAAATCGCAAAACATTGCTCTTGCTGCAAAGCCGCCATCTTCTGAAAAGAAGAATGATAAAGAACATGCTGATGAAATGCTTTAGTTGTTAAAAACATGAATAAATTCATCAGTAAGGAACTTGAAAGGCGAAAAGCAAAAGAGAAGCTGAAAAAGCATCTTGGTAACAACTACCATAAATACAAGAATGAGGCTAGCTCGCTGAACAAGCAAGCTCAGCAAGCAAATTTCTCTGAAGAACCAGCAGTTGGCAACGATCTTTGCTTTTATTGAAAAAAGCCTGGACACTTCAAAACAAATTGTCCTTTGCTGAAAGGTAAATCTGCTGAAAGAAGAAGAAGTTCAAAAGGGCTTTGATTGCTGAAGAAAAGAAAAAGCTTCAAGCAAAAATTGATGCGCTGTGCATTGATACTAGCTCTGAAGACAGTGAGGTAGAGAGCTCAGACACTGAAGAAAAAGAAGCCATTCTTGATGTAGAGATTGGCAAGGAAGTATGTGGAATAGCTATGGAAGCTTATCCAGATGTGTCAAACTACGAATTTTGCCTCATGGCCGGTCAGGTAAACAGTCCTACCTCTGACTCTGACTCAGAAAGTGAAGATGATATTGACCTTGATAGAATTCAAGGAGAAATCGAAAGATTTGAGAAAACTTTGAGCAAACAGCAAGAGAAACTACAGAATGTTGAAACTCTGACCAAGCAAACTACTGAAAAGTACGTTTTGCTGAAAGAAGAGTCAAAAAAGAAGGATGCTGAAATATCGCATCTCAAGAAGTTGATTGCTGAAGCTACAGAGAAGAATTCTCAAATGGCAATAGAATTGGAAGAGTATCAGTCCTCAATTCTAAAGTTGCTTGCTGAAATACAAGAAATGAAGAAGATGAAAATCAATTTCAAATCTTATGCTGATGCAAATAATACTCTGACTGAACTAAACTCTTATCTGAGAGATCCATCTCAGAAAGACGGCTTAGGTGCAACGTATGAAGGTGATGAAGTAATAATCTTGAGTAAAGACAAATCACCAATTACCTTTGTACGTGCAACTGATAGTGGTCAACCAGAACTTTATCAAATTGGTCAATCTAAGGTTGCTGAAATATGCAATCAAGTACCTACGACTGTAAAGCCCGCTGTTGCTACTCAAAGTAACAAGACTTTAAAAGGAAAACAGGTTGCTGAAAAGCAAACTGTTAAGAAAAAGGATGTTGTAAAGCATTCCACCAAACAAGTTGCTGAAAAGCAATTTGTTAAGTGAAAAGGCAAGATTACTAAAAGTAATCAGAAGACCATTGCTGACAAACTTGAATCAAGTAAGGTTGCTGAGACGAAAGCTCAGCATTCTCCGAAAAGTGGACTTGGTTTCAAAACCAAGCAAAGTCAACTTTTTCATGAGTATAAGCAAAGTCAGCAAAGATACTTCAAAGAGATGAATAAAACCAAGCCTAAGAGTTCTGACAAAACTCAAAACGCTAGGACGAGAAGGAACCTTGCCAGAAAAGAACTTACTGAAAAGTATGTTCAGCAAAAAGGTCAACCGAGCAAGACACCACATCAGAAAGTGGATTTGATTAGCAATAATCAAAAGTCTTTCGGCTCAAAACATTCTAGTTCCTCAGCAAGTAGAAAACAAGTCAAAGTTGAAAAACTCAAGACTTGGGTTTCCACTGGACGCTTTCTTTAACATGTTAATGGACATCCAATATTGGATAATTAACTTGTTTGCTCTTGATTGTGCAGACTTCAGCCACGGAGACAAACAATGCAATTTGGCACTTTGACAGTGGTTGTGGAAAGCACATGACGGGCAACAAGAAAAACCTTATAAACTATAGACGGTGGTCTAAAGGTCCAACAATAAGGTTTGCTGGTGGAGGCTTTGGTTCTACTAAAGGTTATGGTGACGTGAAGTTAGGATGCATTACCATTTCGGGAGTTCTTTATGTCAAAAATATTAAGTTTAACCTTTTCAGCATGAGTCAATTCGCTGATAAAGGTTACTTCATCAAAATCAAAAGTGATGAATGTAAACTTATAGACTTTGAGACAAAGAAGGTTATTATGGTTGCTAGAAGATTAGGAGGTTTGTATACTGTAGATTTGTCTTCAGCAATCATTGAAAAAATGCTTTGTCTCAGATCATGATTGCCTTGCTGAAAAAACATGGTTATGGCATAAACGAACAAGTCACCTAAACTTCAAGACGCTGAATAAGCTGTCTAAAAAGGAACTTGTAGTTGGATTACCTAAGGTTACTTTCAAGAAGGATGGTGTTTGCAATGCATGTCAGCAAGGAAAGCAAACCAAATCTTCTCTTAAGAACAAGGCAGTACCGTGAACTACAAAACCTTTACAACTCTTGCACATGGACTTGTTTGAATCTTCTTCAACAAGCTATGCTGGTAAGAAGTATGGTCTGGTGGTGGTAGATGACTATTCAAGATTCACTTGGGTAGTATTTATCAAACACAAGTCTGAAACAAGGACTGAAATACCTAACTTGCTGAATAAGCTTGAAGTCATGAAAAATGACAAGGTAAAAGTCATAAGAACAGACCATGGTACTGAGTTTGTGAACCAGTACATAACTGAGTATTGCACTTCAAAAGGCATACAACATCAGTTATCCTCAGTAAGGACACCACAACAAAATGGTGTTGCTGAAAGGAAGAATCGTACCCTTAAGGAAGAAGCAAGAACAATGCTTGCTGACACTGAAATAAGTGAAGCTTATTGGATTGAAGCGATTAATACCGCTTGCTATACTCAAAATAGATGTTTGATAACTAAGGATTACAACAAAACTCCCTATGAGTTATTTGTTGGAAGACCTCCTAACATCACCCATCTAAGAGTATTTGGTTGTAGGTGTTTTGTTCTTAACAATGGTAGAGAATACTTAAGAACATTTCAACCAAAGGAAGACGAAGCGATAGTTCTTGGTTACTCCTTGCATAGTAAAGCTTATAGAGTTTACAACAAAAAGGCACAAAAGATCGAAGAATCAGTGCATGTGGTATTCTATGAAAAGTCACAAGGAGTTCCTGCTAAAGAAGAAATATCAGATTGTATGAAGAAGTTACTCATACACGAGCAAAGAACTGAATCTGATGCTAGGAAAGTCAAATCAATTGAACTAAATGATGATTCTGACAATGACTCTCCTCCCCCGAGTCATGACAAGATAAATATAGTTCATGACAAAGAATTTCCAGCAAAAGACGCAGTTGCTCCAGATGTTGCTGAAACTATGCAACTTCCTGTGCATGCTGACGAGTTACCTCAAACCAGCAATGCTGAACAAGCAGTTGCTGATGAACCAATCTCAGCAGAGACACAACAAATTACCAGTAGTACTGAACAAGTACATACTGAAGAGTCACATGCTGAAGAGCAAACTTATCCAGACCCAAAGAGCAGAAAACATGTTAATAAATGGATTAGAGATCATCCCTCTACGGATATGATTGGTGATATTGACAAAC
Source organism: Plantago ovata (assembly GCA_028274465.1). Lineage (NCBI taxonomy): Eukaryota > Viridiplantae > Streptophyta > Magnoliopsida > Lamiales > Plantaginaceae > Plantago > Plantago ovata. The sequence goes on from CM051457.1 coordinate 48,503,586, forward strand.
GCCAAGTGACTAGATCCAAAGTATCTACTAATCAAGAACTTGCTGAAGAAGCAAATGTCATAGAAGTAGAAGCTTTGTTCTCTTGCTTTGTTTCAGAATTGAACCCAAGACCATAGAAGAAGCTTTAAAGCATTCTGAATGGATCAAGGCAATGCAAGAAGAACTGGATCAATTTGAAAGGAACAAAGTCTGGAAACTTGTACCCCTTGCTGAAGGAAAGAAAGCAATTGGTACAAGTGGGTGTTCAGAAATAAGCTGAGTGAGTCCGGAGAAGTGACAAGGAACAAAGCACGTTTAGTTGCTCAAGGTTACTGTCAGACTGAAGGATTGGACTATGATGAGTCTTATGCTCCAGTTGCAAGATTGGATGCAATTAGGCTTTTCTTAGCCTTTGCTGCTCACAATGACTTCATTGTTTATCAAATGGATGTTAAAAGTGCATTCCTAAATGGTGAACTTGCTGAAGAAGTCTATTTGGAACAACCCCCTGGCTTTGAACTTCCCTCAGAAACCAAGATGGTATACAAGCTTCAGAAAGCTGTATATGGTCTAAAGCACGCACCGAGAGCTTGGTATGATACCTTAGCTAAGTTCTTGCTTGACAATGGTTTCAAGAAAGGTGAAGTTGACAAAATTTTATTTACCATGCACCATGATGGTAAAATACTCTTAGTCCAGATTTATGTGGATGACATAATATTTGGATCTAAGGACAAGCAACTTTGTGATGATTTGCCAAACTCATGACAAACAAGTTTGAAATGAGTATGATGGGTAAATTGAATTATTTCCTAGGATTGCAAGTCAAGCAACTCAAAGATGGATATTCATAAATCAGCGAAGTAAAAGGTAAATGCTCATCCAGTTTAGGATCAAAGAGGAAGAAAAACCTAAAAAGATCCCTATGAGCGTTGGTACGAAAATGGGCTATACTAAAGAAGATAAGAGTGTTGATGAACACAAGTATAGGAAGCTCATTGGTTCTTTGTTGTATTTAACAGCAAGTAGACCTGACATTCAGTATGATGTTTGTGTGTGTGCAAGATTCCAATCTGATCCAAGAGAATCGCACTACAAAAAGGCACTTAAGATACTGAAATATGTCAAAGGTACAGCAATGTTGGATTATGGTATCCTAAATATTCTGGATTGGAATTGGTTGGTTATTCTGATGCTGATCATGGAGGATCAACTCTTGATAGAAAAAGTACTTCTGGAACTTGTCAGTTTCTAGGTACTAGTTTAATATCATGGTTCAGCAAGAAGCACCTGTGTTGCCAATTCATCTACTGAATCTGAGTACATTGCGGCTGGTTGTTGCACAGCTCAATCCTATGGATGCAGCAACAATTAAGAGATTATATGGTTTTTTGCAAAGAAAACACCAATCTTTTGTGATAATACAAGTGCTATTGCTATCACGCAAAATCCTAAGTTCCACAAAGGACAAAGCACATTGATATTAGACATCATTTCATTAGAGATCATCTGGAAAAGGAGACATTGAGGTTGTAAAAGTAGTACTGATGATCAACTTGCTGACATCTTTACCAAGGCCCTGTCAGATAATAGGTTCGCAATGCTTAGGTATAACCTTGGATTGATTGAACTACCTCAATAGTAGAAATACATTTGGTAGATTGTTGAAACAGGATTCAGCAAGCCAAAGTGTGCTTACATGTATAAAGTCCCTTCCACTGATTTCTTCTAAAAGAAATGATAGTTCACTACATGATTGCTGAAACAAGCATTCAGCAAGTAATTCCTTCAAACCGGGTATTTGTTAGGAAACTTGATCACTTGCTGAGACGGGTACTCAGCAAAGAAAAACTTTAAAAGATTGCTGAAACTGGGATTCTGACAATCAAAGATACTGAAACAGGTATTCAAGTATCAAAAGAAAAAACTTAGACGGGAACTCAACAAAGAGAAAGAATACTTCTCGGATTTTACCTAAGGATATCTCATATAAAAAGATATTGCTGAGACGGGCACTCAGAAATGTCTTTTAACTCAAAGAAAATATGAGATATTTGATTAAGGGGGAATTTTCAGCAAAATACAAGGCTTGTTACCTAAAAAGGTAAGTGCCAAAGTCAAATTGATTAAAATCGCTGAAAGATTCTCATTTACTTCAGCAAGCAATTAGCGTTGGAGTAAAAAGGATCAAATCCCGTGAATCAAGGTAAAATCAAATTGTGACGTTAATCGTGGCACAGATAAACTCGTTGTTAATCATGACATGAAATACAATCGTGGCCATTGATTTAAAGCAGTTTTTGATTCAACGGTTGATATTACAAAGAGAAAGTGTGCTCTGACGGTTTTTGTTGGTGGACCACTATGCATTTAAGCAAAAGGCTCCACTAACACAGATGAATCTCTGTTTTACCCTTGCTAAGAACTCAAAACCATTGAGCCTTCTCACACCACAGGAGACACTATATATAACAAAGAGTTAGAGAAAGACAAAATTCTTTAACTCACATTTCCTTTCTCTGCAAATTCTCTAGCATGTGATCTGAATTCACTGTAACTCCGGTCAAAAAGAAAAACTTTCTTTTTCGTACAACCTCCCTTTCTATATAAGAGATGGCTCCTAAGGAACAATCATCTAAGACCTCTAAGTCATCCAAAGCAGACAGTGCTGGAAAAAGCCTACTCCGTTGAAATTCCGGCAACCAACACAGTGAAAATTGTGTGCTGAAAAACGAATGAGTAAACCGAAAGCACCATGCCGCCTGCATATCTTGACACTGCAAAAGTGTGAGCAGATGATGCAGTGGGGCAGAATTTCCCAAGGAGACTATATTAGATAACTTCTGAACAAGAACTACGAAGAGAACACCAAAGAGGCGTTGAATTTGATTAATCAACAAGGCCCTTCTTCTTCTTCATAATGCTCGCACTAAGAAAATGTAGCATGTTGGATCAAAATGAGAGTTCTAAAATATGAACAGAATCCAAACCCTTAACTGCCGGACAAGGAGTCTGAAAAAGTGATTGATTTACTACTCAGTTCAAGGTGTGCCAAATCATCCTGCAAATGGATTGATTAGGGCAAACATCTTCAGATTCCAACTACTGGAACTGACAGATGACATCACTCCACTGATGAAGAAATTGAAGCCTTCTACAGTCGATGTCAGAGACGAAAAGATGAAGAAAAGAGAGATTGCTCCCTTGACTTGGACCTCAAAGCACGTAAAGAGGA
>CM051457.1:48506899-48681188 GCA_028274465.1 Plantago ovata
GGAAGCATATCTGCCATTCGCTTGGTCTGGTAGCTTTGCTACTAATCAAAGTCTTAGACTGCCAAGTTGGAGGAATTGACCAAGTTGGCTTGAGAAGGTGGCCATTGCTGATGCATATCCATGAGAACAAAACAGAGCTCAACTTAGCTAAGTACATTTTCAACAGACTTGTTGATTGTGTTACTAAGTTCAAGGTAAAGGTTGAAGACAATACAGTCTCACCTACCTTTCCAGTGATGTATGGATTGAAAATATGCTACATCCTTGAACACTTTAGGATTCATCTAAGAAACCCATTGCCGATTAAGAAATCAGTAAGCAATGTGGGAAGAGCCTTCTACAAGCAGAATGGACCTAAGCTTGCTGGCAAGAAGTCAAAGAAGACAACAGCTGCAAATGTTGTCAATGTTGGTCAGCAAGATAGGTATCCAACAGCTGCAAATGTTGCTGAAACTGATAATCAGTCCATGAATGCAACAGCTGCAGATGTTGATCAACAAGGTAAGTGTACAACAGCTGCAAATGTTGCTGAAAATGCAACAGCTGCAAATGTTGCTGAAAATGCAATAGTTGCAAATGTTGCTGCTGAAGCCACTGCGGTTGCTGAAACTAATGCACCCAGTGAGAAATCTAAGATGAAAAAGAGGAAAGCTGATGATGACACTCAAACTACAGCGTCATCAGCTGACCCTATTCCCAAGAAGAAACGGACAAAGACTTACCCAAGAAAGAAAACAACGGCACGTAAGTGCGTTCCAATTGTCCATGATCTATCAGATGATGCCCCAGTGGTTGCTGAAACGCAAGCCACTACAGTAGATGTTGTTGAAGTGTTTAATTGCAGAAGCCTTGAACAATCAACCTAACGTTGATACATCTGCTGATATAAGACCACAAGGCAGTGAAAACGAAATTCCTGCCCAAGTCCCCGATATCTACATTGTAGATAATCCTGATGACAACACTCTGGAACCAGCAAGTGATATTGCTGCAGACTTGAGAAGAGCAGCACTTGATGACAAAGCTGCTGAAGAGATAGTTGCTGAACAAGCAACTAATACAGTCCCAGAAATTGTTGAAGTTGCAATTGTTGAAGAACCACTTGCTGAGACTGCAATGGTTCAAGTCCCAGAGGTTGCTGAAACACAACAAGAGACAGTATTCGACGACGCATCTCATGATGCTGAGAATATTAGACCAAGTTCACCGATAACTTCTATTGACAAAGTCCAACTGGTGCTGACTGACCTAAGCCAGCAAATGGACATGGAGATTGATGACAACTCCAATAAGTCAATAGACCTGTTCATGACAAGTAGTGAACTTAAAGGTCTAGATGTCTCTGCTCAACTTGTCAATTCAGAGACAAGGGAGATTGCTGAATCTGCACAGCCTTCTCAAATAGAGCAAGAGAAGAAGTCTGCTGAAGAACAAGTCCCAGATAATGATGATGTTATCAATGCTGAAAGGATTGAGTCACCATCTGCCCTTCTTTAGCAGGTAGTTAACTCAGATATAAGCAAAACTTCACTATCTGAAACTTTATCTTTTGCTGATATAATTGTTTCCTTACAGACTTCTCAAGATACAAGTCAGAAGATTGCTGAAACTTCTGCACCAGAATTCACAACTCCTGTTCAGCAAGTAGATGAAAATTTTGGTAAATCTACTAAGTTTGAAAACTTAGTACTTGTATCTAATATAAAGTTATTTTAGGATGAACAATTCAAGGATGCTGCCCAAGCTCCTGAAGCAATGGAAATAGTACTAGCACAACTTAGAGTGCAACATGAGCTTGCTGAACATCAGCAGGTAAATCATGTTACAGTCTTAGACTCTAAAACTATTTTCCAAAACCTTCCTGAACTTAATTTTATTCTCTTTCAGGCTCAAAAGGAGACCACTACTGAAGTGGTTCACATCACTGAAGATCTTGAAGTAAGTTCAGAAGAAATCTACTCGAACTTCAAAAAGAATACCTTGACCAGAGTTGCTAAATCTGTCAGCAACTGGCAACGGTACAGAAGGATGGATTTCTCTGATCTTCACCTTCATTTGTCCAATGAGAAAAAGAGAATCTCTTTACTGAGACTCGAGACTTTTGTACACTCAATACTTCCCGAAGAGCTTACATATTCTCAGCTAATGGGCTCAAGTCTGATTGCTCTAATCAGAGAAAATATGAAAGCTAAATTCAAGAGTGCCTCTCCAGCTGAACAAGCTGTGATGCTCAAGGGTTCCTTTGTACCCGTGGTGGCTGATCCCCACAAAATCAATGAAGAAGAGGAAGTTACAAGCGCTGCTATGTACAAACACCTCGAGTTAGTTATACTAACGGACGATGATGAAGAAGAAGAGGATGAAAATATCCCAAAGGATACCAGTGATGATGATGAAGGAAAAGGTTCTAAGGACAACAAGGATGATGATTATGATAATCAAGGTCCTAGTCCTGATGCTGGTGGAGTTAAACTAACGGTTGCTGAGACTGAAAATCAAGATACTAAGAATCAGCAAGCTGACCAAACTCCCAGTCAGCATCAAGAATCCACTCCTGCTCCTGCTGAGACAAGTACTCAAGCAACTGAACAAGTTGCTGAAACTAAAGAACAGTACGCCAGAAAGCGTGCTGAAATGCACTTAGGCAAAACTAAGCTTTCTGATGCCGAGTTAGCTTTACTCGAAGCCAAGGTCACTAATCCAAACCTTGAAGATGAAGAAATGGATGAAGATTATCAAAGAGCACTTCAAAATAGTCTACAGATTCATGCTAGACATACGCAGAATCTAAACATTGCTCAATCTTCAGGAGTGAACAACACGGAAGTCTCCTCCCTTCCACTTACTACTGGTGAAACTCCAGTTGTTGAGTTAAAAGAGTTGCCCTCAGCAACCACTCAACCACAAGTGTTTGAAGCTAAAGATTTGGGAACCAAGGTTGCTGGCCTTGACGAATCTAATGACGAAGAAGATCTCTTTAACTTCTCAGCAAATGAAGAAGAATTAACAAAGAAAATTGAACCCACAGAGGTTGCAATTCCTCCTCCATCTCTCCAAACTTATGAAGGAGATGTTGAGAGAAGTCGTTTGCTGAGAAATGATGATGAATTCGCTACTGAGATCAAAGCTCATTCACTTACCCCCTCTATAGTGAAGTTTCCTAATATTGAGGATTTTACTCCTAGAATTAAGGCACTAATGGCTGTTCACAAAGCATGTCAAGAAGAGGATGATGCATTGCTTGCTGAGAGTCCGCTTGACATTGGCAAAATACTGGCTATAGTGCTGAAACGCACTACTTCTCTTACCATAGCTCAGAAAGACATCAGTCTACATCACAAAAGCTATGAAGAAGATGTCAGTCAAGCACTCAAACTGGCTAAAAGTGCATTGAAAAAGGCTCAGGCTTTTATTGAGGAAAAAGTCGACAATGAGCGCATACATGAGGAGAACTTGGTTTGTATTAAAGAAGAACTGTCCAAGCTAACTGTTGATCAGCAAGGCATAATTCTCAAATACAACAGCCTAAGTACTCTGGCTGAAAATTGCAATGAGTTTTTCTCTCTGCACATCCAACCAATGATGCAATCCATGTCTAAGGGGGAAGATAAACAAAGAAAATCTTCAAGATCTAAGAAACCCTCTGCTGAAGCGCCGTTGATACTTCCTGGTCCACCTCCCAGAGAACCTCTTGCTGAAAAAGAGCAAAGTTCTAAGAAACGAGCTGAAACAAATTTTGAGAGAAGTTCAGCAAATCCAAAAAGGAGAAGAACTTCTGTTGAAACTCAAGAATACTGTCACACTGAGAGTCATCAAAATCTGAATGAAGATGATGATAATGATGATGACCAAACAATAGCTCAAGCAATAAGAGCTAGGCCTATTACAGCCTTAACTCCTTCTGGCCAATCCAAACACTTCTCTTCTGACTCAAGATCTTCAGCAAGAGATCAAGAAAATGCTAAGTCAATAAGAAGAAGGCAAAGACAGGAAGAAAAAAGGCTTGCCAGCATTGCAATTGGCACTGGCATTGAATATACAAAGACCAGCAATGAGGAAACAACTCAGAATGTGATCAGAAACCTACATGGTTGCTGGATCATAAAGATGGAAGATCTTTTGGCCAGTGATTTCTTTCCAACTGTTGTACTTAATCAAATGTACACTTGGATTGAATTGAAAGTGAAAAGAAAAGAAAGGGATCCTCCTCCCTACCCAAGAAACATTGCTGCAAAATGGCTGAACATGGAAATCTTAGTAAGAAGAACTTCTATCGGCAAGAAGCTAAAACAAGAGCCCGATTTAATTAAACCGATAGATGTTTCTTACGACAGTGATCCTTTAACCAAGAAGTAAAAGAAGAAATATGGCTTGATTCCTTATGAGTATTTTTATCTCACTGGCAATGATCAAGAAGAAGATCTTCTCTGGTTAAGAAAGATTCATCCCAACAAGGGAATTTCAAATACACAACTTCTCCATGCTAGCAATTGGGGGCATGCACTTGTGGGTACTTCACTACAAAGAAATGAATGGTGAAAACCATCAGTATACTTCCTGCAAGAATGCAAGGATTATTCAACTTGAAGTCCGTAAGCTACTTGAAGATTACGAGAAGGACTATGTTGAATTCTCTGCTCTTGTTGAGAAGAGTGTAAGAGAGATTCTGAGGAAATCTTCTGCTGGAATAGCTTAAGTCCCTTGTAAAAATCTTTGTTTGTTTTGTTTGCTGATTTTGTAGTCATCTCTGAACTTTCTTGTAAACTTACTGAAAGATAACTATTAGCAATAAGCGTTTGACTCTTATTGGTTTTTGATTATGCAATCTACTTATGCTTACTGTTTTATTATTCAAGTATGCTTGCATTATTCAACTGATTTATTCAACATCAGAAACCTCTAAAAGGGTAACAATTAATTTAGACATGGATTGCTAACATCAAAAAGGGGAAATTTGTTAGGAAACTTGTAAATTTTGATGAGCAATTAACCATGCTAAATTAAGGAAAGTCCAGTAACTAGTACTCTTAAGGTCCATAGGAATTCAGAATTTTAAGGACATTGTAAAAGAGGAACGTTTGCTGACGACTTAGGGTAGGTACTAGTTAGGTGCTTTATTTTGCTGATGATGTACTTTGTTTTTACAAATGAACTATTGAAGCACTAGAACCGCTCAGAAACTTGAATATTCGAAGACTGAAGACTTAAGAAGATTTCTGAAGATGGTATCTACAAAGGCACATGTTGCTCAGAAAGTGGAAATTTCAGCAACAACTTGAATTAGTGAAAATCTATATGACAGAGTAGGTTGTGCTTGCTGAAACTGAGACTGACCGCTTGCTGAAATACATATGTGACCTCCTTGCTGAAAGTACTTGCATTTTGGCTCCAACTTTCACATTTGAATTCCATTCAAATGAACATTAAATGCAAAAGTAAGCATGCGAAGAACATGAAGACTAGAAGACAAATGAAGGACGATGCTGAAAGTACAAAAGCAAGATAGTGACATCTTAAGGAACAAAGCCTTAGAATTTGAAATTCAAATGGCTCCCTTGATTCACTATAAATAGAGGTCATCCGGCAAAGAGTTGAAGTGTGTCAGCAACGTGATCAAACTCTCACTTGTGCTTAAACACTCATCTTCCATTGTAACATCCCGTATTTTTTTATTTATTTATTTATTAAGTAATTATCGAGTAATTTAATCACTTGGTAATTTAATTATCTTTCTTCCCGCGTTACCGAAATTGAATTTGAAAGTCGTTGGGTTTGCGTTTTCGTCATTGGGCTAGTTAGAAAATCAGATTTCAAGCCTCTGTACTTGATCCAATTCGAGCTAGTCTTTCTGCAGGCCCAACCCTTGGTCTTGGCCCAATAATTTTTCAGTCAAGGCCATTTTACCTTGGTCAAACCCTAAACCTAAAAAATGAAACCAACCAAAACACTCCACTCCTCCCTCTCTCCTCATTCACCCAGCCACACCAGGAGCCCCCTTGCCGTTTTGGTTTCTTCCCCCTGCCTCCATCTCAATCGGTTTCGGTTGAGCCCACCGGAAATTGGCTCCGATTTGTGTTGCTCTATCCATGCCCTTCACCATCCACCCTCTTCATTATCTTCATCATCTCCATTGCTATCATATTGTCATCACAAATCGAACCCCATCTCCACCTGATTGCTAACCCCCACCGTGAGCCACCTCTATCTCCGCCGCAGTTCTTCTCTGGCCGCCGTCTCAGCGCCTCTCCGGTACGTTTCAGTTCGTTCGCGTGTCCTCCGTCACATCCCGATCTAATTTCACCGGTAAGCCTCCGTCTCTAGCTCGTGCGATTCTGTTTCTGTTGGGATTCACTCTCGATTTGGATCTCGGTTTGATCTCTTGCTTCTCGATTGATTCGCAATAGTGGTTCTTGTTCCTTTCCGACATGTCCGTGCTGTGCCGTGCTCTCTCCCGTGCCGTGCCGTGCTCCAGTCAGCACGTGCGCCCTTCCGTTCGTGCCCCGTGCTCCGCTCGCGTCCGGTCTGTACCGTGCCCGGTCCCGATCCGCGCCCGTGCTTAGTTCCGCCCGCGCCCGTGCCCGAGCTCCAGTCCGCACCCGTGCCTGCGCCCCTGCTCTGTTCTTCTCTGTCCCGGCCCGATCTGTTCGAGCTCCGTCCTGCGCGTGCAAGGTAGTCCCGATCTCGTTCTTTCTTTTCGATTTTCAGTTTGTATATTATGTTTTGACCATTTTACCCTTTCGATAAACTGGACTTTGACTGTTGACCCTGACCTTTCGATTGGACCATATCTGGATAGTTTGACCTTATTGACTGACTTGGACTTTGACCTTTTTGCCCCTGGACGTTCCTGGACAGTTCTGCCCTTACGTTAAACCTGGACTGTTTGAAATGTTTGAAATCGTAAAGACTGACTTTTGGAATGTTTTGGTATTAACTAAACCTTTTAGGACTTGTTTTGAGTTGTCGGAAAACCTGAAGGACCTTTTTGCAATTACTGATTTGAGGGTAGTTTAGTAATTTCACAACTTTTGGACTAAACTGTTAAATCGAGTTTCTTTTAAGGACTTTTCTGAAGTATGTTGAAACTGTAGTACTGTTTTGCAATTTACTGTAGAGGGTATTTTGGTAATTTTGTAATCTGAGTGTGAAAGCGGTTTCTAAAAACTATTGAACTAGTTTATGCCTTGGTGAAGTAATTAATTGTCTTCTAGCTTAGTTGGTTAGGAGTTGTGTAACTAACTTAGAGGTCCCGAGTTCGAACCCCTCCTTCGCCATTCTTACCGACCCTTTTTACTTTTATCGTTTCGTTTTTCATTCCGACTTCTAGTTAGTAACTAGACGCTTTCTGTTTAGGTGTTCTGTCTGATAGCTCTTAACTCGCTGTGCTTTTGAGGATCTTTGCTCGCAAAGTTTAAGGTGAGTGTTCACCCCAAAACTTATCTATTTGCGAAAAACTGGAAGGCTATGTGACTATCTGTATCTATTACTATATATTCTGTTATACGGTATGCTTCCGCGTAAAAATAACTAAGTCCTAAGTATGACTATTTACTTAGCTTTGTTTGTTGCTACTCTGTCCTGGATTAACTCTTCTGCAGGAACACTTCTCGATGTTTCGGGATCCGATTGTTATTATCTGTTTATTCTGTATCTGTATCTGTTCTGTCTGTTTCTGTGTGACCGGTCGATTAGGTCGTAACTAGGTAGGCTTGGGTAGTAGAGGACTATCGGGTTTGCTTGGTTATTGTCTAGTCTAATCCCTTTTAGGCGCGAGGCAGAAGTCGCTGAGGTCTATTAGGGTCGTAGGTTCTGTTTCCCCAAAGTACACGGGGGTTTCTGTTTCTGTCCGGAGTTGTATACCCTCTGGAGGGAGCTATAAGGGCAATCTGTGGAGTAGGAGCAATAAGGCGGGCTGCACCAACGGACTTCGACTTATTTGTTCTGTCTTTCTGTTCTGTTATATGTTCTGTTTGCTATTTTATCTGCTGCAAAGGATTTTAATTTCAAAAACTGTTTACTTTCTGTTTGTTAACTTAGAACCTCACTGAGATCCTTTATCTCACGCTCTCTTTATTTTCAAAAAATTCCTTCCTTCCAGATACTACTGAGGACGCACGCGAGTAGGATGCCAGCGACTGAGAGAAGGGTCTGGGATGTCTTTTGGGATTTGGTTTTAAAATAAGAAGATGAAACTCTTTACTTTCTTCACTAGTCGATATTTCGTTTTGACTTTTAAGTTACCGTTGAATTTTACTTGATTCTGTTAGCGCTGTGGCGCCAAATATTGTTATGGCATTTATTGCCGACCGTTGCTTTTTAAATTATTTCGTATTTTCCATTTTCAAGAAATTTATTTGTTTTTAAAAATCGATACCGTTACATCCATACTCTTTACTGCCTCTTGATCCGTTCCAAGACTTAAGCTTGAAATAAAAGCTACTTGTGAAGAAGTAGAACATTCACGTCTAAGAAATTAGTTAAGTGTCCTTTCTTTCGAAAAAGAACAAGTCTTGACACTAGAAACAACTTCACTTGTTTACTGAAAAGTATTCCAAGTTTTGTTTCTTTAGATAACTTGTTATAGCTGAATAAGTTATACTCAAGTCATCTCATTCCAAACCTCTCTAACTGATAAAAACCCTTTTTCAGGCATGAAATTCATGGGGAATTAATCAAGCATAGCTTTGCTGATTAAGTGTCCCAAGTTTGGTGGAGAACAAGGTTTCGTTCTCTAGTTAGGTTGGAAACGAAGCAAGTGTGCTTTTGTTTCTGAAGAATCATTATAGATAGGTGTTGTAAGGAACCTCAAACTTATCTTAGTGGATTCAGTCCTAGAAAGGACAAAGTGGATTAGTTGAGAGATTACGTCACTCTCAAATACCACTATAAAAGTGTTTGTGTGATTTACTTTACCGCATTTAGTTTTCAGCAAGCTTAACTATTTGCACACTGTCACTCTGCTCACTTGCTGAAACTAGCACTCTCTGAAAAGCACTTATTGTATAAAGACTTCCGCACTCTGTTGTTTTTTAAGTACCAGTAAAACTCGTTACTGAAAAGTAACTAGTACTTGCTGAGAAAGTTAAGTATCAGCAAACTCATTACTGAAAAGTAATAAGCACTTGCTGAGAAAGTTTTTAAACGACGAAAGTTTGAAAAGACTATTCACCCCCCCCCACCTTAGTCTTTTCTTGTTGTTTAAAGGGACCAACACCACCCTTGTTTACAAGTGAGATGCATACTGGCTCAAACACTATCATATTTAATGTCATGGGCTAGCTAGTCTAGTTCATTAGTTACATGGACAACAAGCAAAGCGGCTTGCGCTTCATCCACCATCGGATACCTCCGTATCATTTATATGTTTACCGAATATGGTCCTCCAAGCAACAACCTTTCCACCATGATCTCTATTGAATACTCCCAGGTTAGCACCCGTAGGGGACGAAGCTTGGATTTTATATTAACTCGTGTGTCAAATTTAACTAAGTTCAATAGAAGTTACATGCCACTTATAATTTAACTTCCTCTGTCCAAAACAAGTTGTCCATGTAGTTTTTATTGACTTTTTCAGGAATTATTTTAACTATAAATTAATTTTAAATTATAATAAAAGATTTTTCTTAAATTATTGTTCAAGTACAAGGATAGTATATACTGATGTTACCAAAATATGTCCAGTCTCGTCCTAGTGGAAGTATATATGTCCTAGAGACAACCTACGATAGGGACGATATGTACTTGATCACATTCAGTTATTGTTATTTATTTATGTTCATTTATTTATACATTATTAAATACAATTGGCATTACATTTTATGAATATATTATTTGGTTGTTTGAATTATTCAATAAAATGTTTCCAAGGCGACTTAAGGTAATCACAAAGTTAGTGGGAGCTTGTATGTCAATAATTAAGTCCTAAAATAAGCCACTAGTTGAAGGTCATTGAGATACGGGATATCAATCATGCGATTGAAGCTAGCATATGCTGCATTAGATCCTTCGAGGATGTAGTAGGTCTCACTACTACGAATGAACTTGGTTATTCATAATGAGCATATGAACACTTTGGAGAGCGTTGGCATACCCAACCGAGAAACCATTTGGTAAATCTATTTAAGTGTCTATGGTAGTATCGGTGTGTAGGATGATGTTAGTAGTCCTTAGACTTGAGGCCAATACTACATCATATGTGGAATAATATACTTTGACCATGCGCAACGCTTTCACTCTTAAAGTAGGGTAGATACGGCATGCGCTGGGTATATTAGGAAGCATATGGTGTGAGTGATTGGGCCAAACACTACAAGCAACATGGAGTTTAGCGACGGACCCATCCGTCGCTAAACCACCCCGATCGGTTGCTAAAATTCGCTAGCGACCGATCGGTGTTTTTAGCGATGGATAAAATCGTCGTCGCTAAACCGTTGGTCGCTAGCGAATTAGCGACCGATGAGTAGTCCGTCGCGAATTTGCAACGGATTAGCGACGGAAAATGAGGTTGACTTTTAGCAACCGATGACTTATCCGTCGCTAAAGTCACCGGACTTTTAGCGACGGATGAGTCTCATCGGTTGCTAAATATTAGCAACGGAGCGTTATCCGTCGCTAAAAGTCCGGGACTTTTAGCGACGGATAAGCCTTATCCGTCGCTGTATATAGCGACGGATGAGACCATCGGTTGCTAAATTTTTTTATTTTATTTTTTATTTTTTAGATATAATAATGAGACTCAAAATCAAATGCAACCTGTTTAATTAAGCAACATGTTACAGAAATTCTATAGACCAAATAAACCAAAAAATAATCCAAAAAAATCATAATATGTACCAAAACCCTCCATACATATAATAATAATCATACATACACAATACTAATCCAAAATAATATCATAGTGTACACAGTATTCATGTAGAAAATAGTAAATAAAGTCGAAAAGGATAGGGGTATCATGGAAAGGGAGGTGGAGGCATCCCCAGCTTCGCATACAGCTCAGCAAACATAGTAGCAAATTGTGCCTTCTGCTCAGCCTGCTCCGCAGCTAGCCTCTTCACCTCCTCATCCCTCTCCTGCAACTGAAGTAAGAGGGCTGCTCTCGAGCGGAAGCTGCTGCTGCTGCTGCTGAAGATGATGAAGATGTACTGGCACGGGAACGACGAGTCGGCCTCGAGTCCAATTCAGGGACGGCTGCTGCACTCCCAAGTCCCAAGCGACGGCCCTTCTCGTCTGGAGGATTCACCTCGAGGAAAATGGCATTCATTTCCTCAACAGTGAGATCCTGATCACGAATCCTGTCCTCGTAGGCCGTCTGAAATTATAAATCAAGAGTATAAGGTGTTAGTTATGTTGTTAATTAGTTATGAAATCATCAGTATTTAATAAACACATGTATTGTTGATACTTACCGCAATTGCTGTGGCCTCGTCACACAACCACTGTCCGTTCTTGGCCTTCTGAGATCTCGAGAACAGGGTGAATAGGAGACTCTCCTTATCCTTCAACTGAATGACACATGAAAGCATCATATACTTAGTTTGAAAGTTCGAAATGCAAGTAAATAACAAGTATAAGAATGATGAATTCACAAAGTTAATATACTTACCTTCTGCCTCACATGTGCTGTAGCGATCGACTCAGAGCCAAAACGGTGTGTCACCAGGGTACGTGTCCCATCATTCGGCTGCTTCTTCCGGTTCTCAGTGTTCTGGTCAGCCTGCGCCTGGACTCTCCCGTCAGCCCAATACACCTTCCACGCCTCCCAAATTGCATCTCCGGGCCAATCACCGGTACGTGGACGGTTTTCTTTCCACATTTTCTTCAGGCTATGAACCATGCACTTGTAAAGGGCACTACCGTGAGAGTTGAAGCTCCACCAGAGATCCATCAGCAATGCTTTCGGAAGGAAGAATTCTTTCTACACAATTACAAATAAACATCGAAACACATACGTTGGTGAATACTTAAAAAACATTCAAGTATAACAAGGGGAGCTAACATGTATCAAATATATAACAAGGGAAAACAACATCTATTCAGGTATTTCGGTGACTAACATATCACCCAAGTTCAGTGGCTAACATACCACTCACATTGTCCTATATTTCACTAAAACAATGGTGACTAACATATCACCCAAGTACAGTGGCTAACATACCACTCACACAAAGTGGCTAACATACCACTCACAACACAAACAATTAGGTAATTAATGTACGATTATTAACTCACCCTCAGCTCCTCGAAGAGCTCTCCCTTAATTTGGTCCGGGATGCAATGCCACTGGCTGCCACCCTCTTGCGGTGGGACCATTCTGTTCCGTATTATCGAACTGAGTACTTTAGCAGCGTGCTCCCCATACAACCTGTGAAGAACAGGTAAGTCAATAGTGACAAGGTTAGTTCGGTATATATATATTAAAAGTTCGTAAATCAGTTAATGCCTAATACTTACTTCTCTCCATTGGGGTAAAGGACAGGGCGACCATTCCACATAAGACCATCTTCCGGCCTTTGAAAGGGACAACCGTCGTCTGGAACGTGGGCCCACGGGTCGCGGAGGGAGGAATGAGGAGTCGATCCCCTGCTCGACCCAGGTGGAGTCCCTAAAACAGTAGGGGAGCCCTGCCCGGTGTCCTCTCCGTCGGTATCATCCCTCTGGGACTGCGGGGTCATGTATCGTGGCCTCCTGGGTCGTGGCATCTGCAATACAAAGATCTGTGTTAGTACATACACAATTGAATATAAAACATGTACAATCAGAGATATAGCAAGGAACGACACTAGACATTCGGGTGGTCACGCCAGTAGGACTCCCAAACATCATGAAGGGGACTCGGCATCCACTCTTTGGGCGGAACTCCCAAAAGCCAGTTGGCTTTCCAAACCTCAAGTAAGGGAATCCTCAGTGTACGTTCTGACATATTTGAATGCTAAACCTGACCAATGGAAGTTTAGTACATTGCGGCTAACGTTGTTTTTCACCAAGTACTCATTTTAATTATCAATTTTTTACATTGTATTATATATACTCCCAATATTTCTACATTAGAAATAAAAATACTCATATTATCTTCTAACTTTAATTTATCAATGAGTTATTTCCTTCATACTTACAATTTTTTTAAACAATAATTACCTATATTTATCTATATTTCCATTATATTTGTACAATTTTCATTATAATAACTACTTACAATACACTATAATTACATATATTTTGCATTATAATTATGCAATTTGCATTATAGTAACAACTACCAATACACTATAATTACCTATATTTATCTATATATTTCCATTATACTTATGGAATTTTCATTATAATAAAAACTTGCAATACACTATAATTACCTATATTTATCTATATTTTCATTATATTTATACAACTTCCATTATAATAACTAATTACAATACACTATAATTACTCATATTTCCATTATAATTATACAATTTCCAAATCTAATTAGTAATTAGTATATCTGAAACAAAACTACACTAATTGACCAAACATAATCAAACTCAACTATAAAATACCCAATTCATCCCAAATCTATCAATTCACCAACTAAAACTTGTGCATCCCCCCTAATTTGAGCTATACAACATAATAGATACTAGTAGAATCCATACAATTCAATGAATTGGAAAAAAAAATGAAGAATACTAAAATTTAGACAAGTTAGGGTTCGAAATATATACCTTTGATTGCGGAAGAAATGGGGCAAATAATCACGCAATTGAATAGCTACACTTGTTCCTTGATGAAAGAGCTTCGAAATGACTATAAGATTGATGGAAATGGTGAAGAAATGAAGAAAATAGGGGAGGATAGATTTGAGCCGCGAGAGAGAAGAAAGAAATGGGTTGGAGTTTTCTGTCCGATCGATCGCGGCGAGGAAGATGATGAATAGCATTTTTAGCGACGGATGGCGTATCCGTCGCTAAAAAAGCGATCGGTCGCTAATTAGCGACCGGTAAGCTCATCCGTCGCAAGTTAATTTTTTTTTATTAATATGCAATAGCGACCGATGGTTCCATCGGTCGCTAAGCTTGTTGACCAGATTAATAAAAAAAAAAATTAAATAAATTCGACGGATGGGCATATCCGTCGCAATTTTAGCAACGGATGGACCTATCCGTCGCTAATTAGCGACGGATGAGCCATCCGTCGCTAGTTTCAGTACGCTCTAAAGCGTTTCCTTTTATCCGTCGCTAGGGCCTATTTATCGGTTGCTAAAAGACCGATCGGTCGCTAATTTAGCAACCGATCGATCGGTTGCTAAAAGTGGTGGCTAAAATGCTGTTTTCTTGTAGTGAAAATAGGATTCATTCCTCCGTAATAGATATAAGGAGAGAATACTCACTTCTCATATTTAGTGCGATCACAAAACCTGTGGCCACCGTATGTGAATATGTCAAAATGGTGTTTGGACATGATTCATAGATCGAATAATAAGATTGAGAGACAATGAATGAAGTTATTAGAATAGACACATAACCATATTGTAGACTCATTCGAGTATTCGTGAATGAAGGGACCGTATCATAAAAGTACCCTACGCTACAAGTGGTTTGTTTTTCCTCACAAACGTTCCTTACGTATTAATATTGTCTGATAAATTATCTAGGAATTTATTATGACCTTAATTAGATTGTTGCTTAATATGCAAGGCCCTATGGGTCATACTTCAAGGTGGTATTTCTACAAACGAGCTACGTATATTGGAATTAAATATTAATTAGATTAATATTAAATTATTATACATAAATATTATGGAATTATTATTAATTAGATTAATATTAATTTATTATATTAGGAATATATTTTAGAAATATACTTAATTGATTTAAATTGAATTTAATTGATTAATTGAACACTTATGCACTTGGACGGAATTGGATTGAAATCCAACTAAGGAAGAGAGGCTGGGCCAAAGAGGCCTTGCAATGTGAAGCTGTAGCTGGGCCGATTGGCCCAACTGCTCCTTTAGCCTGCCGCGTGCAAAGCACGCGCCAACGAGTTTTTCAAAAGCACGCGCCACACGTTTTTCTCTCTTCCTTTGTTATCTTTGACTGAGATAATTAATATCTATATGTTTTTTAGTGAGTTGTGGACTTTTGAAGTCTCCTAGTCAATTAGATTTATTTGGTAAATATCATACGTGATTTTCTGAACCAACTAACTGACTAAATCAGAAAGAAAGAAAATAAGTCTTCATTCCAACACATACGTAGAAATATTCTGAGAGTCAGAAAAACACATTTTCTCCAAAAGCTCAAAACACAAAAAAGAACTTCCTAGCGTTCTTGGTAGAAACCACTGCCCGTGGATACCAAGGTTGAAGGAAACAATCAAGTCTGTTGATGAGCCATCTTGGAGATTCCATTGAAGGAGATTTCTTTGAAGAAGAGGAAGAGATCTAGTTACCCGATGAAGAAATTGCAAGGCTCTGTCTGGAGATTTACGAACAGATAGGTGGTGAATTTGCATCTCTGCGGGAAGACACGTAAGTGATCATCTTCTAGCTTAATAAACGTAATATAGTCATATAAGTTTAGTGAGAAATAAAATTTTTAAACGTCCGCTGCTTAGCCTTTGAGGCGAATTTTCTCACATTTACTAAAACCTAGTTCGTCAACATGCGAATTAAGGTGACCAGGACTCTCCGGAAGATTAAGAAACCGTGTGAGTGCTTTTCGACGTGACAGTCAGCATACCGAGAGGTCGCTTCCTCAAGTTAATTGGCACATCAGGAACCATGCACCGTCGGGTTCGTAATACTCCCTGGGACACAGAGTCTATGTGAAATAGCCTGTAAAGATTCTAAGAGCCAGTGTCATAACGGTATATGTCGAGGACTGCAGAGTCACATGCTTACGACTTGCTATATCTGAGGTTTAATACTAAAAGTATACGGAGGACCACGATATAAGCATCTGGATATGTCATCCACAACTAAACGCGTAACACAAGTGGATAAGAACAAAGACAGATATTTATCCTTACGTACATGATCATTGGATCACGTCCATGTCTGTTAAGGTTAAGCCTACCAACCACATATGTGTGTGGACACCTAGCGAACTGTTGTGGTGGCAACGACATGTGCTCCTCTAAGGTGTATAAAAGAGTGGTTTTCAAGAAAAGCTAAGGTGAAAAACACACTAGGGAAAAACTTTCACGAATAACACTCTACAGGTACAACCTCGAGTCTTCTTGGTGGGAAGAACTCTGGGCAACAACAAGAGATAATCTTGGAAATATCCTTTGGTATAGCTATATTTATGTTGTTTATCATTGACACACTTCGATTATGTTAACAAGGTAGGCCTACAACCACCTTCAAGTAAAGTCTTATCCACCGGTTTGACCATACGACAAGCCGTGCGTACTGCACACACACCCCACCCCCCACATTGGTACATATCCACCGGAGTAGTACGTGTAAGAAAATACGGTCAGAGTTACCCCTAGAGTACGCAAAGGAATTTCAAAAAAAATTCTTAACATACAGGTTAATTGATTATGTATATGCCGTATATATGTAAACACGTCAATTAGAAGACTAACCTTACTTCCAAAGCAGCTTCCAAGTCTTCGTAATAATCCGGTGTATCTTCTCCTTCGTCGAAGTCGAAGATATCTGCAATACTCTGATTATCTGCAAGACAATAACAGTTAGTTTCCAGCTCCTAGAACCTCAACCTTGGTATCCACGGATGAACAACCTATCAGAAAGAATGCTAGGATATTCTTTGTGTGGCCAAGAAGATGGGGCGGCGATTCCTCCGGCAAGGTGGCGCGCGCGTGTGGCTTATAGAGGAGGGGAGAGCTTTTTATTTTCTCTAAGAAAACTGGGTAGAATAATTCTCTAAGAATTGATTGTTCAGATTACTGAAAAAGCTCTCTAATAGTCTACTATATATAGTAGTCAATAGAAGCCTAAAGCATAAGCAATTAGACTTCGTAAAGGAATAAGAATCTAATTCTTATCGTACTAAGAAACCAATATCAAGTCTAGATTCATTCCCAATCAAATTAAAACTCAATCAGAAAATCTAACTTATCCCTTGGACTTCTAACAGAGGAAGGAATCGAACTCCTTCCCCTATCCAGCTTGTGCGCGCGCGCGCGCCTGTCCAACGGGAGATAGGTGGGTCCCAATTTTGCGACCCACTTATAGTTCTAAGGCAATTCAAACTCCAAGTAGATTTTGCCCATGTGCATATGTTAATTCTAAATTAACATATCCTTTCAAATCAAACCTCTATTATATTTCTAAAATATAATCTTTAATTGTATTTACATAAAATACAATTAATTAGCCAATTCAATTAATAATTCCAAATCATTAATTGAGCCACTAAATATTATAATTAATTCCAAATTAATTATAATCCATCAATCACAATTAATTCCAAATTAATTGCGATTCCATCTTCAAGGATATTCGGATAAGCTGAATCACCACATAGGGTGACCCATAGGGCCTCATTGTATTAAACAAGTCCTAGACTAGGCAAAATGGAATTCCTAGACGGTTCCATTTGCAATATTAATACATGAGGACGTTTGAGAGGTTTCTCAAAGCAAACCCTTTCGTTGCGAAGCCTGTTGCGCTCAACGCGGCGATGGTAACGTCCCTTCATCTGACTTGCTCGAATGTATCTAGGATCGATGAATTGTCTATCCCAATAATACATCCACGGGCGTCTTCAGTGAGTTGCATGGTGAATCCAATATCTATTATGACCATCATAATAATATTGATACGCTGGCCAGCGGTTTTACCATCACAACTATGAACGACTATGAGCAGTGCTCTCCTGTGCTACACTTGAGAGATGAATCCTTCACAGAATCACTTATCATCCCCATTTGTATGTAGCCATAATCCTGGATCGTGTCTTAGGTCAACTGCTTATTCAGAGCTGACATCGACGGGTCCACCAAGGATATGGGGCAACAAATGTGATGATAAAGTCCTGTAAGTCCAAAGGACGACTGGCATCACTTCGACAACTCACCGGTTCCCATAGACACTTGGGTGTAGAGTATACATCGATGGGAGTGTCCGGTGGGTACTTCCATTGTTCGATAATCCTTCTTCGGACAACTATGCACAGTTATGGGAACGTTTCTCGATTGTCCAACAATCCGTTCCGTGGCCGTGGGATCGGCTCACACTTGCTCCAACAAGTATAACCTCCACGCATACTAGTCTCATCTTGTTCATTCAGACCCCTACATCCGAGATGAACCTCAACTAGGGAGAGTTTTGGATAGATGATAACTCACATAGCTCCCACTATCTGTGTGATCGGTCATCTATCAGAGGGGACATGTTTAATATCAATACAGACAGAAATAGAGATATGACATGATGCATGCCTGGTGTAATATAAATATGAAAGCTAGACTCAATAGTCAATCAACAAACATATATTATATTACATTGACCTGTGTAATAGTACATATATGCCCTCTATAAGGGATGCATGCCCTTAATAAGGACTGTCTCTAGGACATATACACTATCAATCTCCCACTTGGACTAGAGCCGGTCACCTTTATGCCTAATACCCAGATTAGCATAATGTCTTAAGTGGACATCCACTGATAAGACCTTGGTGAAAGGATCTGCCACGTTGTCCGTGGTAGAGACACGTTCTATACTAACTTCTCCTCTATCAATAATCTCACGTATAACGTGATACTTTCTAAGTACATGTTTGTTCTTGTTTGTAGATCTAGGCTCCTTAGCTTGAGCGACGACGCCCGTATTGTCCCAATAAATCGTTATTGGACTAGGAGCAGGAACAACCCTCAATTCCTTCAAGAACTCTGACATCCAGACAGCTTCTTTCGATGCTTCTGATGCACCAATGTACTCGGCTTCTGTGGATGAGTCAGCAATCGTGGCTTGCTTAGAACTCTCCCAACAGATAGCTCCTCCGTTCAATTTGAATACGTATCCTGTATGTGACTCAAAGTCATCAAGATCTGATTCAAATCCAGCGTCGACATAACCAGACATCTTTAATTCTGGTTCTCCACCAAACACCAAGAACATTTCCTTAGTCCGTCGAAGGTACTTAAGAATGTTCTTTACAACAGTCCAATGAGGTACTCCTGGATTCTGTTGGTGTCGACAAGTGACACTAAGCGCATATGCCACATCGGGCCTTGTGCAATTCATTGCATACATTATAGACCCTACTGCCGAAGCATAGGGAACACGACTCATTGCATTTCTTTCTTCATCAGTTTTAGGACCATCCTTAACTGATAAGACAATCCCATGCCTATCTGGGAGAAAGCCTCTCTTTGAGTCGTCCATCTTATAACGCTTTAGTATTTTGTCGATGTAGGTGGACTGTGTCAATCCTAACATCCTCTTGGATCTATTTCTATAGATCTTGATCCCTAGGATGTAGTTCTCTTCACCCAAGTCCTTCATTGAGAAGGTACTTGATAACCAAACTTTAGTCTCTTCTAGCATAGAGACATTGTTTCCCATGATCAAAATGTCATCAACATAGATGATCATGAAAACGACTCCCTTGTCGCTGTGCCTAGTGTAGACACAGTGATCTTCCTTGCTTCTGATGAAGTCAAACGATTTGACAGCTTCATCAAAGCGGATATTCCAGCTCCTAGACGCTTGCTTTAGCCCATAGATGGATCTTTGTGATTTTCATACAGCAGTCGGCCTGGTTTTACTAATAAAACCTTCCGGCTGTACCATATAGACCTCTTCCTCAAGGTTTCCATTGAGGAAGACAGTCTTTACATCCATCTGCCAGATATCATAATCATAGTAGGCAGCTATCGCAAGTAGATTTCGAATGGACTTCAATTTTGCTACCGGTGAAAAGGTTTCATCGGAATCGATGCCATACCTTTGCGTGTAGCCTTTCGCCACAAGTCTAGCCTTGTGCGTTTGTACCTTTCCATCGGCATCTGTCTTTCGTTTAAAGACCCATTTGCACCCAATAGGTCTAACCCCTTGGGGCAAGTCTACCAAGTTCCAAACTTGGTTCAGGTACATGGAGTCCATTTCCAATTCCATGGCCTCTTGCCATTTGTCTGAGTCAATATCAATTATTGCCTCTTTGTAGGTCTCGGGATCTTCCCGATCTGATAAGCCAACATCAAGTTCACTGATGTCTTCTATCATAAGGCTTTGCTTCTGAGGTCCTTTTAGGATCCTCTTCGACCTACGGAGCTCGACTGGTTCTGGTGCTTTTCTTTTCTGGCTTCGTGTAACACGAACATTATCAGTGGGCACTGATGCAGCTAGTCGCGCCACGCGACCCTGTTCCCTAGCGGGAGGCTGGTCTTGTGCAACTCGTTGCACAGTTTGATTGACAACGGGTTCTGTTGGTGTGGTTTCAACTGTTGATCTAATCACAGGACTCCCACTGACTATGACATGCCTAGCAAATGTCATATCATTACCCTTGTCTGCTTCGAAATCTCCAACTGAACTTGAGTCCAAATCAGAAGATTTAAAGAACTCATGTTCGCGCGTGTCAAAGTCTTGAATTTCTTCAAGTTCTATCATGTCAGCTAACCTCTCTTCTTCGAGGTATTCTGCTTCTAAAAACTTGACGTTTCTAGATACTATCACCTTGTGATCTTCAGCATGATAGAATTCATAGCCTCTCGTTTAACGAGGATAGCCTATGAAATATACTTTGACACCCTTGGCATCTAACTTATCAGTGAGCATCAGTTTGACTATCGCAAGACAGCCCCAAGGTCTAAGATAGCCCAGTGAGGGCTTCTTTCCTTTCCATAACTCATAAGGAGTTTTTCTCCACTGATTTAGATGGTACACGGTTCAGAATGTAGATTGCAGTTTGTAGTGCATATCCCATAGATATTTTGGAAGAGTCGAGAATCCAATCATTGATCTCACCATGTCTAACAGGGTTCGATTCCTTCTCTCAGACACACCATTTAACTGTGGTGTTCCAGGAGGAGTCCATTGCGATTGAATTCCATTTTCCTTCAAGTAGTCGATAAATTCTTCACTAAGGTATTCACCTCCTCGATCTGATCGAAGAGTGACTATCCCTAGGTTCAATTCATTCTCGACCTCATTCCTAAACTCCTTGAATTTTCCAAAGGTCTCGGATTTATTCTTCATAAGATAAATATATCCATACCTTGAGAAATCGTCATTAAAGGTAACGAAGTAAGGATAACCCCCACGCGCATGGACTTTAAAAGATCCACATACATCGGTATGTATGAGCTTTAAGCAGCGAGTGGCACGAACACCTTGTCCAACAAAAGGTTTGTTCTTCATCTTACCCTTAACACATGATTCACATGTACCATATGATTCAAAATCAAATGGTTCTAAGTAGTCCAACTTCCTTAGTCTTTGAATCCGTGTTTCATTGATATGGCCTAGCCAACAATGCCATAGATAAGATGGATTATTCTTCCTACTTGAAGACGGTTGTTTGTTATGTATATGAAATAAAGGTAGACGACTTCGCAAAATATATAAACCATTCACTAAGCGAGCTTTTCCATAATACTGGTCATTTAATGAAAAAAATAATAAGTATTAGGAAAAACCCAAATTGTCCAACAATGGAATGGAAATAATATTTCTGACAATGGATGGAACAAAATAAACGTTATCAAGTTCCAAACATTGTCCTGATGGTAAATCTATCTTGCAGCGTCCAACGCGTTTGGCTTCAGCTGGATTGCCGTTCCCAACATGCAAGTCGATTTCACCTTGCTTGACTAGCATGTGTTCAATGGCCCCT
Organism: Plantago ovata; assembly: GCA_028274465.1. NCBI lineage: Eukaryota > Viridiplantae > Streptophyta > Magnoliopsida > Lamiales > Plantaginaceae > Plantago > Plantago ovata. Next base: position 48,528,694 of record CM051457.1, read on the forward strand.
TGCACATTATTATAAATGTGCGAGCCACAGGCTGTATCTAATACCCAACCATTGGAGTCAAAAGTAGTCATGTTCATTTCAATAACAAACATACCTGAGCTAGAAGCCGGTGGCTTCTTAGCTTGATCTGCCCTTAACTTAGGGCAATCTTTCTTCCAATGTCCTTTCTGCTCACAGAAAAGTCATTCATCTGTGCGTACCGTTTCGCTTCTTTCGAAGAACTTCCCTTTCTGGTTCAGACGCTTAGGCTTATCACTCGAAGTGTTAGCCTTGGCTCCCGACTTTCCCTTACCCTTAGCACCTTTGTTTCTCGGGTTTCGGTCAGACGGTTTCCCAACATACATGATCGACTTTTCCTTCTTAGGAAGAGTTTGATCATATGTCTTCAGCAGATTATGGAGTTCGGGCAGTGTTACGTCCTTCGCATTCATGGTGGTTAACGATGAACTGCGAATACGAACTCGGCAATGATTGAAGGACAAAGATCACCATGATCTTATTCTTATCTTGAGAACATGTTCAGACATGTTCCCTCCTTCATTGAGCTCGCATCTGTGTATCTCTTTGATCAAATCAAATTCAACACTTCTAGCTGTCGTCTCAAAGAGCGACTCAAGATGCTTTAGCATCTCATACGGCAACATGCTATCATGTTGTCTCTGCAGCTCATTGCCGCCAGCATAATACACTGCGCGGATCTAGCATCCTCATGATGCTTATCAGACTTTTCCTTGTTGGCTTGATTCCAAATCAGCAACTTGATAGGCAGTCTGATTCTCGGGACACACGGGATTAGCCTCGTCCAAGACGTACTCAATCCTTTCGTACCTCAGCACCAAACATATATTCCTGATCCAATCTAGGAAGTTTGGTCCGGTCAAAATTTACTTCTCTAAGATAGCACGGAGCGAGATACTCGCCATTTCGGTTTTCCAGGAGAAATAATATAGAACGAAAATAATAAATCAACTATTGAAATATTATTTCTAAATACACAGTCAACATAACTAAACAACAAGGTCCTTTAGCTGTTTAGCTCCCACTATTTTCACATATGCTTGCCCCCAAAACAAACATACGGGTAATGTCCAACAAGTTACCGTAGTGGCCAAGATCCAAATCCATACTATGCTATACTCCAACGGGGGCTGGTCGCACAACATAATATGACCGGTAGGACTATCCAATTGCGTCACGCAACTCTTGGTTGTTAAATCTAATTTAACCCGATGCCCTACATATTGTACCTATCGAGGTCGCTAGATACAATATGAAGTAAGTCATAACCATAGGCTTACTCTAATCTGACGATCACTGCGAGTCTGTAAGACGAGGTCGCCAATACAAGAAAACGCAATGAAAGTTCAGAATTAAAGCACCCTATGGAAAGCATCTCAGAAATACATACATATATATATATATTTTTGTACTTATATTGGTTGGGGCTTGTCGCTTGAGGGTTGTTATCAGTCATCTACAAACAAATAAGGGCGCCGCCTACCCATCATGCATGAGCGGTCTACACGTAATGGATGCCGCCTATCCATTCTAGTTCTAAACGCGGTCAAGCACATAATGGGTGCCGCCTACCCATACATGAAATATGTGGTTCGACATATAAGAGGGCGCCGCCTACCCTCGCATGCATAGCGGTCGAACGGAAAGTAAAATACTTGGTATTTAAACATGCATTGTCAAACAATAACATATCGAGCAAACAAAACAAGTAGTAGCCTATGTGGATGCCAAATGACTTCATAATTTCATTATTAAAATTATAATCCCATAATTATAATTTCTATGAAATAATTGAAAATTTGGACTAGATTGAAAAAATCGAAAATTCTATTGACCAAGTAGCAATTTTCAAAAACCCGAAGGACTTAATTGTAATTTTGAAACCTTGGAGGTGTTAAATCTAAAATTCAAAAGTAGAAGGACTAATTTGCAATAAACAATAAATTGATAAATTACAAATAAGTCCTTTAACTTTATACTAATTAAATTTAACCCCTCTAGTTAAAAACAATTACAATTAAATCATATTTATATTTCAAATATAAAATTCAATCCTCAAAATTTTCAAAATTTGATTTTGGGTCCAACCCGAAAAATATATATATATTAAAATATGGGACGGGACCCGTCCCCTACCGTGCCTGCGGCCGCGGGCGCCCGGCGCCTGCGGCACGCAGGCACGGGGGCCTGCGCACGCAGGCGTCGCGCGCCAGCGTGCCGCAGGCGCCCGGGCGCCTGCGGCACGCCGGCGCCCGCCGCGCAGGCGGCCGGGTCAATATATATATATTTTAATTTTATTTTTTATTTTTTGAAAAAATATAAATTCTAAATTTATATAAAAAATAAAACTTTTGAAAATCGAATTAATCATAGAATCAATTGCATCCACATAAACTACAAAATCATACAATATATATACGTCTATACGTAATCAATTAACCTGGCTCTGATACCACTGTAAGAAAATACGGTCAGAGTTACCCCTAAGGTACGCAGCGGAATTTCAAAATTTTTTCTTAACATACAGGTCAATTGATTATGTATATGCCGTATATATGTAAACACGTCAATTAGAAGACTAACCTTACTTCCAAAGCAGCTTCCAAGTCTTCGTAATAATCCGGTGTATCTTCTCCTTCGTCGAAGTCGAAGATATCTGCAATACTCTGATTATCTGCAAGACAATAAGAGTTAGTTTCCAGCTCCTAGAACCTCAACCTTGGTATCCACGGATGAACAGCCTATCAGAAAGAATGCTAGGATATTCTTTGTGTGGCCAAGAAGATGGGGCGGCGATTCCTCCGGAAAGGTGGCGCGCGCGTGTGGCTTATAGAGGAGGGGAGAGCTTTTTATTTTCTCTAAGAAAACTGGGTAGAATAATTCTCTAAGAATTTATTGTTCAGATTACTGAAAAAGCTCTCTAATAGTCTACTATATATAGTAGTCAATAGAAGCCTAAAGCATAAACAATTAGACTTCGTAAAGGAATAAGAATCTAATTCTTATCGCACTAGGAAACCAATATCAAGTCTAGATTCATTCCCAATCAAATTAAAACTCAATGAGGAAAATCTAACTTATCCCTTGGACTTCTAACAGAGGAAGGAGTCGAACTCCTTCCCCTATCCAGCTTGTGCGCGCGCGCGCGCCTGTCCTACGGGAGATAGGTGGGTCCCAATTTTGGGACCCACTTATAGTTCTAAGGCAATTCAAACTCCAAGTATATTTTGCCCATGTGCATATGTTAATTCTAAATTAACATATCATTTCAAATCAAACCTCTATTATATTTCTAAAATATAATCTTTAATTGTATTTACATAAAATACAATTAATTAGCCAATTCAATTAATAATTCCAAATCATTAATTGAGCCACTAAATATTATAATTAATTCCAAATTAATTATAATCCATCAATCACAATTAATTCCAAATTAATTGCGATTCCATCTTCAAGGATATTCGGATAAGCTGAATCACCACATAGTGTGACCCATAGGGCCTCATTGTATTGAGCAAGTCCTAGACTAGGCAAAATGGAATTCCTAGACGGTTCCATTTGCAATATTAATACATGAGGACGTTTGAGAGGTTTCTCAAAGCAAACCCTTTCGTTGCGAAGCCTGTTGCGCTCAACGCGGCGATGGTAACGTCCCTTCATCTGACTTGCTCGAATGTATCTAGGATCGATGAAGTGTCTATCCCAATAATACATCAACGGGCGTCTTCAGTGAGTTGCATGGTGAATCCAATATCTATTATGACCATCATAATAATATTGATACGCTGGCCAGCGGTTTTACCATCACAACTATGAACGACTATGAGCAGTGCTCTCCTGTGCTACACTTGAGAGATGAATCCTTCACAGAATCACTTATCATTCCCATTTGTATGTAGCCATAATCCTGGATCGTGTCTTAGGTCAACTGCTTATTCAGAGCTGACATCGACGGGTCCACCAAGGATATGGGGCAACAAATGTGATGATAAAGTCCTGTAAGTCCAAAGGACGACTGACATCACTTCGACAACTCACCGGTTCCCATAGACACTTGGGTGTAGAGTATACATCGACGGGAGTGTCCGGTGGGTACTTCCATTGTTCGATAATCCTTCTTCGGACAACTATGCACAGTTATGGGAACGTTTCTCGATTGTCCAACAATCCGTTCCGTGGCCGTGGGATCGGCTCACACTTGCTCCAACAAGTATAACCTCCACGCATACTAGTCTCATCTTGTTCATTCAGACCCCTACATCCGAGATGAATCTCAACTAGGGAGAGTTTTGGATAGATGATAACTCACATAGCTCCCACTATCTGTGTGATCGGTCATCTATCCGAGGGGACATGTTTAATATCAATACAGACAGAAATAGAGATATGACATGATGCATGCCTGGTGTAATATAAATATGAAAGCTAGACTCAATAGTCAATCAACAAACATATATTATATTACGTTGACCTGTGTAATAGTACATATATGCCCTCTATAAGGGATGCATGCCCTTAATAAGGACTGTCTCTAGGACATATACACTATCAGTACGGACGAAGGTGAGTTCACATTCAAGGATGAACGATCAAGCAGAGAGTGTTCGGTACATCCGTGAGAAGACCTGTCGTCTGACCATCATTCCAATGAAGAAGCAGCCAATACCTTGCTGGTGAAAACAATGAATGTTATGAAGTTCAAAGCATTGAAAAAATAGTGACGGATACCATTCAAAATCCTATAGACGATAAGCCGAGGATGATTCAAATGCTTTGAATCAGTCACTCGAAATGAAGCATTGCAAACGACAACAACTCATCAAAACTTTTTGTTGCGGTATGAGAAAACAACAATACCACAACTCTTGAGTACAATGGAGAGATTTAAAGATAAATTCGATATACATTTAAAGTTCAACAAAAAACAAATGACTATAGATTCATTTTTTACTAAGAGTCTTAGAATTTTCAAATGTATATAACACACACACAAACACACACACACATACACACAGATAGATATATATATATATATATATATATATATATATATATATAGAAGTATATATATATATACATATATATATATATACATATATATATATATATGTATATACATATATATATATATGTATATATATATATATGTATATATATATATACTTCTATATATATATATATATATATATATATATATATATATATATATATATATATATATGTATATATATATATATATATATGTATATATATATATATATATATATATATAAAATATTTTAGTAATTATTAATTTATCATTTCGTCGGGACAAAGAAATATTTTTAAGAAATTATTATCTTATTTTTTTATTGATTTGATACCAAGTTGGGTCGGACAAATTATTAGTTTTATCGAGGTTATTAATTTATCGAATATTAATTTACAGTTTTTAATTTACTTTTTTTTTTCTATTTTGTAAATATATACGATATACCACAATGCTCTAAAAACCCATTAACACCTGAATTTGCTGGGTTCCAAAAATCCCAAAACATACCCCTCAAATCCCTAGCCTTTTCTTCTACTTCTTCCTCCTCAGCCTCCTCCACTCCACGTCTATACTCCAATGCCGGTCACTCGCTTGGGAAGAGGACATTCGCAGGAAGAGGAGATTAATCAAAGCTTGTGAATTGTTTGAAGGAATTTGCAAAGTAGCCTGACCGACTAACCAAAATGGAGACGATATCGTGTTTGCCTGCCTGCCTATGTGAGACTCACTTACCAGTCGTCCAAACAACTCGAGCTCAACCATGTTCAATTTGACGGTAAAATCTGTGTAGTTTCAGAATGATCAATTAATTACTGTTATTAGCATTTTACTAAGTTGAACTAGCTGCATTTTGGATGGACGCGATTGTTAGGAATTCAATTCGTGGTTGTTGTGTGAATCAGATTATCAGAATGGGTTTTCTGCCGAATTGAATAGAGGAACAAGGATTGGGGATTGTCAAGTAGATCAAAACGAAAAGGTCGTTTGAAATGTTGTTACTTATTATCACACACACACGTTGATATAGAACTTGATGGACTTGGAGCCCGATGCGATTACTTATAATTCAGTCTCCTCCATCATCCCCCCTTGTCTTAGAATTATGGATTTCTTTAATGAAATGTGGGGATAAAGCGTTTGGTTCGGAATGAGATTACATATTAGATTATACGCTTGTTAATGGAGTTATGTCGAGGAATGTGTAGCCGCCGATCGAATGTGGTGACTTATGCTTCTTTTATTAATAGTGTATGTATTAAGGTAGAGAATCTTCCCTTGGGAGATTGAGTTCTTTGATCAGATTCAAATGAGAAAACACATGATCTTGATTGATGGCTACTCTCGGACTTGGAGGGGCGATGTAGCTTATAAAGTTCTCCAACAAATGGTTAATAGGGGCTGGTTGCCCTCGGTTGTTACATACAATACTTTGATAATAGGGCGTTTTGTGTGTTAGGTCGGATGGAAGATGGTTTACAAGTGATTCAAGATATGATCTCGAAAGGCTTGCCTCCTGATATTGTAAGTTATACTACATTTATATTTGGGTTTTGTAAATTCTGTGAGCTAGATAGAACTTTTCTAACTGACGGAAGATATAATCAGCAAGGGATATCCCCTGATTCAATTATTTATTTGTCATTGATATAAGGCCTTTCGCCGGAAGAGGAGATTAATCATCGAAGCTTGTGAATTGTTTGAAGGAATTTGCAAAGTAGCCTGATCGGTGCGTGTACACTACTAATCAATGCTCATTGTGCACAGGACAATTTAATACTTCAATTCGTCTGTACGGTGAGATGGATGATTCATAAGTGTTTCTTCCCGAATGTTGTTACTTATATTGTCTGTTGATAAAATGGAATTTTTTTTTTTCATGTTGTTCTGTGAGGAACCTGTTTTTAAGCATGTAACTTATGATTTGCTGATAGAAGGTTGAAATAACATTGAATTTAAGAGTGTGTTAGCTCTGATAAAAGATGGTCAGCAAGTGGATATCCTCTAAATGAGTTACTTATATGTCATTGATACATGGCCTTTGCAGGAAGAGGACATTAACTGAAGCTTGCGACTTATTCATTTTCAAGTTGTTCTTTGAGGAACCTGTTTCTAAGCAACCATTATACAACCATCTAAAAGAGAGTGGCTTGGGTTGTGCGTGGGGCTACTGGATCGTAAAAAGAGAGTGGCTTGGGACGTGACCGAAAAGGATCGATCTTTTCAGGCAATGGGGCTTCTGATCGTAAAAAAAGGGTGGCCTCCGTGTTATGTTACTTGGGGCGTGGTGCCCAAGGGTTTTGTACAGAGCTTGTAAATATGTCAGGTCTTCCAGCCAAAGGGCGCTCAAGCCACACTACAAGCCTGCATGTCCTCCTAAGGGACGAACGTAATATCGTAAGCAACCATATATATACTTGTTTATGTTTTCAGTTTTTCGCGATGTGGGATTATTACCCATTAAGTTTAACCGTGTTTTAGTAAATACTGGTATAGTATAACATATTGGGCTCGGCGTGTCGGCACAATAAATTCAAGCGTGATATTAAATAGTAAATGTTATAACATATTGGTCTCGGTTTGTCGGCAAAATAAATTCAACCGTTAAATTTTATTTATTTTATATATTCCCTTTTGTTTACATTAGTAATTATGGAAGAAATATCAGTTTTGCACGATGTAATCTTTGGGGTGTTCTTACCGTACAATTTTGTCCTATTTTGCTGTAATTACCCTGTTATCATTTATGAGCCCGCTAAACATTCAAACTTTTGGACATATACTATATCATATATAAATTCGAAACTCTTACATGGTAACTTACGAATATATATTTTAATTTTCTTAATTAACAAATAACTAACCAATGGTATCCATGAAAATACACCCCAAAAGTCAAATTTTTCTTCACATTTATCTTTCATTAATTTAGTCATCTGCTGTAGATAAGAAATTCGGTTCATAAGTTGATTGTACAAAAATGAATCAATGGTGATAAAGGCAGTAGGAAGAAGCTTTCATATCTTCAGGTCATTGCATTTGCAAGGCACGTCAATGATTATATGGCTTGTCAATGGAAACAACCCCAAGAAACATGCAAACTCCTCGTACTATTTTATTGAGTTCTCCAAAGAAATTTAATTGTCATTTTGTACTACTCTTCTGTTATAGAATAGTCCGTGCAGAGCTCTCGTTCCACTTTGTTAGCCAGTCAATGCCATTGGTGTGGCCGTGGAAGCTAATTCTACACTGAAATGCTTTAGAAAATTTTTCGAGTTTGATATCTATTTTGAATGTGTAGATTGTACTCATCCGTTTTTCTTTGTGGATTCTATACGTTTGCTTTGTTGGTTTAGTGGCAGGACCCACAATAAAGTTGTGAGATAAAGATTTTTCACAAATATAAACGTATAGAATCCAAAGAAACAGACAAAAATGGAATACGTATAGAATCCAAAAAAACATATGAGTAGTAGAATATGATGTAAATATTTTATCAGGCAAAATTATAGTGATGGAATCTATTGATACTTATATAACCAGTGGGGGAGGAATCTAATGACAATATATAGTTTGTGTTTCCATTATTATTGGTTTTGTTGGGAATCTAAGAGACACTGCTTGGGTTAAGTTTTTCAAATGAAAACGAAATTTTAAAAAACTAATGCCTCCATTCTTGAAAATCAAATTTTTCCACACATTTCGCATGATCCAACATGAATGTAATAACAGTATTTCCGGAGAAAAATGTTATGTTTTCCTCTTATGTCTCCTATAACAATCCAACTGCTTTGAGCTCTCTAGTTTGTTTGCAGTGTAGCAAGTCTTCGAGCTTCTCGAAGTTATTTTAATGGCGAACCCAGAAGCAAAGTTCAGGGGGGTCAACCTTAGTGATAGATAATAATAAAAAATTATGAAAATGTAATATAGTTTAGATATTATAAAAAATTTGTTGTAAGGGATGATTGAACATGGGGATTTGGTTTATCAGCGGGGTCAATTTCCACTGCACCACCTGATATATTGTGTATTTCTACTACATTTAACGTATAAGTTCAAATCTCAAGGGGGTCCAGTGACCCCATTGGACCCCACGTGGCTCCGCCACTGAGTTGCTTATCTCTCGCTTGCCTGTTAGCCTTCTTTCCCCTAGTGTACGCCAAAGTATATTCTTGACACATGCTGCATTGAGTAGCTTCTTATTATAACGTTCCAGGCATTGAGAAGGATCATTGGGGCAACCATTGTCCATTGCGCAGGCAGTATCCTTATTATATTTATAATCCGTACACAAAAAGCCCGTTCCAATGCTACCAAAACGAATGAATCTACTATCATGGACTAAAAGTAAGGGAAATAATATAAACGGATCTTACGCTAGCTGTTGAGATGGGGGATAGAAGCTGTTGAAACTATCGCAACGATACTCGATGTAGCTCTTCTCTCTCAATAACGGCTCCAACAAGTTTACCCTAGTTGTCATAAACTCCTAATCTCGATATACATAACTCATTAATTAATGAATCAACTAAGTTCATCCAACTCATAGTAGCCAACACTAATTTAGTTAAATAAAATTTCGGATTCATATCTTGTGTATGTAAAAAAACACCACCGAAAGAGCCACCTTAATAAAGGGTTCAGCGGTTAATAACCCGATTATTGGCACCAATTTAAAAATGAAAAAAAAGTAATACGTTTTGCATTACTAGTGACTAGTGAGTACCATTTTTTAGCGATGAAATTGGAATTATATTTAGAAATGCTTCTGGTCAAGTATTAAAAGCAGCAGCAGGCGACATAGGTGTTTGTACAAATAATATGGCTGAATTAACAGCCCTCAAGCGTGGCTTAATTTTGGCTAATCAGTTTCAGTTTCAAAAATTGGATATTCAATCAGATTCTAAATATGTGATCTCTTCTTTGAACAGATGCTCCGTGAGGGATCGACATCAGCAGCAGCTGCTTAAGGAAGTTAGACACATGCTACAACAAATGGAGGACGTCAAGTACCGTTTTGTCTATCGAGAAACTAACCAAGCTGCGGACGCACTTGCCAAATATGGAAGCGAAGGGTGGGCTCCAGGAACATCATGCTACGCACCATCAGTACGGAGTGATCCAAGTGGTTTTCAAGTTAATCAAGATCATGTGAGTAGCTTACGTGTTTGGGAAAAGGCCCCGAATTGGTTAGAAGGTTTTGTAAAGTTGGACATCAGCACTATCTTCCCTAGGCTTGTAGTAGCCTAAGGTGTTTTGTAAAGTTGGACATATAGATCATCTTCCCTAGGCTTGCAGTAGACTAGGATGTTTTGTAAAACCGTGTAAGAACTAATCCTCCATTTGCGTAATATATGTTTTATTACAAAAAAAAAAGAAAATTGGTTTTGTGGCTTCTCCAAAAGTAATCCCAAAACATACCACACTCAAATCCCTAAACTTCGCTTGGAAAACACCCTTTCTTCTTCTTCTTCTTCCACTCCAGTGCCACTCACTCGCTGCAAGCTCTACAAATTAGCCAAAACGAAGACGACATGCCATGTTCCCCTGCCAGTGTGAGATTCACTTACCACTCGTGCGCTCGAGCTCATCCGTGTTCAATTTGACGGTAAAATCGCCTTGTAGTTTCAGAATGTTAATTAATTAATGTTATTATCTTTTCTAAGCTAAATGTGTACTCGCATAACTTGCTGCATTTTGGATTGGGGCTATTATTTGGAATTCAATTCGTTGTTAGCTAGGGGGATTTATTTTATAATTTATTGTGATATGGTTTGGAGGTTAATGACCTTTTTCGCATTATGTGTTACTTACAGTATAGATGAACAACGATTGGGGTTTTTCAAGTAAATGAACAGAAACAAGGCTGTTTTTCGCATTATGTGTCGTTACTTATAACATATTGATAGATGCGTATTTTGTGAAAGGGAATTTAGATGAGACTGATGGTGAGGGAGAACTTGGTGTTGGGTGTGACTACGTATTATGCGATGATAATTAATGGGTAGGAGCCAGGAAGGAGGATGTGAGGGTGGATCGTTTGGTTCCGGATGAGATTGAGTGTAATACGCTTGTTACCGGGTAGATATTTTGAAGAAGGGAATTTGATTTGGCTCTTGTTTGCATGGGAATATGTTGAGGAAGAGGTTCCTGCTGAATGTGATGACATATGCTTCTTTGATTAGCATGTGCAAGCTTACGGAAACTGCCTCTGGCGATTAAGTTCTTTGACCAGATGCAGGATAGGGGAACTGGCCTGGATTAATGGTTAGTTTATAAAGTTCTGCAAGAAATGGTTAATAGGGCTCTGGTTACCTTCCGCTGTTACATTCAATACTTTGATGAAGTTATGTTGAGGAAGGGGTAGCCGCCGAATGTGGTGACTTATACTTCTTTTTACTAATAGTGTATGTTTTAAGGTAGACAATGAGAAAACACATGATCTTGATTGATGGCTACTCTCAGAGGGGCTGTGTTGATGTAGCTTATAAAGTTCTGCATCAAATGGTTAATAGGGGCTGGTCGCCCTCCATTGTTACATACAATACTTTGATAGAAGGGCATGTTGTGTGTTAGGTCGGATGGAAGATATGATCTCGAAAGGCTTGCCTCCTGATGTTGTGGAGAAGGGAATTTCATCTGGCTCTCGTTTGGATGGGAATATGTTGAGGAAAGGGTTTCTACCGTATGTCGTAACATATGCTTGTTTGGTTAGCATGTGTAAGGTTAGGAAATTTGCCCCTGGTTATTGAGTTCTTTGATCAGATGCAGGATAGGGGACTAATGGATGATACTGAATGAGAAAACACACGACCTGGATCGATGGTTACTCTCAAAAGAGGTGCTTCGATGTAACTTATAAAGTTCTGCATGAAACGATTATTAGGGTCTGGTCGCCTTGATAGAAGGGCATTCTGTGTGTTAGATCGGATGGAAGATGGTTTACAAGTGATTCAAGATTTTGCATGACTGATGAACGAAAAAGATCGAGCTTTTCAGGCAATGGTTAAGGATAATCATAATCCTAGTGCAGTGGTTTACAACGTTCTCAGACATGGACATTGTAGAGAGCACGTAATTTGTGGAAAGCCAGTGTGCGGGGCTGCTGGATCGTAAGAAAAGAGTGGCTTCGGCCGTGCGCGTGACTGCTGGATCGTAACAAGAGAATGGCTTGGGCCGTGGATTGTAAAACATTGAATTTAAGAGTGGATCGATCTTTTCAGGCAATGGGGCTTTGGGGCTTTCTGATCGTAAAAAAAGGGTGACCCTCCTTGTGATGTTACTTGGGGCGTGGTGCCCAAGGGTTTGTACAGAGCTTGTATTTAATGTGTCAGGTCTTCCAGCCAAAGGGCGCTCAAGCCACGCTACAAGCCTGCATGTCCTCCTAAAGGACGAACGTAATATCGTAAGCAACCATATATATACTTGTTTATGTTTCCAGTTTTTCACGATGTGGGATTATTTCCCTCTTAACCGTCTCACACAGTAAATACTATAGTGTAACATATTGGGGTCGGCATCTCGGCCCAATAAATTCAAGCGTGATATTTGGATAATAAATATAACATATTGGGCTCGGTTTGTCGGCCCAATAAATTCAACCGTGAAATTTCATTTATTTTATATATTCCCTTTCGTTTACATTAGTAGTAATTCTGGAAGAAACATCCTAATTAAATGCGTGAGTTTTGCACGACGTAGTCTTTGGGGTGTTCTACAGTACAATTTTGCAATTTTGTCCTATTTTGCCGTAATTACTCTGTTATCAACCCGCTAAACATTCAAACTTTTGGACATATACTATATCATATATAAATTCGAAGCTCTCACATGGTAACTTACGAATATATATTTTATTTTCTTAATTAACAAATAATTAACCAGGTATCCATGAAAATACACCCCAAAAGTCATTATTTAATTCACATTTATCTTTCATTATTTTACCATGCCTTGTGTCATCTGCTGCGGCTAATAAATTCCATTCATAAGTTTGTTGTACAAAAATGAATCAATGGTGATAAATGGAGCAGAAGGAAGAAGCTTTCATATCTTCAGGTAATTGCATTTGCAAGGCACGTCGATGATTATATGGCTTGTCGTCAATGGAAACAACCCCAAGAAAAATGCAAACTCCTCGTAGTGTTTAATGATGCACAATGTACATCATGGTACGGAGTAATTTAGGAGTAACTAAGAAAGACAAGAGCATATTGATTTAATCTCGTTCCTTCCAAAATGACCAACTCCATGAAAATAAGATGGTGGTGATTGCAGATCAAAATTTGTAAACTACTCCCTCCCTCCCTCTGTTCCATAAAAAACTTTTATTATCGTTGCATTTAAATGTAAATGAAATAAAATTTCAAGTGTCTATATAAATTTCGCCAAAAGAGAACTTATTCAACAACTTTTAAACGCGCTATCCCAATATCTAATCTCCATATAAACCCGAACCTAACTTCTAGAGAGAAAATGAACAAACTTTCCCTTTGTATTAGCTTCCTTTGGACTACAATCCCAAGGCAAGTATGTGTTGTCATATTTTTACCTGTGTATGAAAGCTGAAACCGAGCTGGTACTATTTACTTTAGTCGTTATTAACGCATGGTTTGCCGCTTAATTAATCATCGTCTATTAAAGCTAACTACACGATAAAGATTCTAAGTGAGGATATAATTATAGTCTATTCACGTTCAAGTCATATAGTCAGTGGAAATGTAAGTGGTCAAAGGGCCGCTAATTACTGAAATATTTTCCCTACTTGGGTACCGTTTTTTCACCATAGGTCAGAACTCTTTTCATAAAAGAAATCAATAAAAGATAAAATAAGATAATTAATATTTTTTTGAAGCGGATAAGATAATCAACATTGACTAACTTTCATAAAATATTTTGACAGGGCACATATTAAAGACTGGGTATTTCAACTCTGTTGGGGCTTTCTATTCTCAGGCCGGCTTCGTACCGACATGAATATATGTCTTCGTCAGATGATTGCCATATGGCATCTAATTCAATCTCATCCGTCCTTTTCGGTTCAAAGCTATTTTACATATAATTTTTGGTACGATGTATAAAAATTATTATATTAATATTGAAAAAATCAACCTAAAATATAAATTGACTATAATGACCTTTTTTTAACTGATTTTAAAAAATAAAATCTACTAACACTTACTAATCCTACTATTATATAAAACTGGATGACTATTCTCCACCACATTGATGCTCAATGCCCTCTTTCCTACGTGGCGGCGTAGTCTTCCAAAGATAGACTTATACAAGGTAAGTTTGTCCACGTCAGCGTGTTGGAATAGTAGTGGAATGACATGTTTGTGGTGGAATGATTTCCCTACCTCTGGGACAAATGAATTTTTTTTAACAAATATGTGTCAATATAAAGTTACATACCGAGTAATTAATGAAGTTACATACCGAGTAAACCGCATATGTTACGCGGTCAACAATGTTAATTAATGAGCATTAATTGACACCAATGAAACGTACGAATTTTATTTGACCCATTTTTAATGCACCGGTTTTATTACATTTATGATTGTAATTATGTTTGTTGACTCAGACATAAATGCAGGGCGGAAAAAAAGAAACGGTCGCATTAAAGTTTTTAAAATGCCCTGCCATTATCTGTATAAAATGAGATCAGATCGAAGGCTATTTCTCCACTGTGGCACTGTCTCCGTCTCTACTTTCACTCTCATCATCATGATTTCCGATTCAACTTTTAGAGAAGAACATGTTCTACGACCCCCAATGATTTTGAACACGTTTTGTACTGAACGTCGAGGCGTATGATGGATGATTCAGCTTTGTTGTATACTGTTTGATATCAACTATGGATGTTTAGTGGATGTTTATGAAAATTGTGGGCCTTTTTCAAGATTCATAAGGTTCCAATCCCCAACGAACGCTTAAACATATGTTGCCAAGACTGTTTTTTTTTTTATGCATTTCGTTAAGATTGATTCTTTTTTTATATTTGTCTTACATCTAAGTTGTTTTGTATTATATATATAGTTTGAAAAAGTTTATATGAACATCAATATTCTGTTTTGTTGGTTTTTATAAATTTATGCTATTTTGGTTATAAATCTCGAATTTTATGACTTAAGCAATGTGAGCATATGTCCAGTTGTTCAATATGAGCATAAGAAAAAAAAAATTAAATTGTAATGATGGATCAACACCCTTTGATATTTTGGTGATTTTTAGTATATTTGTAGTTAAGATTTATAATTTAACTTAATAGCTACATTAAGTTATAGCTGTTATTTTTTAAATTGATCGATCAACATGTTTCAAAAAAACTAGCTACATACTATTATACTAACTAGGATGGCTAAGTGTGGCCATGCCACTATAGAAAAAATTGATTTATACTTTTTAACTTAATGGGTATATTAAGTTATAGCTGTTATTTTTAGATTGATCGATCAACACCCTATGTTTCACAAAAATACCTACATACTATTATACTAACCAGGATGGCTGATTTCGGCCATGCCACTAAAAAAAATAAAAAACAAGAATTAAGTGATTCTAATGGAATTTGAACCTAGGTTGTGTAAGTAATGGAATGCATTCTCTACCACCAGAACAATTAAATTGTTGTTAACAAATTTATTACACCAACTATAGTAGGATTCATCATCTGGTCATATAATTAAATCAACATTGAGTGCATGTCACCAGATTATTGCTAAATAATTATTTACTATTGAAATTAGTAACAATAATTATTTTTCCTATTTATCTACGTATCTATGTCAACTCCGATTATTGCATGCTCATAATTATTGTCAACCGAGTATTACTTTTATTTAATGTTTATTGTTTCCTATTTTAATGACTAAATCCTTTGCCGCAAAATGATCATTAGTAGTACTTCCTTTTATTTTTTCAGTTACTTCCTAAGTGGTAAAATTATCAATTTTAAAGAATTGATTTGTATGAGTATTTAATTGTGAAAGGATGATAAATTATGATAGAGAGTGAAAACGTTGTTATAAAGAAGAAGAGAGAAAATATCAAAAATTGGTAAGTGGGTTGAAAATTAAAAACTTTCCATATTTGGGTTAGGAAGTTTGTAAGATAACGGCCAAATTAGAAACCTAGAAAGTTATTAATGAAATAGAGGAAGTACTTATTATTAATGAATTAACTAACCAATGGAATTAGTTAGCAATGATTAGGGGCATGCACTAATTGTTTCCTATTTTAATTATTTCTAACGTCCATATAAATATACGTAATAGAAATATACTACACTCACCCCTTTGATCACCTAAACAAAATATTCAATTATGTACCGCAATGGACAACTCAATTTCCACAGTTCAATCCATTGGTGGTATCAAACGCAAGCGTCAAACCGAGTGGTTTGATATTGGCATCAAATTGCAATTAAAGATAATGTTCTTGGTTGCAATAAACAGTGTTGCTGATAGCAAAACAATAATACAATGGTAGAATCCACTTATTAACTACATTCTAAATGTTCATTCTCTCGCATTCATATAATATGTGTGCTAATGTGTGTTATCTATTTTACTAATTACAGTAGCAAGGCATTCTAGCCTATTTTCAAATGGGCGGAGTATTACAAATCGGTGAACATTGATGATGTACCTATAAAAAAATGGAAAACACCTACGTGTTCTGAGCAGGAATTTTTGTTTAGTTGTTGAAAGGCTAATAATCAGGAAATTTTTTACCGACAGTTAATGGTCGACGTATTCCAACATAGAAGGTTTTTTTAAACATGAAGAGCTATTAACCAAACTCATTACATTTCGTCACCCAGATGCAAATTACTGTACCATCATTTATAAACTCTCGAGTCCTGATGATACACTACGTGATGAAGGAGTGACAACTTTGGCTAGACTTCGAAGTACTCAACGTGGTCGTGCGAAATTAGAGGCTTGGAAAATTAATCTTATAAATAAACTGACCGATTATAACAATGAACTTTTGTGGCTTAAGTTCGATAGTGTGAACCCGTACTGCATGGAGCACCAATCACCATATGGCAACCACATTCCTTCACTTTGTGATAATTGCATGGCTGATTTTGAGGTGTTTCAGTATGTCAAGAATTGGTATTTCGACCATCATTATTAGGCCTGGTCAATATGCGAGAAGTAAAAGAAAGCAACACTAAGTTTTGGTTTGAGGTTTCAGCTTTCAGTATGTCCCTGTATTATTTTACAGTGTTTTTATTACAATTGTTGAGAAACTTGAAAGAAGAAAAATAAATAAATATATATAAATTAATTTGCATGGCTAAAAAAAGAAACTTTCTCCATTCGCGTATATACGTCGTGCACACTTTCCATATTAATTTACTACAATTAGTTTATATTTTCATCTTATATGACAGTACAAGATTCGATGCGAATGTGTACCCAATATATAAAAGGCGTGACACAGGTGCTACTATTATTAAGAATGGAGTTGAGATTTATAATAGGTAAATTACTTATTTAAGAAATGCATTATGTTATATTTGATTATCACTTTTTTTTTCTAATTTCAAACGCAAATAATTATTGTACTTTTTCTTTGATATTTTTACTTGGTTATAAACGTAGGTTTATAGTCCTTATAATGCTTATCTGCTGATGAAATGTCAAGCACACATCAATGTGGAGTGGTGCAATTTGACTAATTCCATAAAGTATCTTTTCAAATATATCAACAAGGGTGTCGATCGATCCACTGCCTCTTTCTGGATTGATAATGAAGTAAAGGATTACCTGGATTGTCGATACATCTCTAAATGCAAAGCTAATTGGTGTATTTTGGGATATGATATTCATTAACGGGATCTTCCGGTTGAGCGGTTACCATTCCACTTGGAAGGAGAACACTCTATGGTTTTCAAGGACGGTGGCTACATTGAGGACTTGGTGGACAAGCCAACAGTTGCACAGTCGAAGTTCATCAAGTGGATGGACTTTAATAAGAAGCACCTGGAAGCTCGCAAGTATCTCTATGCAGAGTTCCCTCGCCACTATGTATGGCAAGGTGATAGACGTGAGTGGAAAGAGAGGGCTAGATCGAGCAACAAGATTGGAAGAATATATCATGTTCCACCAAGTTCGGGCCCTCTATATCATTTGAGGATAATGTTGAATCATGTCAGGGGTGCAACATGCTACGAGAATCTTAGGACAATTAATGGTGTGGTTTATGAAACTTACCGTGATACATGCTATTCAATGGGACTTTTGCATGATGACAAGAAGTACATTCATGGCATAAAAGAGGCTAAGTTGTGGGGTTCCGGTAAATATCTTCGACAGATGTACATGTTTTGTACGCTTCTCATTTCCAACAGTATGTCCAGGCCAGACCACGTATGGAAGAGCACGTGGCAGGAACTATCAGATGATATATTATATTTTGTTTGGCATAAGATGGATAATCCAGGTATTATGAGATTTAGTTTTAGTGTATTTTTATGTTTTTCCAATTAACTTGGCTTATTTTTTTCTTAATGTGTTAATTAATATTTTAAATGAGTAGATTTGGAGTTGACTGATGATCAATTACAAAACTTTGCTCTTGCTGAGATGGAAGAGTTCCTCAAACACAATGGTTGTAGTGTTCAACAGTATGACATATCAATTCCGAAAAAAATATGGAGATCTTGTACTGTTTTGAAGCTCACTAAGAACTTGCGTTTACATGTATTTTAAAGTCTTCCTATTTTGTTTTATACGTTCTCCTAGATGTTCCAGTGTTGTTGTTGTTTTGTTTATACCGAAATCATGGATTAAATCATGATGTATGTGATTATCTCATTTTTTTATTGTGATGTAGTCTGGTGGATCTCCAGCGGAGGTTGAAGAAATAAGGAAATTTGTTGAGTGATTGTTGGATGTAGGAGATGAAAATGTTGGAGGAGATAATGATGGTGAGGTTGAATTTGATTTTGCCAGAGGATATACTTATTCGTAATGCATCGGATCCCGTTGCTACAATAGTGAAAAACACATATCCATCCCTCATTGACCATGTGGGTGATGATACTTATTTCCAAGACAGGGCAATTCTTGCTCCGACTAATGCGATCGTTGATTATATCAATCAACGACTACGTTATGTCATTGTTACCAGGTAAATATGACTAATTTTGTGTGTTCGTATACAATGTGCAATTTTTGTTGTTGTCTAACTACTTAAGTTTTCTTTATTATATATTTTACCAGGTGATTTTGTTGAGTATATGAGTTCCAATAGCATTTCCCCTGATGAGCCAGATCATGTTGGGCGAGAGGATTTATACTCAGTAGAGTTCTTGAATACCATTAGAGCTTCAGGTATGCCAAATCACATGATTAGACTGAAAGTTGGCTACCCTATTATGCTTCTTTGTAATATTGACCAAGTGGCTTAATTGTGCAATGGAACGAGGTTGATTGTGGTTAAGCATGGTAAGCAAATCATAGAGGCCAGGATGATACATGGAAAGAACGCTGGAAATAGGGTATTCATTCCACGTATGATTTTGTCACCTGTAGATTCTACAAAATTCCCTATTAGATTCCAGCAAAGGCAGTTTCCTATCTCAGTATGTTATGCGATGACTATTAATAAGAGTCAAGGACAGTCTCTTTCTAATGTTGGCGATCTTCCGAAGCCCGTCTTTAGTCACGACCAGTTGTACCTTGCTTTCTCGAGAGTTACAACAAAGAAAGGTCTAAAAGTGTTAATAGTTTATGAAGATGAACAAGTGACTGGGACTACCACCAACGTCGTATATAAGGAGGTTTTTTTTGCAATTTATGAGGTATTTTTTAACTCTATTTTCACTCATATAATTATATACTTTTCGTAAGATAATAGACTTCTTGTAAGAATAAAAGAGTTAGAAGAGAGAGGAGAATGTCATTGTATTTCTAGTGTGTATCAAGGTACAAGTTGAAGCCCTATTTATAGGGTCTCTCCATAACTAAGTGAGTTTGTAACTCTCACTTTACATAATGATAACAATAACTAAAGTACATAAATGAAGTATAAGAAGAGTCATGAACTCATGGCATTCATCATATTTATAACACACCCCTTGAATGACATTAGTTTATTTGTCGGATACGCTTTGAAGTTACTGCCTCATTAAAAACCTTGCTAAGAAAAACCCAGTGGGATAAAAACTTAGTCAAGGGAAAAAGAGTGCAGTGCGTATCCGTCTCCCCTGATTCAAACATCACTTTAGTCGCCGCATTCCAATCTTTCGGACCAATCTTTGAAATGAAGATGTTGGAAGTGACTTGATAAAGAAATCTGCAATCTCATGAATTTAGCGAATATGTTGTGCTCGGATGAACCCTTCTTGTAGACCATGATTGAAGAAGAACATCGGTCATATATGCTTTGACTTCATGTGGGAAGCCTCTCGAACACTTGAAGATTTAGATCTCTTCAACTTATGTCACCTTGATAATTTAAGGAATGATCTTATCATAAAATGAGTTCAATACTCATTTGATCTCCATCATATTTTGTAAAATAATTAATAAGGTCTATACCCTTAGTTTTAGCCAATGTATCATCATCATGGAGATGAGGAGATAGTTATATGTACGCTTATAGTGCTACCTCGTTAAAAACCTTGATAGGAAAAATCCAATGGGATAAAAGCCTAGACGAAGGGAAAAAGAGTGTAGCAACTTGTATGATGCGCAGAAACTGTCACTGTTGCTTATTATCTCCCCTTGTTTGCAAGATAAATTCTTTTGCATTCTTCAAGAACCTCAGAACTCATATCTCATAAGTCTCTTGTTTCACTTATAGTGAACACATATATTATACTTATCATATGTGAAGCCATGCATGAATAGATAAGTATTGATGTTCAACAATATATCAAAATCTAGTTCTTCAGGAACTTTTATGATTCATTGATTCATGTTTGCCAACATGATATATATCTCTAGTCCATCAGGGACTGATTACTGATAGAGAGTATTCTTCTCATCTCTTAAACTTTCTCAAATCGTAGAAATTTCATTGTCAATTTCATGACAATTCATGTGCACCACATATAACCTCCAGGGTTATATTCAAGTGGTAATCTTTGAGCAAATCATATGATATTATGTATGTATGCAATATGATACCTAAAACAACTAAATAAACAATATTATGTAAATGACATAACAATAAAGATAGTGTGCATGATGAAATGCTTAGTATCTAGCTGCACATGAAATTTGACTCGAAAATGCAACGATACATGAAATTTGACTCGATAATGCAACGATACCGTATGAAATTCTAAATTTCATCAATGAAATGAACATGAGGTCCATGAGCTCATTTTCTATAGTCACTTTGTCGACATTAGATGGATTTTCATGTAAGATCCCCTTTACATGTTTAATTATCCATATCCATTGAATTTTGCATATGCTTTTTAATTTCTCGGTTCCATATATACCGGTATATTCAATAATCAAATCTCCTCTTTATTTGATTCAGTACTGATCATGGATATCTGAATATATATTATGCAGGTACCAATTTCATGGCTATAGGCCATCTATTATTATTTCAGATATCTCAATATATGGCATCACTTGTATATGCCTATTTTACTCTAGAGAGTACCAACTGCATTTCTTGCCATTATTTTTGCAATGATGGAACCACATGATTTAGATGTTGCACTTCTGGTGCATGAATCACAATCGGCAAGATATTCAATTCTCAACACATGTGATATATATAACTGATATTTAGCTCTGTATGCCACAAATAGGGTCATAGTTGTCCACATTCAAATTATATAATTTCATGTTTGAAATATTGAAATAGTAACATGAAGCTGAAAATTGCATTTCATATTTTAGTTCAAACTTGAACTCTCAGATATATGGGGATCAATTCACTCTATGAATTTGTTTTTATCAGCTTATCATGTACTTCCTCCCCTAAGCTGGGAAAAACTAAGTCAGAGAATTAGCATTATTGGGGGCACATAATATAAATGATCATGCCCAGCTTAGATACTTATATACTCATACTTTTGTTTAAAGAGGCTTCATGTATGAGTTCTTTTCAAGAGAAAAATATACAACCATGGGAGTGTATAATTCCAGCAGTTGGTTTTTTGTGTCCTGAAATTTAAATTTGCCCCAATAGGAGATCACTAATTTGAGTAAATAGTGGACTTCTAGCCACATCCATAAAATTTTGGAGTGATGATCACTTTCAAAGTCTCCATTAGTATGCTTAATCTCATTGTCGTGTCTTGCCATAACTACAATCTATCGACATGCGAAAGCTTTCAACACATAACTATTTTTCATATAAGGAAAACTTCAGGTTCCTTATAAAAGGTAATTTCGTACACGGATGGCCATATGCGTGTCACATCATATGAACTTTGTTATTTGTTCACATACCAACTTCTTGTTGATTAAATATTGCTAATAATTGAATCAGGCCAGAATGATGTGAACAATGATAATCATTGCCAACTCTACATTGACAAGACTAGTAATCTCGAACTTCATGATGAAGTGAGTCTAATGTGTGCTCCTGCTAGAATTAGCACAAATTTCTTTGAAATAATTTCTTGTGCTCTTCGCGGTGCTTACTTCCAAGGATCGAATTATAATTTGAACATTTCTTGAATAGAATGTTGGTTCTCAAATTCATGAGGTAACATGGTCCAAATAACCAAACATATGTACAATGATCAAGTGCTCACACTCATTTATGGGAATAGTGATAGTTTCACACATTCACTTCAGGGAATGGATACATTATATAGCTTAAAATACTCACATTCACTTGAGGGAATGGATATATATATCTCTAAAAAATATTCACATTCCATAAGGCAATGGACATAGCTTTAACTTTATCTCATTGATTGTGACGCAATCAAATATATTATTTTCCCTCTTGATAATAAGATACTTAACTTCTAGGGGCTTACAAATATTTTCATGAAGCACCAAACAATATGTTCTCACATCTCATATCGAAAACAACTTCGGGTTGGCGAGATTTATCTATACTCTGCATGATATCGTAGTTCATGCTTTCATAATATACGTCTAGTGATGTGTAGATCCAATTTTTAATTTCTTTTTGAGATCTAATAGTCATGGCTACTGGCATAAACTCTAAGTATCAATTCCTTGATTTTACAAAAAAAATCGTTGATGTACATGAGGTAAATATATTAGCCGACGAATCAATCATCGTTGTTGGTGTTCTAGGCCATTCTCAATGATCAGAAGCCACAACCATACCTAAGATATTTTCAACCACTTTGTGACGTACATATGCATAGCAACTTCAGGTGCTATATTTATTTGATGTCTCATTTTTAAGAAATGGGCAAAATTTCTAAAGTATCAATTGTATTTCTTGCACACCCCTTTATGGTTTATATATCCAATCACTTCAAGGATTGGAGAAACATGATTTTTGTATCCATATGATATCTTTTCCACATCCATATGTCATAGCAACTTCAGGTGCTATTTTTCTTTGATGTCTTATTTCCAAGAATGAATCAAATTTATAAGATGTCAATAGTGTACCTCTGTATCTTGTAAACAGTTAGATATCATGGATTTCATACCAAAAATTCAAACTGATAGAAAATATAACAAAATGTAACTTATCTCTGATATAACTTAGTCCATGGAGGATCTTGCTCATCCGTAAGAATTGGAGCACTAATCCTTCATATCCTGATTAAGAATTCATCAAGCACCTCGCATACTTGAGAAACTCGTACATATGTCCATCAACACCAAATCAAAACATGTGTTTTAGTAAATGAAATCATCTGTTTAATATTATCTAGCAAATGATTTTCTACATGGTGTAACTTACATTGTCAAAATATAACATTGTACCATATATATGCAAAGTGTCATGCTATACATGCATCAAGCCACCACAAATTTACATGATATCTCAATTAAAGTGGATCTTTTAAAACGCGCATGCTCTAATGCTCAAGTGTAAGCATACCATTTAAATGGTCAACCACTCAAACATATCATATAATATAGATACACATACGTTATTAATTCAAACGGTGGAACACAAGACAACATGATAAACGACAAGTGTCCATATACTTCATCAGTTACTTGCTAAAATACTCAATATTAATACAAAATGATAAAGGAAGTAGTACTAATTAGTCAAGTAGTCACATTAGCTATTATAAGCTACCTGAAGAAGCACACTACTTCCAGTTCAATAAGTTAACTCATGGTACTAGCTATGGAAGATGATCACATTTACGTAAATCATGCACATATCGTCTCGATTAATATAACTCCTGATCATGCACTCTAACTACAGATTTCTTAATCCATATTCCACAATAATAATATTAGCATAAAGTCAACACCATAGGCTATAAGATAACTAATTAATTAGTAGTGCACAGTAACGACACCATATATCAAGTTAATAGTCGACCTTTTATTTATTTATTTATTCTTGTGTCGTTGTTGTGATAACCACAAACAAAAACATAAAATCCTGCATAATTAACCATACACATCAAGCAATCTATTAAAATATACATGAACATAACTTCGCCAATCCCTCCTAATTATGAGATTCACTTATCATCACAATGATGTAAAAGAGCTCCACACTAAAGTAGGAAAATTTAACCATTCATGTTGATCATGTACCTCAAAATCAAGTGATCAAATGGAAACTGAAAAACGGGATCACATACCTGGTCCTGATACTTGAGTGTAAATAGATACTGATAGGAAAAGGAATACCAGAACAGGACTAACAAGACATGGTGGCCGGACCGGAGAGTGGCTTTTTCTTGTCATCGGATACGCAAACACAGGGGTAAAACAAAGTGAATCACGTTGTCACGTTTATTTCTGCGTTGTCACGTTTATTTCCTGTGTTGTCACGTTTATTTCTCTTACATTGTAAAAACTTGCACCCACTCATAAGTTTTATTACATATTGAAATTTTTCAACATATGCATCATACAAAACAAAGTATGTCATGGCAACGCCACGGGTCTGTACTAGTTTTCTTTTAAATCACATAAATATACTAACACTTACTAATTTTCTTTTAAATCACATAAATATATTCAATTAATACAAATTCATTGATCTCATTCAATTAAAAATAACATAACGTCATAACATGAATAGCTATTTATACATAATTATTATCCATTAGAGTTGAAGAACCCTAACCCATCAATTTATTCATCACGGTTGGGATAGAAAATACAATATACAAAGGAGTTCATGAGGATGATTATGTGAAAAGCCTTCTGGAGCTCCTCTTTAACTCCCTTCTCTATAAATTTGTTTGTCATAATCAAAACGAAGACTCTCCAGATTCCTTCATTCGATTTCGGTTATTAGATATGTTAGTCGATTTGGAATTACAATCAATTACTCAAAGGTTCACAACCTGGGCATGAGCGGCACTATGGTCCTGTGAGTTAGCTAGAATTGCAAGAAAACAGAAACAGGTGCCATAGAGATCTATCTTGAATATACAAAAATGATTACAAACCTTAAAAGAGGTGTTCTTTAATGAAAACATAGGGGTTAATTTTATGTAGTGTTGCTCTATTGTTTGTTGGTTTCGATAAACTCAAAATATCAAGAAAATTTGATTTCATTATGTTAGATGATAAAAGTGACGAATCAATGTTTTCTTGTTCTTTGATCTATTGTGGTAATAATTATCTTGGATTTTGATCTTAGTTGATTTTGATTTTAATTTGGTTAATTTAAATATGTTAATTGAAGGGCGCATAAGGGTAAAAATATACTATACAATTGAAATTTAATAAATTCTAATAAAATATATAAGACTGTACCTGTGCCATGTGTCAGTCAGATGATAAAGACCTATATTCAGGTCGGCTTAGCCGACATGAGAATAGAAAGCCCCAACTCTGTTTCAGTTCTTTCAAAAAAGAAAAACTTTATTTTAGTTTGTTTGCACCAATGTATTAAAATGAACAAGCTAACCTTAAACAAGCAGAGCATCAAGTAAGGTCGTAGCATAGTACCAACTACTAAGAATGTGAGAATCTTCATAATTCACAACAATTGCCTAGTTAAAACTCTGTGTAGTTTAATCTGAATTAAGAGTGATCCTTGAATGTTGCTCAGAAGATTAAAACTATAGTTAAGCCCCCCAAGTGATTCCCACATTTTAATCTATAACCGCTGCTTTAATTTTATGCGCCATCAAAAACCAAAAGATGCTCCATGGAAGGCTATCGGAATACAAACACATTGCATAACAATAACATAGCGAAGGCCCAAGAGGAACTCTACGGGTGTCTCAGCTGAAACGAAACAAAATTTCGCTCCACGATTTGATCATCTGTTAATGAACTCATGGATATAACCACCCTTGTTTACAAGTGAGATGCATACTGGCTCAAACACTATCATATTGAATGTCATGGGCTAGTTAGTCTAGTTCATTAGTTACATGGACAGCAAGCAAAGCGACTTGCGCTTCATCCACCACCGGATACCTCCGTATCATTTATATGTTTACCGAATATGGTCCTCCAAGCAACAACCTTTCCACCATGATCTCTATTGAATACTCCCAGGTTAGCACCCGTAGGGGACGAAGTTTGGATTTTATATTAACTCGTGTGTCAAATTTAACTAAGTTCAAAAGAAGTTGCATGCCACTTATAATTTAACTTCCTCTGTCCAAAACAAGTTGTTCATGTAGTTTTTATTGACTTTTTCAGGAATTATTTTAACTATAAATTAATTTTAAATTATAATAAAAGATTTTTCTTAAACTTATTGTGCAAGTACAAGGATAGTATATACTGATGTTACCAAAATATGTCCAGTCTCGTCCTAGTGAAAGTATATATGTCCTAGAGACAATCTACGATAGGGACGATATGTACTTGATCACATTCAGTTATTGTTATTTATTTATGTTCATTTATTTATGCATTATTAAATACAATTGGCATTACATTTTATGAATATATTATTTGGTTGTTTGAATTATTCAATAAAATGTTCCCAAGGCGACTTAAGGTAATCACCAAGTTAGTGGGAGCTTGTGTGTCAATAATTAAGTCCTAAAATAAACCACTAGCTGAATGTCATTGAGATACGGGATATCAATGATGCAATTGAAGCTAGCATATGTTGCATTAGATCCTTCGAGGATGTAGTAGATCTCACTACTACGAATGAACTTGGTTATTCATAATGAGCATATGAACACTTTGGAGAGTGTTGGCATACCCAACCGAGAAACCATTTGGTAAATCTATTTAAGTGTCTATGGTAGTATCGGTGTGTATGGTGATGTTAGTAGTCCTTAGTGCCATCACAAAACCGGTGGCCACCGTATGTTAATATGTCAAAATGGTGTTTGGACATGATTCATAGATCGACTAATAAGATTGAGAGACAATGAATGAAGTTATTAGAATAGACACATAACCATATTCTAGACTCATTCGAGTATTCGTGAATGAAGGGACCGTATCATCAAAGTACCCTACGCTACAGGTGGTTTGTTTTTCCTCACAAACGTTCCTTGCGTATTAATATTGTCTGATAAATTGTCTAGGAATTTATTATGACCTTAATTAGATTGTTGCTTAATATGCAAGGCCCTATGGGTCACACTTCAAGGTGGTGTTTCTACAAACGAGCTATGTATATTGGATTAAATATTAATTAGATTAATATTAAATTATTATACATAAATATTATGGAATTATTATTAATTAGATTAATATTAATTTATTATATGTGGAATATATTTTAAAAATATAATTAATTGATTTAAATTGGATTTAATTGATTAATTGAATACTTATGCACTTGGACGGAATTGGATTGAAATCCAACTAAGGAAGAGAGGCTGGGCCAAAGAGGCCCAGCAATGTGAAGAATCGGCCCAGCTGCTCCTTTAGCCTGCCGCGTGCAAGGCACGCGCCAACGAGTTTTTCGTTGACTGAGATAATTAATATCTATCTGTTTGTTAGTGAGTTGTGGACTTTTGAAGTCTCCTAGTCAATTAGATTTATTTGATAAATATCATACATGATTTTCTGAACCAACTAACTGACTAAATCAGAAAGAAAGAAAATAAGTCTTCATTCTAACACATACGTAGAAATATTCTGAGAGTCAGAAAAACACATTTTCTCCAAAAGCTCAAAACTCACAAAAGAACTTCCTAGCGTTCTTGGTAGAAAACACTGCCCGTGGATACCAACTTGAAGGAAACAATCAAGTTTGTTGATGAGCCATCTTGGAGATTCCATTGAAGGAGATTTCTTTGAAGAAGAGGAAGAGATCCAGTTACCAGACGAAGAAATTGCAATGCTCTGTCTGGAGATTGACGAACAGATAGGTGGTGAATTTGCATCTCTGCTGGAAGACACGTAAGTGATCATCTTCTAGCTTAATAAACGTAATATAGTCATATCAGTTTAGTGGGAAATAAAATTTTAAACTTCCGCTGCTTAGCCTTTGAGGAAAATTTTCTCACATTTACTAACACCTAGTTCGTCAACATGCGAATTAAGGTGACCAGGACTCTCCGGAAGATTAAGAAACCGTGTGAGTGCTTTTCGACGTGACAATCAGTATACCAAGAGGTCGCTTCCTCATGTTAATTGGAACATCAGGAACCATGCACCGTCAGGTTCGTAATACTCCCTCGGACACAGAGTCTATGTGAAATAGCCTGTAAAGATACTAAGAGCCAGTGCCATAACGGTATATGTCGAGGACTGCAGAGTCACATGCTTACTACTTGCTATATCCAAGGTTTAATACTAAAAGTATACGGAGGACCACGATATAAGCATCCGGATATGTCATCCACAACTAAACGCATATAACAAGTGGATAAGAACAAAGACAGATATTTATCCTTACGTACATGATCATTGGATCACGTCCATGTCTGTTAAGGTTAAGCCTACCAACCACATATGTGTGTGGACACTTGGCGAACTGTTGTGGTGGCAACGACATGTGCTCCTCTAAGGTCTATAAAAGAGTGGTTTTCAAGAAAAGCTAAGGTGAAAAACACACTAGGGCAAAACTTTCACGAATAACACTCTACAGGTACAGCCTCGAGTCTTCTTGGTGGGAAGAACTCTGGGCAACAACAAGAGATAATCTTGGAAATATTCTTTGATTTAGCTATATTTCCGTTGTTTATCATTGACACACTTAGATTATGTTAACAAGGTAGGCCTACAACCACCTTCAACTAAAGTCTTATCCACCGGTTTGACCATACGACAAGCCGTGCATACTGCACACACACCCCACCCCCCACACAGGTACATATCCACCGGAGTAGTACGGACGAAGGTGAGTTCACATTCAAGGAAGAACGATCAAGCAGAGAGCGTTCGGTAGAGCTGTGAGAAGACCTGCCGTCTAACCATCATTCCGAAGAAGAAGCAGCCGATACCTTGTTGGTGAAAACAATGAATATTATGAAGTTCAAAGCATTAAAAAAATAGTGACGGATACCATTCAAAATCCTATAGACGATAAGCCGAGGATGATTCAAAATCAGTCACTCGAAATGAAGCATTGCAAACGGCAACAACTCATCAAAAATTTTTGTTGCAGTATGAGAAAACAACAATACCACAACTCTTGAGTACAATGGATAGATTTAAAGATAAATTCGATATACATTTGAAGTTCAACAAAAAACACATGACTATAGATTCATTTTTTACTAAGAGTCTTAGAATTTTCAAATGTACAACACACACACACACACACAGATATATATATATATATATATATATATATATATATATATATATATATATATATATATATATATATATATATATATATATATATATATATATATATATATATATATATATATACATGTAATATTTTAGTAATATTAATTTATCGTTTTGTTGGGACTAAGAAATACTTTAGAAAAAGTATTATCTTATTTTTTTTATTGATTTGATCCCAAGTTGGGCCGGACAAATTATTAGTTTTATCGAGGTTCTTAATTTATCGAATATTAATTTACAGTTTTTACTTTACTTTTTTTTTCTATTTTTTAAATATATACGATATACCACAATGCTCTAAAAACACATTAACACCTTGAATTTGCTGGTTTGCAAAAATCCCAAACATACCCCTCAAATCCCTAGCCTTTTCTTCTACTTCTTCCTCCTCAGCCTCCTCCACTCCACGTCTATACTCCAGTGCCGGTCACTCGCTTTGGAAGAGGACATTCGCAGGAAGAGGAGATTAATCAAAGCTTGTGAATTGTTTGAAGGAATTTGCGAAGTAGCCTCACCGGCTAACCAAAATGGAGACGATGTCGTGTTTGCCTGCCTACCTATGTGAGACTCACTTACCAGTCGTCCAAACAACTCGAGGAACGGGTAGCCGCCGATCGAATGTGGTGAATTATGCTTCTTTTATTAATAGTGTATTAAGGTAGAGAATCTTGCCTTGGGAGATTGAGTTCTTTGATCAGATTCAAATGAGAAAACACATGATCTTGATTGATGGCTACTCTCGGACTTGGAGGGGCTGTGTTGATGTAGCTTATAAAGTTCTCCAACAAATGGTTAATAGGGGCTGGTTGCTCTCCGTTGTTACATACAATACTTTGATAATAGGTCGTTTTGTGTGTTAGGTCGGATGGAAGATGGTTTACAAGTGATTCAAGATATGATCTCGAAAGGCTTGCCTCTTGATATTTTAAATTATACTACAGTTATATTTGGGTTTTGTAAATTCCTAGAAAGCTAGATAGAACTTTTCTAACTGACGAAAGATATCATCAGCAAGGGTATATCCCTGATTCAATTATTTATTTGTCATTGATATAAGGCCTTTGGTTGGAAGAGGAGATTAATCATCGAAGCTTGTGAATTGTTTGAAGGAATTTGCAAAGTAGCCTGATCGGTGCGTGTACACTACTAATCAATGCTCATTGTGCACAGGACAATTTAATACTGCAATTCGTCTGTACGGTGAGATGGATGATTCATAAGGGTTTCTTCCCTAATGTTGTTACTTACTTATATAGTCTATTGATAAAATGGATTTTCTTTATCATGTTGTTCTGTGCGGAACCTGTTTCTAAGCATGTCACTCATGATTTGCTGATAGAAGGTTGAAATAACATTGAATTTAAGAGTGTGTAGCTCTGATAAATGATGGTCAGCAAGTGGATATCCTCTGAATGAGTTACTTATGTGTCATTGATACATGGCCTTTGCAGGAAGAGGACATTAACTGAAGCTTGCGACTTATTCATTTTCAAGTTGTTCTTTGAGGAACCTGTTTCTAAGCAACTATTATACAACCATCTAAAAGAGAGTGGCTTGGGCTGTGCGCGGGGCTACTTGATCGTAAAAAGAGAGTGGCTTGGGACGTGAACGAAAAGGATCGATCTTTTCAGGCAACGGGGCTTCTGATCGTAAAAAAAGGGTGGCCTCCGTGTGATGTTACTTGGGGCGTGGTGCCCAAGGGTTTTGTACAGAGCTTGTAAATGTGTCAGGTCTTCCAGCCAAAGGGCGCTCAAGCCACACTACAAGCCTGCATGTCCTCCTCAGGGACGAACGTAATATCGTAAGCAACCATATATATACTTGTTTATGTTTTCAGTTTTTCGCGATGTGGGATTATTACCCTTTAAGTTTAACCGACATATTGGGCTCGGCGTGTCGGCCCAATAAATTCAAGCGTGATATTAAATAGTAAATGTTATAACATATTGTTCTCGGTTTGTCGGAAAAATAAATTCAACCGTTAAATTTATTTATTTTATATATTCCCTTTAGTTTACATTATGGAAGAAACATCAGTTTTGCAGATGTAATCTTTGGGGGTGTTCTTACCGTACAATTTTGTCCTATTTTGCCGTAATTACTCTGTTATCATTTATCAACCCGCTAAACATTCAAACTTTTGGACATATACTATATCATATATAAATCGAAGCTCTTACATGGTAACTTACGTATATATATATATATTAATTTTTCTTAATTAACAAATAACTAACCAATGGTATCCATGAAAATACACACCAAAAGTCAAATTTTCTTCACATTTATCTTTCATTAATTTACAATGTCATCTGCTGTAGATAAGAGATTCGGTTCATAAGTTTATTGTACAAAAATGAATCAATGGTGATAAAGGCAGTAGGAAGAAGCTTTCATATCTTCAGGTCATTGCATTTGCAAGGCACGTCGATGATTATATGGAAACAACCCCAAGAAACATGCAAACTCCTCGTGCTATTTTATTGAGTTCTCCAAAGAAATTTAATTGTCATTCTGTACTACTCATCTGTTACAGAATAGTCCGAGCAGAGCTTTCGTTCCACTTTGTTAGCCATTCAGTGCCACTGTTGTGGCCGTGGAAGCTAATTCTACACTGAAATGTTTTAGACAATTTTTCGAGTTTGATATCTATTTTGAATGTGTAGATTGTACTCATCCGTTTTTTTTGGATTCTATACGTTTGCTTTTGGATCGGAGTTTTAGGAGGTTTATATAATAAGTGTAGTTTGTAGGTTTAGTGGCAGGTTCCCAATAAAGCTGTGAGATAAAGATTTTCCAAAAATAGAAACGTATAGAATCCAAAGAAACGGACAAAAATGGAACACGTATATAATCCAAAAAAACAGATGAGTAGTAGAATATGATGTAAATATTTTATCAGGCAAAATTATAGTGATGGATTTTGGATAACTTGTGAGGGCACACAATTTAAACTAGACCCATATGTATTGAACTATTGATACTTATATTATAACCAGTGGGGGAGGAATCTAATGACAATATATAGTTTGTATTTCCATTACTGGTTTTGTTGGGAATCTAAGAGACACTGCTTGGGTTACGTTTTTCAAATGAAAACGAAATTTTAAAAAACTAATGCCTCCATTCTTGAGAATCAATTATTCCACACATTTCGCATGATCCAACATGAATGTAATAACAGTATTTCCGGAGAAAAATGTTATGTTTTCCTCTTATGTCTCCTATAACAATTCAGCTGCGTTGAGCTCTTTGGTTTGTTTACAGTGTAGCAAGTCTTCGAGCTTCTCGAAGTTACTTCAGTGGCGAACCCAGAAGCAAAGTTCAGGGGGCCAACCTTAGTGATAAATAATAATTTTTTTATGAAAATGTAATATAGTTCAGATATTATAAAAAATTTGTTCTAAGGGATGATTGAACATGGGGATTTGGTAAATCAGCGGGGTCAATTTCCACTGCACCACCTGATATATTGTGTATTTCTACTACATTTAACGTATAAGTTCAAATCTCAAGGGGGTCCAGTGACCCCACTGGACCCCATGTGGCTCCGCCACTGAGTTGCTTATCTCTCGCTTGCCTGTTAGCCTTTTTTCCCCTAGTGTACGCCAAAGCATATTCTTGACACATGCTGCATTGAGTAGCTTCTTATTATAACGTTCCAGGCATTGAGAAGGATCATTGGGGCAACCATTCTCCATTGCGCAGGCAGTATCCTTATTATATTTATAATCCGTACACAAAAAGCCCGTTCCAATGCTACCACAACGAATGAATCTACTATCATGGACTAAAAGTAAGGTAAATAATATAAACGGAGCTTACGCTAGCTGTTGAGATGGGGGACAGAAGCTGCTGAAACTATCGCAACGATACTCGATGTAGCTCTTCTCTCTCAATAACGGCTCCAACAAGTTTACCCTAGTTGTCATAAACTCCTAATCTCGATATACTTAACTCATTAATTAATGAATCAACTAAATTCATCCAATGCATAGTAGCCAACACTAATTTAGTTAAATAAAGTTTCGGATTCGAATCTTATGGGTGAAAAACACCACCGAAAGAGAAGAGCATATTGATTTAATCTCGTTCCTTCCAAAATGACCAACTCCATGAAAATAAGATGGTGGTGATTGCAGATCAAAATTTGTAAACTACTCCCTCCCTCCCTCTGTTCCATAACAAACTTTTATTATCGTTGCATTTAAATGTAAATGAAATAAAATTTCAAGTGTCTATATAAATTTCGCCAAAAGAGAACTTATTCAACAACTTTTAAACGCGCTATCCCAATATCTAATCTCCATATAAACTCGAACCTAACTTCTAGAGAGAAAATGAACAAACTTTCCCTTTGTATTAGCTTCCTTTGGACTACAATCCCAAGGCAAGTATGTGTTGTCATATTTTTACCTGTGTATGAAAGCTGAAACCGAGCTGGTACTATTTACTTTAGTCGTTATTAACGCATGGTTTGCCACTTAATTAATCATCGTCTGTTAAAGCTAACTACACGATAAAGATTATAAGTGAGGATATAATTATAGTCTATTCACATTCAAGTCATATAGTCAGGGGAAATGTAAGTGGTCAAACAGCCGCTAATTACTGAAATAGTTTCCCTACTTGGGTACCGTTTTTTCACCATAGGTCAGAACTCTTTTCATAAAATAAATCAATAAAAGATAAAATAAGATAATTAATATTTTTTTGAAGCGGATAAGATAATCAATATTGATTAACTCTCACAAAATATTTTGACATGGCACATCACTATAAGAAAAACAGAATTTAGCAACGGATGTCATCCGTCGCTATACGGAGCGATCCGTCGCTATATACCATTAGCGACGGATGGCCCGTCGCTAAATAGGACGTCGCAAAAAGTGGCGTCGCTAATCCAAAAAGCGACGGATGAGCTGTTCCATCTCTAAATTTAGAGACGGATTAACTTATCCGTCGCAAATTTAGCGTTGACCGAGCAGCCCATGCTTTCTTCACTTTAGCGACGGATAAGCTTATCCGTCTCTAAATTTAGAGACGGATAAGCTCATCCGTCTCTAAATCTGATTTTTTATATATAAAAAAAAATCTGTTTCTTTTAATTTATTTAATTCACCTACAATATAATAAAATATAAAAATATAATTTTTTAAATGCAATAAGGGGTGCTGCGAGAATCGAACTCGCGACCTCTCGCATTTAGCGAGAATCAGACCACTAGACCAAACACCCATTTTCTACACGAAAATAATCAATAAATATACTAATAGGAATTTCCCAACATGTAGCTCATTACATATCTAAATATACTAACATGTAGCTCATTACATATCTAAAATTTCCCAATCTACTTCACAAAGCACCACTTAAGCACATAGTAAGTTAACAAATACACACACCCTGCAGTAAAAATAAATATAACACAAGATATGCACATCATTTTGTTATACTTTCTCTACAACATAAATAATAAATTGACAAAAATTGAAGTGAATTCATGCATTCTTCTCTTACCTGTCCAAAGCATGATCAGTGTGTTCGTCATATGCATGTATACAATTGATTGTGAGTCTTGCAAGACTTTTGGTGGATTGGTAGTTGTTTTCGGTGGTGATTGTAGACGGTGATTAAGAAAAACCTTATAAACTATAGACGGTGGTCTAAAGGTCCAACAATAAGGTTTGCTGGTGGAGGCTTTGGTTCTACTAAAGGTTATGGTGACGTGAAGTTAGGATGCATTACCATTTCGGGAGTTCTTTATGTCAAAAATCTTAAGTTTAACCTTTTCAGCATGAGTCAATTCGTTGATAAAGGTTACTTCATCAAAATCAAAAGTGATGAATGTAAACTTATAGACTTTGAGACAGAAGGTTATTATGGTTGCTAGAAGATTAAGAGGTTTGTATACTGTAGATTTGTCTTCAGCAATCATTGAAAAAATGCTTTGTCTCAGATCATGATTGCCTTGCTGAAAAAAGCATGGTTATGGCATAAATGAACACGTCACCTAAACTTCAAGACGCTGAATAAGCTGTCTAAAAAGGAACTTGTAGTTGGATTACCTAAG
Source organism: Plantago ovata (assembly GCA_028274465.1). Lineage (NCBI taxonomy): Eukaryota > Viridiplantae > Streptophyta > Magnoliopsida > Lamiales > Plantaginaceae > Plantago > Plantago ovata. The sequence goes on from CM051457.1 coordinate 48,564,671, forward strand.
GTTACTTTCAAGAAGGATGGTGTTTGCAATGCATGTCAGCAAGGAAAGCAAACCAAATCTTCTCTTAAGAACAAGGCAGTACCGTCAACTACAAAACCTTTACAACTCTTGCACATGGACTTGTTTGAATCTTCTTCAACAAGCTATGCTGGTAAGAAGTATGGTCTGGTGGTGGTAGATGACTATTCAAGATTCACTTGGGTAGTATTTATCAAACACAAGTCTGAAACAAGGACTGAAATACCTAACTTCCTGAATAAGCTTGAAGTCATGAAAAATGACAAGGTAAAAGTCATAAGAACAGACCATGGTACTGAGTTTGTGAACCAGTACATAACTGAGTATTGCACTTCAAAAGGCATACAACATCAGTTATCCTCAGTAAGGACACCACAACAAAATGGTGTTGCTGAAAGGAAGAATCGTACCCTTAAGGAAGAAGCAAGAACAATGCTTGCTGACACTGAAATAAGTGAAGCTTATTGGATTGAAGCGATTAATACCGCTTGCTATACTCAAAATAGATGTTTGATAACTAAGGATTACAACAAAACTCCCTATGAGTTATTTGTTGGAAGACCTCCTAACATCACCCATCTAAGAGTATTTGGTTGTAGGTGTTTTGTTCTTAACAATGGTAGAGAATACTTAAGAACATTTCAACCAAAGGAAGACGAAGCGATAGTTCTTGGTTACTCCTTGCATAGTAAAGCTTATAGAGTTTACAACAAAAAGGCACAAAAGATCGAAGAATCAGTGCATGTGGTATTCTATGAAAAGTCACAAGGAGTTCCTGCTAAAGAAGAAATATCAGATTGTATGAAGAAGTTACTCATACACGAGCAAAGAACTGAATCTGATGCTAGGAAAGTCAAATCAATTGAACTAAATGATGATTCTGACAATGACTCTCCTCCCCCGAGTCATGACAAGATAAATATAGTTCATGACAAAGAATTTCCAGCAAAAGACGCAGTTGCTCCAGATGTTGCTGAAACTATGCAACTTCCTGTGCATGCTGACGAGTTACCTCAAACCAGCAATGCTGAACAAGCAGTTGCTGATGAACCAATCTCAGCAGAGACACAACAAATTACCAGTAGTACTGAACAAGTACATACTGAAGAGTCACATGCTGAAGAGCAAACTTATCCAGACCCAAAGAGCAGAAAACATGTTAATAAATGGATTAGAGATCATCCCTCTACGGATATGATTGGTGATATTGACAAACGCCAAGTGACTAGATCCAAAGTATCTACTAGTCAAGAACTTGCTGAAGAAGCAAATGTCATAGAAGTAGAAGCTTTGTTCTCTTGCTTTGTTTCATAAATTGAACCCAAGACCATAGAAGAAGCTTTAAAGCATTCTGAATGGATCAAGGCAATGCAAGAAGAACTGGATCAATTTGAAAGGAACAAAGTCTGGAAACTTGTACCCCTTGGTGAAGGAAAGAAAGCAATTGGTACAAAGTGGGTGTTCAGAAATAAGCTGAGTGAGTCCGGAGAAGTGACAAGGAACAAAGCACGTTTAGTTGCTCAAGGTTACTGTCAGACTGAAGGATTGGACTATGATGAGTCTTATGCTCCAGTTGCAAGATTGGATGCAATTAGGCTTTTCTTAGCCTTTGCTGCTCACAATGACTTCATTGTTTATCAAATGGATGTTAAAAGTGCATTCCTAAATGGTGAACTTGCTGAAGAAGTCTATTTGGAACAACCCCCTGGCTTTGAACTTCCCTCAGAAACCAAGATGGTATACAAGCTTCAGAAAGCTGTATATGGTCTAAAGCACGCACCGAGAGCTTGGTATGATACCTTAGCTAAGTTCTTGCTTGACAATGGTTTCAAGAAAGGTGAAGTTGACAAAATTTTATTTACCATAAACCATGATGGTAAAATACTCTTAGTCTAGATTTATGTGGATGACATAATATTTGGATCTAAGGCCAAGCAACTTTGTGATGATTTTGCCAAACTCATGACAAACAAGTTTGAAATGAGTATGATGGGTAAATTGAATTATTTCCTAGGATTGCAAGTCAAGCAACTCAAAGATGGAATATTCATAAATCAGGCGAAGTATGCAAAGGAAATGCTCATCCAGTTTAGGATCAAAGAGGAAGAAAAACCTAAAAAGATCCCTATGAGCGTTGGTACGAAAATGGGCTATACTAAAGAAGATAAGAGTGTTGATGAACATAAGTATAGGAAGCTCATTGGTTCTTTGCTGTATTTAACAGCAAGTAGACCTGACATTCAGTATGATGTTTGTGTGTGTGCAAGATTCCAATCTGATCCAAGAGAATCGCACTACAAAAAGGCACTTAAGATACTGAAATATGTCAAAGGTACAGTCAATGTTGGATTATGGTATCCTAAATATTCTGGATTGGAATTGGTTGGTTATTCTGATCCTGATCATGGAGGATCAACTCTTGATAGAAAAAGTACTTCTGGAACTTGTCAGTTTCTAGGTACTAAATTAATATCATGGTTCAGAAAGAAGCAAACCTGTGTTGCCAATTCATCTACTGAATCTGAGTACATTGCAGCTGGTTGTTGCCAATTAAGAGATTATGGTATTTTTGCAAAGAAAACACCAATCTTTTGTGATAATACAAGTGCTATTGCTATCACGCAAAATCCTAAGTTCCACTCAAGGACAAAGCACATTGATATTAGACATCATTTCATTAGAGATCATCTGGAAAAAGGAGACATTGAGGTTGTAAAAGTAGGTACTGATGATCAACTTGATGACATCTTTACCAAGGCCCTATCAGATAATAGTTTCGCAATGCTTAGGTATAACCTTGGATTGATTGAACTACCTCAATAGTAAGAAATACATTTGGTAGATTGCTGAAACAGGAATTCAGCAAGCCAAAGTGTGCTTACATGTATAAAGTCCCTTCCACTGATTTCTTCTAAAAGAAATGATAGTTCACTACATGATTGCTGAAACAAGCATTCAGCAAGTAATTCCTTCAAACCGGGTATTTGTTAGGAAACTTGATCACTTGCTGAGACGGGTACTCAGCAAAGGAAAAACTTTAAAAGATTGTTGAAACTGGGATTCTGACAATCAAAGATACTGAAACAGGTATTCAAGTATCAAAAGAAAAACCTGAGACGGGAACTCAGCAAAGAGAAAGAATACTTCTCGGATTTTACCTAAGGATATCTCAATATAAAAAGAATTTGCTGAGAAGGGCACTCAGAAATGTCTTTTAACTCAAAGAAAATATGAGATATTTGATTAAGGGGGAATTTTCAGCAAATACAAGGCTTGTTACCTAAAAAGGTAAGTGCCAAAGTCAAATTGATTAAAATCGCTGAAAAGATTCTCATTTACTTCAGCAAGCAATTAGCGTTGGAGTAAAAAGGATCAAATCCCGTGAATCAAGGTAAAATCAAATTGTGACGTTAATCGTGGCACAGATAAACTCGTTGTTAATCATGACATGAAATACAATCGTGGCCATTGATTTAAAGCAGTTTTTGATCCAACGGTTGATATTACAAAGAGAAAGTGTGCTCTGACGGTTTTTGTTAGTGGACCACTATGCATTTAATGCAAAGGCTCCACTAACACAGATGAATCTCTGTTTTACCCTTGCTGAGAACTCAAAACCATTGAGCTTCTCACACAACAGAGACACTATATAAACAAAGAGTTAGAGAAAGACAAAATTCTTTAACTCACATTTCCTTTCTCTGCAAATTCTCTAGCATGTGCTCTGAATTCACTGTACCTCCAGTCAAAAAGTAAAACTTTCTTTTTCGTACAACTCCCTTGCTATATAAGAGATGGATCCTAAGAGACAATCATCTAAGACCTCTAAGTCATCCAAAGCAGACAGTGCTGGAAAAAGCACTACTCCGTTGAAATTCCGACAACCAACACAGTGAAAATTGTGCTGAAAAACGACCGAGTAACCGAAAGACCCATGCCGCCTGAATATCTTGACACTGCAAAGTGTGAGCAGATGATGCAGTGGGGCGGATTTGCCAAGGAGAAGTATATTAGATACTTCTATGAGCAAGAACTAGACGAAGAAAACAAAGAGGCATTGAATTTGATTAATCAACAAGGCCTTCTTTTCTTCATAACTGCTCGCACTAAGAAAGTGAGCATGTTGGATACAATGGAGTTCTACAATAATGCAGAAATCCAAACCCTTACTGACGGACAAGGAGTCATTGAAAAAGTGATTTCTACCTCAGTTCAAGGTGTGCAAATCATCCTGAAATGGATTGATTTAGCAAACATCTTTCAGATTCCAACTACTGGAACTGAAGATGACATCACTTCCACTGATGAAGAAATTGAAGCCTTCTACAGTGAGGTCAGAGACGAAAAGATGAAGAAAAGAGAGATTGCTCCCGTGACTTGGACATCAAAGCACGTAAAGAGGAAGCATCTCTGCCATTCGCTTGGTCTGGTAGCTTTGCTACTAATCAAAGTCTTAGACTCCCAAGTTGGAGGAATTGACCAAGTTGACTTGAGAAGATGGCCATTGCTGATGCATATCCATGAGAACAAAACAGAGCTCAACTGAGCTAAGTACATTGTCAACAGACTTGTTGATTGTGTTACTAAGTTCAAGGTAAAGGTTGAAGACAATACAATCTCACCTACCTTTCCAGTGATGTATGGATTGAAAATATGCTACATCCTTGAACACTTCAGGATTCAGCTAAGAAACCCATTGCCAATTAAGAAATCAGTATGCAATGTGGGAAGAGCCTTCTACAAGCAGAATGGACCTAAGCTTGCTGACAAGAAGTCAAAGAAGACAACAGCTGCAAATGTTGTCAATGTTGGTCAACAAGATAGGTATCCAACAGCTGCAAATGTTGCTGAAACTGATAATCAGTCCATGAACGCAACAGCTGCAGATGTTGATCAACAAGGTAAGTGTACAACAGCTGCAAATGTTGCAGAAAATGCAACAACTGCAAATGTTGCTGAAAATGCAACAGCTGCAAATGTTGCTGCTGAAGCCACTGCGGTTGCTGAAACTAATGCACCCAGTGAGAAATCTTAGAAGAAAAAGAGGAAAGCTGATGATGACACTCAAACTGCAGCTTCATCAGCTGACCCTATTCCCAAGAAGAAACGGACAAAGACTTACCCAAGAAAGAAAACAACGGCACGTAAGTGCGTTCCAATTGTCCATGATCTATCAGATGATGCCCCAGTGGTTGCTGAAACGCAAGCCACTACAGTAGATGTTGTTGAAGTGTTTAATTGCAGAAGCCTTCAACAATGTTGAAGTGTTTGCAGAAGCCTTGAACAATCAACCTAACGTTGATACATCTGCTGATATAAGACCACAAGGCAGTGAAAATGAAATTCCTGCCCAAGTCCCTACATTGTAGATAATCCTGATGACAACACTCTGGAACCAACAAGTGATATTGCTGCAGACTTGAGAAGAGCAACACTTGATGACAAAGCTGCTGAAGAGATATTTGCTGAACAAGCAACTAACATAGTCCCATAAATTGTTGAAGCTGCAATTGCTGAAGAACCACTTGCTGAGACTGCAATGGTTCAAGTCCCAGAGGTTGCTGAAACACAACAAGAGACAGTATTCGACGACGCATCTCATGATGCTGAGAATATTAGACCAAGTTCACCGATAACTTCTATTGACAAAGTCCAACTGGTGCTGACTGACCTAAGCCAGCAAATGGACATGGAGATTGATGACAATTCCAATAAGTCAATAGACCTGTTCATGACAAGTAGTGAACTTAAAGGTCTAGATGTCTCTGCTCAACTTGTCAATTCAGAGACAAGGGAGATTGCTGAATCTGCACAGCCTTGTCAAATAGAGCAAGAGAAGATGTCTGCTGAAGAAAAAGTCCCAGATAATGATGATGTTATCAATGTGAAAGGATTGAGTCACCACCTGCCCTTCTTCAGCAGGTAGTTAACTCAGATATAAGCAAAACTTCACTATCTGAAACTTTATCTTTTGCTGATATAATTGTTTCCTTACAGACTTCTCAAGATACAAGTCAGAAGATTGCTGAAACTTCTGCACCAGAATCCACAACTCCTGTTCAGCAGGTAGATGAAAATTTTGGTAAATCTACTAAGTTTGAAAACTTAGTACTTGTATCTAATATAAAGTTATTTCAGGATGAACAATTCAAGGATGCTGCCCAAGCTCCTGAAGCAATGGAAATAGTACCAGCACAACTTAGTGTGCAACATGAGCTTGCTGAACATCAGCAGGTAAATCATGTTACAGTCTTAGACTCTAAAACTATTTTCCAAAACCTTCCTGAACTTAATTTTATTCTCTTTCAGGCTCAAAAGGAGACCACTACTGATGAACGCGAGATTTGTCAGGTCTCGATTCAGCAAATAATATTTGTTATTTAGCCAAAGGAAATCCACAACTACAACGAAAACCGTAGTGTAGTAGTAGAATGACTCGAGTATCGTTCTCTCAGGACTATACTAGCTTTATCAAATTTAACAAGAGAATATAAAACATCAGATAGAAAGCAATAGGGGTTTTCAAGCAGATAATGGAGATTGGTGATAGTATGGTCCTTCTTAACATAATGGGTCGATAATCATGCATAAATTCCTCGGTCTTGCATAGAGATCTTTGAATCAATCTTGTGTCCTGTTGCAAGTATTAAGCACTACGAAGATAATATGGGTCTGACTCGTCAAAAACTAACGTCCTAATGTGTTCCGTAATTATTCAACACTACGAAGATAATTGGTCTGATTGGTCGACAAGTGTCCATGCGTGCATAATAATCAATACAACATACGAGAATTTTGGTTGCAACTGATCAACGAAATAAAGCAATGACACGGAGTATAATGCGCGATATAGCCATTAGCATGATTATCTTCCCTTGCTAAGAATTCACATACTACCACTAACGATAAATTTAGCTACTCATAATAGGCATGCAATCAATAGCAATCATAGAAGAAAACATATTGAAAGAAGAATAAAATAAGTAGATAAAAACTGTAAGATACAAAGTTACCGAAGGTTGTCAATCTCCGGATGATTGCGATCCTACGCGCTCCAATCTGCTATGAAAAAGTATCCCGTAAGCTATGGAACTCCCAGGACAGGCCCCGGGAAGTTCCTAACTAAAACTATAGAGAGAGGTGAGAAAGTAGGCTTGGAAAGATATGATTTTCGGAGAGAAAACTGAGCACTATATATAGGCCCGAAATATCTCTGGGGCGGTTCGCCCCATGATTCCGGCGGTTCGGTTCCCAATATTTCGCGGAATTTCCGCATTTTTCGGACTCGGTTTATGACTTCTAGTAGCCTTCTAACCTCCAGATTCGGCCCCTAGACTCCAAATCCTATCCGGAAACCTTCAGATACTCCAAATAGGCTTCTGGAACACCAATTCCTTGTAGACTTCAATATAATTGCCCCGAAATCTCCGAATTTCAACTAAAACCTGTAAAATAAAATCTAAAGGGAAACGTGACACTATTCTAATAAAATGTACTAAAATATAGCTAAATTAACATAGAGGATAGCAAAATTAGGTGAAAAAGACTCGAATGAAAGTGTAAAATACACATTCATCAAACTCCCCAAACCGAACCTTTGCTTGTCCTCAAGCAACTAAGCTAGACTCTAATACAAAAAACATGCAAGACTCAAAATGGAGTTTTATGTCAAATAAAATGAACTAATCTACTGAATCTATCAAATAACATATGAACAAAAACCATATAAATCAAAGCATGAATATAGGTTGAAAAATACCTTGATTGACTTATACACATCCACATAAGCACTTATGTCAAGACAAGATAGTCTCTCTTAACATTCTCTACCTGGACCTAGTCAGTGATGACGTAATGATGCATGCTAAGATACGAATGGTTGCCCCGTGCCTATGAAACTGAGGACTTACTGCTGTTCCACCATGTTAAGACTTTCCCTCAAAAGAGGTCGAACCAGTACTGGCTCTCATCAAACGAAGGAGGGTTCCCTATAAAAGACAACTCTCCCCTATTCTACCCTTCTCTCAAGTAAAGTCTTAAGCTATTCACCACTTCCTGAATGGCAGGACGAGGGTGGTCTAGAACAGATGACACTCAAGACAAAAAGATAAAAAATAGAAAAACACGAACAATACGAAAAATGGAAAAGACTCAAATTTTGCTAAACTGCTATTTGGCTTTCATTTTTTGGACCCTTCTTTGCTTTTTTTGGGGTCTTCTCTTTTTTTTCTTTTTTTCTTCCAGATTCTTTTTCTTTTTCCTTTTTCTCCTTTTTTTTTCTGGAATTTTCCTGTTTCTTTTTTTCGAATTTTCTAGCCAGCAGTAGTATAACAAAAAGAGAAACAAAAAGACTCACACGACTTCCTCAAACCTATTCGAAAGAATAGGTTGGAGTACAAAATTTACGAAAAGTGAAAAATAAACTCACGATACGAAAATGAAAAACAGAAACAAGTCTATGACGGTGTAACCCCTCCCCAAACCTATTCGGAAGAATAGGTTATAAACAAAGGATCACACAACCTCACACTACCTCCTTCCAAGGCATTTAGCAATCTCAAAGTATGGTGAACACTTGTTGCCTCTTAGGTACATAATTACTCAGGAAAACAACCATAAGACCCTAACATGCATCATCCTATTATAAAGGCCTTCGTGAACCGCAGTAGAGAAAACACCACTAAGTTATGTCGAGACTACCAAGCTTAACTAAGTGCAATACATAAATGTGACAAGCCAAGCGAGGAAAACCTCAAACAAATTCATAAAGATGAAGCATACGATTTATGGCATAGTTGGTTGATCTACCCAATAAAAAAGTTCAAAAAATTCGGCAATAAACTCCATATAAAACATGCAAGACTATCCTTGGAAAGCAGTAAACGTGCAAATGCATTTAAAAAACAAGATACCATACTCAACTTCACAAAGCCAAACAATACTTAACATCATAATTCACATCCCATCCCCCTCATGAAACTTAAGCTAGTCCCTAGCAAAAGAGAATGAGTAAATAAAAAGTAATACTAGATGTTACCGAACGGTTTGGCCTCGGTCGGCTGAGTATTCAAGAATGGACTCAAGAGTACCTCCCCACGGTGGCCGCCATTCTCTTGATCCGATGTAGCAAAGAGACCTAGGAAGCTTCAAAGATCTCACCATGGTGAATGGACTGGTTTGCTTTGCAGGCATATCCAATAAGGATTTCATCAATAGGAGGACATTCACATTGACTTCATCGAGGTGTTTGTTTAGTGGTGGCTCCTGTGTATCTTGCTTGTCAAGCTTTCCACTTCGGAGGAGTAGATTCACCTCTTTGTACTCAAGAACCTCAGTTGTAACGGAAGGAAGTGGTTTTGGATTGATGTGAATGTCTGTGAGTAAAGAAACAGGGGAGCTGGGGTCGTCCAGCTCACTGGTCATGGGAGGCGGTTCGCACCGCATGCTGGGCGACTCGCCCCCCACCTCCAGGGGGGCGTCGCCTTCCAATCCTTTCTCCTCTTCAAGTTTTCGAACCTCTTCTGCTTCAGCATAATTTAACAAGCCGAATTCTTCCGTAAAATGCTCGGTTACTTCAACTTCTTCAACAACTTTTGCTATACGAAGGTCATCTTCAACTTGCTCGGCATGTGCAATTTCATCTTCCTCACTGATTTCTTCGACTTCAAAATACTCCTCGGATTAGCTTCCTACTTCACCTCGATCTACTTCCTTTGCTGTGATGTGAATTGGTATGACCTCATCAGGTTGTGTTGAACCTCTGGCGTACTTACGGAGGACTTCTTCTGCCTCATCGACCGTACATTCTCCCAGACCGCCGCTCAACTGATCCACTCTAAGTCGTTCCTCTTCACGAAGTCCACCAACGAAGCACCAAATCAACTCCCCATCTTCGAAACGGTGATGGGGGCACTCACGTTTATACATCTCAAAACGTTCGTAGGCGTCACAAAACTGCTCATACTCTCCTTGCTCGAAATATTGGGTCCTATCACATAAGGCAATCGTCTCATGATAAGGCATGAACCGCGCCAAGAACTCCTCTACTACTTGGCCCCAAGTTTTCAGCGATCCTGGTTCTAACCTTGCAATCCAACGCCTCGGCTCATACCCAAGAGCAAAAGAAAATAGTTTCCTGCACAATTGGTCCTTAGTAAACCCTTCTGCTGGAATTCTTTCTATTTCCTCCTCATAGGATCGAATGAAACTCCATGGGTCCATCCCTACTCCATCTTCGTACCTTGGTAAGTACCTCACCATGGACTCCGTCACCTCATACCTCCTTAACTCGGCTTCCAGGTATATGGATGATCCTCTCCTCACCTGCGAGAATTGGGGTGTCATGCGAGCGCGCATGGACATCATACCTGTATGTCTGTAGTAAGAGTAACTCAAAACTAAAAATTAGTTCTATTAGCGTAATCAAACACAAAAATTCCGAGAGCACAAACACGCAAGGTAACCAAGATCAGATTAGATGAATTTACTGAAGAAGATAGGAGGACAGAAATAGGGTAAGAAAGTGAAATTTTTGAGAGACAATCCAAGAGCTGTTCTGGGGGTTGAATGCTGAAAATATAAACAAATTAAATAGAAAAAAGGAGTATAGTCCCCGGCAACGGCGCCAATTTGATGAACGCGAGATTTGTCAGGTCTCGATTCAGCAAATAATATTTGTTATTTAGCCAAAGGCAATCCACAACTACAACGAAAACCGTAGTGTAGTAGTAGAATGACTCGAGTGTCGTTCTCTCAGGACTATACTAGCTTTATCAAATTTAATAAGAGAATATAAAACAACAGATAGAAAGCAATAGGGGTTTTCAAGCAGATAATGGAGATTGGTGATAGTATGGTCCTTCTTAACATAATGGGTCGATAATCATGCATAAATTCCTCGGTCTTGCATTGAGATCTTTGAATCAATCTTGTGTCCTGTTGCAAGTATTAAGCACTACGAAGATAATATGGGTCTGACTCGTCAACAACTAACGTCCTAATGTGTTCCGTAATTATTCAATACTACGAAGATAATTGGTCTGATTGGTCGACAAGTGTCCATGCGTGCATAATAATCAATACAACATACAAGAATTTTGGTTGCAACTGATCAACGAAATAAAGCAATGACACGGAGTATAATGCGTGATATAGCCATTAGCATGATTATCTTCCCTTGCTAAGAATTCACATACTACCACTAACGATAAATTTAGCTACTCATAATAGGCATGCAATCAATAACAATCATAGAAGAAAACATATTGAAAGAAGAATAAAATAAGTAGATAAAAACTGTAAGATACAAAGTTACCGAAGGTTGTCAATCTCCGGATGATTGCGATCCTACGCGCTCCAATCTGCTATGAAAAAGTATCCCCTAAGCTATGGAACTCCCAGGACAGGCCCCGGGAAGTTCCTACCTAAAACTATAGAGAGAGGTGAGAAAGTAGGCTTGGAAGGATATGATTTTCGGAGAGAAAACTGAGCACTATATATAGGCCCGAAATATCTATGGGGCGGTTCGCCCCATGATTCCGGCGGTTCGCCCCCGAATATTTCGCGGAATTTCCGTGTTATTCGACGCGGATTGGATTTCTTCACCTTTTCGGACTCGGTTTATGACTTCTAGTAGCCTTCTAACCTCCAGATTCGGCCCCTAGACTCCAAATCCTATCCGGAAACCTTCAGATACTCCAAATAGGCTTCTGGAACACCAATTCCTTGTAGTCTTCAATATAATTGCCCCGAAATCTCCAAATTTCAACCAAAACCTGTAAAATAAAATCTAAAGGGAAACGTGACACTATTCTAATAAAATGTACTAAAATATAGCTAAATTAACATAGAGGATAGCAAAATTAGGTGAAAAAGACTCGAATGAAAGTGTAAAATACACATTCATCAACTACTGAAGTGGTTCACATCACTGAAGATCTTGAAGTAAGTTCAGAAGAAATCTACTCGAACTTCAAAAAGAATACCTTGACCAGAGTTGCTAAATCTGTCAGCAACTGGCAACGGTACAAAAGGATGGATTTCTCTGATCTTCACCTTCATCTGTCCAATGAGAAAAAGAGAATCTCTTTACTGAGACTCGAGACTTTTGTACACTCAATACTTCCCGAAGAGCTTACATATTCTCAGCTAATGGGCTCAATTCTGATTGCTCTAATCAGAGAAAATATGAAAGCTAAATTCAAGAGTGCCTCTCCAGCTGAACAAGCTGTGATGCTCAAGGGTTCCTTTGTACCCGTGGTGGCTGATCCCCACAAAATCAATGAAGAAGAGGAAGTTACAAGCGCTGCTATGTACAAACATCTCGAGTTAGTTATACTAACGGACGATGATGAAGAAGAAGAGGACGAAAATATCCCAAAGGATACCAGTGATGATGATGAAGGAAAAGGTTCTAAGGACAACAAGGATGATGATGATGATAATCAAGGTCCTAGTCCTGATGCTGGTGGTGTTAAACTAACAGTTGCTGAGACTGAAAATCAAGATACTGAGAATCAGCAAGCTGACCAAACTCCCAGTCAGCATCAAGAATCCACTCCTGCTCCTGCTGAGACAAGTACTCAAGCAACTGAACAAGTTGCTGAAACTGAAGAACAATACGCCAGAAAGCGTGCTGAAATGCACTTAGGCAAAACTAAGCTTTCTGATGCCGAGTTAGCTTTACTCGAAGCCAAGGTCACTGATCCAAACCTTGAAGATGAAGAAATGGATGAAGATTATCAAAGAGCACTTCAAAATAGTCTACAGATTCATGCTAGACATACGCAGAATCTAGACATTGCTCAATCTTTAGGAGTGAACAACACGGAAGTCTCCTCCCTTCCACTTACTACTGGTGAAACTCCAGTTGTTGAGTTAAAAGAGTTGCTCTCAACAACCACTCAACCACAAGTGTTTGAAGCTAAAGATTTGGGAACCAAGGTTGTTGGCCTTGACGAATCTGATGACGAAGAAGATCTCTTAACTTCTCAGCAAATGAAGAAGAATTAAAAAAGAAAATTGAACCCACAGAGGTTGCAATTCCTCCTCCATCTCTCCAAACTGATGAAGGAGATGTTGAGAGAACTCGTTTGCTGAGAAATGATGATGAATTCGCTACTGAGATCAAAGCTCATTCACTTACCCCCTCTCTAGTGCAGTTTCCTAATATTGAGGATTTTACTCCTAGAATTAAGGCACTAATGGTTGTTAACAAAGCATGTCAAGAAGAGGATGATGCATTGCTTGCTGAGAGTCCGCTTGACATTGGCAAAATACTGGCTATAGTGGTGAAACGCACTACTTCTCTTACCATAGCTCAGAAAGACATCAGTCTACATCACAAAAGCTATGAAGAAGATGTCAGTCAAGCACTCAAACTGGCTAAAAGTGAATTATTTCCTAGGATTGCAAGTCAAGCAACTCAAAGATGGAATATTCATAAATCAGGCGAAGTATGCAAAGGAAATGCTCATCAAGTTTAGGATCAAAGAGGAAGAAAAACCTAAAAAGATCCCTATGAGCGTTGGTACGAAAATGGGCTATACTAAAGAAGATAAGAGTGTTGATGAACATAAGTATAGGAAGCTCATTGGTTCTTTGCTGTATTTAACAGCAAGTAGACCTGACATTCAGTATGATGTTTGTGTGTGTGCAAGATTCCAATCTGATCCAAGAGAATAGCACTACAAAAAGGCACTTAAGATACTGAAATATGTCAAAGGTACAGTCAATGTTGGATTATGGTATCCTAAATATTCTGGATTGGAATTGGTTGGTTATTCTGATGCTGATCATGGAGGATCAACTCTTGATAGAAAAAGTACTTCTGGAACTTGTCAGTTTCTAGGTACTAGATTAATATCATGGTTCAGCAAGAAGCAAACCTGTGTTGCCAATTCATCTACTGAATCTGAGTACATTGCGGCTGGTTGTTGCCAATTAAGAGATTATGGTATTTTTGCAAAGAAAACACCAATCTTTTGTGATAATACAAGTGCTATTGCTATCACGCAAAATCCAAAGTTCCACTCAAGGACAAAGCACATTGATATTAGACATCATTTCATTAGAGATCATCTGGAAAAAGGAGACATTGAGGTTGTAAAAGTAGGTACTGATGATCAACTTGCTGACATCTTTACCAAGGCCCTATCAGATAATAGGTTCGCAATGCTTAGGTATAACCTTGGATTGATTGAACTACCTCAATAGTAAGAAATACATTTGGTATATTGCTGAAACAGGAATTCAGCAAGCCAAAGTGTGCTTACATGTATAAAGTCCCTTCCACTGATTTCTTCTAAAAGAAATGATAGTTCACTACATGATTGCTGAAACAAGCATTCAACAAGTAATTCCTTCAAATCGGGTATTTGTTAGGAAACTTGATCACTTGCTGAGACGGGTACTCAGCAAAGGAAAAACTTTAAAAGATTGCTGAAACTGGGATTCTGACAATCAAAGATACTGAAACAGGTATTTAAGTATCAAAAGAAAACCTGAGACGGGAACTCAGCAAAGAGAAAGAATACTTCTCGGATTTTACCTAAGGATATCTCAATATAAAAAGAATTTGCTGAGACGGGCACTCAGAAATGTCTTTTAACTCAAAGAAAATATGAGATATTTGATTAAGGGGGAATTTTCAGCAAATACAAGGCTTGTTACCTAAAAAGGTAAGTGCCAAAGTCAAATTGATTAAAATCGCTGAAAAGATTCTCATTTACTTCAGCAAACAATTATCGTTGGAGTAAAAAGGATCAAATCCCGTGAATCAAGGTAAAATCAAATTGTGACGTTAATCATGGCACAGATAAACTCGTTGTTAATCATGACATGAAATACAATCGTGGCCATTGATTTAAAGCAGTTTTTGATCCAACGGTTGATATTACAAAGAGAAAGTGTGCTCTGACGGTTTTTGTTAGTGGACTACTATGCATTTAATGCAAAGGCTCCACTAACACAGATGAATCTCTGTTTTACCCTTGCTGAGAACTCAAAACCATTGAGCTTCTCACACAACAGAGACACTATATAAACAAAGAGTAAGAGAAAGACAAAATTCTTTAACTCAAATTTCCTTTCTCTGCAAATTCTCTAGCATGTGCTCTGAATTCACTGTACCTCCGGTCAAAAGAAAAACTTTCTTTTTCGTACAACTCCCTTGCTATATAAGAGATGGATCCTAAGAGACAATCATCTAAGACCTCTAAGTCATCCAAAGCAGACAGTGCTGGAAAAAGCACTACTCCGTTGAAATTCCGGCAACCAACACAGTGAAAATTGTGCTGAAAAACGACCGAGTAACCGAAAGACCCATGCCTCCTGCATATCTTGACACTGCAAAGTGTGAGCAGATGATGCAGTGGGGCGGATTTGCCAAGGAGAAGTATATTAGATACTTCTATGAGCAAGAACTAGACGAAGAAAACAAAGAGGCGTTGAATTTGATTAATCAACAAGGCCTTCTTTTCTTCATAACTGCTCGCACTAAGAAAGTGAGCATGTTCGATACAATGGAGTTCTACAATAATGCAGAAATCCAAACACTTACTGGCGGACAAGGAGTCATTGAAAAAGTGAATTCTACCTCAGTTCAAGGTGTGCAAATCATCCTGAAATGGATTGATTTAGCAAACATCTTTCAGATTCCAACTACTGGAACTGAAGATGACATCACTTCCACTGATGAAGAAATTGAAGCCTTCTACAGTGATGTCAGAGACGAAAAGATGAAGAAAAGAGAGATTGCTCCCGTGACTTGGACATCAAAGCACGTAAAGAGGAAGCATCTCTGCCATTCGCTTGGTCTGGTAGCTTTGCTACTAATCAAAGTCTTAGACTCACAAGTTGGAGGAATTGACCAAGTTGCCTTGAGAAGGTGGCCATTGCTGATGCTTATCCATGAGAACAAAACAGAGCTCAACTGAGCTAAGTACATTTTCAACAGACTTGTTGATTGTGTTACTAAGTTCAAGGTAAAGGTTGAAGACAATACAGTCTCACCTACCTTTCCAGTGATGTATGGATTGAAAATATGCTACATCCTTGAACACTTCAGGATTCATCTAAGAAACACATTGCCGATTAAGAAATCAGTATGCAATGTGGGAAGAGCCTTCTACAAGCAGAATGGACCTAAGCTTGCTGACAAGAAGTCAAAGAAGACAACAGCTGCAAATGTTGTCAATGTTGGTCAGCAAGATAGGTATCCAACAGCTGTAAATGTTGCTGAAACTGATAATCAGTCCCTGAATGCAACAGCTGCAGATGTTGATCAACAAGGTAAGTGTACAACAGCTGCAAATGTTTCTGAAAATGCAACAGCTGCAAATGTTGCTGAAAATGCAACAGCTGCAAATGTTGCTGCTGAAGCCACTGCGGTTGCTGAAACTAATGCACCCAGTGAGAAATCTTAGAAGAAAAAGAGGAAAGCTGATGATGACACTCAAACTGCAGCTTCATCAGCTGGCCCTATTCCCAAGAAGAAACGGACAAAGACTTACCCAAGAAAGAAAACAACGGCACGTAAGTGCGTTCCAATTGTCCATGATCTATCAGATGATGCCCCAGTGGTTGCTGAAACGCAAGCCACTACAGTAGATGTTGTTGAAGTGTTTAATTGCAGAAGCCTTCAGCAATGTTGAAGTGTTTGCAGAAGCCTTGAACAATCAACCTAACGTTGATACATCTGCTGATATAAGACCACAAGGCAGTGAAAATGAAATTCCTGCCCAAGTCCCTACATTGTAGATAATCCTGATGACAACACTCTGGAACCAACAAGTGATATTGCTGCAGACTTGAGAAGAGCAACACTTGATGACAAAGCTGCTGAAGAGATATTTGCTGAACAAGCAACTAACATAGTCCTATAAATTGTTGAAGCTGCAATTGCTGAAGAACCACTTGCTGAGACTACAATGGTTCAAGTCCCAGAGGTTGCTGAAACACAACAAGAGACAGTATTCGACGACGCATCTCATGATGCTGAGAATATTAGACCAAGTTCACCGATAACTTCTATTGACAAAGTCCAACTGGTGCTGACTGACCTAAGCCAGCAAATGGACATGGAGATTGATGACAATTCCAATAAGTCAATAGACCTGTTCATGACAAGTAGTGAACTTAAAGGTCTAGATGTCTCTGCTCAACTTGTCAATTCAGAGACAAGGGAGATTGCTGAATCTGCACAGCCTTGTCAAATAGAGCAAGAGAAGATGTCTGCTGAAGAAAAAGTCCCAGATAATGATGATGTTATCAATGTGAAAGGATTGAGTCACCACCTGCCCTTCTTCAGCAGGTAGTTAACTCAGATATAAGCAAAACTTCACTATCTGAAACTTTATCTTTTGCTGATATAATTGTTTCCTTACAGACTTCTCAAGATAAAAGTCAGAAGATTGCTGAAACTTCTGCACCAGAATCCACAACTCCTGTTCAGCAGGTAGATGAAAATTTTGGTAAATCTACTAAGTTTGAAAACTTAGTACTTGTATCTAATATAAAGTTATTTCAGGATGAACAATTCAAGGATGCTGCCCAAGCTCCTGAAGCAATGGAAATAGTACCAGCACAACCTAGTGTGCAACATGAGCTTGCTGAACATCAGCAGGTAAATCATGTTACAGTCTTAGACTCTAAAACTATTTTCCAAAACCTTCCTGAACTTAATTTTATTCTCTTTCAGGCTCAAAAGGAGACCACTACTGAAGTGGTTCACATCACTGAAGATCTTGAAGTAAGTTCAGAAGAAATCTACTCGAACTTCAAAAAGAATACCTTGACCAGAGTTGCTAAATCTGTCAGCAACTGGCAACGGTACAGAAGGATGGATTTCTCTGATCTTCACCTTCATCTGTCCAATTAGAAAAAGAGAATCTCTTTACTGAGACTCGAGACTTTTGTACACTCAATACTTCCCGAAGACCTTACATATTCTCAGCTAATGGGCTCAATTCTGATTGCTCTAATCAGAGAAAATATGAAAGCTAAATTCAAGAGTGCCTCTCCAGCTGAACAAGCTGTGATGCTCAAGGGTTCCTTTGTACCCGTGGTGGCTGATCCCCACAAAATCAATGAAGAAGAGGAAGTTACAAGCGCTGCTATGTACAAACATCTCGAGTTAGTTATACTAACGGACGATGATGAAGAAGAAGAGGACGAAAATATCCCAAAGGATACCAGTGATGATGATGAAGGAAAAGGTTCTAAGGACAACAAGGATGATGATGATGATAATCAAGGTCCTAGTCCTGATGCTGGTGGTGTTAAACTAACAGTTGCTGAGACTGAAAATCAAGATACTGAGAATCAGCAAGCTGACCAAACTCCCAGTCAGCATCAAGAATCCACTCCTGCTCCTGCTGAGACAAGTACTCAAGCAACTGAACAAGTTGCTGAAACTGAAGAACAGTACGCCAGAAAGCGTGCTGAAATGCACTTAGGCAAAACTAAGCTTTCTGATGTCGAGTTAGCTTTACTCGAAGCCAAGGTCACTGATCCAAACCTTGAAGATGAAGAAATGGATGAAGATTATCACAGAGCACTTCAAAATAGTCTACAGATTCATGCTAGACATACGCAGAATCTAGACATTGCTCAATCTTCAGGAGTGAACAACACGGAAGTCTCCTCCGTTCCACTTACTACTGGTGAAACTCCAGTTGTTGAGTTAAAAGAGTTGCTCTCAACAACCACTCAACCACAAGTGTTTGAAGCTAAAGATTTGGGAACCAAGGTTGCTGGCCTTGACGAATCTGATTACGAAGAAGATCTCTTTAACTTCTCAGCAAATGAAGAAGAATTAACAAAGAAAATTGAACCCACAGAGGTTGCAATTCCTCCTCCATCTCTCCAAACTGATGAAGGAGATGTTGAGAGAAGTCGTTTGCTGAGAAATGATGATGAATTCGCTACTGAGATCAAAGCTCATTCACTTACCCCCTCTCTAGTGCAGTTTCCTAATATTGAGGATTTTACTCCTAGAATTAAGGTACTAATGGTTGTTCACAAAGCATGTCAAGAAGAGGATGATGCATTGCTTGCTGAGAGTCCGCTTGACATTGGCAAAATACTGGCTATAGTGCTGAAACACACTACTTCTCTTACCATAGCTCAGAAAGACATCAGTCTACATCACAAAAGCTATGAAGAAGATGTCAGTCAAGCACTCAAACTGGCTAAAAGTGCATTGAAAAAGGCTTAGGCTTTTATTGAGGAAAAAGTCGACAATGAGCGCATACATGAGGAGAACTTGGTTTGTATTAAAGAAGAACTGTCCAAGCTAACTGCTGATCAGCAAGGCATAATTCTCAAATACAACAGCCTAAGTACTCTGGCTGAAAATCGCAATGAGTTTTTCTCTCTGCACATCCAACCAATGATGCAATCCATGTCTAAGGGGGAAGATAAACAAAGAAAATCTTCAAGATCTAAGAAACCCTCTGCTGAAGCGCCATTTATACTTCATGGTCCACCTCCCAGAGAACCTCTTGCTGAAAAAGAGCAAAGTTCTAAGAAACGAGCTGAAACAAATTCTGAGAGAAGTTCAGCAAATCCAAAAAGGAGAAGAACTTCTGCTGAAACTCAAGAATACTGTCACACTGAGAGTCATCAAAATGTGAATGAAGATGATGATAATGATGATGACCAAACAATAGCTCAAGCAATAAGAGCTAGGCCTATTACAGCCTTAACTCCTTCTGGCCAATCAAAACACTTCTCTTCTGACTCAAGATCTTCAGCAAGAGATCAAGAAAAGGCTAAGTCAAGAAGAAGAAGGCAAAGACAGGAAGAAAAAAGGCTTGCCAGCATTGCAATTGGCACTGGCATTGAATATACAAAGACCAGCAATGAGGAAACAACTCAGAATGTGATCAGAAACCTACATGGTTGCTGGATCATAAAGCTGGAAGATCTTTTGGCCAGTGATTTCTTTCCAACTGTTGTACTTAATCAAATGTACACTTGGATTGAATTGAAAGTGAAAAGAAAAGAAAGGGATCCTCCTCCCTACCCAAGAAACATTGCTGCAAAATGGTTGAACATGTAAATCTTAGTAAGAAGAACTTCTATCGGCAAGAAGCTAAAACAAGAGCCCGATTTAATTAAACCGATAGATGTTGCTTACTACAGTGATCCTTTAACCAAGAAGTAAAAGAAGAAATATGGCTTGATTCCTTATGAGTATTTTTATCTCACTGGCAATGATCAAGAAGAAGATCTTCTCTGGTTAAGAAAGATTCATGCCAACAAGGGAATTTCAGATACACAACTTCTCCATGCTAGCAATTGGGGCATGCACTTGTGGGTACTTCACTACAAAGAAATGAATGGTGAAAAACATCATTATACTTCCTGCAAGAATGCAAGGATTATTCAACTTGAAGTCCGTAAGCTACTTGAAGATTACGAGAAGGACTGTGTTGAATTCTTTGCTCTTGTTGAGAAGAGTGTAAGGGAGATTCTGAGGAAATCTTCTGCTGGAATAGCTTAAGTCCCTTGTAATTTGTTTGTTTTGTTTGCTGATTTTGTAGTTATCTCTGAACTTTCTTGTAAACTTACTGAAAGATAACTATCAGCAATAAGCTTTTGACTCTTATTGTTTTTTGATTATGCAATCTACTTATGCTTACTGTTTTATTATTCAAGTATGCTTGCATTATTCAACTGATTTATTCAACATCAGAAACCTCTAAAAGGGTAACAACTAATTTAGCCATGGATTGCTAACATCAAAAAGGGGAAATTTGTTATGAAACTTGTAAATTTTGATGAGCAATTAACCATGCTAAATTAAGGAAAGTCCAGTAACTAGTACTCTTAAGGTCCATAGGAATTTAGAATTTTAAGGACATTGTAAAAGAGGAACGTTTGCTGACGACTTAGGGTAGGTACTAGTTAGGTGCTTTATTTTGCTGATGATGTACTTTGTTTTTACAAATGAACTATTGAAGCACTAGAACCGCTCAGAAACTTGAAGATTCGAAGACTGAAGACTTAAGAAGATTTCTGATGATGGTATCTACAAAGCCACATGTTGCTCAGAAAGTGGAAATTTCAGCAACAACTTGCGTAAGTGAAAATCTATATGACAGAGTAGGTTGTGCTTGCTGAAACTGAGACTGACCGCTTGCTGAAATACATATGTGACCTCCTTGCTGAAAGTACTTGCATTTTGGCTCCAACTTTCACATTTGAATTCCATTCAAATGAACATTAAATGCAAAAGTAAGCATGCGAAGAACATGAAGACTAGAAGACAAATGAAGGACGATGCTGAAAGTACAAAACCAAGATAGTGACATCTTAAGGAACAAAGCCTTAGAATTTGAAATTCAAACGGCTCCCTTGATTCACTATAAATAGAGGTCATCCGGCAAAGAGTTGAAGTGTGTCAACAACGTGATCAAACTCTCACTTGTGCTTAAACACTCATCTTCATTGTAACATCCCGTATTTTTTTATTTTTTTATTTATTAAGTAATTATCGAGTAATTTAATCACTTGGCAATTTAATTATCTTTCTTCCCGCGTTACCGAAATTGAATTTGAAAGTCGTTGGGTTTGCGTTTTCGTCATTGGGCTAGTTAGAAAATCAGATTTCAAGCCTCTGTACTTGATCCAATTCGAGCTAGCCTTTCTGCAGGCCCAACCCTTGGTCTTGGCCCACTAATTTTTCAATCAAGGCCATTTTACCTTGGTCAAACCCTAAACCTAAAAAAGAACCAACCAAAACACTCCACTCCTCCCTCTCTCCTCATTCACGCAGCCACACCAGGAGCCCCCTTGTCGTTTTTGTTTCTTCCCCCTGCCTCCATCCCAATCGGTTTCGATTGAGCCCACCGGAAATCGGCTCCGGTTTGTGTTGCTCTATCCGTGCCCTTCACCATCCACCCTCTTCATTATCTTCATCATCTCCATTGCTATCATATTGTCATCACAAATCAAACCCCATCTCCACCGGATTGCTAACCACCACCGTGAGCCACCTCTATCTCCGCCGCGGTTCTTCTTTGGTCGCCGTCTCAGTGCCTCTCCGGTACGTTTCAGTTTGTTCGCGTGTCCTCCGTCACATCCCGATCTAATTTCACCCGGTAAGCCTCCGTCTCTAGCTCATGCGATTCTGTTTCTGTTGGGATTCACTCTCGATTTGGATCTCGGTTTGATCTCTTGCTTCTCGGTTGATTCGCAGTAGTGGTTCTTGTTCCTTTCCGACCTGTCCGTGCCGCGCCGTGCTCTGTCCCGTTCCGTGCCGTGCTCCAGTCAGCCCGTGCGCCCTTTCGTTCGTGCCCCGTGCTCCGCTCGCGTCCGGTGTGTACCGTGCCCGGTCCCGGTCCGCGCCCGTGGTTAGTTCCGCCCGCGCCCATGCCCGAGCAACAGTCCGCGCCCGTGCCCGCGCCCCTGCTCTGTTCTTCTCTGTCCCGGTCCGATCTGTTCAAGCTCCGTCCCGCGCGTGCAATGTAGTCTCGATCTCGTTCCTTCTTTTCGATTTTCAGTTTGTATCTTATGTTTTGACCATTTTACCCTTTCGATTGCAAGAAAATATGGTCAGAGTTACCTCTAGGGTACGCAGCGGAATTTCAAAAATTTTCTTAACATACAGGTTAATTGATTATGCATATGTCGTATATATATAAACACGTCAATTAGAAGACTAACCTTACTTCCAAAGTAGCTTCCAAGTCTTCATAATAATCCGGTGTATCTTCTCCTTCGTCGAAGTCAAAGATGTCTGCAATACTTTGATTATCTGCAAGACAATAAAAGTTAGTTTCCAGCTCCTAAAACCTCAACCTTGGTATCCACGGATGAACAGCCTATCGGAAAGAATGCTAGGATATTCTTTGTGTGACCAAGAAGATGGGGCGGCGATTCCTCCGGTGGTGGCGCGCGCGCGGGTTGCTGAAGAGGAGGGGAGAGTTTTTATTTTCTCTAAGAAAATTGGGTAGAATGACTGTCAAAGTCTATGTCAAAAAAAACTCTCTAATAGTCTACTATATATAGTAGTCTATAGAAGCCTAAAGCATAAGCAATTAGACTTCGTAAAGGAATAAGAATCTAATTCTTATCGCACAAGGAAACCAATATCAAGTCTAGATTCATTCTCAATCAAATTAAAACTCAATCAGGAAAAATCTAACTTATCCCTTGGACTTCTAATAGAGGAAGGAGTCGAACTCCTTCCCCTACTCTATCCTATGCGCGCGCGCTCTCCCAGGGACAGTAGGTGGGTCCCGATTTTGGGACCCACTTATAGTTCTAAGGCAATTCAAACTCCAAGTAGATTTTGCCCATGTGCATATGTTAATTCTAAATTAACATATCCTTTCAAATCAAACCTCCATTATATTTCCAAAATATAATCTTTAATTGTATTTACATAAAATACAATTAATTAGCCAATTCAATTAATAATTCCAAATCATTAATTGAGCCACCAAATTTTATAATTAATTTCAAATCAATTATAATCCATCAATCACAATTAATTCCAAATTAATTCCGATTCCTTCTTCAAGGATATTCTGATAGACTGAATCACCACATAGTGTGACCCATAGGGCCTCATCGTATTAAGCAAGTCCTAGACTAGGCAACATGGAATTCCTAGACGGTTCCATTTGCAATATTAATACATGAGGACGTTTGAGAGGTTTCTCAAAGCTAACCCTTTCGTTGCGAAGTCTGTTGCGCTCAACGCGGCGATGGTAATGTCCCTTCATCTGACTTGCTCGAATGTATCTAGGATCGATGAAGTGTCTATCCCAATAATACATCCACGGGCGTCTTCAGTGAGTTGCATGGTGAATCCAATATCTATTATGACCATCATAATAATATTGATACGCTGGCCAGCGGTTTTACCATCACAACTATGAACGACTATGAGCAGTGCTCTCCTGTGCTACACTTGAGAGATGAATTCTTCACAGAATCACTTATCACCCCCATTTGTATGTAGCCATAATCCTGGATCGTGTCTTAGGTCAGCTGCTTATTCAGAGCTGACATCGACGGGTCCACCAAGGATATGGAGCAACAAATGTGATGATAAAGTCCTGTAAGCACAAAGGACGAATGGCATCACTTCGACAACTCACCGGTTCCCATAGACACGTCGGTGTAGAGTATACATCGATGGGAGTGTCCGGTGGGTACTTCCATTGTTCGATAAAGCTTCTTCGAACAACTATGCGCAGTTATGGGAACGTTCCTTGATTGTCCAACAATCCGTTCCGTGGCCGTGGGATCGGCACACACTTGCTCCAACAAGTATAACCTCCACGTATACTATTCTTGTCAGGTTCATTCAGACCCACACATCCGAGATGAACCGCGACTAGGGAGAGTTTGGGATAGATGATAACTCACATAGCTCCCACTAACTGTGTGATCGATCATCTATCCGAGGGGACATGTTTAATATCAATACAGACAGTAATAAAGATATGACATGCTGCAGCCTGGTGTAATATAAATATGAAAGCGGTACTCAATAGTAAAATGCAACAAACATATATTATATTACGTTGACCTGTGTAATAGTACATATATTTCCTCTATAAGGGCACCATGCCCTTAGTAAGGACTGTCTCTAGGACATATACACTATCAATCTCCCACTTGGACTAGAGCCGGTCACCTTTATGCCTAATACCCAGATTAGCATAATGTCTTAAGTGGACTTCCACTGATAAGACCTTAGTGAAAGGATCTGCCACGTTGTCCGTGGTAGAGATACGTTCTATACTAACTTCTCCTCTATCAATAATCTCACGTATAACGTGATACTTTGTAAGTACATGTACGTTCTTGTTTGTAGATCTAGGCTCCTTAGATTGAGCGACGGCGCCCGTATTGTCCCAATAAATCGAGATTGGACTAGGAGCAGGAACAACCCTCAATTCCTTCAAGAACTCTGAAATCCAGATAGCTTCTTTTGAAGCTTCTGATCCAACAATGTACTCGGCTTCTATGGATGAGTCAGCAATCGTGGCTTGCTTAGAACTCTTCCAACAGATAGCTCCTCCGTTCAATTTGAATACGTATCATGTCTGTGACTCAAAGTCATCAGGATCTGATTCAAATCCAGCGTCGACATAACCAGACATCTTCAATTCTGGTTCTCCACCAAACACCAAGAACATTTCCTTAGTCCGTCGAAGGTACTTAAGAATGTTCTTTACAGCAGTCCAGTGAGGTACTCTTGGATTCTGTTGGTGTCGACAAGTGACACTAAGCGCATATGCCACATCGGGCCTTGTGCAATTCATTGCATACATTATAGACCCTACTGCCGAAGCATAGGGCACACGACTCATTGCTTTTCTTTCTTCATCAGTTTTAGGACTATCCTTAACTGATAAGACAATCCCATGCTAGCTGGGAGAAAGCCTCTCTTTGAGTCGTCCATCTTATAACGCTTCAGTATTTTGTCGATGTAGGTGGACTGTGTCAATCCTAACATCCTCTTGGATCTATCTCTATAGATCTTGATCCCTAGGATGTTCACCCAAGTCCTTCATTGAGAAGGTACTTGATAACCAAACTTTAGTCTCTTCTAGCATAGGGACATTGTTTCCCATGATCAAAATGTCATCAACATAGATGATCATGAAAACTACTCCCTTGTCGCTGTGCCTAGTGTAGACACAGGGATCTTCCTTGCTTCTGATGAAGTCAAACCATTTGACAGCTTCATCAAAGCGGATATTCCAGCTCCTAGACGCTTGCTTTAGCCCATAGATGGATCTTTGTAATTTGCATACAGTAGTTGGCCTGGTTTTACTAATAAAACCTTCCGGTTGTACCATATAGACCTCTTCCTCAAGGTTGCCATTGAGGAAGGCAGTCTTTACATCCATCTGCCAGATCTCATAATCATAGTAGGCAGCTATCGCAAGTAGAATTCGAATGGACTTCAATTTTGCTACCGGTGAAAAGGTTTCATCGTAATCGATGCCATACCTTTGCGTGTAGCCTTTCACCACAAGCCTAGCTTTGTGCGTTTGTACCTTTCCATCGGCATCTGTCTTTCGTATAAAGACCCATTTGCACCCAATAGGTCTAACCCATTGAGGCAAGTCTACCAAGTTCCAAACTTGGTTCAGGTACATGGAGTCCATCTCCAATTCCATGGCCTCTTGCCATTTATCTGAGTCAATATCAATTATTGCCTCTTTGTAGGTCTCGGGATCTTCCCGATCTGATAAGCCGACATCAAGTTCACTGATGTCTTCTATCATAAAGCTTTGCTTCTGAGGTCCTTTTAGGATCCTCTTCGACCTACGGAGCTCGACTGGTTCTGGTGCTTTTCTTTTCTGGCTTCGTGTAACACGAACATTATCAGTGGGCACTGATGCAGTTGGTCGCGCCCCGCGACCCTGTTCCCTAGCGGGAGGCTGCTCTTGTGCAACTCGTTGCACAGTTTGATTGACAACGGGTTCTATTGGTGTGGTTTCAACTGTTGATCTAATCACAGGACTCCCACTGACTATGACATGCCTAGCAAGTGTCATATCATTACCCTTGTCTGCTTCGAAAGCTCCCACTGAACTTGAGTCCAAATCAGAAGATTTAGAGAACTCATGTTCGCGCGTGTCAAAGTCTTGAATTTCTTCAAGTTCTATCATGTCATCTAACCTCTCTTCTTCGAGGTATTCTGCTTCTAAAAACTTAACGTTTCTACATACTATCACCTAGTGATCTTCAGCATGATAGAATTCATAGACTCTCGTCTAACGAGGATAGCCTATGAAATATACTTTGACACCCTTAGCACCTAACTTATCAGTGAGCATCAGTTTGACTATCGCAAGACAGCCCCAAGGTCTAAGATAGCCCAGTGAGGGCTTCTTTCCCTTCCATAACTCACAAGGAGTTTTCTCCACTGATTTAGATGGTACACGGTTCAGAATGTAGATTGCAGTTTGTAGTGCATATTCCCATAGATGTTTCGGAAGAGTCGAGAATCCAATCATTGATCTCACCATGTCTAACACGGTTCGATTCCTTCTCTCAGACACACCATTTAACTGTGGTGCTCCATTGCGATTGAATTCCATTTTCCTTCAAGTAGTCGATAAATTCTTCACTAAGGTATTCACCTCCTCGATCCAATCGAAGAGTGACTATCCTTAGGTTCAATTCATTCTCGACCTCATTCCTAAACTCCTTGACTTCCCCAAAGGTCTCGGATTTATTCATCATAAGATAAATATACCCATACCTTGAGAAATCGTCAGTAAAGGTAACGAAGTAAGGATAACCCCCACGCGCATGGACCTTAAAAAGTCCACATACATCGGTATGTATGAGCTCTAAGCAGCGAGTGGCACGAACACCTTGTCCAACAAAAGGTTTGTTCGTCATCTTATCCTTAACACATGATTCGCATGTACCATATGATTCAAAATCAAATGATTCTAAGTAGTCCAACTTCCTTAGTCTTTGAATTCGTGTTTCATTGATATGGCCTAGCCGACAATGCCATAGATAAGATGGATTATTCTTCCCACTTGAAGACGGTTGTTTGTTATGTATTTGAAATAAAGGTAGACTACTTTGCAAAATATATAAACCATTCACTAAGCGAGCCTTTCCATAATACTGGTCATTTAATGAAAATAACAAGTATTAGGAAAAACCCAAATTGTCCAACAATGGAATGGAAATAATATTTCTGACAATGGATGGAACAAAATAAACGTTATCAAGTTCTAAACATTGTCCTGATGGTAAATCTATCTTGCAGCGTCTAACGCGTTTGGCTTCAACTGGATTGTTGTTCCCAACATGCAAGTTGATTTCACCTTACTTGACTAGCCTGTGTTCAATGGCCCCTTTCACATTATTATAAATGTGTGAGCCATAGGTTGTATCTAATACCCAACCATTGGAGTCAAAAGTAGTCATGTTCATTTCAACAACAAACATACCTGAGCTAGAAGCTGGTGGCTTCTTAGCTTGATCTGCCCTCAGCTTAGGGCAATCTTTCTTCCAATGTCCTTTCTGCTTACAGAAATGACATTCATCTGTGCGTACCGTTCCGCTTCTCTTGAACTTCCTTTTCTGGTTCAGACGCTTAGGCTTATCACTCGAAGTGTTAGCCTTGGCTCCCGACTTTCCCTTACCCTTAGCACCTTTGTTTCTCGGGTTTAGGTTAGACGGTTGCCCAACATACATGATCGACTTTTCCTTCTTAAGAAGAGTTTGATCATATGTCTTCAGCAGATTATGGAGTTCGGGCAGTGTTACGTCCTTCGCATTCATGGTGGTTAACGATGAACTGCGAATACGAACTCGGCAATGATTGAAGGACAAAGATCACCATGATCTTATTCTCATCTTGAGAACATGTTCAAACATGTTCCCTCCTTCATTGAGCTTGCATCTGTGTATCTCTTTGATCGAATCAAATTCAACACTTCCAGCTGTCGTCTTAAAGACCGACTCAAGATGCTTCAACATCTCATACGGCAACATGCTTTCATGTTGCCTCTGCAGCTCATTGCTCATTGCCGCCAGCATAATACACTGCGCGGATCTAGCATCCTCATGATGCTTATCAGACCTTGCCTTGTTGACTTGATTCCAAATCAGCAACTTGATCGGCAGTCTGATTCTCGGGACACATGGGATTAGCCTCGTCCAAGACGTACTCAATCCTTTCGTACCTCAGCACCAAACATATATTCCTGATCCAATCTAGGAAGTTTGGTCCGGTCAAAATTTGCTTCTCTAAGACAGCACGGAGCGAGATTCTCGCCATTTCGGTTTCCAGGAGAAATAATATAGAACGAATATTGTAAATCAACTATTGAAATATTATTTCTAAATACACAGTCAACATAACTAAACAACAAGGTCCTTTAGCTGTTTAGCTCCCACTATTTTCACATATGCTTGCCCCCACAACAAACATACGGGTAATGTCCAACAAGTTACCGTAGTGGCTAAGATCCAAATCCATACTATGCTATACTCCAACGGGGGCTGGTCGCATAGCATAATATGACCGGTAGGACTAGTAAGACTATCCAATTGCGTCACGCAACTCTTGGTTGTTAAATCTAATTTAACCCGATGCCCTACATATTGTACCTATCGAGGTCGCTAGATACAATATGCCGTAAGTCATAACCATAGGTTACTCTAATCCGACGATTACTGCG
Source organism: Plantago ovata (assembly GCA_028274465.1). Classification (NCBI taxonomy): domain Eukaryota; kingdom Viridiplantae; phylum Streptophyta; class Magnoliopsida; order Lamiales; family Plantaginaceae; genus Plantago; species Plantago ovata. The sequence goes on from CM051457.1 coordinate 48,593,875, forward strand.
AGTCTTGTAAGACGAGGTCGCCAATACAAGAAAACGCAATGAAAGTTCAGAATTAAAGCACCCTATGGAAAGCATCTCAGAAATACATACATATATATGTTTTTGTACTTATATTGGTTGGAGCTTGTAGCTTGAGGGTTGTTATCAGTCATCTACAAACAAATAAGGGCGCCGCCTACCCATCATGCATGAACGGTCTACACGTAATGGATGCCGCCTATCCATTCTAGTTCTAAACGCGGTCAAGCACATAATGGGTGCCGCCTACCCATACATAAATATGCGGTCCGACATATAAGAGGGCGCCGCCTACCCTCGCATGCATAGCGGTCGAACGGAAAGTAAAATACTTGGTATTTAAACATGCATCGTCAAACAATAGCATATCGAGCATATGAAACAAGTAGTAGCCTATGTGGATGACAAATGACTTCATAATTTCATTATGAAAATTATAATCCCATACTTATAATCTCTATGAAATAATTGAAAATTTGGACTAGATTGAATAATCGAAAACTCTATTGACCAAGTAGCAATTTTCGAAAACCCGAAGGACTTAATTGTAATAAAAACCTCGGAGGTGTTAAATCTAAAATTCAAAGTAGAAGGACTAATTTGCAATAAACAATAAATTGATAAATTACAAATAAGTCCTTTAACTTTATACTAATTAAATTTAACCCCTCTAGTTTAAAACAATTACAATTAAATCATATTTATATTCCAAATATAAAATTCAATCCTCAAAACTTTCAAAAATTCAATTTTGGGTCCAACCCGAAGATATATATAATTTTTTTTTTTTTTTTTTTTTTGAAAACGTGGGACGGGCCCGTCCCCCCGGTGCCCGCGGCACGCGGGCACCGGTGCCTCGGGTGCAGGCGCCGGGCGCCTGCGTCCGCAGGCCCCCGGGTACCTGCGTCCCGCAGGTACCCGGGTGCCCGCGGCACACGGGCGCCTAGCGCCCGGGCCGCGGGCACACGGCGCCTGCGGTGCTGCAGGCGCCCAAGCGCCCCAGGCGCACGGGTACCGCGGCCGCAGGCGCGGGTGCCTGCGTCCAGCAGGCACCCGGGTGCCCGCGGCACGGGGGCGCCTAGCGCCCGTGCCGCGGGCACGGCGGCCCGGTCAATATATATATTTTAATTTTTTTTTCTTTTTATTTTTTGAAAAAATATAAATTCTAAATTTATATAAAAAACAAAACTTTTAAAAATCGAATTAATCATAGAATCAATTGCATCCACATATCTACAAAATCATACAATATATATACGTATATACGTAATCAATTAACCTGGCTCTGATACCACTGTAAGAAAATATGGTCAGAGTTACCCCTAGGGTACGCAGCGGAATTTCAAAAATTTTCTTAACATACAGGTTAATTGATTATGCATATGTCGTATATATATAAACACGTCAATTAGAAGACTAACCTTACTTCCAAAGCAGCTTCCAAGTCTTCATAATAATCCGGTGTATCTTCTCCTTCGTCGAAGTCGAAGATGTCTGCAATACTTTGATTATCTGCAAGACAATAAAAGTTAGTTTCCAGCTCCTAGAACCTCAACCTTGGTATCCACGGATGAACAGCCTATCGGAAAGAATGTTAGGATATTCTTTGTGTGACCAAGAAGATGGGGCGGCGATTCCTCCGGTGGTGGCGCGCGCGCGGGTGGCTAAAGAGGAGGGGAGAGTTTTTATTTTCTCTAAGAAAACTGGGTAGAGTGACTGTCAAAGTCTATGTCAAAAAAAACTCTCTAATAGTCTACTATATATAGTAGTCTATAGAAGCTTAAAGCATAAGCAATTAGACTTCGTAAAGGAATAAGAATCTAATTCTTATCGCACAAGGAAACCAATATCAAGTCTAGATTCATTCCCAATCAAATTAAAACTCAATCAGGAAAATCTAACTTATCCCTTGGACTTCTAATAGAGGAAGGAGTCGAACTCCTTCCCCTACTCTATCCTATGCGCGCGCGCTCTCCCAGGGACAGTAGGTGGGTCCCAATTTTGGGACCCACTTATAGTTCTAAGGCAATTCAAACTCCAAGTAGATTTTGCCCATGTGCATATGTTAATTCTAAATTAACATATCCTTTCAAATCAAACCTCCATTATATTTCCAAAATATAATCTTTAATTGTATTTACATAAAATACAATTAATTAGCCAATTCAATTAATAATTCCAAATCATTAACTGAGCCACCAAATTTTATAATTAATTCCAAATCAATTATAATCCATCAATCACAATTAATTCCAAATTAATTGCGTCCATCTTCAAGGATATTCTGATAGACTGAATCACCACATAGTGTGACCCATAGGGCCTCATCGTATTAAGCAAGTCCTAGACTAGGCAACATGGAATTCCTAGACGGTTCCATTTGCAATATTAATACATGAGGACGTTTGAGAGGTTTCTCAAAGCTAACCCTTTCGTTGCGAAGTCTGTTGCGCTCAACACGGCGATGGTAACATCCCTTCATCCGACTTGCTCGAATGTATCTAGGATCGATGAAGTGTCTATCCCAATAATACATCCACGGGCGTCTTCAGTGAGTTGCATGGTGAATCCAATATCTATTATGACCATCATAATAATATTGATACGTTGGCCAGCGGTTTTACCATCACAACTATGAACGACTATGAGCAGTGCTCTCCTGTGCTACACTTGAGAAATGAATTCTTCACAGAATCACTTATCACCCCCATTTGTATGTAGCCATAATCCTGGATCGTGTCTTAGGTCAGCTGCTTATTCAGAGCTGACATCGACGGGTCCACCAAGGATATGGGGCAACAAATCTGATGATAAAGTCCTGTAAGTACAAAGGACGAATGGCATCACTTCGACAACTCACCGGTTCCCATAGACACGTCGGTGTAGAGTATACATCGATGGGAGTGTCCGGTGGGTACTTCCATTGTTCGATAAAGCTTCTTCGAACAACTATGCGCAGTTATGGGAACGTTCCTTGATTGTCCAACAATCCGTTCCGTGGCCGTGGGATCGGCACACACTTGCTCCAACAAGTATAACCTCCACGCATACTAGTCTTGTCAAGTTCATTCAGACCCCCACATCCGAGATGAACCACGACTAGGGAGAGTTTGGGATAGATGATAACTCACATAGCTCCCACTAACTGTGTGATCGGTCATCTATCCGAGGGGACATGTTTAATATCAATACAGACAGTAATAAAGATATGACATGTTGCAGCCTGGTGTAATATAAATATGAAAGTGGTACTCAATAGTTAAATGCAACAAACATATATTATATTACGTTGACCTGTGTAATAGTACATATATGTCCTCTATAAGGGCACCATGCCCTTAGTAAGGACTGTCTCTAGGACATATACACTATCATCGATAAACTGGACTTTGACTGTTGACCCTAACCTTTCGATTAGACCATATCTGGATAGTTTGACCTTATTGACTGACTTGGACTTTGACCTTTTTGCCCCTGGACGTTCCTGGACAGTTCTGCCCTTACGTTAAACCTGGACTGTTTGAAATTTTTGAAATCGTAAAGACTGACTTGTGGACAGTTTTGGTATTAACTAAACCTTTTAGGACTTGTTTTGAGTTGTCGGAAAACCTGAAGGACCTTTTTGCAATTACTGATTTGAGGGTAGTTTAGTAATTTCACAACTTTTGGACTAAATTGTTAAATCGAGTTTCTTTTAAGGACTTTTCTGAAGTATGTTGAAACTGTAGTACTGTTTTGCAATTTACTGTAGAGGGTATTTTGGTAATTTTGTAATCTGAGTGTGAAAGCGGTTTCTAAAAACTATTGAACTAGTTTATGCCTTGGTGAAGTAATTAGTTGTCTTCTAGCTTAGTTGGTTAGGAGTTGTGTAACTAACTTAGAGGTCCCGAGTTCGAACCCCTCCTTCGCCATTCCTACCGACCCGTTTTACTTTTATCGTTTCGTTTTTCATTCCGACTTCTAGTTAGTAACTAGACGCTTTCTGTTTAGGTGTTCTGTCTGATAGCTCTTAACTCGCTGTGCTTTTGAGGATCTTTGCTCGCAAAGTTTATGGTGAGTGTTCACCCCAAAACTTATGTATTTGCGAAAAACTGGAAGGCTATGTGACTATCTGTATCTATTACTATATATTTTGTTATACGGTATGCTTCCGCGTAAAAATAACTAAGTCCTAAGTATGACTATTTACTTAGTTTTGTTTGTTGCTACACTGTTCTGGATTAACTCTTCTGCAGGAACACTTCTCGATGTTTCGGGATCCGATTGTTATTATCTGTTTGTTCTGTATCTGTATCTGTTCTGTCTGTTTCTGTGTGACCGGTCGATTAGGTCGTAACTAGGTAGGCTTGGGTAGTAGAGGACTATCGGGTTTGCTTGGTTATTGCCTAGTCTAATCCCTTTTAGGCGCGAGGCAGAAGTCGCTGAGGTCTATTAGGGTCGTAGGTTCTGTTTCCCCAAAGTACACGGGGGTTTCTGTTTCTGTCCGGAGTTGTATACCCTCTGGAGGGAGCTATAAGGGCAATCTGTGGAGTAGGAGCAATAAGGCGGGCTGCACCAATGGACTTCGACTTATCTGTTTTGTCATTCTGTTATGTTATCTGTTCTGTTTGCTATTTTATCTGCTGCAAAGGATTTTGATTTCAAAACTGTTTACTTTCTGTTTGTTAACTTAGAACCTCACTGAGATCCTTTATCTCACGCTCTCTTTGTTTTCAAAAAATTCCTTCCTTCCAGATACTACTGAGGACGCACGCGAGTAGGATGCTAGCGACTGAGAGAAGGGTCTGGGATGTCTTTTGGGATTTGGTTTTAAATAAGAAGATGAAACTCTTTACTTTCTTCACTAGTCGATATTTCGTTTTGACTTTTAAGTTACCGTTGAATTTTACTTGATTCTGTTAGCGCTGTGGCGCCAAATATTGTTATGGCATTTATTGCCGACCGTTGCTTTTTAAATTATTTCGTATTTTCCATTTTCAAGAAATTTATTTGTTTTTAAAACCGATACCGTTACATCCATACTCTTTACTGCCTATTGATCCGTTCCAAGACTTAAGCTTGAAACAAAAGCTACTTGTGAAGAAGTAGAACATTCACGTCTAAGAAATTAGTTCAGTGTTCTTTCTTTCGAACAAGAACAAGTCTTGACACCAGAAATAACTTCACTTGTTTACTGAAAAGTATTCCAAGTTTTGTTTCTTTAGATAACTTGTTATAGCTGAATAAGTTATACTCAAGTCATCTCTTTCCAAACCTCTATAACTGATAAAAAACCCTTTTTTAGGCGTGAAATTCATGGTGAATTAATCAAGCATAGCTTTGCTGATTAAGTGTCCCAAGTTTGGTGGAGAACAAGGTTTCGTTCTCTAGTTAGGTTGGAAACGAAGCAAGTGTGTTTTGGTTTCTGAAGAATCATTATAGATAGGTGTTGTAAGGAACCTCAAACTTATCTTAGTGGATTCAGTCCTAGAAAGGACAAAGTGGATTAGTTGAGAGATTACGTCACTCTCAAATACCACTATAAAAGTGTTTGTGTGATTTACTTTACCGCATTTAGTTTTCAGCAAGCTTAACTATCTGCACTCTGCTCACTTGCTGAAACTAGCACTCTCTGAAAAGCACTTATTGTATAAAGACTTCCGCACTCTGTTGTTTTTTAAGTACCAGTATAACTCGTTACTGAAAAGTAACTAGTACTTGCTGAGAAAGTTAAGTATCAGCAAACTCATTAGTGAAAAGTAATAAGCACTTGCTGAGAAAGTTTTTAAACGATGAAAGTTTGAAAAGACTATTCACCCCCCCCCCCCCTTAGTCTTTTCTTGTTGTTTAAAGGGACCAACACCACCCTTGTTTACAAGTGAGATGCATACTGGCTCAAACACTATCATATTGAATGTCATGGGCTAGCTAGTCTAGTTCATTAGTTACATGGACAACAAGCAAAGCGGCTTGCGCTTCATCCACCACCGGATACCTCCGTATCATTTATATGTTTACCGAATATGGTCCTCCAAGCAACAACCTTTCCACCATGATCTCTATTGAATACTCCCAGGTTAGCACCCGTAGGGGACGAAGCTTGGATTTTATATTAACTCGTGTGTCAAATTTAACTAAGTTCAATAGAAGTTACATGCCACTTATAATTTAACTTCCTCTGTCCAAAACAAGTTGTCCATGTAGTTTTTATTGACTTTTTCAGGAATTATTTTAACTATAAATTAATTTTAAATTATAATAAAAGATTTTTCTTAAATTATTGTGCAAGTACAAGGATAGTATATACTGATGTTACCAAAATATGTCCAGTCTCGTCCTAGTGAAAGTATATGTCCTAGAGACAACCTACGATAGGGACGATATGTACTTGATCACATTCAGTTGTTGTTATTTATTTATGTTCATTTATTTATACATTATTAAATACAATTGGCATTACATTTTATGAATATATTATTTGGTAGTTTGAATTATTCAATAAAATGTTTCCAAGGCGACTTAAGGTAATCACCAAGTTAGTGGGAGCTTGTGTGTCAATAATTAAGTCCTAAAATAAGCCACTAGTTGAAGGTCATTGAGATACGGGATATCAATCATGCGATTGAAGCTAGCATATGCTGCATTAGATCCTTCGAGGATGTAGTAGGTCTCACTACTACGAATGAACTTGGTTATTCATAATGAGCATATGAACACTTTGGAGAGCGTTGGCATACCCAACCGAGAAACCATTTGGTAAATCTATTTAAGTGTCCATGGTAGTATCGGTGTGTAGGGTGATGTTAGTAGTCCTTAGACTTGAGGCCAATACTACATCATATGTGGAATAATATGCTTTGACCATGCGCAACGCTTTCACTCTTAAAGTAGGGTAGATACGGCATGCGCTGGGTATATTAGGAAGCATATGGTGTGAGTGATTGGGCCAAAATAGGATTCATTCCTCCGTAATAGATATAAGGAGTGAATACTCACTTCTCATATTTAGTGCGATCACAAAACCTGTGGCCACCGTATGTGAATATGTCAAAATGGTGTTTGGACATGATTCATAGATCGACTAATAAGATTGAGAGACAATGAATGAAGTTATTAGAATAGACACATAACCATATTCTAGACTCATTCGAGTATTCGTGAATGAAGGGACCGTATCATCAAAGTACCCTACGCTACAGGTGGTTTGTTTTTCCTCACAAACGTTCCTTGCGTATTAATATTGTCTGATAAATTATCTAGGAATTTATTATGACCTTAATTAGATTGTTGCTTAATATGCAAGGCCCTATGGGTCACACTTCAAGGTGGTATTTCTACAAACGAGCTATGTATATTGGATTAAATATTAATTATATTAATATTAAATTATTATACATAAATATTATGGAATTATTATTAATTAGATGAATATTAATTTATTATATGTGAAATATATTTTAGAAATATACTTAATTGATTTAAATTGGATTTAATTGATTAATTGAAGACTTATGCACTTGGACGGAATTGGATTGAAATCCAACTAAGGAAGAGAGGCTGGGCCTAAGAGGCCCAGCAATGTGAAGCTGTAGTTGGGTCGATTGGCCCAGCTGCTCCTTTAGCCTGCCGCGTGCAAGGCACGCGCCAACGAGTTTTTCAAAAGCACGCGCCACACGTTTTTCTCTCTTCCTTTGTTATCTTTGACTGAGATAATTAATATCTATATGTTTTTTAGTGAGTTGTGGACTTTTGAAGTCTCCTAGTCAATCAGATTTATTTGGTAAATATCATACGTGATTTTCTGAACCAACTAAGACTAAATCAGAAAGAAAGAAAATAAGTCTTCATTCCAACACATACGTAGAAATATTCTGAGAGTCAGAAAAACACATTTTCTCCAAAATCTCAAAACACACAAAAGAACTTCCTAGCGTTCTTGGTAGAAAACACTGCCCGTGGATACCAAGGTTGAAGGAAACAATCAAGTCTGTTGATGAGCCATCTTGGAGATTCCATTAAAGAAGATTTCTTTGAAGAAGAGGAAGAGATCTAGTTACCAGATGAAGAAATTGCAAGGCTCTGTCTGGAGATTGACGAACAGATAGGTGGTGAATTTGCATCTCTGCTGGAAGACACATAAGTGATCATCTTCTAGCTTAATAAACGTAATATAGTCATATCAGTTTAGTGAGAAATAAAATTTTTAAACTTCCGCTGCTTAGCATTTGAGGCAAATTTTCTCACATTTACTAACACCTAGTTCGTCAACATGCGAATTGAGGTGACCAGGACTCTCCGGAAGATTAAGAAACCGTGTGAGTGCTTTCCGACGTGACAGTCAGCATACCAAGAGGTCGCTTCCTCAAGTTAATTGGCTCATCAGGAACCATGCACCGTCGGGTTCGTAATACTCCCTGGGACACAGAGTCTATGTGAAATAGCCTGTAAGGATTCTAAGAGCTAGTGTCATAACGGTATATGTCGAGGACTGCAGATTCACATGCTTACGACTTGCTATATCCGAGGTTTAATACTAAAGGTATACGGAGGACCACGATATAAGCATCTGGATATGTCATCCACAACTAAACGCGTAACACAAGTGGATAAGAACAAAGACAAATATTTATCCTTACGTACATGATCATTGGATCACGTCCATGTCTGTTAAGGTTAAGCCACCAACCACATATGTGTGTGGACACTTGGCGAACTGTTGTGGTGGCAACGCCATGTGCTCCTCTAAGGTCTATAAAAGAGTGGTTTTCAAGAAAAGCTAAGGTGAAAAACACACTAGGGCAAAACTTTCACCAATAACACTCTACAGGTACAACCTCGAGTCTTCTTGGTGGGAAGAACTCTGGGCAACAACAAGAGATAATCTTGGAAATATCCTTTGGTATAGCTATATTTCCGTTGTTTATCATTGACACACTTCGATTATGTTAACAAGGTATGCCTACAACCACCTTCAAGTAAAGTCTTATCCATCGGTTTGACCATACGACAAGCCGTGCGTACTGCACACACACCCCACCCCCCACATTGGTACATATCCACCGGAGTAGTACGGACGAAGGTGAGTTCACATTCAAGGAAGAACGATCAAGCAGAAAGTGTACGGTAGAGCCGTGAGAAGACCTGTCGTCTGACCATCATTACATAGAAGAAGCAGCCGATACCTTGCTGGTGAAAATAATGAATATTATGAAGTTCAAAGCATTGAAAAAATAGTGACGGATACCATTCAAAATCCTATAGACGATAAGCCGAGGATGATTCAAATGCTTTGAATCAGTCACTCGAAATGAAGCATTGCAAATGACAACAACTCATCAAAACTTTTTGTTGCAGTATGAGAAAACAACAATACCACAACTCTTGAGTACAATGGAGAGATTTAAGATAAATTCGATATACATTTAAAGTTCAACAAAAAACAAATGACTATAGATTCATTTTTACTAAGAGTCTTAGAATTTTCAAATGTATATAACACACACACACACACACACACACACACACACACACACATATATATAAATATATATATATATATACATATATGTATATATATATATATATATATATATATATATATATATATATATATATATATATATATATATCTTATCTATATATATATATATATAGATATATATATATGTATATATAGATATGTATATATATATATAATATATCTATATCGATATATATATAGTATAATATACTATCTATCTTAGATAGTATCTCTATTTATTATATCTCATATCTATAGTATAATATCTATCTAGCTCTCTCTATTATCTCTATCTCATATGTCTATATATATATATACATATATATATATATATATATATATATATAGAATATTTTAGTAATTATTAATTTATCGTTTCGTCGGGACAAAGAAATATTTTTAAAACATTATTATCTTATTTTTTTATTGATTTGATCCCAAGTTGGGTCGGACAAATTATTAGTTTTATCGAGGTTATTAATTTATCGAATATTAATTTACAGTTTTTACTTTACTTTTTTTTCTATTTGTAAATATATACGATATACCACAATGCTCTAAAAACCCATTAACACCTGAATTTGCTGGGTTCCAAAAATCCCAAAACATACCCCTCAAATCCCTAGCCTTTTCTTCTACTTCTTCCTCCTCAGCCTCCTCCACTCCACGTCTATACTCCAGTGCCGGTCACTGGCTTCGGAAGAGGACATTCGCATGAATAGGAGATTAACCAAAGCTTGTGAATTGTTTGAAGGAATTTGCAAAGTAGCCTGACCGGCTAACCAAAATGGAGACGATATCGTGTTTGCCTGCCTGCCTATGTGAGACTCACTTACCAGTCGTCCAAACAACTCGAGCTCAACCATGTTCAATTTGACGGTAAAATCTGTGTAGTTTCAGAATGATCAATTAATTACTGTTATTAGCATTTCTACTAAGTTGAACTAGCTGCATTTTGGATGTACGCGATTGTTAGGAATTCAATTCGTGGTTGTTGTGTGAATTAGATTATCAGAATGGGTTTTCTGCCGAATAGAATAGAGGAACAAGGATTGGGGATTGTCAAGTAAATCAAAATGAAAAGGTCGTTTGAAATGTTGTTACTTATTATCACACACACACGTTGATATAGAACTTGATGGACTTGGAGCCCGATGCGATTACTTATAATTCAGTCTCCTCCATCACCCCCCCTTGTCTTAGAATTATGGATTTCTTTAATGAAATGTGGGGGTAAAGCGTTTGGTTCGGAATGAGATTACATATTAGATTATACGCTTGTTAATGGAGTTATGTCGAGGAATGTGTAGCCGCCGATCAAATGTGGTGACTTATGCTTCTTTTATTAATAGTGTATGTATTAAGGTAGAGAATCTTCCCTTGGGAGATTGAGTTCTTTGATCAGATTCAAATGAGAAAACACATGATCTTGATTGATGGCTACTCTCGGACTTGGAGGGGCGATGTAGCTTATAAAGTTCTCCAACAAATGGTTAATAGGGGCTGGTTGCCCTCGGTTGTTACATACAATACTTTGATAATAGGGCGTTTTGTGTGTTAGGTCGGATGGAAGATGGTTTACAAGTGATTCAAGATATGATCTCGAAAGGCTTGCCTCCTGATATTGTAAGTTATACTACATTTATATTTGGGTTTTGTAAATTCTGTGAGCTAGATAGAACTTTTCTAACTGACGGAAGATATAATCAGCAAGGGATATCCCCTGATTCAATTATTTATTTGTCATTGATATAAGGCCTTTCGCCGGAAGAGGAGATTAATCATCGAAGCTTGTGAATTGTTTGAAGGAATTTGCAAAGTAGCCTGATCGGTGCGTGTACACTACTAATCAATGCTCATTGTGCACAGGACAATTTAATACTGCAATTCGTCTGTACGGTGAGATGGATGATTCATAAGTTTTTCTTCCCTAATGTTGTTACTTATATTGTCTGTTGATAAAATGGAATTTTTTTTTTTTTCATGTTGTTCTGTTAGGAACCTGTTTTTAAGCATGTAACTTATGATTTGCTGATAGAAGGTTGAAATAACATTGAATTTAAGAGTGTGTTAGCTCTGATAAAAGATGGTCAGCAAGTGGATATCCTCTAAATGAGTTACTTATCTGTCATTGATACATGGCCTTTGCAGGAAGAGGACATTAACTGAAGCTTGCGACTTACTCATTTTCAAGTTGTTCTTTGACAAACCTGTTTCTAAGCAACCATTATACAACCATCTAAAAGAGAGTGGCTTGGGCTGTGCGCGGGGCTACTGGATCGTAAAAAGAGAGTGGCTTGGGACGTGATCGAAAAGGATCGATCTTTTCAGGCAATGGGGCTTCTGATCGTAAAAAAAGGGTGGCCTCCGTGTTATGTTACTTGGGGCGTGGTGCCCAAGGGTTTTGTACAGAGCTTGTAAATGTGTCAGGTCTTCCAGCCAAAGGGCGCTCAAGCCACACTACAAGCCTGCATGTCCTCCTAAGGGACGAACGTAATATCGTAAGCAACCATATATATACTTGTTTATGTTTTCAGTTTTTCGCGATGTGGGATTATTACCCTTTAAGTTTAACTGTGTTTTAGTAAATACTAGTATAGTATAACATATTGGGCTCCGCGTGTCGGCTGTCGGCCCAATAAATTCAAGCGTGATATTAAATAGTAAATGTTATAACATATTGGTCTCGGTTTATCGGCAAAATAAATTCAACCGTTAATTTTTTTTTATTTTATATATTCCCTTTCGTTTACATTAGTAATTATGGAAGAAACATCAGTTTTGCACGATGTAATCTTTGGGATGTTCTTACCGTACAATTTTGTCCTATTTTGGCGTAATTACTCTGTTATCATTTTTCAACCCGCTAAACATTCAAACTTATTCAAACTTTTGGACATATACTACATCATATATATATATATAAATTCGAAGCTCTTACATGGTAACGTACGAATATATATTTTAATTTTTCTTAATTAACAAATAACTAACCAATGGTATCCATGAAAATACACCCCAAAAAAAGTCAAATTTTCTTCACATTTATGTTTCATTAATTTACAATGTCATCTACTGTAGATAAGAAATTCGGTTCATAAGTTTATTGTACAAAAATGAATCAATGGTGATAAAGGCAGTAGAAGAAGAAGCTTTCATATCTTCAGGTAATAGCATTTGCAAGGCACGTCGATGATTATATGGCTTGTCAATGGAAACAACCCCAAGAAACATGCAAACTCCTCGTAGTGTCTTATTGAGTTCTCCAAAGAAATTTCATTGTCATTCTGTACTATACATTTGTTACAGAATAGTCCGAGCACTCGTTCCACTTTGTTAGCCAGTCAATGCCACTTTCGTGGCCATGGAAGTTAAATTCTACACTGAAATGTTTTAGAAAATTTTTCGAGTCTGATATCTATTTTGAATGTGTAGAATATGATGTAAATATTTTATCGGGCAAAATTATAGTGATGGATTTTGGATAACTTGTGAGGGCACAACATTTAAATAAATTGAGTGCCAGTGAACAGGGGCGAAGTCAGAGTTTTTTAATATATGGGGCTCATAAAATTATTTTAGATAATATTTAATAAAATTATTTGTCAAAATTTTTTTTTACAAGAATCATGATTGATATAGCTAAATTGTACCAGAATTAATTAAAAGAACATAATTAAGCAAACATTAAAAATATATCATATTATATTTATATCTAAAAAGGCATATATAATTTGAAAAAAAAATAAAAAATACATATAAAAATTTTATTTTTTATTTAGAAGGGTGGTCCACCAGCACCACCCAAGCTGAATCTTGCGACGCCGGTGCCAGTGAGGTAATATTTGAGTACATAATGAATGAAAAGTTTATTATGAGTGGGATATTAGTTGAATAAAGAATAGTGAGTTGGGTGGTAAAATTGTAAATATAGTTGTATGGTAGAATTAATGATTATAACAAATATTTATATTTTTGGAGCGATAAATTTCAAACAGAAAACCCAAAATGAAAAAATTGGAAACAATTAGAATAAATGGAGAGAGAAATATTTATACTATTCCCCTTGGTTTACATTAGTATAAAGTTGATGGCCCATCAAAAAATTGACCGTAATGAAAAGGATTATTGTAATATAAAAATAATAATCCAATCTTAATGGAAAACTGAAAAGTTTATAGTAGTTTGTAATTTTGAACACAAATTAGTGATGATTTATTAATATAATCATTATACATGAAGATGGACATCGTACACATATAAAATATAAAATAATGAACAAAAACAAACTGTCAACATAATTTTAGTTGTTTCGTAAAAAAAAAAAAAACAAAAAAACAAAAAAAAAAAAAAAACCATTACCATAAATTAAAATTAAAGAGATTTATCAATCGGTCGGTGGTTTTAGCCAAGTTTCGCGGGAAGTAGAGGAGAAATACACCTAACAATATTATTTTTAGTTGGAAATGGTTGGGGTGGGAAACTTAACTATATTTCAATTTAATGAGGAAACTAAGTTAGCACATAAGTTACTCTGGCACAATGTCTTTGCACACTTGATATTGTGATGAATATCCATCAAAACATAAGTAGATGAAGTGCATATACCCATCAAACACAATTAGTGTCGTAAAGTATAGTAGAATAAATACGTCGAACGTAGTTAGTCTTCTAATTTATTACTAGATACACCCATCGAATGTAGTTGGTTAGTGCTCAAAAAACTAGTACAGAACAGACTCATCGAACATAATTAGTGTTTTGAACTACTTTAGAATTGGCATGTGGAACATAACTCGTGTTCTAAATTATTATCATTTAGATCCGTGAAACACCGTTAATGTTTTAAATAATTGCGGAATAAATCTGTTCTACTTGTACACCATGGTTCAAATGTATGCAGTATCACATAAGATAAGATAAGAGACAGGATGATGTTACAAAACCAACTCACAACATATTACAATAATATTACAAAAGCAAGAGCTGTAAAATAGGAAAGAGTTTTGATTTGCTCCATTGATTATTAGGCAAAGATATTTAAACCATTCATTACAAGTGTATTTTGGTCTTGTTTGTTGTACTCTACATATATATATTATCGGATCCTTACAAGTGTATTATTGTTCAGTCATAGTTTCTCATCAGTCCTTCAGTTTTCTTCTCATCACCACCACAACGAACGTCGGTACCACTTTTTGTCCCGACAACAATGGCAACACGTATCGAGGAGGAAGAAGAAATATCAAGGATAGAAGCTGGCCTTGGCAAACCTGGAAAACATACCGATCTCAAGTTTCAAAGGAGTGAAACTTTCCTCGAAAACCCTGCTGTAATCACGCTTTGCCAAAAGGTATATCTGTTCTGTTCAAACGCAGTGGCGGACGCAGGATTTTTAACAAGGGGAGGCAAAAATTTAAACTTTTTTTATTTAAGCAATAAGAAATAATTAAAAATTATTTAAGCAATAAGAAATAATTAAACTATGTAAGAACGTGAACGTTATGCGATTGACTCTGATGATTTATTTCTCTATAATAATTTGATATAAACTACCATAAAAGTTTTTAAAAAAATTACTACATTTCATAATAAAAACGAGTGTAACTTTACTTTAAAAATGAAGTGTTTACAATAGTTTGGAAAACTGAAATACGCTAAAGACAAATTTTATTCCAAAAGAATAAAGTTAAGTTAGGGAGAAAAAATACAAATTAATATGAAAAAATGTTTTAAACTAAATTGAAAGGAACAATTACTATGTACTACACCAAGTGATAGAAGGAAAAAAAAAGTGAACTAAAATTATCCTATTGAATGAGTCGAACACATGACCTATTTGCAAAATATAACCAACAATTTCTGAGTTTCTGCCACTACAACACAACAAATTGATATACTTGCAAGCCACAAACATGTTTAATATTAATATTTTATTGCATTATTATTTGTTAAAGGGTATTCTAGGTATTTCACATCCAAAATCAAGGGGAGGCAATTCTCTTGGCTTAAGGCGGATCCGCCACTGTTCAAACGTATTTCATTTTGTCCATTTCGATAGTTATGTGGTTGAAGTGGCATTGTTTTATCTCGTGCTCTAACACTTTGTGATTTTTATGACGTGTAGGTGCTGGCAGAGTTGATTGGAACGTTCTTCGTGATATTTTCCGGCTGTGGTTCTGTTGTTGTAAATAAAACTTACGACGGTACTGTAAGTTTTCCTGGAATCTGCATTACATGGGGGTTAATTGTCACGGTGATGGTTTACACACTTGGTCACGTCTCCGGTGCACATTTTAATCCTGCTGTCACGGTCACTTTCGCTCTGCTTGGCCGTTTTCCATGGAAAGAGGTATCAAAATATTCGAGTCCTTACTTACTACATATATACATTCGTTGACGACTATACTCTAGTTTCTAGTCTCAGAAGTATAATGCCTCTATGTTCTATATGTAGGTTCCCGTGTACATAATCGCTCAATTAGCAGGATCACTTCTAGCAAGCTGCACGCTGGAAATAATGATGACCGTCAAGAGTGCAACTTTCTTTGGTACAATACCCTCTGGATCGGATGGGCAATCCTTAGCGGCAGAGATAGTCATTTCATTCCTCTTGATGTTCGTCATTTCTGGAGTTGCCACTGATAGCAGAGCGGTAAGCATTTAAATAAACATCGTTATATCAAACCGTAGGAAATTCAATTCTTACATAGACCAGGTTTATATATAAATTTTCGGGTTTGGATTTTCAGATTGGAGAGTTGGCAGGACTGGCTGTTGGAATGACCATCACGTTGAATGTTTTCGTGGCAGGGTATGGATCTCTCTCCAGAGCACTTTTAAAACTTCTATATATGCAGTTGTACCATTTTCGCCCTTATCGATCGTGACAAGTGTACAGTTGTTAAAACTTGCAGGCCGATTTCTGGAGCATCAATGAACCCGGCAAGGAGCCTAGGTCCAGCCATCGTGAGAAACACGTACAAAGGAATATGGGTGTACATAGTTGGTCCATTCATCGGAATCGTGGCTGGTGGATTTGCATATAATCTGATTCGATTCACAGACAAGCCGATTCGCGAGTTAACCCAGAGCAAGTCGTTCATGAAGAAGAGTGCATCAAAAGATGGCTCGGGTTAGATAGTACATTTTGAACTATACAATTATTATAGATACATACATATACATGTATATAATAAGCAATACATTTTGAGTATTGTAGTTAGTGTCTGTTTTGTTGGACTTGATCGAACGAAATGTTCAACTTATTTTGTAGTTTCGATCAAGAGACTAACTAGTTTGTACCAAATTAGACATTGTACACTGCGACTGAAGATTTTCTTTATTCCTAATAATAAGTTTAATTTAATTATTTTTTGGTTGTTTATATGTTAATTTTATTGTGCACTTAATTTAGAATGTTGGAGTTGTTGGGGTTTGGAGAACGATGGATTAAGTGGATTAGAGAGTGTGTCACCTCGGTTTCCGCCTCAATTCTTGTCAATGGTTGTCCGAGAAAGGAGTTCCACTTCCAAAGGGGTTGAGGCAAGGAGACCCCCTCTCTCCTTTTCTCTATCTTGTGATGGCGGAATGCCTTAGTAGGATGGTCAAAAAAGCTTGTGTCGAGGAGGTTTTTAAACCGGTGTTAGTAGGGAAGAACAAGATCCCTTGCTCTCTTCTACAATTTGCGGATGATTCTCTAATCCTTGGAGAGGCAAGTGTGGAGAATGTGATAGCAATAAAAGGGATTTTGAGAAGTTTCGAATTGGTTTCGGGTCTAAAGATTAATTTCCAAAAATCAAGCTAATCGGAGTGGGAGTACAAGGGGAAACACTTGAGGCTTGGGCAACGCTTCTTGGTTGCAAGGTGGAAGCAACACCCTTTACTTATTTGGGGTTCCCCATTGGTGGTTTAGCTAGAGAGAAAAGCTTATGGAAAGAGGTAAAAGAGAATGTTTCAAGAAAGCTTGGCCTCTTGGAAAATAAGTATCTTTCTCTTAGAGGTAGAGTGGTGATTATAAACGCGGTACTTGGAGCTTGATGAACTGTGTTTAGAATTTGTTAGATTCTAGTTAATCAAATAAATTTGTATTGAGCCAAAGTCCATTCACAACTACAACGAAAACCGTAGTGCAACAGTAAAATAACCTCGAGTGTCGATCTCTAAGGACTATAACTAGCTTTATCTAATCTAACTTAAGAATATAAAATCAACAGACGACTTAGCAAAGGTTTTTCTTATCAGATAATGGAGATTGGTGATAGTATGGTCGTTCAAAGCATAGCAGGTTAATAATCATGCATGAAGTCCCCGGTTTTGCATAGAGATCTTTGATCAATGAATTGTCCAATTGTGTTCCGTTATTATTCAACACTACGAAGATAGAGGTTTTAGATAGATCAAAGAAATAAAGAAATTACTCAAAGTATAATGCGCGATATAGCCATTAGCATAATTATTAACCCTTCGCTAAGAAATCACATACTATCACCAACGAGAAGTTTAGCTACTCATAGATCTCATGCAATCAACAGAAATCATAGCAAGATTGAATGAAAACATGTTGAAAGATAAATAAATATAAATAGAAAAACTGTAAGATACAATGTTACCGAAGGTTGTCAATCTCCGAAGAATCGCGATCTTACAAGCTTGAAAACGCTAAGAAAAGTATCTCCTAAGCTAAGAATCCCCAGAACAGGCTCTGGAGAATTCCTACCTAAAACTAATGAAAAAGGTGAGAGAAAAGGTCTGGGGAAGTATGAAAAACGGAGAAAACTGAGCAACTATATATAGGCATTCGGCAGGTGTGGGGCGAGTGGCCCCACACACCGGGCGATTCGCCTGGTGTGGGGCGATTCGCCCCACGTCCCGGGCGACTCGCCCGGGACCTTCTGTCGGCTGGAAACGCGTTTTCGACGCGTTTTTGGATTTCTTTTCCTTTTCGGACTCGGTTTTTGCCTTCTAGTGACCTTTTAGCCTTCAGACTCGACCCCTAGACTTCAAATCCTATCCGGAATCTTCTAGATACTCCAATTAGGCCTTCGGAACACCAATTCCTTGTCTACTTCAATATAATTGCCCGGAAAACCTCGTTTTTCACCCAAAACCTGTAAAATACAAACTAAAGGGAAACGTGACACTATTCTAATAAAATGCACTAAAATATAGCTAAATTAACATAGAGGATAGCTAAAATAGGTGAAAAAGAGTCAAATGAAAGTGTAAAATACACGTTCATCAAACTCACCAAACCGAACCTTTGCTTGTCCTCAAGCAACCAAGCTAGACTCTAATGCAAAAAACAATGCAACACAAAAAATGGAGTCTCATGCCAAATAAAATGAACTAATCTATTGAATCTATCAAAAAATATATGAACAAAAACCACACAAATCATAACATGAATATTGGTTGAAGAATGCCTCGATTGACTCATACACATTCACATAAGCACTTATGTCAAGACAAGATAGTCTCTCGTAACATTCTCTACCTGGACCTAGTCAGTGACGACGTAATGAAACATGTTAGAATACGAATGGTTGTCCCGTGCCTATGAAACTGAGGACTTACTGTTGTTCACCAAGTTAAGACTTTTCCTCAAAGAGGTCGAACCAATACTGGCTCTCATCAAACGAAGGAGGGTTCCCTAAAAAAGATAACACTCCCCTATTCTACCCATCTCTCAAGCAAAGCCTTAAGTTATTCACCACTTCCTGAATGACAGAACGAGGGTGGTCTAGAACAGATGACACTCAAATAAAAAGAAAAGATAGAAAATTACAACACGATTACGAACATTACAAAAAATTGAAAAATGAGACACAACACTTTGCTAACTGCTTTTTGGCTCTCTTTTTTTTGGACCCTTCCTTGCTTTTTTGGGGTCTTTTTTTTTTTTTTCTTTTCCAGTTTCTTTTTCTTTTTTCTGGAATTTTTTTTCTTTTTTTCCTCCTTTTTTCGATTTTTTTTTAGCCAGCAGTAGCACAACGAAAAAGAAAGTAAAATGACTCACAAACGACTTCCCCAAACCTATTCGAAAGAATAGGTTGGAGTACAAAATTTACGAAAAAGAAAAAGAAAAATAAACTCACAACGCACACTCAAAAAATGAAAAACAAGTCTAATGATAGCGTAACCCCCTCCCCAAACCTATTCGAAAGAATAGGTTGCAAACAAAGGATCACACAATCTCACACTACCTCCTTCCTAGGCATTTAGCAATCTCAAAGCAAGGTGAAGACTTGTTGCCTCTTAGGTACATAATTACTCGGGAAAACAACCATAAGACCCTAACATGCATCATCCTATTATAAAGGCCTTCGTGAACCGCAGTAGAGAAAACACCACTAAGTGATGTCGAGACTACCAAGCTTAACAAAGTGCAATACATAAATGTGACAAGCCAAGCGAGAAAAACCTCAAACAAATTCATAGAGATGAAGCATATGATTAATGTCATAATTAATTAATCTACCCAATAAAAAAGTTCAAAAAATTTGGCAATAAACTCCACATAAAACATGCAAGACTATCCTAGGATGAATGTAGTGAATGCAACTAAAAACTAAGAAAGCAGTAAACGTGCAAATGCAAATGCAGACGGATAAACATGCAAGGTACTATACTCAACCTACCAATCCCAAGCTCCAAACTAACAACACTAGTTCACTTAAATCCCATCCCCCTCATGAATTTAAAGCTAGTCCCTAGCAGTAAGAAAATGAGGAAATAAGATGTGATACTAGATGTTACCGCGTGGTTTGGCCTCGGTCGGCTGAGTACGCTGAATGTAAGGTATTGAGACTGCTCGAGGGGCCTTATTGGCGATCATCGGAGCTCGTGGTGGTGGTGGTAGTTCCATTAATAGATCGGATAGGACCAACTCCTCCATCAGTGTTCATGGCATCCTTATTGTCCCTATTGTCTTCATTGTCACTACTGTCACCACCATCATCACTAGTAGAGTTGCATTGTCGAAGAGAATCCTCAAGATTAGCCACCGCTGTTATGGAATCTTCCATCCGGTATCTCTCCAATAGGTTGTGAACTGTTGAAGGGGAAAGAGCAGTAGTATCAGAGCCTCCCTCTTCAACGTTTTACACCCCGAGGAGGTTACAGTAAGATGCTCGGATACTCAGAGGTTTTCTTCCATTTTTTCCAATGCCGACCACATTCTCTACGGTTGATGCCCCTGATGTCTATATGGCGCTCCTTTTAGAGGCAGTCAAGGGGCACCCCTAAGAGGGGCTGGGTGTCCATGCCATTATGTTTTGGAATCAAGCTAGCGATTCGGAACTTCCTCACCACTGTCGACTCAAGACTAAATCCGTTGTGGTGAGGTCGTCCCGGTACCTTCCTGTTCACTCGAACCTTGCAGTCCTTGTGACAGATTGCTGACGTAATATTTGTTTCAATCCCTTCGGTGGTGCATGAATAGACATATGAGTGCTCACTCTTGGTGGATTCTCGCTCCTCCTTTTGGATAAACCGCGACGTTGTTGCAAGAGCCCGTGGCTCGAACGTACCTCTAACGAGATCACTCTCCTTGACATGGTTGTAATCGATCCCCCTCCAATACTTCATAGTAGCCAAACGGGAGTGCTCCTCTCCGTTTGTGGCATGGTTCCTACAAACAGCAGTTAGTACCTCGTATGACACAAAACTAACTCATGCATATGCTAATGTAAGAGAGAAACATACGAGTGATAAAATCAACAATCGAACTCCGCAAATCCTTCATGTCTAATCTAGCTACTAACACACCAAAATAATTTCGACACGTACATACCGCATTACGCTCGTGCTAGACAACCAATAACCTAAATAATAAGGCTGAATTCACACCATAGTAGCGAAAATTCTAGTATCATAAATCCTCATACTCAACAATTATGCATTCTACCATCATATCCATCATTATTACATCAGTAAACACAATCATATGTATGGAATCGAAGAAAAAGATACATTGCATAACAAGATAAAAGCATCTAGTAGCAAAATTCTCAAACCAACAATCCAAGCATAATTGAGCATGCAATTGATAGTGAATAACGTTTCTAATCACACAAACAACCTACCCATACATCATATAAGCCTAATTGAAGCACAAATCAGAAAACCCCCAAATTGAAAAATTAGGGTTCATGTGAAGATACCTCAGATCTGGAAAACGAATGCACTAGAGTGAAAGTTGTTCGGATGAAAAGAAAGAGCACGTAATGGGCTTCGATTGAAGCTAAAGAACACAAAATTTGATGGAGAATTGAAGATTTTATGAAGGGTTGAAGTTATTTTGCTTTTTTCGGATTTTGGGGAGTAAGAAGTGGAGAAGATGAAGAAAATGAGGAGAAAGAGGAGTTTCTCGCGTTTTTATTTCTGCAGAACTCGTGGGGCGAGTCGCCCCGCATGTGGGGCGAATCGCCCTGCACGTCCAGAGAGCGCAGAGCTCTCTGGACATGTGGGGCGATTCGCCCCCCATGGGGGGCGATTCCCCCCCACCTCCTGAGGTGGGGAGACGAAACTTTTGAAAAAATTGCGGTTTTTTAATCCCCTAAAACCATTTTTCTCATAAAACCACTCGAAAAATTTCACTCAAACACAAACATAAGCACATACGACACAGAGACGAACAAATTCACATATGTAAAGCAAATTGTTCCATGTATGAATGCATGCAATAAAGCGGTAAAAAAGCGATAAAAAACTCCGGGTTGCCTCCCGGATAGCGTCATTGTTTATAGTCTTTGACTCGACTCCTTCTTGCGCCTAGCTCTTCTTTTTGAGGGTACTAGACTTCCCCTTCATGGATCTTCTCCTCATGCCACGAACCTGTGAATAAGAATGAACATAGACAGCAAGACCACAGTAGTTAATAGTGTGAGAAGCATTGAAGTGATCAGGTGGATCAGATATGGCTCGCAACACATGTCGCTTGCCATCCACCTCAATGGTGCAAGTCCGTCGGTAGATGTCTATCACGGAGCGTAGCTTAGTCAAGAACGTTCGCCCCAATAGAACAACATCCCCCATCCCAGGTGTAGACGCCGGCATAACTACAAAATTTGTGTACACAGATGCTTCACCAATCTTAACCAATACATTCTTCACAACGCCTTCGGGTCTCACAAAGGATCCATCCGCCAGTTGCATAATAGCCTTATGCTCAGATAGTTTTCCAAGGCTACTCTTCTCAAACACATTCATCGGGAGCACATTAGAGTAGGATCCCGTGTCTAGTGTAGCACGGACATCTTCAAGTTCACCAATCCCGACCTTAACATCGAAACTTTGAGGGACTGGCTCGGGATCCTCTTGCTCCTCTTCACTCTCATCAGTACCAAGGTCATTCTCTTCTTCCTTGGCTAGTGGGGGTTCTTCATTCTTGCAACACTCGCACTTAGCAACCTTCTTGATGGTGATTTCGACAGGTAGATCACCCACCAAGGTAATGGACATCGACTTCTCAGTGTTGCTAGGCAGCTTGCCTTGCTCCCTACATGCTCCTCGGTCAATCAACTCCTGCATCTTTTGATGGGCAAGCCTAGTGCTCTCTTCCAATCGATCAAGCCTCACCCTAGTCTTCTCAGAATCTTCTTCATAACGTTTGAGAAAACTTTGGGTGTGATCAACCATCTTTTGCAAGTTCTCCATCAGTAAAGCTGACTTCGACTTCGGTTGCTCTTTCGGAGCGGGATTTTCGCAGTGGTCATTACCATAGTTAAGCCTACTACGGTCTTGGTTAGGGCCATAAGTTTGGCTAGCCGGTGCATATCCTTGATTACTTCGGAACCCTCTTCTCCAAAATCCACCTCGAGGATTCCTACCGTCTTGTCCGTAGCTAGCTTCTTGAGTACCAAATTCCGTAGAAAAGGCTTCCTCTTCGCCTCCTTGAACCCAGTTGCCATCATCATATGCAAGCTCCGATCTACACATATGAGCCCCATGCCCATAGTTCTTGCATATTCGGCAAACTTCGTTCGACACAGATGTTCCGGTGGCGCTCTTGAGGACTTGTTTCAATTCGTTGGTAAAGCACTCGAATCGATCATTCCCCCCATACATAGGGCTTCCTGAGTAGGTGGAGCTTCAGGCCCACGTCTCCTAACCATTGCTCTTGGATCCTTGAATTGCGACCCGTTAGCAAGTCTTTCGAAAACCGCCCAGACGACTTCCGCGGTTTCTTCCCAAATATTGCCACGGCATTGGAAATCCACCACTTGTTGGTTCTCGAACGTTAGTCCATTGTAGAAGTGTTGGAATAGATCCGAAAGCTCAAAACCATGGTGAGGGCACTTGTTCATGAGGTCTTGGAACCTCTCAAACGCGGTGTAGATGGTCTCATCATAGTCTTGTTTGAACCCAGTGATTTGCGCCTTTAGCGCGGTAGTCAAAGTGTGAGTGGAAGTATTTTTCCATGAAAGCTGAAAAAACCTTCTCCCAAGTGTCCAGCGAGCCCGCCGGTAGAGAACTCAACCATGACTTGGCTCTGTCGCCAAGTCCCATAGCAAAAACCTTCATTCTCAACTCGTCCGTTGTTATTTCAGCTTCGGGTCGTGGGAGTTGGTTGACGGAATCATCGATATCGTGCAAGTACCCCATCACATCTTCCATTGCTAAGCCATAGAACCTCAGAAGTTGTTGGAATGCGTGGTTCTTGATTTCCATATCTCGAGTTGCAGACGAAAGAACAATCGCCGGTCCCCTCATACGATCCTTGGAAGGTTGAACCCATGCTTTCAGTGGTCTAGCTTCTGCCATTCCGTCGATTTCCTTGAAAAGACTGTGTAGAGATTCAGAGAAATCGGTATCCTCTATTTCCTCTAGTTCACGCCTTCGAAGTAGTCGCCTTCTTTGGTGGTAGACTCTGTCGATCTCAGCAATTGAATCAGCAAGCGGTGTTCCTCTAGATCGTGTATGTCGCATACACTATCTGTAACAAGCTAGAAAAGGAGTATCAGAGAGAGATTAAAATAGGAAAATAAAAACTACTAGAACTAGGAATTGAATGCTGAAAATATAAAAAAGCTAAACAGAAAAAAGGAGTATAGTCCCCGGCAGCGGCACCAATTTGATGAACTGTGTTTAGAATTTGTCAGATTCTAGTTAATCAAATAAATTTGTATTGAGCCAAATCCATTTCACAACTACAACGAAAACCGTAGTGCAACAGTAAAATAACCTCGAGTGTCGATCTCTAAGGACTATAACTAGCTTTATCTAATCTAACTTAAGAATATAAAATCAACAGACGACTTAGCAAAGGTTTTTCTTATCAGATAATGGAGATTGGTGATAGTATGGTCATTCAAAGCATAGCAGGTTAATAATCATGCATGAAGTCCCCGGTTTTGCATAGAGATCTTTGATCAATGGATTGTCCAATTGTGTTCCGTTATTATTCAACACTACGAAGATAGAGGTTTTAGATAGATCAAAGAAATAAAGCAATTACTCAAAGTATAATGCGCGATATAGCCATTAGCATAATTATTAACCCTTCGCTAAGAAATCACATACTATCACCAACGAGAAGTTTAGATACTCATAGATCTCATGCAATCAATAGAAATCAGAGCAAGATTGAATGAAAACATGTTGAAAGATAAATAAATATAAATAGAAAAACTGTAAGATACAATGTTACCGAAGGTTGTCAATCTCCGAAGAATCGCGATCTTACAGGCTCCAAAACGCTAAGAAAAAGTATCTCCTAATCTAAGAATCCCCAGAACAGGCTCTGGAGAATTCCTACCTAAAACTAATGAAAAAGGTGAGAGAAAAGGTCTGGGAAAGTATGAAAAACGGAGAAAACTGAGCAACTATATATAGGCATTCGGCAGGTGTGGGGCGAGTGGCCCCACACACCGGGCGATTCGCCTGGTGTGGGGCGATTCGCCCCAGGTCCCGGGCGATTCTGTCGGCTGGAAACGCGTTTTCGACGCGTTTTTGGATTTCTTTTCCTTTTCGAACTCGGTTTTTGCCTTCTAGTGACCTTTTAGCCTTCAAACTCGACCCCTAGACTTCAAATCCTATCCGGAATCTTCTAGATACTCCAATTAGGCCTTCGGAACACCAATTCCTTGTCTACTTCAATATAATTGCCCGGAAAACCTCGTTTTTCACCCAAAACTTGTAAAATACAAACTAAAGGGAAACGTGACACTATTCTAATAAAATGCACTAAAATATAGCTAAATTAACATAGAGGATAGCTAAACTAGGTGAAAAAAACTCAAATGAAAGTGTAAAATACACGTTCATCAGAGCTCTTCCAATTTATTATGTTTCCTTCTTCAAAGCACCGATGGGCATCCTAAACGAGCTAAAGAGTCTCCAAAGAAGGTTTCTATGGGGAGGAAACATTGACAAAGAAAAGAGGAATATTTCTTGGGTAGCTTGGAAGGAAGTGTGTAGACCTAAAAATAAGGGAGGGCTTGGGGTGAAGGATTTGAAAGCCTTTAACCTTGCTCTTCTTGGAAGATGGAGTTGGAGATTTCTACAAGGAGGAAGTGAGCTATGAATGAAGATTCTTGAGTCCAAGTATGGTTCTTGGAAAGAGAATGTAAATGTGATAATAAAAGGGAAAAGAATTCCAATGAAGTGGTCGGATTGGTTGCGAAATTTGGTCACTGCTGGCCATAGGAGCAAAGGAGTGGTTTGAAAAGGGGTGTCAAAAGTTGGTGGTGGATGGAGCAAAAACTTCCTTTTGGAAAGATAGATGGGGAGGAAGACAAGGGGTTTTGAAGGAGAGCTTCCCTAGACTATTTAGCTTGGACAAAAGAAAAGATTGTAAGGTGAAGGAGAGAGTGGAGTGGAGGGAGGGTAGAGCTATTTTTAAAGGTGATTGCAGAAGAAAGTTTTTTGTTTGGGAGAAAGAGGAGGAGCATAAATTGAAGCTCCTTGTGGAAACCTCAAACTGTGGGTTGGGGAACGAGGATACTTGGTTGTGGACTACAAGCAATGATGGCAAATACTCAACTAAAGAAGGCTATCGTGCCTTGCATGAGTTTGAGGAAGATGTGTTTCTCCAAAGGTGGGCAAAGGAGATTTGGTGCAAAGTGACACCTCTAAAAGTGAATGTGTTTATTTGGAAGGCTATTCAAGATAGGTTCCCTACAAAAGTGAATTTAGAAAGAAGGGGTATTTTCATTAGTGAGACGGAAAGAGCTTGTAAATTGTGTGGGGTGGAGGAAGAGACAACTTGGCATATCCTAGGAGGGTGTGATTTTGCGAAGAAGGTGTGGAGATTAGTGTGTGATTGGCTTAGAGTAGATTATCCTTTGGGAAATAGCTTAATCGAAAACTTGGAAACACATGAAGAGAGTGCTCCAAGAGGGTTGAAAGAAGCTTGGCAATTGATATGGCATAGCACAATTTGGAATCTATGGTTGGCTAGAAACGGAGCGTTATTTACCGGGGAAGACCTCAATCCTTACCAAGTGGTGGAGAAGATCAAGTTGAATAGTTGGTTTTGGTTAAAGGGAAAGAATAAACTAAATATCCATGGCTCCTTTGGATCTTGGTTTTTGGAACCACGGTTATGTTTGTGTTGATGGCATTGACGGAAAGGAGGGAGTGGCGGTTGAAAGGGGAGGTTTTTTGGTTTATTTCACTACTAACGTTTGCTTCTTATTTTGTAAGCTTTCCTTTCTTAGGTTGAAGAGACTTCTACTAGATGGTATCGTTTGTGTTGGTGGCCAAACCAAGCTTCCATTCTTCCCTCGGTGAGCTATTTCCTCTCTTAGGCTCGTATCGCTTGTGTTGGTGTGTCCTTAAATTGTTTTCCACTTGGGGTTGTGTACTTAAGAGGAGGGATAGGGTAAACATAATCGTAGTCATCCCGCATTAACAAGGATGGACCTTGGCGTTTGATGAAGCTTTCGTATGTTCCTTTGTTAAAGTTGCTCGTTTTAAGTACACCTTCCGTCATAGGGTGCAGGAGCGTGACCACATGAGTGATACGGGTTGGTTTGGTGTGGCTTGGGCCTTTGTTACTTATTGTAAGCTAGATTGACTCTCGAGGGTATGCAAGGAATAGACTATAATTTCCACCACGTTAAGGAAACCGGCGTTAGGTATAGAGAAATTATTTTAAAATGCTTGTAGCATCCTCGAGGTCGATCTTGGTGAATGAAGGTCTCTCTTAGTTCGAAATTCCCGTCCCGCGTGTTCGATTTTGGCCTATTGTGCGGTTGAGCTTTAGTCCCACTTTCTGTCTTTTGAGGCTTTGATGAGGTGCCTGGTTACTGTTTCTGAAGTTCACTGCCCATGAAGATCAGTTTCCTTATTAATGGGCGTTGGAAGTCAACCTGGAGGGATTTATTTGTTCCAGGATCTTTGCCTGTGTGCCGTTTCGGTTTTTCGAGGGCTGGTAGCCTAGTGATGTTTATGTTGTGCCTTACTAGTAGATTAGAGAGAGGTTGAGCTTTTATATTTTTCGTTACGATGTGGATGTTACACTCGCTTAAGAGTGTCCTTGTACGAGTATTCTTATACTCGCGGTATTATTAATAGAATTATTAGCCGATAAAAAAAAATTATTGTGCACTGTAGAAGGATTTTTTTAATCTAAAATTTCAATGGATATCTCGAGACCAGGTGCTAATGAAAAAGGATCTTATGAGACGTCAAATTTTAAGGTGACATGGTTTTGGCAATTCATAAAGAACCGATTGACATATGTTGAAAATTAAATATAAATGACTAGACTCCGTTCCTCCCCAACAGCTTAAGATTTTGTGAGAGTTGTAATTGTATCTTGGTATCAGAGTCATCTGGCTCACGTCCACCTGGATTTGAATCTCCTCGGAGACAAACTTCGCCCCGTATTAAATTTCCACTCGAATGGCCTTCCCAAAGAGGTTGAAACCGGGCATTCCGTGTGAGCGTTATCAGGAGACTCCTCTTGTTGGCTTGGGTGGGCCTTGAAATGTAATTAGATTGAAGAAATTTGAAAGCAAATGGAATATCCAATGCAACTACTCTCCAAATCATAGATATATTAAGGCAACTTATATCCTCATAACATAGCACTTTGAGCATTTTGCAGCTTCACCTTATCATACATACAGCCTTACATGCTGAGTCACCTTGTATTACTGGGCACCACTATATCTTGATTTGAGTATTCTTCGACGCCACATAGCAGTTTCAGGATCAAATCTCACCTCCCAAGTAGGCCAGTAGTGCAAATCTTGCTTCAGTGTGAAATTCCGCAGTTTTGCTTCTAGGTCAACTGTTTGAACCTGAATAAACTCCCCGTGTTCGAGTTCCTGATTACCATTTCAAATAAATGTGTCATTGAGAATATCTTATTCATCATCACTGCATAATGAACTAATGCTACAAGCACACTCAACAATTCTTCTGGAAATACCTTGGTAACATCAATGAAAGCATCCAAATCTGGTGTTCGTTTTTCATTTACTTTTACAATCCATTGACAAGCAAATATACCGTAACGTTCTACTGGACTTCCATGGTACCACCTGGCATGTTGTTACACAAAAACACAGTAAATGATAATTAACATAACAATCTAAAGAACAACAACACTAACATGAATGAGAACATTAAGATAGACAAAGATCTGAAGTTTCTTACACCGAAACTTCATATGATATAACAACAGCTAAAATGAATTTACCTCGACACATAGACACCATATCCTTCTATAGGTAGATACCCAAGAGAACGTACGGCTGGATGTGGATCCTGCAATATGCCGCCACACCAACTTACCACCCGCGTCGTCCCATTACCATCCCTCACATCTGTTCCCATATCTATGTCCATTTCCTTCCCTGATAAATCATAATATTAGGTTAAGAACCTGAGGTGTTTGCATGTTATTGACATTTGACAACTAGAAAGAAATATAGCTTGTGTAACAAGCAGACCTGACGAAAAATTGTCAGTGCGAGCATCCCATTATTGTCATTACGTCGTTCTATATCTTGACAAGCATCTTCAATATCACGGAAGCATGTAACTGGTTTATCATTGATTGCCAAAACCATGTCACCTTGTTTTAGTGAATGTTCAGCTTGAGATCCTGCTAAGCATCCCACCACTCTCAAGAGTTGACGCCTTATAGGATCTTTCTTCATTAAGACCTGTGCTTCACAGACCAAATGCATGCACATGATTAAACAATTTTGCTACTTTTCTCGTAAATTTAGTAGTATATAAAAGATCAAGGGTAGCATACCTGTATCCAAGCATCACTGAGACCAAAACTACGAGCTTTTGAGCAAGATGGGAAAAAGTTCAACCTCTAGTACTCTAATGAGTGGCACAGGCCATTTTGTGCCATTTCTAAGAAGACGAGGACCATTAGCACCAGATATGATCTTGTCGAGGATTTGACTTATGGTATATATAGGAATACCTCCAACAAACTCTGAGTCTGTAGCTGAACTGTTATACTGGAGAACCAAGGTAATCGTCAGGGTATGTTTTAAGTAGAAGCTTATACGGTAAACTAAGATGTAGAACAATACAAACCGATGAAAAGTTTCCCCAAAGAGCTCGCAGTCTTCCAAGCTCATCAGCAAGGACACCCGTAAATGTTCTGCCAAAATCTACACATGTATGGTGAAACAAGAATAATTACTAATGTGCATTCCTGATAGAATCAGAAAACAGAATGAAAAGACTTAACAAATTTGCAAAACGAAAAGGAAAATGATAGGAATTCCCATGGATATATTCTGAGAACTTTCTTCTCTTAAGTCACCAGCATCGAGCTCGATTAGTTCCATGTTTATCGCCCTGTATCTTGGATTTTTATCCAAGCGAACATACAAGGCATTAAAAGCATTCGTGATAATTGATTTCCTGGAAGTCACTTGCAGACTCAAATTCAGTCCCACAAGGTATACAGAATCTCCACGACGCAAAGTAGGTTCTGACAAAACAGATCAAGTGAATTCACTAAATTTGATTGCACGTATAGTACAATGTATATTGCAATAAGGGAATATATCAGAATATCATAATGAAACAACCTACCAGGAAGAAGTTGAGCACCTCGAATTATGGAGGCACCTGGACCGAGGGCGGAAGGGTCATATGAAACAAGAGCAAAATTATGTGTTGGATGGAGAAATACCACCTATAAAGTACAATCATGCATTGTTTAAGAATCAAAGAAACTTGATAATCTGCATTGTTAAGAATCATGACATCAGATTACCTGTCCAGGAATTTCTGTTGGGTATGCTGCAAAAGACAACATCACATCAGATGAAGATATAACAACAGTGTTTCGATCAACTGCAACCAACCCCAAGGATGAAGTATGGTATATGATAACACCGGTTCCAACAAAAGACAATGAGTGCAATCCATCAACTCCGCAAGACAATGGCATAGAAACCTGCAAGATTTGGAACTCTTTGCAAATGAATTGAATATTCAAAACTTCTATGCTTGAGCCTTTGACCATCGTAAAATTGTAAAGAGATGCATAGATGGAGAATAATAGCATGTAACTGCGTACCTCCACCATCACAAGAGAAGGCTCAACTACACGTTCAGCTATAGAAGTATTGGCCGTTGAGGTTGTCGTACCTTCACAACTTCCTAAATCCTCCATAATATCCCCTGTTATGGATAAGGTTATAGGCTCATCAATGACAGGAGGTCCTTTAACAAATTCATGTACTTGTTCCATTGAGGCCAACTTAGGACCATGTGGTGAAATTCCATTTACCAATCGCAGAGATATTAGAGAACAGTTAGGAGGCAAAGCTGGCGTGACAGTCCACAGTCCAGAACTGTCATTGCGAGTATATATCTGAGGGGGGCCATACAATTCGTGGAAATCAATTGTCACCAAGACAGGCTGCATTGCAAGATGTTAAAAGCTCATTTTCAGATAGACAACAAGTTCTATTCTTAAGTAGAAAACAACGGTTTTATGTCTAAAAAATTCTTGTTCACATCGGAAAACATCATAAAACATTATGTTTGCAGGTACCAAACTTACCTTTGAGCGGTGACGATCATTATGTATTATATAATCTAATGGTACTCTTGCACCTCTGGTCAATGTAGATAGTGCATATATGAAACCTTCTACACTATATATGTCTTCACCGGCGAACTTCCTTATAATAGATTCATTTGGAACTCTAGCTTTGCTTAGCATGCATCTAAAAAGTGATTGGTTATGAAGTAATTTGTCAGTTATTATGCAAACTAGTACTTCCAAGTAAAGTTTACTTAACACAGAGATTTGAGTAAAAATGTAAAATCAAACTCTTATAAATATCAGACACATTTGAGTATCACAAAACTAAAAGATGTGCATACCCTTGTTCGGCAACATATGCAAGACCACACGGTAAACAGAAGTTTTGTGCCTGCATACATAAATAGAACAATCATTTCAGGTGCCATGGCCCATTGGAAAAGAAAAAAGAAGTCGCAGCTTCAAATCTGGTCATTGGAGGCACAGTTGCAGTAATATTCACATCTATAACAATCAAGACTAACGTTGGCAGCTAATGTTTAGTGAAAGGAATCATAATATCCCGAGAACTGATTTTTAAAGATCAGGAAATGATGTACCTGTTGATAAGACAGTGGGTGAATCACCGCTCCGCTGATTTCCAGAAAGTAATTAGGAGTCACAGAATGCAAATTCTTAACCTGAAACATTTTTTTCAGAGAATAAGAAAATATGATTTGAAACTATAGATATGAGTTTCGCATAAAGAAAAACAATAACCTATAAATAGACCGCAATAATATCCTCATTTCTCACCATTAAATTCACAGTTAGAGGGTTTCCCCTCCTTTCAATCTGAAGTTCAACTCTGCAGTCAACACTCTCATCAAGTAAGTTCTCCATCTTGAGAAATCGGGTAGTAACCTGCACCGGATCGAGTTATTCAAGTTAACTAAAACAGTCAAAATGAGATGGAATGATCAATCCTTTGTGGTAGATCAAAGGTAAAAGTCGGACTTGTAAAGAGGTGTTAAATTAATACATTTATATTAATACTTCCTCAACACTAATGCCACAATTTTGGGTGTTACTCGAAAATGAAATACTTAATAGTCCATATATATTATGTACCTCTCCATTCAGCCGAACCAGCACATCACCTGGTTCCAAATAGGTATGGCCTGGTCCTTGTGGCACCTGGATACAACATAGAATACGGTCATATGCCCAATGAAGAATAATTTTTGGACAAATATAATATCAGAACATTAGACTCCCCACAGAACCAACAACAAGCATACCAGTTTCCCCTGATGGTGAAGCATGCCGAACTAACTGTTATATAGTACCAATCAAGTAATGCTCGAGTCAGAACAGATCACTCCTATAAATTCTTAGAAAACAAGAAACTTCAATACTTCCCGATTAAAGAATGGAGAAAGCATACCTTTTCAGTTTCACTTCTTATGCCAAGTCGACGTGTCTCTTCAAACCCTTTGTGGAGAAACGTTGTCTGTATCAGAATAGCTAAAATCCATATCAAACAATACAAAACAAGAGAGTGGTGACAGTGACAAATTAAGAACACAAATAAATGGGAAATTATTATGGCGTTTGCTTATATATAATAAGAAACACTATAGGAACTATTTAAAATCTATGAAAAACGGGGCTAATCATTTAAAAAATCTGAAAATTTGAGTGCTTGTGATCAACATAAAGATTTGACTAAAAATTAAAGGTGAGGGAGAGAAGTCGAGGAATGAAAATTAACCTGGAGTGTTCCACGAGGAATGGTGACAGCCTCCCAGTCATTTATACTGGAGGCTCTCCCTCTCTGCAGGAATTTTAGGGCCCTGACTACCTGAAACACAGATCAGTGCAGTTCATAAAATTTACTAGTAATAATTGCATCAAGTGAATACAGAATCTTTATGAAAAAATAAGAATCTGCGTACTTGTTCCAAAGGTAAAAAATATTCTAATGTACTATCGACCGTGTTCCCAGCGTTCAAAGAAACAACTCTACCTTGCCAGTCAATCACAGGTGAACCACTTGAACCACTTTTTGTTCCAGAAGATGCCTGTGGTCCACAGAGTAGAAAGAACATTACGATAAACAACTATATATCGATGTGAGAAGTACGGGGCTTGTGGGAACCAGATGGAACAAATTAAATGGAAAAAAAATAAAAATACAGAACAGAATGTAACGATAATTCTAAACAACTAACGTTACAGCAGAATGAACGTTATATCCTAAATGTATCTAAAAGAGGATATAGTGAACATTCTGTTTTATGGATTTTCTAACTATAGAAACTTACTTGAAGGTAGAACGTATTGAGGTCATTGTACCCGTTGCTGCATGTATATAGTGAATCAAAGTTATACATTAACAGAAAGAGGGCCAATACGAATCATGCAATATCAATAAAGAACAGTAGTAATTTTATTTAATCACATCAAAGAAACGAGAAGTTACGAAAAGAGTGTATGTTATTTCATTATATTATGTATCTTCCTTAATTAGAATATCGAATCCCAAATTCAAGGAGTATCCTTTATATGACAAATGAGCTGGAAACTTCTCAATCAATGGACATTTTGTCTTTAACGTGCAGTTGAATGAATACTAACGTGGTTATGACTTATGATCGACCCTGCTGCTCGCTAACTGACATGATCCAGGAAGTGAAGTTACTAGACACTTGCCTATCAACTTCATAATGTGAAATTCCAAAAACGATCTACTCTCCGTTCATACTGATTTATGTTCTGAGTCAAGAAATCCATAGCATATTAATTTATCATATGTACGTACCTTTTATACACTGGAGCATCTGTATCCAGACGAGCAATGGTTCCAGATAAAATGGAAACCTAAAATTTCAAGAGAGATAAACAATAACATTGGAACACTTTTGCCTTTTCCCACAAAACAAAAGCTGGAACTACAAGAGAAAATCCTACACAAGTACACATAATAGTGGAACAATAAATTTCACTCATCTATAGATACATCATTTTGCAGTTTTTGGATCCTTTGATGCAGTAAGAACAACAAGAATTCTGAATTTATCAATTTCCCATATACAACACATAAGTTGCGATACTCCGTAACTTTGAACTTCTTGATGTAGAGTTCTAATTAACACTGATCTTTAGGGTGAATCATTTGACTTATTGTATAAGAAGCAAAGCACGCTATGAAACCGTACATACCTTTTCTCCACTATCATTGCCCACAACCCTGATTTCAAGTCCCACACAAGCTGCCTCTGGAGCAAGAGAAATTTCCTTGTAGCTCAGGAATTGTATGGCAGAGGGGTCATACCGAAAGAACCCAAAATCATGTACCTATAGATACAACAACTTACAATTATCAATGTGCGAAACTATGTTCAAATGTAAAAACAAAAGTACTATTAGCTAACAAGAACTTATCAAACATGCTGTTACAACTTGATCCTAGCATACAACAGTAATACATTCTCGATTTAGCTTTAATCTTTACAATATGAAGAAATTAAGCAGATGCGGTAGCAATGTACACTACTAAAGCTATGAAAGATAAAATTCACGAAAAAAGGCTACAAAACAACTGTCTAATTCAAAATAAGAAAAGTAAAACATACTGGGTCTCTATAAATGGGATACACTAGAACTTCTTCGCGATTCACAAACATAGCCTCGGCAACAACAGGTCCTACAAACATAAGTCAACACCAAACAATCACTAACTGCAACAAGATGTGGGTAATTAATCAATCAATTAGCGTACCAGGCTGGACTACATGGCGATTTGTGAGAATGATGCCTCGATGCTTGTCAACAACGAAACCAGTTGCAGAATAAGAACCGGTAGGCTCAGTGTCAAAGGCACGCGGGATAGTTGTGCGAAGGACAAAAACTGCAGGGACAACTTTATCAAGCCAATCCTCAGCCGTGGTGGTGACTCCGCGGCCATCTTTCTTGGATGGCTTGGCACCCATTCCAAACAAACACTCAACCTGAAAATGAACAAAAAAGAGACTGGAGAGAGTAAGAAAATTGTTTAGTTGTAAATACTCAGCACCATAGTTGGTAGCTGTGACTTTCCGCTGCAATTGTCTATTTGAAATGGACATTTGGTCTGTCTGATATTCCGGCCAACAAAATTTCGCGGCAATTGTTTGTATAATTTTAAAAGACTACACCAAAAGTTTAGTAGCAAGTCAATTCGATTAACAAATAAAACAAAAAACAAAGGTTCAACTTGGTTCAATAATTCATGTTAATTGACAAGAAAGAAATACCCTGACCAGTTCTTTATAAAGTTTGGCACACAACTATTTTATGTATCATAGGGACTTCATTGAATAATCAGAACTGATCAGAACAGTATTCAAAAGTTTATGGGTCTCTAATAGCATATACTAGAATTGGAGCACCGTGCCGGTGGTTGTTATTTCAAAATGTGAGTACTATTATTTTAGTGTATGGTACGTTACATGTTTATTATTTGGCCAATAGGTGAGCAATTGCGAAGAGAGCCAGTTATCATAATTTTTACATAGGTACATTTGAATTCTTGCAAATATATGGTCAATATTGTTGACAGGCATGTGTAGTTATTTGTGCTTGTGAATGGTACATGTAATTATGTTAAACGGAATTACAATCCAATGAAATTATGCAACATATTTTTTTACACATCATACAGAGATTTACAGTTTCTATGTCCTAATAAAATAATATTACAAATTGAACCTACATGTTGAAGTTTTTTATCAACAAACGCCTACAATGTCTGTAAACAATGTTGTTTGCGTCCTTCATGTGGACTTCATTGTTGTTTTTTTTTATGTTGCAGTAACACCTTCACTTGCGATGCCGTTCCGACCCTTGTGAGTGCACCAAAAAGTTCTACATAGGATAAATTTGGTCTATGAATATATATACCAAGGTTGTTGAAAGTCCTTCCTTCAACGTGTGCTGTTCATTGCAAAGCATAGTTTTATTGGAAATTGTATCCTTTATAATTTTCCTTTGCAGTTATGGAAGGCTGGGGTCCTCATTGGGATTCTTGGGATCAGTACTTTTGAACCCTTGTATTCAACCAGATGCTATTTCTGCTCCTATGATATTTGTTCCAAGATGACGACAAATTAATATGGTGCCATTGGATAGTCCTTCTGATGGATTGATGTGTCTTAGCAACATCACTGAAGTGTGGAGTTTCAGTTTCAGTACATGTGGTAGCATCCATGATTTGTTCATTTCATCCGAGCAAAACTGACATTTGTAGTGTTAGTGTTGAAATATGTCCAGTCCGCATGTACGAACTGGAGCGGTCTAAGAGCGCGACAAAGCATCATAGGCCGTCCCCCAAGGGGCACGACCACACCCAAGTATGTCACTAAGGTGTGGACCGACCAACATAGGGTCCGACCATCACTGGGAGGACAACCCTCAAAATAAACTCATCACAAGGACAAAGCTGCCAGTGAGCTCGAGGAGCATCTCTATGGCTCGAGGAGATCCTTACGTCAAGGTAACGCTGCTTGAGAGAAACTGAGCAGGACACTACTCGCACCTTCCACGTGCAAGGAGGGCTCGAGGACCCGGAGCGACCAGCCACGGTTGCTCCCTTGGGCCAAGGCCCACAGACCTCCTTAATGGGCCTGGGCCGAGGAAGGCCTCAATCCTAGCCGTACACGTGTCGCGATCCTACACGACTGGAAGGTGAAAGGCCACAAGTATATAAAGGCCTCATTTACTCCTCAACAGTAAGCATTAATAACACCTCTCGACCACCACATTTACTACTCGTACTAGGGAAGCCTCACAACTCCCTACTCGTAAAGTCGCCTCTCCGGTCTGATACCTTACAGACCGGACAAGAGACACTAACCCCCCCCCTTTAGTATATTTCAGGTATGAGGAAGCTACAAGAAGGCTCACTCCCTATCTTAGAGGAATACTACATGAAGAAGAACTCGAATGACTTAGATTAGTGACTTATTGCGAACTTAGAAAGAAACACGAATTACCCTTCAACATTTGGCGCCGTCTGTGGGAAACGACACGAAAGGTCATTCCTTGCCCTACTGGTCGAGCCATCACCCTCCTCGTGACCCTTCACGAATATGCCTCCCAGAAGAAGCAACCGTGTTGCTAATGCACCACCCAGGAACCCTCCTCGACCTAGAGGCCGTCCCTCTAGTAATGGTCGCGGAGGAGGAACGGATGGTGCTCCGAGGGCACCAAGAAACAACAATGTTGCAAGGAATCGGGATTACACGGAGGGGGCATTTACAAATGTCACCAACTCGCAAAATGAAAGATCGGGAGAAAACAACCCGCAAGGAATCCCGGTAGCAAATGCCTATGGAGCGTTGAGAGTCCCGAACAACGCCGAGCCTAGGGGGCAGCCTCCTCCAGTAGCAATCAACCAACCTCTCGTAGCAGGGAACCCTCCTCAACCGGCCGCATTGACCTTCACCCTTCCTGATGGACGTGTAGTCCGACCATCAGACTTCGGGATGGGCGAAGCTCAATACGGTCTATTCCTTCTTACTCTACAAGGATACGTCGGGGGTAATGAGGCTGTTAGGGTTAATGCTGAGATACAAGCTCAGGGAGCACAACCAGCGCCGGTGCAAGAGCAACCTCGTGACACCCTGGTCACTCCTCGTCAGTCCCAAGGAAGAGCACCAGTCGCACAAGATGAGGCACATTCGAGAGCCAACACAAGGCCGATCCAATCTCGACTTGGACCATCAAGAGTTCAATCGAGGTTAGGACCCCAAGGTGCCCCGGATGACTTGAGAGACTTGATTGATAGAAGGATACGGGCATCGTTGCAAAATGTAGCTCAACAAGAAAATAGAGCTCAGGTGGTCGCTACACCACCCGCTCCCCCCAATCAAGTTACGCCCAACCAAGTAACTCCTCAAAACCAACAAGAAGCAGTGGCGAAAAACCAAGTATTGAGAACAGTAGCTGAGGTAACCCCCTTGATCGACCCGATCACGGGGAGGAGGCTCACTCTGGAGGAACTCAACGCGAGGAAATCCGCACTTGATGCTCAGATAGAGACTCTACGAGGAACTGTCCAAGAGAAAGAGCAAGACCAAGATCCGAGCCCTTTGTGCGATGAGATTAGAAGCCACCAAGCCAAAATAGAAAGAGGGTTCCCCACCTTCGAAAGCTATGATGGAACAAGTTGTCCGAAGGACTACTTGGTAAGATTTGGCACTAAAATGGACGCTTACGGTCATGATTCAAGGACCAAAGCACTCCTCTTTCCGGCTAACCTCTCCGGAGAAGCCATGAAATGGTGGTCGCGCCTCCCTCACCGATCCATCAAGTCATATAGAGATCTCTGCAAGGAGTTCTCTAAGCGTTTCGAGAAGGTGATGAACGCCAAGAGACGGGTGAGGTACTTGGCCGAAATCGTTCAAAAAAACAACGAAGACTTGAGGGACTTCATCAATCGCTTTCATGAAGCAGCCCTCCAAGTCGAAGATCACTCGATCAATGAGAGGAAAGAATACTTGTATGGTAACCCTACATCGTGTGTAGAGAATGAAGCACAACTTGCCAAAGTTTGCAAGGATTTCCTCGAGGTTGAGGAATTCCGAAAGACCGTCACCGTGAGAACCAATCTTCCCAAGGAAAAAGGGAAGGAGAAAGAAAAAGAGAAGGAGTACCCCCCTCGCCCCCAAAATCCCGGAAAGCAAAGGAAAGATCAAAAGTTTGGGTTGATCAAGGAGGGCAACTCTAGAAATGATTTCAGAGACAAGAGGTCTCCTCCTAGAAGATCACCTCCAAGACGATATAGCAACTACACAGACTTAAATAGGCCAAGATCCGACATCTTGAACTATATAGTCTCAAGGAAGCTAGACGTCTCCTGGCCACCCCCGATTAAGGAAAATCAAAGGAACAAGAGTTCGGAAAATTTTTGCAAGTTTTACAAGGGGAAAGGGCACACCTCCGATGAGTGTGTCGAGCTCAAAACGAAATTGAGAGGATGATACGCAACGGTCAATTGGTTAGCTACATCCGGAAGGAGGAACCTCTGGCACTCCTGCCTCCACCGCCTCGAAGTGGGAGCGAGCACCCTTACCAAGGAAACCCTCAGGACGATGACATTCATAATTACAACAATTATGAGAACTGCCCCGTGAATGGAAGCATCCACACTCTCACAATCGCGGGAGGACCCGAGGGGGGCGACACTCGTAATCAAAGGGAGATTACGGCGGACAACCTTAGGGTCCGAGATGTGAAGTATGCTCAAGCCGCACGACCGGGGACCAATGTTATCTCTTTCGACGATAGCGAGATACCTCTGAAGCATGCCGGAGGAGGGAACATCTATGATCCTTGCGTCCCACTTGTAGTTTCCTTGGATGTTCAATCATACAAGCTAGGAAGAATCCTCGTCGACACCGGGTGCTCAGCAAACTTGATTTTCACCGGAACCTTGAAAAGGATGCAAATGAACCCAAGGGAAGGGCTCAGAGAAGTGAGGAGCGCATTGGAAGGATTTGGAGGACAACCTATCATGCCACTCGGAATGATCAACCTCACGGTGTCAATGGGTAGCGCTCCTAGACGAGTGACGCAACAGGTTCCTTTTGTGGTCGTCGACATGCCGTTTGATTATTTTGCAGTCCTAGGCCGACCCGGTCTCTCTCAATTCCGAGCCGTAGTGTCCACGGTCCCCAACAAGCTAAAGTTCCCCACTCCTTTGGGAATTGGACAAGAAGTAGGAGACATACGAGAAGCATGGGAATGCTACACCATGTCAGCCAAGTTCACTTCTAGGGTTGCCATTGGAGAACCCAACCCGGGGCAATCATCTGAGGAGACACCCCTTGTGCACAATGCGCCTTATCGTTTCTACACGGTTCGGCGAGTGAAGAAAAAATCAAAAAAGCCAAGTCCGTCACTTAGGCGAAGAAAAGCAACCATGAAGAAAGACAAGGATACTCTAGTAGGAGCTGTCAAGGAGCTCGAGGAGTATCAAGTAATCCCACCAGTCCCATCCTCTTCCAAAAAGAAGAAATTCTTTGAGGAAAACAAAATTGAAGTAAGAGAAGCCCTAAAAGAAATCCAAATTGTCGAAGGAAGTGTCGACAGGGTCACAAAAATTGGTACCGAGATGACTACTGAAGTCAGGATGAAACTCATCCAATGTTTGAAGGATAACAACGACATCTTCGCGTGGAGTACCGAGGACCTCAAAGGGATCGACCCTCGTGTCGCCGTTCACCGTCTGAACGTAGACCCGTCGATCACCCACATCAGAGAAAAGCGAAGAGACTTCAGTGCGGAAGACAATGCCATCATAGAAGCGGAAGTCCAAAGACTTCTTAAGGCCGGACACATCAAGGAGGTGAGATACTCCGATTGGGTATGCAATGTGGTCCTCGTGGAAAAAGGTCCGGGAAAGTGGAGAATGTGCAACAATTTCACAAGGCTCAACAAGTTTTGCCCAAAGGATCCATACCCTCTCCCACGGATCGACCAGCTGGTCGATTCCACCGCTGGATGCGCCCTCCTGAGTTTCATGGATGCATACCAGGGCTTCTACCAGGTCAAATGGCCAAAGATGATGTGCCTAAAACTGCCTTCTTCGCTAATGGCAATGTATATTGCTTCAACGTGATGCCATTTGGTCTTAAAAACGCCGGAGCGACCTACCAAAGGTTGGTTAACAAGATGTTCAAAGAAGAGCTGGGTAAAACGATGGAAGTCTATGTCGATGACATGCTCGTCAAGAGAAAGACCGAGGAACAACATGTAGGTTACCTGGAAAAATGATTCTCAATCTTGAGAAAGTATGGCATGAAGCTCAACCCAGCGAAGTGTACCTTTGGGGTCAAAGGGGGGAAGTTCCTCGGTTACATGGTAACAGAGAGAGGAATAGAAGCAAACCCCGAAAAGATAAAGGCCATCCTCGATCTTCCCCAACCTCAATCCATCAATGAGGTGCAACAATTGGTCGGAAAGTCAATTGCATTGAGTAGATTCATCTCGAGGTCTGCCGAGAAAAATCTACCTTTTTTCAAAGTGCTAAGGAAGAGCAACCACTTCGAGTGGACGAAGGAGTGCGAGGAAGCCTTCGAGAAGTTGAAAGAGTATCTGCTCGCTCCCCCACTATTGTCAAAACCTGTGGAAGGAGAGGTACTTTATTTATACCTAGCAGCAACTGGGGAGGCTATCAGCTCGGTCTTGGTACGAATCCAAGGAAACGACCACTTGCCCATCTACTACTTGAGCAAAGTACTTGCCGGGGCTGAAACGCGGTACATGGATATCGAGAGGCTATCCTTTGCTCTCGTTTATACGGCAAGGAGGTTAAAACCCTACTTTGGTGCTCATAAGGTTGTAGTCTTGACAAAGAAACCTCTTAAGCAAGTCCTCGGAAAACCCGAAAATTCGGGAAGAATGGCAAGGTGGGCGATTGAATTAAGTGAGTACGACATCGACTATCAAGCACCCGTGGCCAAGAAAGCACAAGTCATCGCCGACTTCCTCGTAGAGTATCCCTCAAAAGGAACTTCAGAGGAAAACTCTTTGGAAACACAGAGTGCTATGATGATGGTCGAAGAGCAACACCAGCAAAACAACCCCATGCAAGCTCTTGAAGATGCCTTAAAAGAGCTTAAGGTGATGTCCTAGACCAAAAGAAAAAGGCATGAAGTGTTCCTGGCAGAGAAAATCGACGAGCCAAAGGGTACGGAGACCGTCTCTTCAAAACCCAAAGAATTAGTCGACCATGGAGACGTCTGGATTCTTCATGTTGATGGATCCTCATCAGGAAAAAATGGCGGGATAGGAATATACTTCAAGAGTCCCGGAGGGGCCGAACTCGAGTACGGCGTTACTCTTAGTTTCCCGGCCTCAAACAATGAAGCAGAATATGAAGCCATCCTCATAGCTCTACGTATGGCAAAAGCATTGGAAGTGAAGAAGCTACACCTCTTCACTGATTCTCAACTGGCCGAGAAGCAAATCTCGGGGAAATTCAAAACCAAGAAGGACTCACTGGCTGAGTACAAGAGCGCCATCACGGAAGAAATCCAAAAATTCGAAAGTTGTGAGATTGAAAAGTTCTCGAGAGATCTTAATCAAAGGGCAGATGCCCTATCAAAGTATGCTTTAGCTTCCGGAGGAGTGGATACTGATGAATGTGTATTTTACACTTTCATTCGAGTCTTTTTCACCTATTTTAGCTATCCTCTATGTTAATTTAGCTATATTTTAGTACATTTTATTAGAATAGTGTCACGTTTCCCTTTAGATTTTATTTTACAGGTTTTGGTTGAATTTCGGAGATTTACGGGCATTTATATTGA
Source organism: Plantago ovata (assembly GCA_028274465.1). NCBI lineage: Eukaryota > Viridiplantae > Streptophyta > Magnoliopsida > Lamiales > Plantaginaceae > Plantago > Plantago ovata. The sequence continues at coordinate 48,636,713 of CM051457.1, forward strand.
AGTCTACAAGGAATTGGTGTTCCAGAAGCATATTTGGAGTATCTGAAGGTTTCCGGATAGGATTTGGAGGCTAGGGGCCGAATCTGGAGGTTAGAAGGCTACTAGAAGTCATAAACCGAGTCCGAAAAGGTGAAGAAATCCAAAACCGCGTCGAAAACGCGAAAATTCCGCGTTTACACTGGGGGGCGAACCGCCCCAGCACTCGGGCGAACCGCCCCAGAGGAATTTTGGGCCTATATATAGTTGCGAGTTTTCTCTCCGAAAATCATATCTTTCCAAGCCTACTTTCTCACCTCTCTCTATAGTTTTAGGGAGGAACTTCCCGGGGCCTGTCCTGGGAGTTCCGTAGCTTAGGGTATACTTTTTCATAGCAGATTGGAGCGCGTAGGATCGCAATCATCCGGAGATTGACAACCTTCGGTAACTTTGAATCTTACAGTTTTTATCTACTTATTTTATTCTTCTTTCAATATGTTTTCTTCTATGATTGCTATTGATTGCATGCCTATTATGAGTAGCTAAATTTATCGTTGGTGGTAGTATGTGAATTCTTAGCGAGGGAAGATAATCATGCTAATGGCTATATCGCGCATTATACTCCGTGTCATTGCTTTATTTCGTTGATCAGTTGAACACCAAAATTCTCGTATGTTGTATTGATTATTATGCACGCATGGACACTTGTCAACCAATCAGGCCAATTATCTTCGTAGTGTTGAATAATTACGGAACACATTAGGACGTTAGTTGTTGATGAGTCAGACCCTTATTATCTTCGTAGTGCTTAATACTTGCAACAGGACACAAGATTGATTCAAAGATCTCTATGCAAGACCGAGGAATTTATGCATGATTATCGACCCATTATGTTAAGAAGGACCATACTATCACCAACCTCCATTATCTGCTTGAAAACCCCTATTGCTTTCTATTTGCTGTTTTATATTCTTAATTAGATTTGATAAAGCTAGTATAGTCCTGAGAGAACGACACTCGAGTCATTCTACTACTACACTATTGTTTTCGTTGTAGTTGTGGATTGCCTTTTTGGCTAAATAACAAATTTATTTGACTGAACCGGGACCTGACAAATCTCGCGTTCATCAGATACCCGGAATGTGATACTTATGAGAATCAACGCATCATCTTTGTGGTCAACAAAGCCAAACGTCTTGGCAATTGACGATCAACAGAGTTGGATGCAAGAGATAACAACATATCTCAAAAATGGAAGCCTTCCTCGCGACAAGGCTGAAGCGAGGAGGATCAAAGGAAAAGCTCCCCGATACATCATGCAAGGAGACTACTTTTACAAAAGGTCTTTCGAAGGAGTCTACTTGAGATGCGTCGTCGAGCATGAAGTCCAAAAACTCTTTGGAGAAATGCATCGAGGAAGTTGCGGGGACCATGCCGGAGGAAGAACCCTCGTGCAAAAAGTCATTCGACAAGGATACTACTGGCCCACTGTTCGCGAAGACGCCGCCCAATTTGTGAGAAGGTGCGAGGAGTGCCAAATGCACGCCAATTTGATCAACGTCCCAGCAAAACCTCTCATGCCAATCACCATCACTTGCCCTTTCGACATATGGGGCATCGACATAGTCAGTCCTTTCCCAAGAGGCACGGGTCAAAATAAGTTCATCATTGTCGCGGTCGAATACTTTAGCAAGTGGGCGGAAGTTGAGGCAGTGTCTACCATCACCGAACAAAGAGTGATGAACATCGTATGGAGGAACATCGTGTGTCGATTTGGCTTGCCTAGAGTCCTCATCTCGGATAATGGTGCTCAATTCTGTGGCCAAAGATTCAATGAATGGTGCAAGGAAATGAAGATTGAGAGGAGGTATACCTCTGTAGGACATCCTCAATCCAATGGGCAAACAGAAGCCGTCAACAAAATCCTCGTCAACAACTTGCAGAAGAGGTTCGCCACCAACAAGGACTGGGTCGACGAGCTTGATGGAGTGGTATGGGCATACCGCACTACTTCAAAAACAGTTACGAGAGAGACTCCCTTCTCGCTAGTTTATGGGTCCGAGGCGGTCATCCCAGCAGAAGTGGCAGTAGAGACCCTTAGAATCCAAGGGTATCAAGCCGAGGACAATCATACAGAGAGGCTCTTCAACCTGGAGACGGTTAGTGAAGCAAGGACCAATGCCTTGGCCAACATCCTCAGATATCAAGCACTCATCACGAAGACCTACAACAAAGGCGTAAGAGAGAGAGACTTCCAAGTAGGAGACCTAGTACTGCGAAGAGCAGACATCCTGGGCAAAGTTGGGAAGATGCAACCCAATTGGGAAGGCCCCTACAAGATAATTGAAGCAAGGTCCAATGGAAGCTATCGCCTTCAAGACATGGAGGGAAGAGTACTAAAAAACCCGTGCAATACTTCTAACCTCCAAAGATTCTACGCGTAAGGGGTGCGATGAACAAGCTTTTTGAAACAACTCCAGTGAAAGGCCCGAAGATCGAGGAGGATTCTTCACAAATTTCTGTGAGAGGTACCTCTTGTTTTGATTAATAAAAGGTTGTAAGAAAGCTGGCTGCTAAGCCCCCATTGTAATTGCATTTCCGACAAATCAATACAATGTCTATCTTTCAACAAGAAAATGTTCAAGTATAGAACTACTATACTCAAAGAATAGCGCTACTCGATCAAGAGAGCTTACTTGACCTACATAAAAGCTATTCGATTTCCATGATTAAAGGGAACCCTTCCCGCTCTCTTATATCTACAAGAGAATTAATCAGGAAGCCTTTTAAGGGAATAAAAGCGAGGAGAAGAATGAAATCGAGGAGAATAATCCCCATTCTTTCTAACTCAACACTTGGAATTCTTTCTTAATAGTCAAGACGATCGAGAAGCGCGGAAGCTACTTTGATAGCTCGAGGAATCTGGCCCAAATTGCTCGTAGCGAAGAACATTGGTTCTCGATTCTAACTTATACATTTTTAACTACTCTATCCGCATTATACGTCATAACAAAAATTGGAGTTAGTAAAAAACACAAGTATAAGCAAGAAAGCGAAGAGCAATAAATTTTATTGAAGAAAACAAAGAGCGAGGAGACAACAATAGATAAAAATATGTTACAAAGGGATATGTTTCGAGGAGCGCCGCAAAGGGCCGAATGAAAATTGTTTGAAAGTAAAAGCAAGTACGGAAACTGAAAAATTACAACATGCCCGAGCATACTCGGTCTTCAGGAGGCCCCACGACCCTAGCGGGTTCGGCTATCGGTGAAGTCAGTGGCCGGGGTGGTCGCGCTTGTAGCTCCTCGCGCAGAGCTCAACTCATGAACCTCAGTATTGTCTCGCTCCTGAGCTTGAGCCTCTTGGATGGCCTTTTCGTACATAGCCACCTCAGGCTCGACAAAGTCAGCTGCCCGCCCGATGACCGGATCACTCAGCTTCACCCAAGCAGCGTTCCGAAGAGCTGCCTTCTCGAACGGATAAAGGATCCCGCTCCTTAAGCACTCGGGCACCCAGGCGGGGAGGTAAGCTGGTTTGCTAGGATAAGGAACTTCGGGGTCGGTCACCAGCTCGCCAAACTCGCACGCCTCGTGCATCTCCTCGGTAATCTCCTCGTCAGGATAAGGAGTAAGGTCCTCGCGCCTCCCAGGATGCAAGTCCTCGCGATCATCAGGATCGAAGTCAGCAGGGAGCAAGTTAACCCTCTTCAGTTGGCCAACGCATGAGAAGAAGCCCTCCTCGCGAGACGCCACTTGAACGTCTCTTTGAGCCATCTTGTAGGTGGCCGAAGACATGAAGTCGCGAGCAGCGGCGACTCGGCTACCCTTCAAGAAAGAAAGGATGCTTGCCTTAAACTTTTCCATACAAATGGATAAAGTAGCATAGGCACCCTTAAAGCCCTTACTCCTCGCCTTCTCCTTGGACAACTCCTTCTCGAGCTCATCCACCTTCGGTCTTAGCTTCCCCGACTCAGTCTCCGAGACCTTTACCATAGACTCGGAAGCAGCGAGCTTCTTTTCCAGCTCCTCGATCACGACCCCGATATCGGCGCGATCGACAACAACTTGGCCATAGGCCTCCTTCAAGTTCTCGAGCTACAAAAGTATGACACAGTTAGCGAGAAGGAAAAAATTCATACTTAGAAGAAAATTTACAACGAAAAGAATGAAGAAAGGTACCTGAAGCGAGCACATGCTCAACTCGTGCGCCCGGTCTAGGTCGCTCATCTGAATGAGCCGCTTCACTTCATCCCCAGAAGCGGCGACCTTACCCTTCTTTCGGGCAGGTTCATTGTTTCCCCCAAGGGTGAGCTTCCTCGCACCCTTCTTGGACGCTGGCTTCTCGGGGGCCTCTTCTCGGCCTCAATGGTATTGAGCGCCTCCTCCTCGGCCTCTTTGGCCAGCCTAGCCTTCTTCGCTGCCGCTTCCTCCTCGGCCCTCTTGATCGCTTCCACGGGGTTTTCTCTCGTCCCGAGCCCCTCTTGCACCAAAGCATCACGATGATGCGCTGCGTTTCGAGGAGGGGTCAAGTTGAGAGAACCAAGGATCTTGGTCTCCTTGTTTGCTAGCCTCTGCTTCCGCCTTTGTTCCTCTTTCGCGGCGAGAGTCTTCGACATGATCCACTGGAACCAATAGGCTGCGAGATAAAAAACACAAGTTAGTACAATCGCGGAGCAATAAGAATCGACGAGGAATGTAAAAAAGCGAGGACATACTACAAACAAGCAAAAGAAGCAAATGAAAAATACAAGTCTAAAGGCTATTTTTCTAGCTTACCGAAGAGGACTTCTTTGTATATCGGTTCCCGATATACCCCGTGTACGAGTAGGGCGAAAGGCCCGCCAAGAACGGAAGTGGCTGGAGGACCAGTCCCCAGTAAAAGTACTTCTCGGGATGCGGTCCCCGATTTTGCTCCTCGAGCTCCATGACCCAAGGATCGGACTCCTCGGGCGGGGGATGCTTATCTGCAATCTTTCCCCTAAACATCAGCTTCGGAACTCCCCACTCCGCCTCCTCCTCGCTCATATTAGGTAGCTTCTTCTTCTTGATATAGAAGTACCTATGGAACCATTTGTAACCCGAGGAGCTAGGAGCGTCCATGATGAAGCCCAATCCTGGCCGAGCATTAAAGTAGTAGAAGTACTTGTTCCCGGAGCTCATCGAGACTCGGAACAGTTGGTTGAAGTTATAAAAATTCAGCTCGATCCCTCTCTTCATGCAAAAGACTCCAAAGCAGACCAAAGTCCCGAAGGCACTCGGTACCAGTTGCCAAGGAGCGATCCCCAACGTGTTGAAGATGTCGCGGAAAGCATCGCAGAACGGAAGTATCCATCCTCGATCCAAGCTTAGGCAATGAACGGCCATGTACCCACGAGGAGCATTGTAGAAAGTCTGGTCCTCCTTGGGCACGAGGATGTCGAACTTACTCTCAGGAAGAGTATACTTCCATCTTAGAGTAGCAACCTCCTCGACCTTAACAGTAGAAGAGGTGGTCGGAATGATACCATCCTCGTTCTTCTCACCCTCTGGATCGGGGAGGTCAACGGTGCGGGCACTCTTAGTGAACTTCTTCTCAGCAGCCTTAGTGGCTTTAGGCTCAGGCTCCTCGACAGCCTTGGCCTTTTTACTGTTACCAGAGCGAGAGCGCTTGCTCGCTCTCTTCTTTGCCTTCTTCGCATCAGCAGCCATCTGAGCAAGGCGCATTTCGTATTCCTGCTCCTCGAGCGGATTAGGTGCTTGAGTCTCACTCGGAAAGGAAAAATCTATTGTGGTCGGATCAATGGAGTGATAGCTGGTCAACTCCTCGCGTGCGAATCTGTTCGCATCTTTGATGGCCCGTCTTTGCACTTCCGAGAAGGAAGGAGACATAGTGCTCGGACCAGCTTCATCCCGATTAGCATCTCTGATCGCCAAGGGAACTTCCTCCTCCTCCTCGTCGGTAACAACGACCCTCCTAGTGGTTTGAGGGGGAAATCTGACCCTCTTCGGTGGAGGACTAGTTCGAGGAGAGGTAGCTTCATCATCCTCCTCACTCTCCTCTTCAGTCTAATCGCTATCGATGATCTGCACTGGGATCGGGGCCTTCCCGCGTTGGACCGAGTGCTCACCCTCCTCATAAAGTGACAAGGCTAACTCCGGCCTCTCAGTATCATCCATGTCCTCGATCCTGATTTCTGCAGGAGGGACCACATTAACCGCCCCGTAGTTACGGCCATGTACTTGGGCAGCGCGAGTAATCAACTCCGCGGACACCCCAGGGTTTGAAGGACCACCCTCCGCCTCGGTCTGATCATCGATGAAATCATCATCCTCAATACGGCGCCTTTTACGGACAACCAGTTGGTAAAGATCCTCCTCGCTCTCCGTCTCCTCACCCGCCTCCTCGGCAGCTTGCTTGCCATCATGCTCGACCGGGGCTCCTCGGCAGTTTGCTCCAAGGTGTCATCCAGAAAGGTCGCCGATACATCTGACGTATCAGGCGACGTAGTATGGTCGCTCCCATACTCTCCAGCGACCGAATGGTTCTGACTGTCGTCGCTCCTCTCGGACATCCTAAAGGTGGGCAAAGAAGAAATTAGGATGGTTTGTGATAGTCTGAGAGGTCCTTTTAGGTGTATTCATTACGTTCGACCTCCTGAACGGAGAAAAATCTCAAACGAAAAAAAAGTTACTCTACAGCAAAGCATAAGTAGAGCGAGAAGCATACATGGAGCGACCAACCACTCGAAACAATCAAGAGCGAGTAGCATACCAACATGCATGTAAACAGACAAGAACGAGGAGTATACGAGCGACCAACCGCTCGAAACAACAGAGGATTCCTACAGTTACAGGTACTGCGATATCCTAAGGACGAGGCTACGGGGACTTACAGCAAAGAAAATGGTATAATAAAAGGGGGGATGCATCCTACGGCCAGCCATGCAAGTCAAATCTACAATTAAAGTCCGTTTACAGGTCAATTTAGTAAGTTTTAAGTCCATTGCCGTTCTTAGGCCGCCGTCCACCGGCAAATACTCAGGTGACAACATTCCGGGAAGAAATTAAAAAAGGCGAAATCAAAAAGGGCGAAATCGATAGCGAAAAACAGCGAATTCAAGCAAAATAGAGGAGATTAAAGCAAGTAATCGTAATGGAAACGCGAAAACTTACTTGATACTAAGTGTTGGAAGGATGGAAACCGGAAAGGAAGCCGGAAAAGTTGAAAACCCGCCTGAAAACCGAATTCTGGACACCGGAAAATCTCCTCGCCCGCTTCTTGCCTCGACCACGTTGCTCTTCGACCCAGATTATACTCCTTGCTCTCTCTTTTTTGCTCTGAATATTCGGATTGCGAAAAGTGTGGAATGACCAAGTATCGAACTATTTATAGGAGGGTATCTCGGGGATACGAAACGACGCATGCCCTCGCTCCATCCGGATCGACCACGTGGCCATGATCAACGGCCCAGATTACGGCCGCCTGGCGAATTACCCACTTTACCCTCGGCGCTCCCGCTCGGGCACACTTCCCGATGCCAACGCGGATTACCTAAAGGTAATTCGTAGCGCGAGCACCCCTCCTCGAGACTTCACCTATAAGAAAGGATGGCAAGACAAAAAATCGACGGACACATTGCGAGGGATCGAGGATCCATTCTCACAAATATCTCTCCTCGAGATATTTTGCAAAGAAAAAGCGGCAGGAAGTCATTCCATTCCATTCTCACAAATATCTCTCCTCGAGATATTTTGCAAAGAAAAAGCGGCAGGAAGTCATTCCATTCCATCCTCACAAATATCTCTCCTCGAGATATTTTGCAAAGAAAAAGCGGAAGGAAGTCATTCCATTCCATTCTCACAAATATCTCTCCTCGAGATATTTTGCAAAGAAAAAGCGGCAGGAAGTCATTCCATTCCACCAAGGAATACTTACCCGGATCCGATCTCTGCCCAGCAAACATACCTCTTTTTCATAAGGTCCGAGCAACGTCTGCTCGCACCCTATAAAAAAGCGGGGGGAGGGAGAGATAGGGGGAGGGAAAGATACGAAGGTGCGAATACGGAAATCTTTGTTCGCCCACTACTAGTCGAGGCTCTGCTCGACCTCTACTTCAACATAGTTCCTCAACTATCTTCTACAAAGATACTTGGAAACTAGGGGGACATATAGGAGGAGGGAAAGATACCAAGGTGCGAATACGAAAATCTTTTTTCGCCCACTACTAGTCGAGGCTCTGCTCGACCTCTACTTCAACATAGTTCCTCAACTATCTTCTACAAAGATACTTGGAAACTAGGGGGACATATGTTAGTGTTGAAATATGTCCAGTCCGCATGTACGAACTGGAGCGGTCTAAGAGCGCGACAAAGCATCATAGGCCGTCCCCCAAGGGGCACGACCACACCCAAGTATGTCACTAAGGTGTGGACCGACCAACATAGGGTCCGACCATCACTGGGAGGACAACCCTCAAAATAAGCTCATCACAAGGACAAAGCTGCCAGTGAGCTCGAGGAGCATCTCTATTGCTCGAGGAGATCCTTACGTCAAGGTAACGCTCCTTGAGAGAAACTGAGCAGGACACTACTTGCACCTTCCACGTGCAAGGAGGGATCGAGGACCCGGAGCGACCAGCCACGGTTGCTCCCTTGGGCTAAGGCCCACGGACCTCCTTAATGGGCCTGGGCCGAGGAAGGCCTCAATCCTAGCCGTACACGTGTCGCGATCCTACACGACCGGAAGGTGAAAGGCCACAGGTATATAAAGGCCTCATTTACTCCTCAAGAGTAAGCATTAATAACACCTCTCGACCACCACATTTACTACTCGTACTAGGGAAGCCTCACAACTCCCTACTCGTAAAGTCGCCTCTCCGGTCTGATACCTTACAGACCGGGCAAGAGACACTAACCCCCCTTTAGTATATTTCAGGTACGAGGAAGCTACAAAGCTACAAGAAGGCTCACTCCCTATCTTAGAGGAATACTACATGAAGAAGAACTCGAATGACTTAGATTAGTGACTTATTGCGAACTTAGAAAGAAACACGAATTACCCTTCAGCATGTAGTGTTCACCATTTTGTTCTCCCTTGTAGGTGCTTATATATTCCACATATTCTCCAGGTAATTTGTCGAGCACCAAAGAGTTTATTTTGTGCATTGAGTTGCTGTCTGATGTGACTATTGCACAGTCTGTATGTGAACTTTGCGCTGATTCCTCTCTGTTGAAGTCCTTGAAAACATTACACACCAATTTGTCTAAAGTATCTTCTGTATTTGTTCTTGTGATACACATTTCTTTAGGTAAATGTATACCTTCTATTTTGTTGTTCCATTGAAGTTGATCTCCAAACCTCTTCAAAAACTCTTCATAAGTTGTGTCTTCCCTTGCACGGATGTTGTGCGTGAGCTGGAACTTTGTAATTGTTGATTTGAGATTTACATTGTTGAAGAAGTTCTCTGTGGATTGTGTTGATGAGAGTACTGTTCCAATACTGAAGTTTTGTTTGAAGTCACCGGTAATCACGACTGTCTTGCCACCGAATGGAAGATTTGTATCTGTGAGAGTTTGCAGAAGTTTATTGAGTTCTGCAATCATAGTTCTGTGTTTGCAAGTTGCAGCATCCCATAATATTAATTTTGCTGCTAGGAGTTGTTGTGCTTCTGGAGAGTCTTCTTTAATGTGAGTGCCTGTTGAATCTGTGATAATAATTGGAAACTTGAATATTGAATGGGCAGTTCGTCCTCCCGGAAGTAACATAGCTGTAAAAGTTGTGGAGGCCACTGCTATTGCAATACGGCCTGTTTGTCGGACAGAATTTAGCAGGATACTGTTTAGATAAGTTTTTCCTGATCCGGGTATGCCATCAACAATGAACGCTCGTCCTTCTGTGTTTCCAATGGCGTTCATGATTTCATAAAAAACATGTTTTTGATCTGGCGTCAGACTTTCCACCAGTTCCTTTTGGTTGTCTCGGACTGCAAATAGTTGTTGATTTAACATGTTGTCAAGTAGTTGTGATTGCACATGAGGCAGGCCGTAACTCTTTCCAGTGTGTCCCAATGATTGCATATAATACTCTATCATCTCTAATGATCTGAAACTTGCTTCCTCAATATTATCGGCACTCTGGCCTGTCAAATCTGTTTGAATGGTCGACATCAATTTTTCCCACGGAGCTTTTGCAGACGCCTGTTGATCATTGCAAAGTATTATTGCGAGTAGCTGTCGTAATTGGTGTGGCATTTTTAATGCTGCGGCCTCTTTGAATGTGCGTCTTAATTGTTGTTCTCTGTCATTCCGTATTGTGTTCATAATTGTGTTGTCATTGATGTCCAGTAACCGAATTTGCCGTTCCATGTTGTTGCTGATTTGATCTACAAGTAACATTAAATTATATTACTAATAATTGTTAATAGCAGTTCATAACTTTTATGTATGGAAAAAATTGTATACATATGAAAAATAAAATATACAAGTGTTGGGAATCAATAGTTGAAAATGAATGTGAAGTAGTAGGGATCGTGCTGGTTATTTTACTGAATGTTATTTGTTTTTGTATGCGTCTTGTTCTCTGTTGAACTAATTGTTTCGTATATATAGATCCTGAAACATTTCATAGGAAATGACACATCTGTTATGAACAGACGTGTTTGTGTGTTTAAGTAAATACTGTTTTCTAGGGAGATCACGTCTGTTGGTGAAGAGTCTATCCACTTGGGTTTAACCGTTTCTATTACTGAGTGTAATTATGTTTGACGTAATTTGTGAAGAGACGTGTATTTCCAAAATTGGTTAAGGTTTTTTTTTTTTTTAGGACTTTTTATCTGTCTTTTTAAATTGGACTTTTTTTTTTATTTATTGAGTGATTTTCAGGGGTTTTGTCAATGATCCAATGGTACTACGTATTAACAATTGTTTTGACTTCTTGTGCAATATTAATTGAAGTATTTTTCTAAAGTTGCATTGCATCTTTTATTTTACACCTTAATTTAGTCATAACAGGAATAAGGACCTTAATGTTACTGTTAAATTATATTGTTCGGTACTGTTAGTTTATTTTAGTGTACACTTTTTTGTGTATAGTTACTGTGAAACAAATAAACGGATTTTAGGACAGAAACAATACATGCATTTTACGAAATAGGCACAAGTAACAAACATCAGTAAAAGTAAAGTGTCAATAAAGTTTATAGCTTATCAAGAAAGGCAAAAAGTTTTAAAAAGAACCCCCCAATTGCACAGTTCCATAAAGCACTTGACCCGCAAACAATAATAGACGTTACCATAAACTTGTGACTATGGTTTTAAGCATGAATAGAGAGCATTTGACTGCAGTACATAATAATTGATGAAACACTCAGTGTTTAGAGCTAAGTTGGACTTGATTTTTAAGGCAAAAAGAGCAAATTGGATTTGGTGTTGTTTTCACGAAAAGACCTATAGTGTTCCTCATTTGTGCCTCCTATCATTTTTATTTTATTTTCTTTCTTTTTCTCTCTCTAGCTTATAATTCCCATAAACTCTTCACCCTTCATTTTTTTTCACTCATCCTCCATATCCATACCTTCCATTCTACTCAATATCCATTTTTAATACAAATCAATTTTTTTTTCCTTCTTACACTTTATTATTATCCTACTCTACACACCTATTTATCTCCCAAAATAACACCAAACACAATTTTCCCCATTCTCTAGTTGAGGTAGCTTCATCCGTTAGCAACATTTCCTTAAAAGACTTGTTTTCCTCCTATTATTAATAGTGACGTTGTTGTAGAAATTGAGGATGAAGACATTGATCTGAGCTTAATGTTTCTCGGAGAATTATTTGATTATGTATGGGAAGAAGGCTGGGAAGCATTTGTGTGTGAAACAACAAATTAGCTATTACTTCTTCCGTAAAGTTAAGAGTTTTATAGTTTTGTTAACTTTTCGATGTCCGCTTTGACCTCAAATTAATAATAACTCATTGAGAAAAAAATAATTTAAAAAATTATATTATGAAAGTATACTTTTTATATTTGTATTATATAACTTTTCAAAGTAGTTTTTTGTAATCAATTATGATTAATTTGAGGCTAAACCAAACATAAAAAAGTGAACAAAAACAAAGTGTAAAACTTTAAAGTTCTCGGAGGAAGTACAATATAGTAATTCGTTGAAGAGAAAATGCTGAGATTAACAAAGTAGGAGTTGATTTTCTTTTCAGCGCCAAATTTATTTTAGCCAAATTTAGTTCATTAGCTGTTTGCATGCTTTGATTTTAGAACCAGAGGTGAAAGATAGACAGGGGATTGCAGGGTGATGAGTATTACTATAAGAAGTATCAACATTGATAGCATGACATAGGGAATAAGTGTGCATTTGGTTCAGAATGATATATTTAGAGATTTCGGAGGAGGGATTTGAGTGTGTCAAATCCCTCCGAATGTTGTTTGGTTGCTTTTCCACAAACAGAGATTTTGATGGATTTGAAAAGAAATACCTCGTTTGGTTGAGAAGGGATTTGTGACGTATTTCGTAATCTGTGCGAGGGATTCGAGAGATGTGCAATGGTAGTTACTACCTTTTTTGTATTTACCTTTGTGCCCTTCTATCTAAATTATTTTGTTCTCCCTCAAAAGGGCAGTTTGGTCAATGCACATGTTTAAATTTACCTCCATTTTTATGTGTGTTAGATTAGTCGTATAATGATTATATAACATGTAATCAATTTTAACAAGAATTAAACAAAACAATTGAAATCGATGTAATACGTACATGTAAGTCATATTGTGTATGGAATTGTGAAGTTTACCTTGAATCGTAATCGGTTATAGTTGTTTAATACGTATTTGCATATGACATTCTAAGGCATTAAGACCAACTTTGTGATAGAATGTTACGCTTGTTGATTGAGATGGACGTTATGTTAGATAAGTTTTGAATATAATTATATTATAAAATTCTAACAATATTAAGAGTTTGTTTTTCTATCGTGTCTTATAAGTTTATAATGTAATTATATTACGTACAATAGCTCGTGACATGCAACGTTTTAGAAGTCAATATCTACTAGTACAAAGTTACCATACAACACTCAACTACCATATTTAATGTGGGTAAAAAAAAGCAGAAAGATTTACCCTAGGTTGTGCAGATGAACGACTGTGATGGTCTGTAATTAAACGGCCAATGAAAGTAAACCTCCATTGTCACGCCTTCACAGAGTAATTAAAAGCTAAACGTCGATCGATGCTAATGATGAACCTGGAGAGATAAAATCTCTACTACATATTTTGTTTATCTCAACACACAACAGTCAAGAAATCATTCAATACAAAGCCTATGTCTCTTCCTTTATAGGGGATTCATACTTGCAGACGGAAATTAACTCCTCTTTAGCCTCAAACCAAAAATCTCAATCAATCTCATTTACTAGGATTTTGAAGAATGGAGGCACATCAGGCTGGATCATCAGGTGTGAGCAAGCAAGGGGATGCTTCTGGCAGTGGTCAGAAAAGGGGGAGAGGACGCCCCAAAAAGGGAATGGAGGAGAAAAGAGTTGTTGGTCGTCCAGTGCTGCCAAGAACAATTAGGGGTAAGAAGCCTTAAATCCTCTGCCCTCAACTACCATGTTCACATTCAATTCTGCTTTAGCATACTTCTTCATACGTTTCCCTTATTATCTACTTCTATGTTAGGTATCATAGCTTTAGCATGCCTGTTGGATCTGATATTAACATTGTCTTCAAAACTTTGGATGTTGGCTTGTGTAGTGATAATTCAAGTGCGTTTATAATGTTGTCATATCATGAGTTATGATTTAGATGAGTAACTGATACCATGCAAAGAACGTTTTTCTGAGTTTGGAGTGTCGATTTATTTTATACCTTTTGTGATAGTCTTGCTGTATTGAGTTGTTGAACATGAATACCATATACTGCAATATAGTTTAAGGTCGCATAATCACATATCTCTGCATATAACTGAGGAAATCTGTAATTTGCCTGTGATGCTTTATGATTTGTTCTGATGTTAGTGTGTAATTTTCGATTTAATGGAGATAGTTGCATATGCATGATGAACGGGAATTTGTCAGATTCTAATTCAGCAAATAATATTTGTTATTTAGCCAAAGGCAATCCACAACTACAACGAAAACCGTAGTGTAGTAGCAGAATGACTCGAGTGTCGTTCTCTCAGGACTATAACTAGCTTTATCTATTTAACAAGAGAATATAAAACAGCAGACAGATAACAATAGGGGGTTTCTAGCAGATAATGGATATTGGTGATAGTATGGTCCTTCTTAGCATAATGGGTCGATAATCATGCATAAATTCCTCGGTCTTGCATAGAGATCTTTGAATCAATCTAGTGTCCTGTTGCAAGTATTAAGCACTACGAAGATAATCTGGTCTGACTAGTCAATCACGGTTGTCCTAATGTGTTCCGTAATTATTCAACACTACGAATATAATTGGTCTGATGGTCGACTAGTGTCCAATTGTGCATAATGATCAATACAACATACGAGAATTTTGGTTACAACTGATCAACGAAATAAAGCAATGACACGGAGTATAATGCGCAATATAGCCATTAGCATGATTATCTTCCCTCGCTAAGAATTCACATACTACCACCAATGATAATTTTAGCTACTCATAATAAGCATGCAATCAACAGATATCATAGAAGAAAACACGTTGAAAGAATATAAAATAAGTAGAATAAAACTTGTAAGATACAAAGTTACCGAAGGTTGTCAATCTCCGGATGATTGCGGTCCTACGAGCTCCAAACTACTATGAAAAAGTATCCCTAAGCTACGGAACTCCCAGGACAGGCCCCGGGAAGTTCCTACCTAAAACTATAGAGAGAGGTGAGAAAGTAGGCTTGGAAAGATATGATTTTCGGAGAAAAACTGAGCTCTATATATAGGCCCCGAAATTTCTCTGGGGCGGTTCGCCCCCCGGCTTTTTCGCGGAATTCCGCGGTTTTCGACGCGGATTTGGATTTCTTAACCTTTTCGGACTCGGTTTTAGACTTCTAATAGCCTTCTAACCTCCAGATTCGACCCCTAGACTCCAAATCCTATCCGGAAACCTTCAGATACTCCAAATAGGCTTCTGGAACACCAATTCCTTGTCAACTTTAATATATTTGCCCAGAAAAATCCCCGAATTTCAACCAAAACCTGTAAAATAAAATCTAAAGGGAAACGTGACACTATTCTAATAAAATGTACTAAAATATAGCTAAATTAACATAGATGATAGCTAAAATAGGTGAAAAAGACTCGAATGAAAGTGTAAAATACACATTCATCAAACTCCCCAAACCGAACCTTTGCTTGTCCTCAAGCAACTAAGCTAGACTCTAATACAAAAAACATGCAAGACACAAAAATGGAGTTTCATGCCAAATAAAATGAACTAATCTACTGAATCTACCAAATAACATATGAACAAAAACCATATGAATCAAAGCATGAATATAGGTTGAAGAATACCTCGATTGACTTATACACATCCACATAAGCACTTATGTCAAGACAAGATAGTCTCTCGTAACATTCTCTACCTGGACCTAGTCAGTGACGACGTAATGATGCATGCTAAGATACGAATGGTTGCCCCGTGCCTATGAAACTGAGGACTTACTGCTGTTCCACCATGTTAAGACTTTTCCTCAAAAGAGGTCGAAGCAGTACTGGCTCTCATCAAACGAAGGAGGGTTCCCTATAAAAGATAACACTCCCCTATTCTACCCATCTCTCAAGTAAAGTCTTAAGCTATTCACCACTTCCTGAATGGCAGGACGAGGGTGGTCTAGAACAGATGACTCTCAAGACAAAAAAGATAAAAAAATAAAAAACACGAATACGAACATCACAAAAATGGAAAACACTCATCACTTTGCTAAACTGCTATTTGGCTTTCTTTTTTGGACCCTTCTTTGCTTTTTTGGGGTCTTTTCTTTTTTTCTTTCCAGATTCTTTTCTTTTTCCTCTTTTTTTCTGGAATTTTTCTTTCTTTTTTTTTTCGATTTTTTTTTTCTAGCCAGCAGTAGCATAATAAAGAGAGAAACAAAAAGACTCACATGACTTCCCCAAACCTATTCTAAGGAATAGGTTGGAGTACAAAATTCACGGAAAAAGAAAAATAAACTCACGATACGAAAATGAAAAACAGAAACAAATCTAATGATGGTGTAACCCCCTCCCCAAACCTATTCGGAAGAATAGGTTATAAACAAAGGATCACACAACCTCACACTACCTCCTTCCTAGGCATTTAGCAATCTCAAAGCATGGTGAAGACTTGTTGCCTCTTAGGTACATAATTACTCGGGAAAACAACCATAAGACCCTAACATGCATCATCCTATTATAAAGGCCTCCGTGAACCGCAGTAGAGAAAACACCACTAAGTGATGTCGAGACTACCTAGCTCAACTACGTGCAATACATAAATGTGACAAGCCAAGCGAGAAAAACTTCAAGCAAATTCATAGAGATGAAGCATACGATTAATGGCATAGCTAGCTGATCTACCCAATAAAAAAGTTCAAAAAATTCGGCAATAAACTCCATATAAAACATGCAAAACTATCCTAGGATGAATGAAGTGAAATGCAACCTAAAAAATCTAAGAACGCGGTAAACGTGCAAATGCAAATGCAAACTGATAAAGCATGCAAGGTACTATACTTATCCTACAAATGCCAAGCTCCAAACTAACAACATCGGATCACTTAAATCCCATCCCCCCTCATGAAATTAACGCTAGTCCCTAGCAGTAAGAAAATGAGGAATTAAGATGTGATACTAGATGTTACCCCATGGTTTGGCCTCGGTCGGCTGAGTATGCTGCTTGTGGGTTATTGGGCCTCCTCTGTGAGCTTTATAGAGTTTCATCAGGTCTTCTGGTAAGTGCGGTAGTTCCACTTATAGGCTGGACAGGAACAACTCCTCTATCTGGATCATCATTGCCCGTATGGCCTTCATTGTCACTACTTTCACGCACATCCTCACTAGTAGAGTTGTAGTGGCAGGTAGAATTCTCAAGAGTAGCCGCCGCTGTTATGGAATCCTCCATCCTGGAGCCCTCCAATAGGATGTGAACTGTTGAAGGGGAAAGGGCAGTGGTATCAGGACCTCCCCCTCCAACGTTTTACTCCTCGAGAAGGTTTCAGTAAGCTGCTTGGACACTCAGAAGTCTTCTACCTTTTTCTCCAATTTTGTCCACATTCTCTATCATGGATCCGACCGATGTCTATATGATGCTCACTTTAGAGGCAGGCAAGGGGCACCCCAACAAGGTGCTGGGTACCCATGTCATTACGTTTTGGAACCAAGCTAGCGCTTCGGAACCTTCGAGCAACTTCGGACTCAAGATCGAATCCGTCGCGGCAAGACTGTCCCGGTGCCTTCCTGTTCACTCGAACTCTGCAGTCCTCGTGATGGAGTGCTGACATAATAGTGGTTTCTGACCCTTCGGTGGTGCATGAATAGGCATAGGAGTCCTTACTCCAGGCGTACTCTAGCTCCTCCTCTTGGATAATCCACGTGGTGTGACAGTTCCTTTCCCCTCCCTCCCTCCAGAATCCTGACAGTTCATCCAAAGAAATCGACAGGCTCCAGAAGTCCAAGTTTTGCATTCTTTGCGGGACCTCACTTTTCTCACGGGCGGAATAGCCTGGTTGTTTTGGGTGAAAGGCACTCCCTTTGGTCTTCTACTATACCTCTGCCCAATGGTAGTTGCTTGCTTTGGGTTGATTAAGGACTTGTCTGGATGTCAGAATGGTAGAACATACATGCTCTCGAGAATGAGGAAATTGGATTCATCAAGGAAGAAAGCTTTTTTTAGAGGAACCTTTAATCCAGAATGGGGGTTGCCCCCTTCTCTTCTTCGGACAGTTCCGGCCTAAACATCTTCTTCCTGTTCGGGCTAGAATAAAGAAGGCCTTTGTTGGTCCCTTTAAACAACAAGAAAAGACTAGAGGGGGGGGGGTGAATAGTCTTTTCAAAATTTCGTCGTTTAAAAACTTTCTCAGCAAGTACTTATTACTTTTCAGTAATGAGTTTGCTGATACTTAACTTTCTCAGCAAGCGCAAGTTACTTCTCAGTAACTAGTTTTGCTGATACTTAAAATCAGAGAGTGGATGTCTTTGATACAATAAGTGCATTGTCAGTAAGTGATAGTTTCAGCAAGTGAAGTGAGTGACTGTGTACAGATAGATATGCTTTGCTGAAAACTAAATGCAGTAAGTAAATCACACAAACACTTTTATAGTGGTATCTGAGAGTGGCGTAATCTCTCAACTAATCCACTTTGTCCTTTCTAGGACTGAATCCACTAAGACAAGTTTGAGGTTCCTTACAACACCTATCTAGAGCGATTCTAACAGAAACCAAAGCACACTTGCTTGGTTTCCAACCTAACTAGAGAACGAAACCTTGTTCTCCACCAAACTTGGGACTTTTAATCAGCAACACTATGCTCGATTAAGTTCCCCCTGAATATCACGCCTGAAAGGGTGTATTTTCAGTTAGAGAGGTTTGGGATGAGATAACTTAATTATAACTTAGTCAGTTACAACAAGTAATCTAAGAAACAAAACTTTGAATACTTTGCAGTAAACAAGTTTGATTGTTTCTGGTGTCAAGACTTGTTCTTGTTCGAAAGAAAGAACACTTAACTAATTTCTTAGCCGAATATGTTCTACTTCTTCACAAGTAGCTTTTTCAAGCTATAAGTCTTGGAACGGATCAATGGCAGTAAAGAGTGTTTGAAGGGTATGTGAGTTTAAGCACAAGTGAGAATTTGATCACGTTGTTGACACACTTCAACTCTTTGCCGGATGACCTCTATTTATAGTGAATCAAGGAGCCGTTTGAATTTCAAATTATAAGGCTTTTGTTCCTTAAGATGTCACTATCTTGCTTTTTTACTTTCAGCAGCGTCCTTTATTTGTCTTCTAGTCTTCATGTCCTTCGCGTGCAAGCTTCGCATTTAATGTTCATTTGAATGAAATTCAAACAGTAATATTGGAGCACCAATGCATGTACTTTCAGCAAGAGGTCACAAATGTTCATCAACAAGTGGTCAGTCTCAGTTTCAGCAAGCACAACCTACTCTGTCGTTTAGATTTTCACTTATGCAATGCTGTTGCTGAAGTTTACACTTTCTGAGCAACATGTGCCTTTGTAGATACCAGTCTTCAGAAATCTTCTAGTCTTCAGATCTTCGAATTCTTCAAGTTTTTGAACGGTTCTAAATGCTTCAATAGTTTGTTTGTGTAAACAAAGTACATCATCAACAAATGCTTCAATAGGTTGTATTTCTTTTTAGAAAACAAGATACATCATAAGCGGTAAAACTAACCTATCTAGCACATACTCTAAGTCTTCAGCAAACGATTCTCTTTTACAATGTCCTTAAAATTCAAAATTCCTATGGACATTAAGAGTACTAGTTACTGGACTTTCCTTAATTTAGCATGGTTAATTGCTCATCAAAATTACAAGTTTCCTAACAAATTTCCCCCTTTTTGATGTTTGCAATCCATGGCTAAATTAATTGTTACCTTTTAGAGGTTTCTGATGTTGAATAAATGATGAACACGAATTTGTCAGACTCGATTAATCTAATAAATTTGCTATTTAGCCAAAGGCAATTCACAACTACAACGAAAACCGTAGTGTAGTAGTAGAATGACCTCGAGTATCGTTCTCTAAGGACTATAACTAGCTTTATCTAATTTAACTAAGGAATATAAAAACAGCAGACGGTATAGCAATGGGTTTTCTAACAGATAATGGAGATTGGTGACAGTATGGTCCTTCAAAGCATAATGGGTTAATAATCATGCGTAAATTCCTCGGTCTTGCATGGAGATCCTTGATCAATAAATTGTCCTGTTGTAATTATCAAACACTACGAAGATATAGATTTTGATAGGTCAAAGACTAAAGAATTGTCCAATTGTGTTCCGTAATTATTCAACACTACGAAGATATAGATTCTGATAGGTCGAAGACTAGTCCAATTGTGTGCAGTAATTAATCAACAATATGAAGATAGAGATTCTGATAGATCAAAGAAATAAAGCAATAACACGGAGTATAATGCGCGATATAGCCATTAGCATAATTATCAACCCTTCACTAAGAATTCACATACTACCACCAACGATAAGTTTAGCTACTCATAGTTGTCATGCAATCAACAGAAATCATAGAAGAAAACATGTTGAAAGATATATAAAAATAAGTAGAAAAACTGTAAGATACAATGTTACCGAAGGTTGTCAGTCTCCGAAGAATCGCGATCTTACAAGCTCCAAACTGCTATGAAAAAGTATCTCCTAAGCTATGAACCCCCAGAACAAGCTCCGGGAAGTTCCTACCTAAAACTACAGAGAAAGGTGAGAGAGAAGGTCTGGAAAAGTATGAAAATCAAAGAAAAACTGAGCAACTATATATAGGCTACGAATTGTGTGGGGCGAAGGGCCCCACACACCGGGCGAGTCGCCTGGTGTGGGGCGATTCGCCCCACATCCCGGGCGAAAACTCGGGAAAATACGCGTTTTTGACGCGTTTTTGGATTTCTTCCCCTTTTCGGACTCAGTTTCTGACTTCTAGTGGCCTTCTAACCTCCAAACCGAATGAGTAAATATATAATACTTAACATCATGGTTCACATCCCATCCCCCTCATGAAACTTAAGCTAGTCCCTAGGAAAACCGAATGAGTAAATAAAAAGTGATACTAGATGTTACCGAACGGTTTGGCCTCGGTCGGCTGAGTATTCAAGAATGGACTCAAGAGTACCTCCCCATGGTGGCCGCCATTCTCTTGGTCCGATGTAGAAAAGAGACCTAGGAAGCTTCAAAGATCTCACCATGGTAAATGGACTGGTTTGCTTTGCAGGCATATCCAATAAAGACTTCATCAATGGGAGGACATTCAGTTTGACTTCATCGAGGTGCTTGTTTAGTGGTGACTCCTGTGTATCCTGCTTGTCAAGCTTTCCACTTCGGAGGAGTAGATTCACCTCTTTGTACTCAAGTACCTCAGTAGTAACGGAAGGAAGTGGCTTTGGATTGAGGCGAATGTCTGCGAGTAAAGAAACAGGGGAGCTGGGGTCGCCCAGCTCCCCAGAACCGCCCCCCAGCTCACTAGTCATGGGAGGCGGTTCGCTCCCCATGCTGGGCGAACCGCCCCCCACCTCCAGGGGGTTTCGTCTTCCAATCCTTCCTCCTCTTCATGTTTTCGAACCACTTCTACCTCCACACATTTTAACAAGCTGAATTTTTCCGTAAGATGCTCAGTTACTTCAACTTCTTCAACAACTTTTGCTATACTAAGGTCATCTTCAACTTGCTCTACATGTGCAATTTCATCTTCCTCACTGATTTCTTCGACTTCAAAATACTCCTCGGATGAGCTTCCTGCTTCACCTCGATCTACTTCCTTTCCGGTGATGTGAATTTGTATGACCTCATCAGATTGTGTTGAACCTCTGGCGTACATACGGAGGACTTCTTCTGCCTCATCGACCGTACATTCTCCCAGACCGCCGCTCAACCTATCCACTCTAAGTCGTTCCTCTTCAGGAAGTCCACCAACAAAGCACCAAATCAACTCCCCATCTTTGAAACGGTGATGGGGGCACTCACGTTTATACAGCTCAAAACGTTCGTAGGCGTCACAAAACTGCTCATACTCTCCTTGCTCGAAATATTGGATCCTATCACGTAAGGCAATCGTCTTATGATAAGGCATGAACCGAGCCAAGAACTCCTCTACTACTTGGCCCCAAGTTTTCAGCGATCCTGGTTCTAACCTTGCAATCCAACGCCTCGGCTCATACCCAAGAGTAAAAGAAAATAATTTCCTGCACAATTGGTCCTTAGTAAACTCTTCTGCTGGAATTCTTTCTATTTCCTTCTCATAGGATCGAATGAAACTCCATGGCTCCATCCCTACTCCATCTTCGTACCTTGGTAAGTACCTCACCATGGACTCCATCACCTCATACCTCCTTAACTCATCTTCCAGGTATACGGAAAATCCTCTCCTCACCTGCGAGAATTGGGGTGTCATGCGAGCGCGCATGGACATCATACCTGTATTTCTGTAGTAAGAGTAACTCAAAACTAAAAATTAGTTCTATTAGCGTAATCAAACACAATATCATCAAAAATTTCGAGAGCACAAACACGCAAGGTAACCAAGATCAGATTAGATAAATTTACTGAAGAAGATAGGAGGAAAGAAATAGGGTAAGAAAGTGAAATTTCTGAGAGACAGTCCAAGAGCTGTTTTGGGAATTGAATGCTGAAAATATAAAAAAGTTAAACAGAAAAAAGGAGTATAGTCCCCGGCAGCGGCGCCAATTTGATGAATACGAATTTGTCAGACTCGATTAATCAAATAAATTTGTTATTTAGCCAAAGGCAATTCACAACTACAACGAAAACCGTAGTGTAGCAGTAGAATTACCTCGAGTGTCGTTCTCTAAGGACTATAACTAGCTTTATCTAATTTAACTAAGGAATATAAAAACAGCAGACGGTATAGCAAAGGGTTTTCTAACAGATAATGGAGATTGGTGACTGTATGGTCCTTCAAAGCATAATGGGTTAATAATCATGCGTAAATTCCTCGGTCTTGCATGGAGATCCTTGATCAATAAATTGTCCTGTTGTAATTATCAAACACTACGAAGATATAGATTTTGATAGGTCAAAGACTAAAGAATTGTCCAATTGTGTTCCGTAATTATTCAACATTACGAAGATATAGATTCTGATAGGTCGAAGACTAGTCCAATTGTGTGCAATAATTAATCAACAATACGAAGATAGAGATTCTGATAGATCAAAGAAATAAAGCAATAACATTGAGTATAATGCGCGATATATCCATTAGCATAATTATCAACCCTTCGCTAAGAATTCACATACTACCACCAACGATAAGTTTAGCTACTCATAGTTGTCATGCAATCAACAGAAATCATAGAAGAAAACATGTTGAAAGATATATAAAAATAAGTAGAAAAACTGTAAGATACAATGTTACCGAAGGTTGTCAGTCTCCGAAGAATCGCGATCTTACAAGCTCCAAACTGCTATGAAATAGTATGTCCTAAGCTATGAACTCCCAAAACAAGCTCTGGGAAGTTCCTACCTAAAACTACAGAGAAAGGTGAGAGAGAAGGTCTGGAAAAGTATGAAAATCGGAGAAAAACTGAGCAACTATATATAGGCTACGAAATGTGCGGGGCGAAGGGCCCCACACACCGGGCGAGTCGCCTGGTGTGGGGCGATTCGCCCGGGAGTAAAACTCGGGAAAATACGCGGTTTCGACGCATTTTTGGATTTCTTCCCCTTTTCGGACTCGGTTTCTGACTTCTAGTGGCCTTCTATCCTCCAGATTCGACCCCTAGACTTCAAATCTTATCCGGAAACCTTCAGATACTCCAATTAGGCTTATGGAACACCAATTCCTTGTCTACTTCAATATAATTGCCCGGAAATCCTCGTTTTTCAACAAAAACCTGTAAAATAAAGACTAAAGGGAAACGTGACACTATTCTAATAAAATGCACTAAAATATAGCTAAATTAACATAGAGGATAGCTAAAATAGGTGAAAAAGACTTAAATGAAAGTGTAAAATACACATTCATCAAACTCCCCAAACCGAACTTTGCTTGTCCTCAAGCAACTAAGCTAGACTCTAATGCAAAAAACAAGGCAACACACAAAAAAGGAGTCTCATGCCAAATAAAATGAACTAATCTATCGAATCTATCAAAAACATATGAACAAGAACCATATAAATCAAAACATTAATATAGGTTGAAGAATGCCTCGATTGACTCATACACATCCACATAAGCACTTATGTTAAAACAAGATAGTCTCTCGTAACATTCTCTACCTTGACCTAGTCAGTGACGATGTAATGAAACATGTTAGAATACGAATGGTTGTCCCGTGCCTATGAAACTGAGGACTTACTGTTGTTCACCAAGTTAAGACTTTCCCTCAAAGAGGTCGAGCCAGTACTGGCTCTCATCAAACGGAGGAGGGTTCCCTATAAAAGACAACACTCCCCTATTCTACCCATCTCTCAAGCAAAGTCTTAAGCTATTCACCACTACCTGAATGGAAGGACGAGGGTGGTCTAGAACAAATGACACTCAAAAACAAAAGAAAAGATAGAAAATTACAACACGATTACGAACATTACAAGAATTGAAAAATGAGACACAACACTTTGCTAAACTGCTATTTGACTTTCTTTTTTGGACCCTTTTTTGCTCTTTTGGGGTCTTTTCTTTTTTTCCTTTTTCTTTTCCAGATTCTTTTTTTCTTTTTTTTTCCTTTTTCCTGGAATTTTTTCTTTCTTTTTTTTCGATTTATTTAGCCACCAGTAGCACAACGAAAAAGAGAAACAAAAATGACTCACACGAGTTCCCCAAACCTATTCGAAAGAATAGGTTGGAGTACAAAATTTACGAGAAAGGAAAAACTCACAACACAGAAATGAAAAACGAAAAACAAGCCTAATGATAGTGTAACCCCCTCCCCAAACCTATTCGGAAGAATAGGTTGCAAACAAAGGATCACACAACCTCACACTACCTCCGTCATAGGCATTTAGCAATCTCAAAGCATGGTGAAGACTTGTTGCCTCTTAGGTACATAATTACTCGGGAAACAACCATAAGACTCTAACATACATCATCCTATTATAAAGGCCTTCGTGAACCGCAGTAGTGAAAACACCGCTGAGTGATGTCGAGACTACCAAGCTTAACTAAGTGCAATACATAAATGTGACAAGCCAAGCGAGAAAAACCTCAAACAAATTCATAGAGATGAAGCATATGATTAATGGCATAATTAGTTGATCTACCCAATAAAAAAGTTCAAAAAATTCGGCAATAAACTCCACACAAAACATGCAAGACTATCCAAGGATGAATGTAGTGAATGCAACTAAATACTAAGAAAGCGGTAAACGTGCAAATGCAATTAAAAAACAAGATACCATACTCAACATCACAAAGCCAAACAATACTTAACATCATGGTTCACATCCCATCCCCCTCATGAAACTTAAGCTAGTCCCTAGAAAAAGCGAATGAGTAAATAAAAAGTGATACTAGATGTTACCGAACGGTTTGGCCTCGGTCGGTTGAGTATTCAAGAATGGACTCAATAGTACCTCCCCACGGTGGCCGCCATTCTCTTGGTCCGATGTAGCAAAGAGACCTAGGAAGCTTCAAAGATCTCACCATGGTGAATGGACTGGTTTGCTTTGCAGGCATATCCAATAAAGACTTCATCAATGAGAGGACATTCATTTTGACTTCATCGAGGTGCTTGTTTAGTGGTGACTCCTATGTATCCTGCTTGTCAAGCTTTCCACTTCAGAGGACTAGATTCACCTCTTTGTACTCAGGTACCTCAGTAGTAACGGAAGGAAGTGGCTTTGGATTGATGCGAATGTCTGCGAGTAAAGAAACAGGGGAGCTGGGGTCGCCCAGCTCCCCAGAACCACCCCTCAGCTCACTGGTCATGGGAGGCGGTTCGCTCCCCATGCTGGGCGAACCGCCCCCCACCTCCAGGGGGGTGTCGTCTTCCAATACTTCCTCCTCTTCATGTTTTCGAACCTCTTCTACCTCCACAAATTTTAACAAGCTGAATTTTTCCGTAAGATGCTCAGTTACTTCAACTTCTTCAACAACTTTTGCTATACGAATGTCATCTTCAACTTGCTTTGCATGTGCAATTTCATCTTCCTCACTGATTTCTTCGACTTCAAAATACTCCTCGAATGAGCTTCCTGCTTCACCTCGATCTACTTCCTTTCCGGTGATGTGAATTGGTATGACCTCATCAGATTGTGTTGAACCTCTGGCGTACATACGAAGGACTTCTTCTGCCTCGTCGACTGTACATTCTCCCAGACCGCCGCTCAACCTATCCACTCTAAGTCGTTCCTCTTCACGAAGTCCACCAACAAAGCACCAAATCAACTCCCCATCTTCGAAACGGTGATGGGGGCACTCACGTTTATACAGCTCAAAACGTTCGTAGGCGTCACAAAACTGCTCATACTCTCCTTGCTCAAAATATTGGATCCTATCACGTAAGGCAATCGTCTTATGATAAGGCATGAACCGAGCCAAGAACTCCTCTACTACTTGGCCCCAAGTTTTCAGCGATCCTGGTTCTAACCTTGCAATCCAACGCCTCGGCTCATACCCAATAGTAAAAGAAAATAATTTCCTGCACAATTGGTCCTTAATAAACTCTTCTGCTGGAATTCTTTCTATTTCCTTCTCATAGGATCGAATGAAACTCCGTGGGTCCATCCCTACTCCATCTTCGTACCTTGGTAAGTACCTCACCATGGACTCCGTCACCTCATACCTCCTTAACTCATCTTCCAGGTATACAGAAGATCCTCTCCTCACCTGCGAGAATTGGGGTGTCATACGAGCGCGCATGGACATCATACCTGTATTTCTGTAGTAAGAGTAACTCAAAACTAAAAATTAGTTCTATTAGCGTAATCAAACACAATATCACCAAAAATTTCGAGAGCACAAACACGCAAGGTAACAAAGATCAGATTAGATGAATTTACTGAAGAAGATAGGAGGAAAGAAATAGGGTAAGAAAGTGAAATTTCTGAGAGACAATCCAAGAGCTGTTCTGGGAATTGAATGCTGAAAATATAAAAAAGTTAAACAGAAAAAAGGAGTATAGTCCCCGGCAGCGGCGCCAATTTGATGAACACGAATTTGTCAGACTCGATTAATCAAATAAATTAGTTATTTAGCCAAAGGCAATTCACAACTACAACGAAAACCATAGTGTAGCAGTAGAATGACCTCGAGTATCGTTCTCTAAGGACTATAACTAGCTTTATCTAATTTAACTAAGGAATATAAAAACAGCAGACGGTATAGCAAAGGGTTTTCTAACAGATAGTGGAGATTGGTGATAGTATGGTCCTTCAAAGCATAATGGGTTAATAATCATGCGTAAATTCCTCGGTCTTGCATGGAGACCCTTGATCAATAAATTGTCCGGTTGTAATTATCAAACACTACGAAGATACAGATTTTGATAGGTCAAAGACTAAAGAATTGTCCAATTGTGTTCCGTAATTATTCAAAATTACGAAGATATAGATTCTGATAGGTCGAAGACTAGTCCAATTGTGTGCAATAATTAATCAACAAAACGAAGATAGAGATTCTGATAGATCAAAGAAATAAAGCAATAACACGGAGTATAATGCGCGATATCCATTACCATAATTATCAACCCTTCGCTAAGAATTCACATACTACCACCAACGATAGGTTTAGCTACTCATAGTTGTCATGCAATCAACAGAAATCATAGATGAAAACATGTTGAAAGATATATAAAAATAATTAGAAAGCGGTAAACGTGCAAATGCAATTAAAAAACAATATACCATACTCAACATCACAAAGCCAAACAATACTTAACATCATGGTTCACATCCCATCCCCCTCATGAAACTTAAGCTAGTCCCTAGCAAAAGCGAATGAGTAAATAAAAAGTGATACTAGATGCTACCGAACGGTTTGGCCTCGGTCGGCTGAGTATTCAAGAATGGACTCAAGAGTACCTTCCCACGGTGGCCGCCATTCTCTTGGTCCGATGTAGCAAAGAGACCTAGGAAGCTTCAAAGATCTCACCATGGTGAATGGACTGGTTTGCTTTGCAGGCATATCCAATAAAGACTTCATCAATGGGAGGACATTCACTTTGACTTCATCGAGGTGCTTGTTTAGTGGTGACTCCTGTGTATCCTGCTTGTCAAGCTTTCCACTTCGGAGGAGTAGATTCACATCTTTGTACTCAAGTACCTCAGTAGTAACGGAAGGAAGTGACTTTGGATTGATGCGAATGTCTGCAAGTAAAGAAACAGGGGAGCTGGGGTCGCCCAGTTCCCCAGAACCGCCCCCCAGCTCACTGGTCATGGGAGGCGTTTCGCTCCCCATGCTGGGCGAACCGCCCCCCACCTCCAGGGGGTGTCGTCTTCCAATCCTTCCTCCTCTTCACGTTTTCGAACCTCTTCTACCTCCACACATTTTAACAAGCTGAATTTTTCCGTAAGATGCTCAGTTACTTCAACTTCTTCAACAACTTTTGCTATACGAAGGTCATCTTCAACTTGCTCTGCATGTGCAATTTCATCTTCCTCACTGATTTCTTCGACTTCAAAATACTCCTCGGATGAGCTTCCTGCTTCACCTCGATCTACTTCCTTTCCGGTGATGTGAATTGGTATGACCTCATCAGATTGTGTTGAACCTCTGGCGTACATACGGAGGACTTCTTCTGCCTCGTCGACCGTACATTCTCCCAGACCGCCGCTCAACCTATCCACTCTAAGTCGTTCCTCTTCACGAAGTCCACCAACAAAGCACCAAATCAACTCCCCATCTTCGAAACGGTGATGGGGGCACTCACGTTTATACAACACAAAACGTTCGTAGGCGTTACAAAACTGCTCATACTCTCCTTGCTCGAAATATTGCAATCCAACGCCTCGGCTCATACCCAATAGTAAGAGAAAATAATTTCCTGCACAATTGGTCCTTAGTAAACTCTTCTGCTAGAATTCTTTCTATTTCCTTCTCATAGGATCGAATGAAACTCCATGGGTCCATCCCTACACAATCTTCGTACCTTGGTAAGTACCTCACCATGGACTCCGTCACCTCATACCTCCTTAACTCATCTTCCAGGTATACGGAAGATCCTCTCCTCACCTGCGAGAATTGGGGTGTCATACGAGCGCGCATGGACATCATACCTGTATTTCTGTAGTAAGAGTAACTCAAAACTAAAAATTAGTTCTATTAGCGTAATCAAACACAATATCACCAAAAATTTCGAGAGCACAAACACGCAAGGTAACCAAGATCAGATTAGATGAATTTACTGAAGAAGATAGGAGGAAAGAAATAGGGTAAGAAAGTGAAATTTCTGAGAGACAATCCAAGAGCTGTTCTGGGAATTGAATGCTGAAAATATAAAAAAGTTAAACAGAAAAAAGGAGTATAGTCCCCGGCAGCGGTGCCAATTTGATGAACACGAATTTGTCAGACACGATTAATCAAATAAATTTGTTATTTAGCCAAAGGCAATTCACAACTACAACGAAAACCGTAGTGTAGCAGTAGAATGACCTCGAGTGTCGTTCTCTAAAGACTATAACTAGCTTTATCTAATTTAACTAAGGAATATAAAAACAGCAGACGGTATAGCAAAGGGTTTTCTAACAGATAATGGAGATTGGTGATAGTATGGTCCTTCCAAGCATAATGGGTTAATAATCATGCGTAAATTCCTCGGTCTTGCATGGAGATCCTTGATCAATAAATGTCCTGTTGTAATTATCAAATACTACGAAGATATAGATTTTGATAGGTCAAAGACTAAAGAATTGTTCAATTGTGTTCCGTAATTATTCAACACTACGAAGATATAGATTCTGATAGGTCGAAGACTAGTCCAATTGTGTGCAATAATTAATCAACAATACGAAGATAGAGATTCTGATATATCAAAGAAATAAAGCAATAACACGGAGTATAATGCGCGATATAGCCATTAGCATAATTATCAACCCTTTGCTAAGAATTCACATACTAACACCAACGATAAGTTTAGCTACTCATAGTTGTCATGCAATCAACAGAAATCATAGAAGAAAACATGTTGAAAGATATATAAAAATAAGTAGATAAACTATAAGATACAATGTTACCGAAGGTTGTCAGTCTCCGAAGAATCGCGATCTTACAAGCTCCAAACTGCTATGAAAAAGTATCTCCGAAGCTATGAACCCCCAGAACAAGCTCTGGGAAGTTCCTACCTAAAACTACAAAGAAAGGTGAGAGAGAAGGTCTGGAAAAGTATGAAAATCGGAGAAAAACTTAGCAACTATATATAGGCTACGAATTGTGTGGGGCGAAGGGCCCCACACACCGGGCGAGTCGCCTGGTGTGGGGCGATTCGCCCCACATCCCGGGCGATTCGCCCCACATCCCGGGCGATTCGACGCGTGTTTGGATTTCTTCCCCTTTTCGGACTCGGTTTCTGACTTCTAGTGGCCGTCTAACCTCCAGATTCGACCCCTAGACTTCAAATCTTATCCGGAAACCTTCAGATACTCCAATTAGGCTTCTGGAACACCAATTTCTTGTCTACTTCAATATAATTGCCCGGAAATCCTCGTTTTTCAACCAAAACCTGTAAAATAAAGACTAAAGGGAAACGTGACACTATTCTAATAAAATGCACTAAAATATAGCTAAATTAACATATAGGATAGCTAAAATAGGTGAAAAAGATTTAAATGAAAGTGTAAAATACACATTCATCAATAAATCAGTTGATTAATGCAAGCATACTTGAATAATTAAACAGTAAGCATAAGTAAATTGCATAATCAAAAACCAATAAGAGTCAAAAGTTTCATTGCTGATAGTTATCTTTCAGTAAGTTTACAGGAACGATCAGAGATAACTACACAAAATCAGCAAACAAAACTTAAACAGAACTATTACAGAGAGTTAAGCTCTTTCAGAGGATTTTCTCAAAATCTCTCTTACACTCTTCTCAGCAAGTGCAGTAAATTCAATACAGTCCTTTGCGAAATTTTCAAGTAGCTTACGGACTTGTAGTAGAAGAATCCTTGCATTCTTGCAGGCGGTATGATGATGCTTTTCAGCATTCATTTCCATGTAGTGAACTACCCACAAATGCATGCCCCAATTGCTGGCATGGAGAAGTTGTGTATCTGAAATGCTTTTAGGATGAATCTTCCTTAACCAGAGAAGATCTTCTTTTTCCACTTAGCAGTGAGATAGAAATACTCATAAGGAATCAATCCAAATTTCTTCTTTGATTTCTTGGTCACAGGGTCAGAATAATAGGCAACACCAATTGGTTTTATCAATTCTGGTTCGTGTTTTATGGTCTTACCAATTGAAGTTCTTCTTACCAAGACTTCTAGATTCAACCATCTCCCAGCAATATTTCTTGGTAGGGAAGGAGGATCCCTTTCTTTTCTTTTCACCTTGAGATCAATCCAAGTATACATTTGGTTCAGTATAGCAGTCGGAAAGAACTCATTCACCAGCAAGTCTTCCAGCCTTAAGATCCAGGAACCATGAAAGTTTCTGATCACATTCTGAGTGGTTTTTTCATTGCTGGTCTTTGTATATTCAATGCCGGAGCCAATAGCAATGCTGGCCAGCCTCTTTTCTTCCTGTCTTTGCCTTCTTCTTCTTGACTTTGCATTTTCTTGATCTCTTGCTGAAGATCTTGAGTCAGAACAGAAATGCTTTGAATGTCCAGACGGAGTTAAGGCTGTTATTGGTCTAGCTCTTATGGCTTGAGCTATGATCTGATTGTCATCATCATCATCATCTTCATTGAGAGCTTGATGACTTTCAGTGTGACAGAATTCATGAGTTTCAGCAGCAGTTTTTCTCTTTTCCGGACTTGCTGAATTCAACTCAGAATCTGCTTGTCTTTTAGAACTTTGCTCTCTTTCAGCAAGAGGATCTATAGTCAGTGGCGCTTCAGTAGGGGTTTTCTTCCTTGAAGATCTCTTTTTCTTATCTTCCCCCTTAGACATGGATTGCATCATTGGAGTAATGTGCAAAGAGAAGAACTCATTGCAATTTTCAGCAAGAGTACTTAGGTTGTTGTATTTCATAATGATTGCTTGCTGATCAGAGGTCAGCTTTGACAATTCTTGTTTAATACTCACCATATTCTCCTCATGTCTGCGCTCTGTTGTGACCTTATCTTCAATGAAAGTCTGAGCCTTGACTAATGCAGATTTTGCTAACCGGGGTGCTTGACTTACATCTTCTTCATAGCTTTTGTGGTAAAGACTGATGTCTTTCTGAGCTATTGTAAGAGTAGTAGTGCGTTTCAGCACAGTAGCCAATATCTTTCCAATGTCAAGCGGACTCTCAGCAAGCAGTGCATCATCTTCTGCTTTGCAGGCTTTGTGGACTTCCATAAGTGCCAAAATTCTTGGAGTAAAATCCTCCACACGTGGGAACGACACTAAATTTGGGGTCAAGGAATGAACTTTGAGCTCAGGAGCAAATTGATCATCTTTTGTCAGCAAATGACTTCTCAAGTCATCTCCTACATCATGTTCGTAGTCAGGAGGAGGAATTTCAACCACTTTGGGGTCATTTTTCTTTGAATTATCATCCTCATTTGCTGAAAGATCATCTTCATCCTCAGATTCATCAAGGCTAGCAACCTTGGAACCTAAATCGGCAGCTTCATTCCTTTCTGGTTGAGTGGTTGCTGATGGCAATGCTTCAGACTCAACGACTGGAGTTTCACCAGTAGTAAGTTTTAAATGAGTAGTTGCTGAGGGCAACGTTTGAGACTCAATTGCTGGAGTTTCACCAGTAGTAAGTGGAAGGGAGGGGACTTCCTGTGGCTTTACTCCTGAAGATTGAGCAATATCCAAATTCGGCGTATGCCTTGCATGAATTTGGAGACTATTTCGAAGTGCTCTTTGGTAATCTTCATCCATTTCTTCATCATCTTCAAGGTTTGGATCAGTGACCTTGGCATCGAGTAAAGATAACTCGGCATCAGAAAGCTTGCCCTTGCCAAGTTTCAAAGCGGCTCGCTTTCTGTCGTATTCTTCTTCAGTATCAGCGCCTTGTACAGGTGCTTGAGTACCGGTTTCATCAGGAGCAGGTTGAGATTCTTGCTGAGTTGATGTTTGATCAGCTTGCTGATTATCTTGATTCTTAGTCTCAGCAACTATCAGTTTGAGTCCACCAGCATCAGGACTAGGACCTTGATTGTCATCATCGTCGTCCTTTTTATCCTTTGAATCTTTCCCTTCATCATCACTGGGATCAGTAGGGATGTTTTCATCTTCTTCCTCTTCATCATCATCTGTTAATATAACCAACTCGAGATGCTTGTATAAAACAATACTCATAACTTCCTCTTCTTCATTGATTTTGTGGGGATCAGCCACCACGGGTACAAAAGAACCCTTGAGCATCACAGCTTGTTCAGCTGGAGAGGCACTCTTAAATTTTGCCTTCATATTCTCTCTGATTTGAGCAATCAGATTTGAGCTCATTAGCTGAGAATATGACATGTCTTCT
Source organism: Plantago ovata (assembly GCA_028274465.1). NCBI lineage: Eukaryota > Viridiplantae > Streptophyta > Magnoliopsida > Lamiales > Plantaginaceae > Plantago > Plantago ovata. Next base: position 48,669,905 of record CM051457.1, read on the forward strand.
GGAAGTATAGAGAGGACAAAGGTCTCGAGCTTTAGCAAAGAAGACCTCTTTTCTCGTTTGATAGATGAAGATGAAGGTCAGAAAAGTCCATCCTTCTGTACCTTTTCCAGTTGCTGACAGACTTAGGAACTCTTGACAAGGTAGTTCTCTTGAAGTCTAAGTAAAGTTCTTCAGAACTTACTTTTGGATCTTCAGTGATGTGAACCACTTCAGTGGTCTCCTTTTAAGCCTGAAAAAGAATGACATTATGTTCAGGAAAGGTTTGGAGAATAGTCTTAGAGTCCAAAGCTGAAACATGATTTACCTGCTGAGTTTCAGCAAGCTCATGTTGCACGCTTGTTTGTGCTGGTACTATTTCCATTCCTTGAGGAGCTTGAGAAGCATCCTCCATTTGTTCATCCTGAAATAAATGTGAGTTAGATACAAGTACTAAGTTGTCAAACTTAGTTGTATTACCAAAAACTTTAACTACCTGCTGAGTAGGAAGTGTTGATTCTGGTGCAGAGGCTTCAGCAACCGTCTGACTTGTATCTTGAGAAGTCTGTAGAGAAATCATAATATTAGCAAAAGAATGAGTTTCAGAAAGTGAAGATTTGCTTATGGTTGAGTTAACTACCTGCTGAAGAAGGACAGGTGGTGACTCAGTCCTTTCAGCATTAACAACTTCTTCAGTTTCTGGGACTGTTTCTTCAGCAGACTTCTTTTCTTGCTCTGTTTAAGAGAGTTGTGCGGTTTCAGCAATCTCCCTTGTCTCTGAAATGACAAGTTGAGCAGAAGCATCTTGACCCTTGAGTTCACTGCTTGTCATGAAAACATCGATTGATTTGTTGGATGTTTCTTCAATATCCAACTCCATTTGATGGCTTATTTCTTCCAGCACAAGCTGAACTTTGTCAATTGATGTTTTTGGTGAACTGGGGCCAGTATTCTCAGCATCACGAGATGCGTCGTCGAATAATGCTTCTTGTGTTGTTTCAGCAACCTCTGGGACTTGAACCATTGCGATCTCATCAACTGGTTCTTCAGCAACTTGATGAGTTGCTTGTTCAGCAACCATCTTTTCAGCAACGGAAGCTTCAGCAAGTTCCGCGGTTCTTATATCAGCAGCGATATCAGTCACTGGTTCCAGAGTCTGATCATCAAGAGTATCTATAATGTAGATATCTGGGATTGGGGCAGGAATTTCATTTCCACTGCCTTGTGGTCCATTCTCAGTAGATGAATCAACATTAAGTTGATTGTTGAAGGCTTCCGCAAACACTTCAACATTGCTGACATAGGTCTCAGTAACCACTTTGTCAACATCTAGTGGAGTTTGCTTTTCAGCAACTGCTTGGGAATCGTCCGAGAGATCATGGACAATTGGTACTGATTTGCGAGCCAGTGTTTTCTTTCTTGGGTTATTTGTCCTTTTTCTCTTGGGGACGGGGTTAGCTGATGACGCTGCAGTCTGAGTGTCATCATCAACTTTCCTCTTTTTCTTCTTGGATTTTTCCAGTTTCCCAGCAGTGGCGTCAGTAGTTGCATTTTCAGCAACGGGTGTAGTGGTGTTAGCATGATCACCATCTACAGCAGTTTCATCTCGATCACCATCTACAACAGTTTCATCAACAACTTTTTCAGTTGCTGGAACATTTTCTTGCTGAGTGGTAACATCTGCAGCTGTTGTATACCTTTCTTTCTGGCTTGTGCTGACAACATTTGCAGCTGTTGTCTTCTTTGATTTTTCGAGTTTCTTGCCAACAGTCTTAGGTACATTTTGCTTGTAGAAGGCTCTTCCCACATTGCATACAAATTTCTTGATTGGCAATGGGTTTCTCAGCTAAATCCTGAAGTGTTCAAGGATATAGCATATCTTCAGTCCATACATGACTGGGAAGGTAGGTGAGACCTTGTTCTCTTCAACCTTGACCTTAAACTTAGTAACACAATCGACAAGTCTGTTGAAAATGTACTTTGCCCAGTTGAGCTCCGTTTTGTTCTCATAGATATGCATCAGCAGCGGCCACCTTCTCAAGCCTACTTGGTCTATTCCTCCAACTTGGGAGTCCAAGACTTTGATTAGTAGTAGAGCTACTAGACCAAGTGAGTGGCAGAGATGCTTCCTCTTAACGTGCTTTGTCCAAGTCACGGGAGCAATCTCTCCTTTCTTCATTTTCTCATTTCTGACATCACTGTAGAAGGCTTCTATCTCTTCATCAGTGGCAGTGATGTCATCTTCAGTTCCAGTTGTTGGAATCTGAAAGATTTCTGCTAAATCAGTCCATTTCAGGACGATTTGCGTGTTCTGAACTGTAGAAAAGATCACTTTTTCAGTGACTCCTTGACTATCAGTTAGGGACTGGATTTCTGCATTGTTGTTGAATTCCATAGTATCTAACATGCTCACTTGCTTAGGGCGAGCAGTTATAAAGTGAGAGGCCTTGCTGTTTAATGAAGTCAAGCGCCTCTTCATTGTCACCGTCTAGTTCTTGTTCATAGAAGTATCGGATATACTTCTCCTTTGCAAAACCACCCCATTGCATCATCATCTCACACTTTGTAATGTCAAGATATGAGGGAGGCATAGGTTTTTCTATTATCCTATTGTTTTTCAACACAACTTTCGCTATGTTAGTCACCGGAGTTGTCACCGGAGTAGTGCGTTTTTCAGCAGTGTCAACCTTAGACGACTTTGATGTCTTAGATGACTGTCTCTTTGGTGCCATTTCTTTATATATAGGAGAAATGTGTACGAAAAAGATTGTTTGCTTTTTGACCGGAGGTACAGTAGATTCAGGCTAAAATTTGCAGAGAAAGGAAATGTGAGTTAAAGAATTTTGTCTTTCTCTAACTCCTTCTTTATATAGTGTCTCTGATGTGTGAGAAACTCAATCGATTTGAGTTTTCAGCAAGGGTAAAACAGAGAAACAATAGCGTTAGTGGAGCCTTTGCATTAAATGCGTAGTGGCCCACTAACAAAAACTGTCAGAGCACTCTTTCTCTTTGTAATGTTAATTGTTAGATCAATAACTCCTTTTAATCAATGGCCACGATTGTATTTCATGTCATGATTATTAGCGAGTTTATCTGTGCCCGATTAACATCACAAATTGATTTTACCGAGATTTATGGGATTTGATTGCTTGCTGAAATAAACAAGAATCTTTTTAGAGAGTTTGCATAAATAGCCTTGTTACATGCTGAAAGTTCCCCCTTACTCAGACATCTCATTTTTCCTTAAGTTAAAAGATATTTCTGAGTTCCCGTAACAGTAAATTCTTTCTATGGTCTTGGGTTCAATTTCTAAAACAAAGCAAGAGAACAAAGCTTCTACTTCTACGACATTTGCTTCTTCAGCAAGTCCATGAGTAGCAGATACTTTGGATCTAGTCACTTGGCGTTTGTGAATATCACCAATCATATCCGTAGAGGGATGATCTCTAATCCATTTATTAACAGGTTTTCTGCTCTTTGGATCTGGATAAGTTTGCTCATCAGCATGTACTTGTTCAGTACTACTGGTATTTTGTTGTGTCTCTGCTGAGATCGGTTCATCAGCAACTGCTTGTTCAGCATTACTAGATCGTGGTAACTCATCAGCAGGCACAGGAAGTTGCATAGTTTCAGCAACATCCGGAGCAACTGCGTCTTTTGCTGGAAATTCTTTGTCATGAACTATATTTATCTTGTCATGACTTGGGGGAGGAGAATTGTCAGAATCATCATTTAGTTCAATTGACTTGATTTGCCTAGCATCAGATTCAGTTCTTTGCTCGTGTATGAGTAGCTTCTTCATACAATCTGATATTTCTTCTTCGACAGGCACCCCTTGTGACTTTTCGTAGAATACAACATGCACTGATTCTTCGATCTTTTGTGCCTTTTTGTTGTAAACTCTATAAGCTTTACTATGCAAGGAGTAACCAAGAAATATCACTTCGTCTGCCTTTGGTTGAAATTTTCTTAGGTATTCTCTACCATTGTTAAGAACAAAACATTTACAACCAAATACTCTTAGATGGGTGATGTTAGGAGGTCTTCCAACAAATAACTCATAAGGAATTTTGTTGTATTCCTTAGTAATCAGACATCTGTTTTGAGTGTAACAGGCGGTATTAATCGCTTCAACCCAGTAAGCTTCACTTATTTCAGTGTCAGCAAGTATTGTTCTTGCAGCTTCTTTTAGGGTGCGATTCTTCCTTTCAGCAACACCGTTTTGTTGTGGTGTCCTTACTGAGGATAACTGATGTTGTATGCCTCTTGAAGTGCAATACTCAGTTATGTACTGGTTTACAAACTCAGTACCATGGTCTGTTCTTATGACTTTTCCCTTGTCATTTTTCATGACTTCAAGCTTATTCAGCAAGTTAGGTATTTCAGTCCTTGTTTCAGACTTGTGTTTGATAAATACTACCCAAGTAAATCTTGAATAGTCATCTACCACCACCAGACCATACTTCTTACCAGCATAGCTTGTTGAAGAAGATTCAAACAAGTCCATGTGCCAGAGTTGTAAAGGTTTTGTAGTTAACGGTACTTTCTTGTTCTTAAAAGAAGATTTGGTTTGCTTTCCTTGCTGACATGCATTGCAAACACCATCCTTCTTGAAAGTGACCTTAGGTAATCCAACTACAAGTGCCTTTTTAGACAGCTTATTCAGCGTCTTGAAGTTTAGGTGACTTGTTCGTTTATGCCATAACCATGCTTTTTCAGCAAGGCAATCGTGATCTGAGACAAGGCATTTTTCAACGATTGCTGGAGACCAATCTACAGTGTACAAGCCTCCTAATCTTCTAGCAACCATAATAACCTTCTTTTTCTCAAAGTCTATAAGTTTACATTCATCACTTTTGATTTTGATGAGGTATCCTTTATCAGCAAATTGGCTCATGCCGAAAAGGTTAAACTTAAGATTTGTGACATAAAGAACTCCCGAAATGGTAATGCATCCTAACTTCATGTCATCATAACCTTTTGCAGAACCAGAGCCTCCACCAGCAAACCTTATTGTTGGACCTTTAGACCACCGTCTATAGTTTATAAGGTTATTCTTGTTGCCCGTCATGTGCTTTCCACAACCACTGTCAAAGTGCCAGATTGCATCATTTGTCTCCGTGGCTGAAGTCTGCACAATCAAGGGCAAACAAGTTAATTATCCAATATTGGATGTCCATTAACATGGTCAAGAATGCGTCCAGTGGAAACCCAAGTCTTAAGTTTTTCAACTTTGACTTGTTTTCTACTTGCTGAGGAACTAGAAGGTTTTGAACCGAAAGACTTTTGATTCGTGCTGATCAAATCCACTTTCTGATGTGGTGTCTTGCTCGGTTGACCTTTTTGCTGAACATACTTTTCAGTAAGTTCTTTTCTAGCAAGGTTCCTTCTAGTCCTAGCGTTTTGAGTTTTGTCAGAACTCTTAGGCTTTGTTTTGTGCATCTCTTTGAAGTATCTTTGCTGACTTTGCTTATACTCATGAAAAAATTGACTTTGCTTGGTTTTGAAACCGAGTCCACTTTTTGGAGAATGCTGAGCTTTTGTCTCAGCAACCTTACTTGATTCAGGTTTGTCAGCAAAGATCTTGCCTTTTGACTTAACAAATTGCTTTTCAGCAACTTGTTTGGCGGAATGCTTTATAGCATCCTTTTTCTTTACAGTTTGCTTTTCAACAACCGATTTTCCTTTTAAAGTCTTATTACTTTGAGTAGCAACAGCGGGCTTTACGGTCGTAGGTACTTGATGAATGTGTATTTTACACTTTCGTTTGAGTCTTTTTCACCTATTTTAGCTATCCTCTATGTTAATTTAGCTATATTTTAGTGCATTTTATTAGAATAGTGTCACGTTTCCCTTTAGATTTTATTTACAGGTTTTGGTTGAAAAACGAGGATTTCCGGGCTATTATATTGAAGTTGACAAGGAATTGGTGTTCCAGAAGCCTATTTGGAGTATCTGAAGGTTTCCGGATAGGATTTGGAGTCTAGGGGTCGAATCTGGAGGTTAGAAGGCCACTAGAAGTCAGAAACCGAGTCCGAAAAGCGGAAGAAATCCAAAAACGCGTCGAAAAGGCGGAATTCCGCGAAAATTACTCCCGGGCGAACCGCCCGGGACGTGGGGCGAATCGCCCCACACTTTTTCGTAGCCTATATATAGTTGCTCAGTTTTTCTCCGAAATTCATACTTTTCCAGACCTATTCTCTCACCTTTCTCTGTAGTTTTAGGTAGGAACTCCCCAGAGCCTGTTCTGGGGGTTCGTAGGTTAGGAGACACTTTCTCATAGCAGATTGGAGCTTGTAGGATCGCAATTCTTCGGAGATTGACAACCTTCGGTAACATTGTATCTTACAGTTTATTCTACTTATTTTTATATATCTTTCAACATGTTTTCTTCTATGATTTCTGTTGATTGCATGACAACTATGAGTAGCTAAACTTATCGTTGGTGGTAGTATGTGAATTCTTAGCGAAGGGAAGATAATCATGCTAATGGCTATATCGCGCATTATATTCCGTGTTATTGCTTTATTTCGTTGATCAGGCTCAGCCTAAATTCTCGTATGTCGACCTATGCGCATCTATATCTTCGTAGTGTTGAATAATTACGGAACACATTAGGACAATAGTGATTGACTTGTAAGTATCTCTATCTTCGTAGTGCTTAATATTTGCAACAGGACATTCGATTGATCAAAGATCTCCATGGAAGACCGAGGAATTTATGCATGATTATTGACCCGTTATGCTTTGAAGGATCATACTATCACCAATCTCCATTATCTGTTAGAAAAACCTTTGCTTTTACGTCTGCTGTTTTTATATTCTTAGTTAAATAGATAAAGCTAGTTATAGTCCTGAGAGAACGACACTCGAGGTCATTCTACTGCTACACTACGGTTTTCGTTGTCGTTGTGGATTTCCTTTGGCTAGTTATTTGCTGAATCGGGACCCGACAAATCCTCGTTCATCAAATTGGCGCCGTTGTCGGGGACTATACTTCTTTTTTCTGTTTAATTTGTTTATATTTTCAGCATTCAATTCCTAATTCTATTAGTTTTAGTTTTCCTTTTTAATCTCTCTCTGATACTGCTTTCCTAGTCTTTTACAGATAGTGTATGCCGCATACACGATCTAAAGGAACACCGCTTGCTGATTCAATTGCTGAGATCGACAGTGTCTACCACCAAAGAAGGCGAATACTTCAAAGGCGTGCACTAGAGGAAATAGAGGATACCGATTTCTCTGAATCTCTACACAGTCTTTTCAAGGAAATCGACGGAATGGCAAAAGCTAGACCACTGAAAGCATGGGTTCAACCCACCAAGGATCGTATGAGGGGACCAGCGATTGTTCTTTCGTCTGCAACTCGAGATCTGGAAATCAAGAACCACGCATTCCAACAACTTCCGAGGTTCTATGGCTTATCAAGGGAAGATGTGATGGGGTACTTGCACGATATCGATGATTTCGTCAACCAACTCCCACGACCCGGAGCTGAAATAACAACGGATGAGCTGAGGATGAAGGTTTTTGCTATGGGACTTGGCGTCAGAGCCAAGTCATGGTTGAGTTCTCTACCAGCAGGCTCGCTGGACACTTGGGAGAAGGTTTTTTCAGCTTTCATGGAGAAATACTTCCCTCACACCTTGACTACCGCGCTAAAGGCGCAAATCACTGGATTCAAGCAGGACTATGATGAGACCATCTACACCGCGTTTGAGAGATTCCAAGATCTCACGAACAAGTGCCCTCACCATGGTTTTGAGCTTTCTGACCTAGTCCAACACTTCTACAATGGACTAACCTTCGAGAACTAACAAGTGGTAGATTTCCAATGCCGAGGCATTTGGGAAGAAACCGCAGAAGCCGTCTGGGCAGTTTTCGAAAGGCTTGCTAAGGGTTCACAATTCAAGGACACAAGAGCGATGGTTAGGAGACGTGGACCTGAAGCTCCACCGACTCAAGAAGCCCCTATGTATAGCGGGAATGGGGATCAATTCGAGTGCTTTACCAACGAATTGAAGCAAGTCCTCAAGAGCGCCACTGGAACGACCGTTTCAAACGAAGTTTTCCGAATATGCATGAACTATGGGCATGGGGCTCATATGTGTAGATCGGAGCTTGCGTATGATGATGGCAACTGGGCTCGAGGAGGTGAAGAGGAAGCCTTTGCTACGGAGTTTGGTACTCAAGAAGTTAGCTACAGACAAGATGGTAGGAATCCTCGAGGTGGTAATGATCACTTATGGCCCTAACCAAGACTTATGCAATCAAGGATATGCACCGGCTAATCAAACTTATGGCCCTAACCAAGACCGTAGTAGGCTAAACTATGGTAATGATCACTGCGAAAACCCCGCTCCGAAAGAGCCACCGAAGTCGAAGTCGGCTCAACTGATGGAGAACTTGCAAAAGATGGTTGATCACACCCAAAGTTTTCTCAAACGTTATGAAGAAGATTCTAAGAAGACTAGGGCAAGACTTGATAGGTTGGAAGAGAGCACTTGGCTTGCCCATCAAAAGATGCAAGAGTTGATCGACCGAGGAGCAAGTAGGGAGCAAGGCAAGCTGCCTAGTAACACTGAGAAGTCGAATTCCATTACATTAGCTGGTGATCTACCTGACGAAATCACCATCAAGAAGGTTGCTAAGTGCGAGTGTTGCAAGAAGGAAGAACTTCTACAGGCTAAGGAAGAAGAGAAGGACCTTGGTTCTGACGGAAGTGATGAGGAGCAAGAGGATCCCGAGCCACTCCCTAAAAGTTTCGATGTTAAGGTAGGTATTGGTGAGCTTGAAGATGTCCGTGCCACACTAGACACGGGATCCTACTCAAACATACTCCCTTTGAATGTTTTGAGAAGAGTAGCCTTGGAAAACTATCTGAGCATAGGGCTATTGTGCAACTGGCGGATAGATCCTTTATGAGACCCGAAGGCGTTGTGAAAAATGTGTTGGTCAAGATTGGTGAAGCTTCTGTATACACCAATTTTGTAGTTATGCCGGCGTCTGCACCTGGAACGGGGGATGTCATACTCTTAGGGCGAACATTGTTGACTAAACTACGCTCCGTGATGGACATCTACCAAAGAACTTGCACTATTGAAGTGGATGGCAAGCAACACGTGTTGCAAGCCATATCAGATCCACCTGATCCGCCTGATATTTCTTACACTACTCACTACTGTGGTCTTGCAGCCTATGTTCTTTCTTATTCACAGGTTCGTGGCATGGAGAAGAGATCAATGAAGGGGAAGTCTAGTACCGCAGAAAGAATAGATAGGCACAGACAGGAGTTGAGTCAAAGACTTTAAACAATGGCGCTATCTGGGAGGCAACCCGGAGTTTTTATCGCTTTCTTTACCGCTTTATTGCATGCATTCATTCTTGAACTATTTGCTTCTCATATGTGAATTTGTTCATGTCTGTGTCGTATATGCTTATGTTTGAGTGAGATTTTTCGAGTGGTTTTATGAGAAAATTGGTTTTGGGGATTAAAAACCGCGTTTTCGGACGAAAGGACCGTCTCCCCACATCGGGAGCGGGGGGCGAATCGCCCCGCATGGGGCGACTCGCCCACGGTCCCAGAAGACCAAAAACGCGGGTCTCCCCCTTCTCTCCTCATTTCTTCATATTTTCATCATCCTTCCTCCCCAAAATTCGAACCTTGCGAAAATTACTTCAAAACATCATAACTTTTTCATTTCTTGACCAAATTGGTCTTCTTTAGCTTCAATCGAAGCCTATTACATGATCTATCTTTTCATCCGAACAGATTTCGTCCTAATGCATTAGATTTTCAGATCTGAGGTATCTTCTTATGAACCCTAATTTTCGAATTTGGGGGTTTTCTAATTTGAGCTTCAATTATGCTTATTTGATGCATGGGTAGGTTGTTTGTGTGATTAGAAGCGTTATTTACTATCAATTGCATGCTCAATTATGCTTGGATTGTTGATTTGGGAATTTTGCTACTAGATGATATATCTTGTTATGCAATTACTTTTCTTAGATTTCTTGCATATGATTTGTTTATTGATGTAATGATGATGGATTTGATGGAGAATGCTTAATTGTTGAGTATGAGGATTTATGATGCTAGAATTTTTCGCTACTATGGTATGAATTGAGCCTTGTTATCTAGGATATTGGTTGTCTAGCAAGAGCATAATGTGATGTATTGCATGTAGTAGTTACATTGGTATGTTGCATGATGAAGAAGCTAGGCTAGACATTAAAGGTTTGGGGAGCTCGATTGTTGATTTTATCACTTGTGTGTTTCGTTCTTACACTAGCATATGCATGAGTCAGTTTTGTGTCATACGAGGTACTAACTGTTGTTTGTAGGAACCATGCCAAGGGAAAGGAGCATTCCCGTATGATTACTATGAAGTATTGGAGGGGGATCGATTACAACCATGTCAAGAAGAGTGACCTCGTTAGATGTGCGTTCGAGCCAAGGGGTTTTGCAACAACGTCGTGGATTATCCAAGAGGAGGAGCTAGAGTACACCTGGAGTAAGGACTCCTATGCCTATTCATGCACCACCGAAGGGACAGAAACCATTATTACGTCAGCAATCCATCACAAGGACTGCAAAGTTCGAGTGAACTGGAAGGCACCGGGACAATCTAGCCGCGACGGATTCAATCTCGAGTTCCCAGTTGCTAGAAGGTTCCGAAGCGCTAGCTTGGTTCCAAAACATAATGACATGGGTGCCCAGCCCCTCGTTGGGGTGCCCCTTGACTGCCTCTAAAGGGAGCATCATATAGACATCGGTCGGATCAACCGTAGAGAATGTGGTCGACATTGGAAAAGATGGTAGAAGACTTCTGAGTATCCGAGCAGCTTACTGTAACCACCTCGGGGTGTAAAAACGCTGGAGGGGGAGGTCCTGATACCACTGCTCTTTCCCCTTCAACAGTTCACATCCTATTGGAGGGCTACAGTGGAGGATTCCATAACAGCGGCGGCTAATCTTGAGGATTCTACTCGACACTGCAACTCTACTAGTGAGGATGTGCGTGACAGTAGTGACAATGAAGGCCCGGGCAATGATGATACTAATGGAGGAGTTGTTCCTATCCGGCCTATTTGAAACTACCACGCCTACCAGAAGACCTGATGACACCCTATAAAGCTCCCAGAGCAGTCCCAATAACTCACAATGAGCACACTCAGCCGACCGAGGCCAAACCATGGGGTAACATCTAGTATCATATCTTATTTCCTCATTTTCTTACTGCTAGGGACTAGCGTTAATTTTCATGGGGGGGATGGGATTTAAGTGATCTCGTGTTTGTTAGTTCTC
>CM051457.1:48681288-48696734 GCA_028274465.1 Plantago ovata
AGGGAGCAAGGCAAGTGCCTAGTAACATGAGAGTCGAATCATTACATCAGCTGTGATCTACCTGACGACAATTTCACCCTCAAGAAGGTTGATAAGTTCGAGTGTTGCCAAGAAGGAAGAATTCACAGGCTAAGAAGCAGAGACGGAACCTGGTTCTGGACGGGAATGATGAGGAGCAAGTCGGATTCCGAGCACTCCTAAAGTTTCGTGTTAAGGTAGGTATTGTGAGCTTGAAGATGTCCGTGCCACATAGACAGGGATCCTACTCAAACATACTCCCTTAGAATTGTGTTGAGAAGAGTAGCCTTGGAAAACTATCTGAGCATAGGGCTATTGTTCAACTGGCGGATAGATCCTTTATGAGACCCGACGGCGTTGTGAACAATCGTGTGGTCAAGATTGTGTAAGCTTCTGTATACACCAATTTTGTAGTTATGCCGGCGTCTGCACCTGGAACGGGGGATGTCATACCTTAGGGCGACCATGTGACTAAACTACGCTCCGTGATGGACATCTACCAAAGAACTTGCACTATTGAAGTGGATGGCAAGCAACACGTGTTGCAAGCCATATCAGATCCACCTGATCCGCCTGATATTTCTTACACTACTCACTACTGTGGTCTTGCAGCCTATGTTCTTTCTTATTCACAGGTTCGTGGCATGGAGAAGAGATCAATGAAGGGGAAGTCTAGTACCCGCAGAAAGAATAGATAGGCACAGACAGGAGTTGAGTCAAAGACTTTAAACAATGGCGCTATCTGGGAGGCAACCCGGAGTTTTTATCGCTTTCTTTACCGCTTTATTGCATGCATTCATTCTTGAACTATTTGCTTCTCATATGTGAATTTGTTCATGTCTGTGTCGTATATGCTTATGTTTGAGTGAGATTTTTCGAGTGGTTTTATGAGAAAATTGGTTTTGGGGATTAAAAACCGCGTTTTCGGACGAAAGGACCGTCTCCCCACATCGGGGAGCGGGGGCGAATCGCCCCGCATGGGGCGACTCGCCCCACGGTCCCAGAAGACCAAAAACGCGGGTCTCCCCCTTCTCTCCTCATTTCTTCATATTTTCATCATCCTTCCTCCCAAAATTCGAACCTTGCGAAAATTACTTCAAAACATCATAACTTTTTCATTTCTTGACCAAATTTGGTCTTCTTTAGCTTCAATCGAAGCCTATTACATGATCTATCTTTTCATCCGAACAGATTTCGTCCTAATGCATTAGATTTTCAGATCTGAGGTATCTTCTTATGAACCCTAATTTTCGAATTTGGGGGTTTTCTTATTTGAGCTTCAATTATGCTTATTTGATGCATGGGTATGTTGTTTGTGTGATTAGAAGCGTTATTTACTATCAATTGCATGCTCAATTATGCTTGGATTGTTGATTTGGGAATTTTGCTACTAGATGATATATCTTGTTATGCAATTTACCTTTTCTTAGATTTCTTACATATGATATTGTTTATTGATGTAATGATGATGGATTTGATGGGAGAATGCTTAATTGTTGAGTATGAGGATTTATGATGCTAGAATTTTTCGCTACTATGGTATGAACTGAGCCTTGTTATCTAGGATATTGGTTGTCTAGTAAGAGCATAAAGTGATGTATTGCATGTAGTAGTTACATTGGTATGTTGCATGATGAAGAAGCTAGACTATACATTAAAGGTTGGGGGAGCTCGATTGTTGATTTTATCACTTGTGTGTTTCGTTCTTACACTAGCATATGCATGAGTCAGTTTTGTGTCATACAAGGTACTAACTGTTGTTTGTAGGAACCATGCCAAGGGAAAGGAGCATTCCCGTATGATTACTATGAAGTATTGGAGGGGGATCGATTACAACCATGTCAAGAAGAGTGACCTCGTTAGATGTGCGTTCGAGCCAAGGGGTTTTGCAACAACGTCGTGGATTATCCAAGAGGAGGAGCTAGAGTATACCTGGAGTAAGGACTCCTATGCCTATTCATGCACCACCGAAGGCACAGAAACCATTATTACGTCAGCAATCCATCACAAGGACTGCAAAGTTCGAGTGAACTGGAAGGCACCGGGACAATCTAGCCGCGACGGATTCAATCTCGAGTTCCCAGTTGCTAGAAGGTTCCGAAGCGCTAGCTTGGTTCCCAAACATAATGACATGGGTGCCCAGCCCCTCGTTGGGGTGCCCCTTGACTGCCTCTAAAGAGAGCATCATATAGACATCGGTCGGATCAACCCGTAGAGAATGTGGTCGACATTGGAAAAGATGGTAGAAGACTTCTGAGTATCGAGCAGCTTACTGTAACCACCTCGGGGTGTAAAACGTTGTAGGGGGAGGTCCTGATACCACTGCTCTTTCCCCTTCAACAGTTCACATCCTATTGGAGGGCTACAGGATGGGGGATTCCATAACAGCGGCGGCTAATCTTGAGGATTCTACTCGACACTGCAACTCTACTAGTGAGGATGTGCATGACAGTAGTGACAATGAAGGCCATACGGGCAATGATGATACTAATGGAGGAGTTGCTCCTATCCGGCCTATAATTGAAACTACCACGCCTACCAGAAGACCTGATGACACCCTATAAAGCTCCCAGAGCAGTCCCAATAACTCACAATGAGCACACTCAGCCGACCGAGGCCAAACCATGGGGTAACATCTAGTATCATATCTTATTTCCTCATTTTCTTACTGCTAGGGACTAGCGTTAATTTCATGAGGGGGGATGGGATTTAAGTGATCTAGTGTTGTTAGTTTGAAGCTTGGTGTTGGTAGGCTGAGTATAGTATCTCGCATGTTTTATCCGTCTGCATATGCAATTGCACGTTTACCGCTTTCTTAGATTTTTTAGGTTGCATTCACTACATTCATCCTAGGATAGTCTTGCATGTTTTATATGGAATTTATTGCCGAATTTTTTGAACTTTTTTATTGGGTAGATCAACCAACTGTGCCATTAATCGTATGCTTCATCTCTATGAATTTGTTTGAGGATTTTCTCGCTTGGCTCGTCACATTTATGTATTGCACTTAGTTAAGCTTGGTAGTCTCGACATCACTTAGTGGTGTTTTCTCTACTGCGGTTCACGAAGGCCTTTATAATAGGATGATGCATGTTAGGGTCTTATGGTTGTTTTCCCGAGTAATTATGTACCTAAGAGGCAACAAGTCTTCACCATGCTTTGAGATTGTTAAATGCCTAGGAAGGAGGTAGTGTGAGGTTGTGTGATCCTTTGTTTATAACCTATTCTTCCGAATAGGTTTGAGGAGGGGGTTACACCATCATTAGACTTGTTTTCGTTTTTCATTCTCGTATCGTGAGTTTATTTTTCTTTTCCGTAAATTTTGTACTCCAACCTATTCTTCCGAATAGGTTTGGGGAAGTCGTGTGAGTCATTTTGTTTCTCTTTTTGTTATGCTACTGCTGGCTAAAAAAAAAAGGAAGAAAAGAAAGAAAAAATTCCAGGAAAAAAGAAAAAAAGAAGGAAAAAAGGAAAAAAGAAACTGGAAAGAAAAAAAGAAATCAAAAAAAGAAAGACCCCAAAAAAGCAAAGAAGGGTCCAAAAAAGAAAGCCAAATAGCAGTTTAGCAAAGTATTGTGTTTCATTTTCCAATTCTTGTAATGTTCGTAATCGTGTTGCAATTTTCTATTTTTATCTTTTTTGTCTTGAGTGTCATCTATTCTAGACCACCCTCGTCCTGCCATTCAGGAAGTGGGGAATAGCTTGAAGACTTTACTTGAGAGAGGGGTAGAATAGGGGAGTGTTATCTTTTATAGGGAACCCTCCTTCGTTTGATGAGAGCCAGTACTGGTTCGACCTCTTTGAGGAAAAGTCTTAACATGGTGGAACAGCAGTAAGTCCTGAGTTTCATAGGCACGGGACAGCCATTCGTATCTTAGCATGCTTCATTACGTCGTCACTGACTAGGTCCAGGTAGAGAATGTTACGAGAGACTATCTTGTCTTGACATAAGTACTTATATGGATGTGTATAAGTCAATCGAGGTATTCTTCAACCTATATTCATGCTTTGACTTATATGGTTTTTTTTCATATGTTTTTTGATAGATTCAGTAGATTAGTTCATTTTATTTGGCATGAGACTCCATTTTGTGTCTTGCATTGTTTTTTGCATTAGAGTCTAGCTTAGTTGCTTGAGGACAAGCAAAGGTTCGGTTTGGGGAGTTTGATGAATGTGTATTTTACACTTTCATTTGAGTCTTTTTCACCTATTTTAGCTATCCTCTATGTTAATTTAGCTATATTTTAGTGCATTTTATGAGAATAGTGTCACATTTCCCTTTAGATTTTTTTTACAGGTTTTGGTTGAAAAACGAGGATTTCCGGGCAATTATATTGAAGTTGACAAGGAATTGGTGTTCCAGAAGCCTACTTGGAGTATCTGAAGGTTTCCGGATAGGATTTGGAGTCTAGGGGTCGAATCTGGAGGTTAGAAGGCCACTAGAAGTCAGAAACCGAGTCCGAAAGGGGAAGAAATCCAAAAACACATCGAAAACGTGGGATTCTGCGAAAATTACTCCCGGGCGAACCGCTCGGGACGTGGGGCGAATCGCCCCACACCGGGCGGTTGTGTGGGGCGAATCGCCCCACACTTTTTCGTAGCCTATATATAGTTGCTCAGTTTTTCTCCGAAATTCATACTTTTCCAGACCTATTCTCTCACCTTTCTCTGTAGTTTTAGGTAGGAAATCCCCAGAGCCTGTTCTGGGGGTTCGTAGCTTAGGAGACACTTTTTCATAGCAGATTGGAGCTTGTAGATCGCAATTCTTCGGAGATTGACAACCTTCGGTAACATTGTATCTTACAGTTTATTCTACTTATTTTTATATATCTTTCAACATGTTTTCTTCTATGATTTCGGTTGATTGCATGACAACTATGAGTAGCTAAACTTATCGTTGGTGGTAGTATGTGAATTGTTAGCAAAGGGAAGATAATCATGCTAATGGCTATATCGCGCTTTATACTCCGTGTTATTGCTTTATTTCGTTGATCAGGCTCAACCTAAATTCTCGTATGTTGTATTAATTATTATGCACAACTGGACCCTCGTCGACCTATGCGCATCTATATCTTCGTAGTGTTGAATAATTACGGAACACATTAGGACAATAGTGATTGACTTGTCAGTATCTCTATCTTCGTAGTGCTTAATATTTGCAACAGGACATTCGATTGATCAAAGATCTCCATGCAAGACCGAGGAATTTATGCATGATTATTGACCCGTTATACTTTGAAGGATCATACTATCACCAATCTCCATTATCTGTTAGAAAAACCTTTGCTTTTACGTCTGCTGTTTTATATTCTTAGTTAAATAGATAAAGCTAGTTATAGTCCTGAGAGAACGACACTCGAGGTCATTCTACTGCTACACTACGGTTTTCATTGTAGTTGTGGATTGCCTTTGGCTAATTAATAAATTTATTTGCTGAATCGGGACCCGACAAATCCTCGTTCATCAGTACTTGATTGCATTTTTCAGCAACCTTAGATTGACCAATCTGATAGAGTTCTAGTTGACCACTATCAGTTGCACGTACAAAGGTAATTGGTGATTTGTCTTTACTCAAGATAATTACGTCATCACCTTCATACGTTGCACCTAAACCTTCTTTTGAGATGGATCTCTCAGATAAGAGTTTAGTTCAGTCAGCGTATTACTTGCATCAGCATAAGATTTGAAATTGATTTTCATCTTTTCCATTTCTTGTATTTCAGCAAGTAACTTTAGAATTGAGGACTGATATTCTTCCAGTTCTATTGCCATCTGAGAATTCTTCTCTGTAGCTTGATGAATGTGTATTTTACACTTTCATTCGAGTCTTTTTCACCTAATTTAGCTACCTCTATGATAATTTAGCTATATTTTAGTACATTTTATTAGAATAGTGTCACGTTTCCCTTTAGATTTTATTTTACAGGTTTTGGTTGAAATTCGGAGATTTACGGGCAATTATATTGAAGTCTACAAGGAATTGGTGTTCCAGAAGCATATTTGGAGTATCTGAAGGTTTCCGGATAGGATTTGGAGTCTAGGGGCCGAATCTGGAGGTTAGAAGGCCATTAGAAGTCTGAAACCGAGTCCGAAAAGGTGAAGAAATCCAAAACCGCGTCGAAAACGCGAAAAATCTGCGTTTATACTGTGGGGCGAACCGCCCCGTGACTCGGGCTAACCGCCGCGGGCGATTTCCGGGCCTATATATAGTTGCGAGTTTCTTTCCGAAAATCATATCTTTCCAAGCCTACTTTCTCACTTCTCTCTATAGTTTTAGGTAGGAACTTCCCGGGCCCTGTCCTGGGAGTTCCATAGCTTAGGGGATACTTTTTCATAGCAGATTGGAGCGCGTAGGATCGCAATCATCCGAAGATTGACAACCTTCGGTAACTTTGTATCTTACAACTTTTATCTACTTATTTTATATATTCTTTCAATATGTTTTCCTCTATGATTGCTATTGATTGCATGCACATTATGAGTAGCTAAATTTATCGTTGGTGGTAGTATGTGAATTCTTAGCGAGGGAAGATAATCATGCTAATGGCTATATCGCGCATTATACTCCGTGTCATTGCTTTATTTCGTTGATGAGTTGAACACCAAAATTCTCGTATGTTGTATTGATCATTATGCACACTAGGACACTTGTCGGCCAATCAGACTTAATTATCTTCGTAGTGTTGAATGATTACGGAACACAAAAGGACGTTAGTTGTTGACAGGTCAGACCCATATTATCTTCGTAGTGACAATACTTACAACAGGACCCAAGATTCATTCAAAGATCTCTATGCAAGACCGAGGAATTTATGCATGATTATCGACCCATTATGTTAAGAAGGACCATACTATCACCAACCTCCATTATCTGCTTGAAAACCCCTATTGCTTTTTATTTGCTGTTTTATAATCTCTTGATTAAATAGATAAAGCTAGTTATAGTCCTGAGAGAACGACACTCGAGTCATTCTGCTACTACACTACGGTTTTTGTTGTAGTTGTGGATTGCCTTTGGCTAATTACAAATTTATTTGATTGAACCCTGACAACGTTTCATCATAGCTTCAGCAATCAACTTCTTGAGATGCAATATTTCAGCATCTTTCTTTTCTGTCTCTTCCTTCAGCAATACGTACTTTTCAGTAGTCTGCTTGGTCAGAGTTTCAGCATTCTGTAGTTTCTCTTGCTATTTGCTCAGAGTTTTCTCAAATATTTCGATTTCTCCTTGAATTTTGTCAAGTTCAATCTCATCTTCACTTTCTGAGTCAGAGTCAGAGGTAGGACTGTTTACCTGACCGGCCATGAGGCAGAATTCGTAGTTTGACACATCTGGATAAGCTTCCATAGCTATTCCATAAACTTCCTTGCCAATCTCTACGTCAAGAGTGGCTTCTTCATCTTCAGTGTCTGAGCTTTCTTCCTCACTGTCTTCGGAGCTGGTATCAATGCACAACGCATCGATTTTTGCTTGAAGCTTCTTCTTTTCTTCAGCAATAAAAGCCCTTTTGAACTTCTTCTTCTTTTCAGCAGATTTACCTTTCAGCAAAGGACAATTTGCTTTGAAGTGTCCAGGCTTTTTGTAGTAAAAGTAGAGATCATTTCCAACTGCTGGTTCTTCAGAAGAATTTGCTTGCTGAGCCTGCTTGTTCAGCGAGCTAGCCACATTCTTGTATTTATGGTAGTTGTTACCAAGATGCTTTTTCAGCTTCTCTTTTGCTTTTCGCCTTTCAAGTTCCTTACTGATGAAAATGTTTTTAACAACTAAAGCATTTTCATCAGCGGGCTCTTTATCATTCTTCTTTTCAAAAGATGACGGCTTTGCAACAAGAGCAATGTTTTGCTATTTTTCAGCAAACACATTTTCTCTTTGCTTTGTCTCATAGTTGACAAATAGATATGCTTGATGAAAAATAAATGCAGTAAAGTAAATCACACAAACACTTTTATAGTGGTATCTGAGAGTGGCGTAATCTATCAACTCATCCACTTTGTCCTTTCTAGGACTGAATCCACTAAGATAAGTTTGAGGTTCCTTACAACACGTATCTAGAGCGATTCTACAGAAACCAAAGCACACTTGCTTCGTTTCCAACCTAACTAGAGAACGAAACCTTGTTCTCCACCAAACTTGGGATTTATAATGAGCAACACTATGCTTGATTAAGTTCCCCCTGAATTTCACGGCTGAAAAAGGGTGTTTATCAGTTAGAGAGGTTCGGGATGAGATAGCTTGATTATAACTTATTCAGCTACAACAAGTAATCTAAGAAACAAAACTTTGAATACTTTGCAGTAAACAAGTTTGATTGTTTCTGGTGTCAAAACTTGTTCTTGTTCGAAAGAAAGAACACTTAACTAATTTCTTATCCGTGAATGTTCTACTTCTTCACAAGTAGCTTTTTCAAGCTTTAAGTCTTTAAGAGTATACAAGGGTTTGAGTGTTTAAGCACAAGTGAGAGTTTGATCACGTTTTTGACACACTTCAACTCTTTGCCGGATGACCTCTATTTATAGTGAATCAAGGGAGCCGTTTGAATTTCGAATTCTAAGGCTTTGTTCCTTAAGATGTCAATATCTTGCTTTTGTACTTTCAGCAGCGTCCTTAATTTGTCTTCTAGTCTTCATGTTCTTCGCATGCTTACTTTTCATTTAATGTTCATTTGAATGAAATTCAAATATGAACGTTGGAGCGCAAATGCAAGTACTTTCAGCAAGGTGGTCACATATGTATTTCAGCAAGTGGTCAGTCTCAGTTTCAGCAAGCACAACCTACTCTGTCATTTAGATTTTCACTTATGCAAGCTGTTGCTGAAGTTTCCACTTTCTGAGCAACATGTGCCTTTGTAGATACCATCTTCAGAAATCTTCTTTAGTCTTCAATCTTCGAATTCTTCAAGTTTCTGAACGGGTGTAATGCTTCAATAGTTTGTTTGTGTAAACAAAGTACATCATCAGCAAATGCTTCAATAGGTTGTTTTTCTTGTCAGATTACAAGATACATCATAAGCGATTAAAGCACCTAAGTAGTACCTAAACTAAGTCTTCAGCAAACGTTCCTCTTTTACAATGTCCTTAAAATTCTAAATTCCTATGGACCTTAAGAGTACTAGTTACTGGACTTTCCTTAATTTAGCATGGTTAATTGCTCATCAAAATTACAAGTTTCCTAACAACAAATGAACTATTGAAGCACTAGAACCGCTCAGAAAACTTGAAGATTCGAAGACTGAAGAGTTAAGAAGAATTCTAAGAGAGGTATCTACAAAGGCACATGTTGCTCAGAAACTGAGATTTTCAGCAACAATTCGCATAAGTGAAAATCTATATGACAGAGTAGGTTGTGCTTGCTGAAACTGAGACTGACCACTTGATGAAAAACATATGTGACCTCCTTGCTGAAAGTACTTGCATTTTGGCTCCAACGTTCACATTTGAATTCAATTCAAATGAACATTAAATGCAAAGTAGGCACGCGAAGAACATGAAGACTAGAAGACAAATGAAGGACGCTACTGAAAGTACAAAAGCAAGATAGTGACATCTTAAGGTACAAAGCCTCTGAATTTGAATTTCAAACGGCTCCCTTGATTCACTATAAATAGAGGTCATCTGGCAAAGAGTTGAAGGGTGTCAACAACGTGATCAAACTCTCACTTGTGCTTAAACACTCAATCTTCCGTACACTTTACTGCCTATTGATCCGTTCCAAGACTTAAGCTTAAAACAAAAGCTACTTGTGAAGAAGTAGAACATTCACGACTAAGAAATTAGCTTAGTGTTCTTTATTTGAACAAGAACAAGTCTTGACACCAGAAACAACTTAACTTGCTTACTGAAAAGTATTACAAGTTGTGTTTCTTTAGATAACTTGTTATAGCTGAAAAAGTTATACTCAAGTCATCTCATCCCAAACCTCTCTAAATGAGAAACACCCTTTTTCAGGCGTGAAATTCAGGCGGAATTAATCAAGCATTGTGTTGCTGATTATAAGTCCCAAGTTTGGTGGAGAACAAGGTTACAGTTCTCTAGTTAGGTTGGAAACGAAGCAAGTGTGCTTTGGTTTCTGAAGAATCATTATAGATAGGATTGTAAGGAACCTCAATCTTATCTTAGTGGATTCAGTCCTAGAAAGGGCAAAGTGGATTAGTTGAGAGATTACGCCACTCTCAGATACCACTATAAAAGTGTTTGTGTGATTTACTTTACCGCGTTTAGTTTTCAGCAAGCTTTACTTATTGTACACTACTACTCTGCTCACTTGCTGAAACTAGCACTCTCTGAAAAGCACTTATCGTATAAAGTCTTCCGCACTCTATTTTTAAAGTACTAGTAAACTCGTTACTGAAAAGTAACAAGTACTTGCTGAGAAAGTTAAGTACCAGCAAACTCATTACTGAAAAGTAATAAGCACTTGCTGAGAAAGTTTTTAAACGACGAAAGTTTGAAAAGACTATTCACCCCCCCCCTAGTCTTTCTTGTTGTTTAAAGGGACCAACACAAAGAAAACCCAGAACAAGCTCTAGGGTTTATGTCTGCAAAAGTATGAATGAATATCTCAAATTCCGATCTAAAGATAAAATATATATTCTGTTCCCGATTCTGAGGGGCTGTGCGCCCCCCGTCCCGGGCGGTCCGCCTGTGGCTAGCAGCAAGTTCGCCAGTTTTTCTATAAGTTCGAACAAAGATTTCGGGCGCCTCCGAACTCAGATTGGCACGTAAGACCCTCCGTTGGATATCTCTTCGAGTTAGCTACGCGTAGGTTTCGACCTTATCCCAATCCAATATCATATGAAAGACTGGTGCCCAAAATACTGAGACTATGCAAATGGAACTTCCGGATTTCACTTCAAAAGCTCCAAAATCTTCATCCGAACTCCGAATGAACTACCGTTTCTTCCTTCAAACATGTCTGGGATCTCTTCGCCTTGTAGGCAGAGCCCAAAGACCTCATCTGTATAATTCGTTTTAGCTTTCCAAAAATACCCTTGTTTCGACGCATTTCTGACTTTCTTGAGCACCAGATCAGATAGCCCTTCGGGAAACCAACCAACCAAACCCCGCCCATCCCATTCCGATACACAAGGAGGAGAATGCAGTTTGTAATTGTATCTCTTCTTTTTTCGGAAGAGTTCCGAGAATAACAGGCCAATGCCTAAGCTTTTTATCTTGTCTTTCGAATCTTTCGTTCCTTACCTTTTCTTCGCTTGCTCTCTAGTACGAACTGCTTCCATTAATATTAAGAATTTCTTTTGGAAAAGCGAGCCTAGCTTCTTTTGAATCGTTTTACTATTATTGTATCTACAGCGTAAGGCTGTTAGGAAACTTGTAATTTTGATGAGCACTTAACCATGCTAAATTAAGGAAAGTCCAGTAACTAGTACTCTTAAGGTCCATAGGAATTTAGAATTTTAAGGACATTGTAAAAGAGGAACGTTTGCTGAAGACTTAGAGTAGGTGCTAGATAGGTTAGTTTTACCGCTTATGATGTATCTTGTTTTCTAAAAAGAAATACAACCTATTGAAGCATTTGCTGATGTTGTACTTTGTTTACACAAACAAACTATTGAAGCATTTAGAACCGTTCAGAAACTTGAAGAATTCGAAGATCTAAAGACTAGAAGATTTCTGAAGACTGGTATCTACAAAGGCACATGTTGCTCAGAAAGTGGAAACTTCAGCAACAGCATTGCATAAGTGAAAATGTAAACGACAGAATAGGTTGTGCTTGCTGAAACTGAGACTGACCACTTGCTGATGAACATTTGTGACCTCTTGCTGAAAGTACTTGCATTTGCGCTCCAATGTTACTGTTTGAATTTCATTCAAATGAACATTAAATGCAAAGCTTGCACGCGAAGGACATGAAGACTAGAAGACAAATAAAGGACGCTGTTGAAAGTACAAAAGCAAGATAGTGATATCTTAAGGAACAAAAGCCTTAGAATTTGAAATTCAAACGGCTCCTTGATTCACTATAAATAGAGGTCATCCGGCAAAGAGTTGAAGTGTGTCAACAACGTGATCGAACTCTCACTTGTGCTTAAACTCACATACCCTTCAAACACTCTTTACTGCCATTGATCTGTTCCAAGACTTAAAGCTTGAAAAGCTACTTGTGAAGAAGTAGAACATACTCGGCTAAGAAATTAGTTAAGTGTTCTTTCTTTCGAACAAGAACAAGTCTTGATACCAGAAACAATCAAACTTGTTTACTGCAAAGTATTCAAAGTTTTGTTTCTTAGATTACTTGTTGTAACTGAATAAGTTACAATTAAGTTATCTGATCCCAAACCTCTCTAACTGAAAATACACCCTTTCAGGCGTGATATTCAGGGGGAACTTAATCGAGCATAGTGTTGGTGATTAAAAGTCCCAACTTTGGTGGAGAACAAGGTTTCGTTCTCTAATTAGGTTGGAAATGAAGCAAGTGTGCTTTGGTTTCTGTTTGAATCGCTCTAGATAGGTGTTGTAAGGAACCTCAAACTTGTCTTAGTGGATTCAGTCCTAGAAAGGACAAAGTGGATTAGTTGAGAGATTATGCCACTCTCAGATACCACTATAAAAGTGTTTGTGTGATTTACTTACTGCATTTAGTTTGCAGCAAAGCATATCTATCTGTACACAGTCACTCACTTCACTTGCTGAAACTATCACTTACTGACAAAGCACTTATTGTATCAAAGACTTCCGCTATCTGATTTTAAGTATCAGCAAACTAGTTACTGAGAAGTTACTTGCGCTTGCTGAGAAAGTTAAGTATCAGTAAACTCATTACTGAAAAGTAATAAGTACTTGTTGAGAAAGTTTTTAAACGACGAAAGTTTGAAAAGACTATTCACCCCCCCCCCCTCTAGTCTTTTCTTGTTGTTTAAAGGGACCAACAAATGGTATCAGAGCTGGAGGTTCTTTAACCTTCAGCACTGAACCTAGATCCCCTTAGGTGCTTTCCGTAAATCACTCTCACTTGATCAGTTTGGTAGTCTTTTGCTGACAGAATATCTTTAGGAGATGCTCCCTTGCTGAAGCTGGAAAAGTACGAAAAATGGCGAAACAACATGATGCTACATCTTGAGGCCATTAGTGATGAGATGGTTACCGTCATTAATGATGGACCTATCAAATCACTAAGGTTGAAAGAAGTTTTCCTCACAAAACCACAGAAGCTGGAATGGAAACTATCTTAGGCGAACCAGTTGATACTGTCGTTCCAAAACCAAGAGAGAAATGGACTTCCGACGAAGCCAAGAGATTCCGTCTTGATGGACAAGCAAGAAACATCCTCATTCGATCAACTCCGGATACTATACAGTGCAAAATGTGGGGTGCTAAAACTGCTAAGGAAGCTTGGAAAATGGTTCAAGATCTTTGTGCTGGATCTGACAAAACAAAGGAAAACAAACTCGAAGTGCTGAAGTTAAAGTTCCTGAACTTTAAACAAGGTACAAATGAGTCACTGGAAGACTTGGACTTCAGATTCACAACTCTAGTTAGTGAAATGGCAGCCTTGGGTGTTGGAAATCTGTACTCAGATTCTGAGAAGGTGAAAACCATCATCAGAAGTCTGAACCAAGAATGGATCCACACTCAGAACTTCTACTACAATCAAGGAATGCCACAGATTACACCAACAGAGTTGTTCACTCATCTTGCTACTGTCAACTACGAGACAAAGCAAAGAGAAAATGTGTTTGCTGAAAAATCGCAAAACATTGCTCTTGCTGCAAAGCCGTCATCTTCTGAAAAGAAGAATGATAAAGAGCCTGCTGATGAAAATGCTTTGGTTGTTAAAAACATGAAGAAATTCATCAGTAAGGAACTCGAAAGGCGAAAAGCAAAAGAGAAGCTGAAAAAGCATCTTGGTAATAACTACCATAAGTACAAGAATGAAACTAGCTCGCTGAACAAGCAAGCTCAGCAAGCAACCTCGTCAGAAGAACCAGCAGTTGGAAATGATCTCTGCTTTTACTGCAAAAAGCCTGGACAGTTCAAAGCAAATTGTCCTTTGCTGAAAGGCAATCTGCTGAAAAGAAGAAGAAGTTCAAAAGAGCTTTTATTGCTGAAGAAAAGAAGAAGCTTCAAGCAAAAATCGATGCATTGTGCATTGATACTAGCTCCGAAGACAGTGAGGAAGAAAGCTCAGACACTGACGATGAAGAAGCCACTCTTGACGTAGAGATTGGCAAGGAAGTTTGTGGAATAGCCATGGAAGCCTATCCAGATGTGTCAAACTACGAGTTCTGCCTCATGGCCGGTCAGGTAAACAATCCTACCTCTGACTCTGACTCAGAAAGTGCAGACGAGATTGACCTTGACAAGATTCAAGGAGAAATCGAAAGATTTGAGAAAACTCTGAGCAAACAGCAAGAGAAACTACAGAATGCTGAAACTCTGACCAAGCAGACTACTGAAAAGTATGTCTTGCTGAAGGAAGAGATAGAAGAAAAGGATGTTGAATAAGGCGTCTAAAGAAGTTGATTGCTGAAGCTACTGAGAAGAACTCTCAAATGGCAATAGAATTGGAAGAGTATCAGTCCTCAATTCTAAAGTTACTTGCTGAAATCCAAGAGATGAAAAAGATGAAAATCATTTCAAATCTTATGCTGACTGCAAGTAATACGCTGACTAAACTAAACTCTTATTGAGAGATCCATCGCAGAAAGAAGGTTAGGTGCAACGTATGAAGGTGATGACGTAATAATCTTGAGTAAAGACAAATCACCGATTTTTTGTACGTGCTACTGATTGTGGTCAACCAGAAATCTATCAGTTTGGTCAATCTAAGGTTGCTGAGAAATGCAATCAAGTACCTACGACCATAAAGCTCGCTGTTGCTACTCAAAGTAACAAGACTTTAAAAGAAAAAAGGTGCTGAAAAGCAAACTGTAAAGAAAAGGATGTTGTAAAGCATTCCGCCAAACAAGTTGCTGAAAGGCAATTTGTTAGTAAAGGCAGATTACCAAGTAATCAGAAGACCTTTGCTGACAAACCTGAATCAAGTAAGGTTGCTGACACAAAGCTCAGCATTCTCCGAAAAGTGGACTTGGTTCAAACCAAGCAAAGTCACTTTTTCACGAGTATAAGAAAGTCAGCAAAGATACTTCAAAGAGATGAACAAAATCAAGCCTAAGAGTTCCGAAAAGACTCAAAATGCTAGGGCTAGAAGGAACCTTGCTAGAAAGAACTTACTGAAAGTATGTTCAGCAAAAAGGTCAACCGAGCCAGACACCACATCAGAAAGTGGACTTGATCAGCACGAATCAAAAGTCTTTTGGCTCAAAACCTCTAGTTCCTCAGCAAGTAGAAAACAAGTCAAAGTTGAAAAACTTAAGACTTAGGTTTCCACTGGACGCATTTCTTGAACAGTTAAGGACATCCAATATTGGATAATTAACTTGTTTGCTCTTGTTGTGCAACTTCAGCACGGA
>CM051457.1:48696834-48828204 GCA_028274465.1 Plantago ovata
AATCTGCATTAGTTGATGAATGTGTATTTTACACTTTCATTCGAGTCTTTTTCACCTATTTTAGCTATCCTATATGTTAATTTAGCTATATTTTAGTACATTTTATTAGAATAGTGTCACGTTTCCCTTTAGATTTTATTTTACAGGTTTTGTTGAAATTCGAAGATTTCTGGGCAATTATATTGAAGTTGACAAGGAATTGGTGTTCCAGAAGCCTATTTGGAGTATCTGAAGGTTTCCGGATAGGAAGTCTAGGGGCCGAATCTGGAGGTTAGAAGGCTACTAGAAGTCAGAAACCGAGTCCGAAAAGGTGAAGAAATCCAAAAATGCGTCGAAAACGCGGAATTCCGCGAGAATTACCCGGGGGCGAACCGCCCCGTGTTTTTTCGGGGCCTATATATAATGCTCAATTTTTCTCCGAAAATCATATCTTTCCAGACCTTCTCTCTCACCTCTCTCTATAGTTTTAGGTAGGAACTTCCCAGGGCCTGTCCTGGGAGTTCTGTAGCTTAGGGGATACTTTTTCATAGCAGTTTGGAGCTCGTAGGACCGCAATCATCCGGAGACTGACAACCTTCGGTAACTTTGTATCTTACAGTTTTATTCTACTTATTTTATTATATTCTTTCAACATGTTTTGTTCTATGATTTCTGTTGATTGCATGCCTATTATGAGTATCTAAACTTATCATTGGTGGTAGTATGTGAATTCTTAGCGAAGGGAAGATAATCATGCTAATGGCGATATCGCGCATTATACTCCGTGCCATTGCTTTATTTGGTTGATCAGTTGTAACCAAAATTCTCGTATGTTGTATTGATTATTATGCACAATTGGACACTAGTCGACCATCAGACCAATTATCTTCGTAGTGTTGAATGATTACGGAACACATTAGGACAATCGTGATTGACTAGTCAGACCAAATTATCTTCGTAGTGCTTAATACTTTCAACAGGACACTAGATTGATTCAAAAATCTCTATGCAAGACCGAGGA
This sequence comes from Plantago ovata, assembly GCA_028274465.1. Taxonomy (NCBI): domain Eukaryota; kingdom Viridiplantae; phylum Streptophyta; class Magnoliopsida; order Lamiales; family Plantaginaceae; genus Plantago; species Plantago ovata. Next base: position 48,697,835 of record CM051457.1, read on the forward strand.
ATTTATGCATGATTATCGACCCATTATGTTAAGAAGGACCATACTATCACCAATCTCCATTATCTGCTAGAAACCCCCTATTGCTATCTGTCTGCTGTTTTATATTCTCTTGTTAAATAGATAAAGCCAGTTATAGTCCTGAGAGAACGACACTCGAGTCATTCTACTACTACACTACGGTTTTCGTTGTAGTTGTGGATTGCCTTTGGCTAATTACAAATTTATTTGACTGAATCCGGAGCACGACATCCGCGTTCATCAAATTGGTGCCACTGCCGGGGACTATACTCCTTTTTTCTGTTTAATTTGTTTATATTTACAGCTTTAGATTCCTAATTCTATTAGTTTTAGTTTTTCTTTTTAATCTCTCTCTGATACTTCTTTCCTAGTCTGTTATAGATAGTGTATGCCGCATACACGTTTTGCAGGAACACCGCTTGCTGATTCAATTGCTGAGATCGATAGAGTCTACCACCAAAGAAGGCGACTACTTGAAAGGTGCGCACTAGAGGAAATAGAGGAAACCGATTTCTCTGAATCTCTACTTAGTCTTTTCAAGGAAATCGACGGAATGGCAGAAGCTAGACCACTGAAGGCATGGGTTCAACCCACCAAAGATCGTATAAGGGGACCGGCAATTGTTCTTTCATCGGCAACCCGAGATCTGGAGATCAAGAACCACGCATTCCAACAACTTCCGAGGTTCTATGGCTTATCAAGGGAAGATGTGATGGGGTACTTGCACGATATCGATGATTTCGTCAACCAACTCCCACGACCCGGAGCTGACATAACAACGGATGAGTTAAGGATGAAGGTTTTTGCTATGGGACTTGGCGACAGAGCCAAGTCATGGCTGAGTTCTCAACCAACCGGCTCGCTGGACACCTGGGAAAAGGTTTTTTCAGCTTTCATAGAGAAATACTTCCCTCACACCTTGACTACCGCGCTAAAGGCGCAGATCACTGGATTCAACCAGGACTATGATGAGACCATCTACACCGCGTTCGAGAGGTTCCAAGATCTCACGAACAAGTGCCCTCACCATGGTTTTGAACTTTCCGACCTAGTCCAACACTTCTACAATGGACTACCTCCGAAAACCAACAAGTGGTGGATTTCCAATGCCGAGGCAATATTTGGGAGGAAACCGCAGAAGCCGTCTGGGCAGTTTTCGAAAGGCTTGCTAAGGGTTCGCAGTTCAAGGAACGAAGAGCAATGGTTAGGAGACGTGGACCTGAAGCTCCACCGACTCAAGAAGCCCCTATGTACAGGGGGAATGGGGATCAATTCGAGTGCTTTACCAACGAATTGAAGCAAGTCCTCAAGAGCGCCACCGGAACAACTGTTTCGAACGAAGTATGCCGAATATGCAAGAACTATGGGCACGGGGCTCATACGTGTAGATCGGAGCTGGCATACGATGATGGCAACTGGGCTCGAGGAAATGAAGAAGAAGCCTTTGCTACGGAGTTTGGTACTCAAGAAGTTAGCTACGGACAAGACAGTAGGAATCCTCGAGGTGGATTTTGGAGAAGAGGATACCGTAACAATCAAGGATATGCACCGGCTAACCAAACTTATGGCCCTAACCAAGACCGTAGTAGGCTAAACTATGGTAATGACCACTGCGAAAACCCCGCTCCGAAAGAGCCACCGAAGTCGAAGTCGGCTCAACTGATGGAGAACTTGCAGAAGATGGTCGATCACACACAAAGTTTTCTCAAACGTTATGAAGAAGACTCCGAGAAGACTAGGGCAAGGCTCGATAGGTTGGAAGAGAGCACTAGACTTGCCCATCAAAAGATGGAAGAGTTGATCGACCGAGGAGCCAGTAGGGAGCAAGGCAAGCTGCCCAGCAACACTGAGAAGTCGTTGTCCATTAACTTAGTGGGTGATCTACCTGTTGAAATCACCATCAAGAACGTTGCTAAGTGCGAGAGTTGCAAGCGGGAACTGCCCCCTCAAGCCGAAGAATAAGAAAAGGACCTTGGTACTAACAAGAGTGAAGAGGAGCAAGAGGATCCCGAGCCACTCCCTCAAAGTTTCGATGTTAATGTCGGAATTGGGGAGCTTGAAGATGTCCGAGCCACACTGGACACAGGATCCTACTCTAATGTGCTCCCTTTGAATGTTTTCGAGAAGAGTAACCTTGGAGAACTAATTGTGCATAAGGCTATTGTGCAACTGGCGGATGGATCCCTTGTGAAACCCGAAGGCGTTGTGAAGAATGTATTAGTCAAAATTGGTGAAGCCTCTGTCTACACCGATTTTGTAATTATGCCAGCATCAGCACCAGGAACGGGGGATGTCATACTCTTAGGACGGACATTCTTGACTAAGCTACGCTCCGTAATGGACATCTACCAAAGGACTTGCACTATCGAAGTGGATGGCAAGCAACATGTGTTGCAAGCCATATCTGATCCACCTGATCCACCCGATACTTCTAACACTATTGATTACAGTGGTCTTAACGTCTATGTTCACTCTTATTCACAGGATCAAAGCACGAGAAGGAGACTCATGAAGGTGAAGTCTAGTACCCTCAGAAGGAAAATGTAACATCCCGTTTTATTTTATTTTATTTTATTTTATTCTTTTTATTATTTAATTTACTTGATTTTAAAATTATTTATTTTATTAATTAATTACCTAAGTGAATTATTCTATTTGGTAATTTAATTAATTTCCTTCCCGCGTAGTCTTAATTCATCTCGTTCTCTTATTGGGCTAGCTGGCAATTTGATTTTTGCTCTACTGTAGGCCCAAGTCTCGTGGCCCATTTGATTGCCCGGCCCATTCTGATGGCCCATACTTCTAAAACCCTAAATCTAGTTACCACTCTTCCTTCCCACCTTCCCCATTTCACACGCCCACCTGAGAAAAAGAAGAAGAAATCTTCTCTGCCTCTCTCTCTATCTCGCCGCCACCATCAAACAACCACCTCAACCCATCATCATCCGATTTCATCTCATCACCACCGTTTGCTGCTTCCCGTCCTGCCCCACCCCGGTTCTGCTCCGTCCTTCACGAGCTGCCTACTTTGCGCCGCCGAGATCGATTCGGTTCCGTCACGCGCCGCCGCCTATCAATCTAGGCCAAGCTCGGTCCGCTCCATTCCGATCTCGTGATCTCTTCTCTGTTCGCGCATGCTCACAGCTTCGTTCGCTTAGTGCCGCTGTTCTGACCCTGCTCTGTCTCGCTCCGCCCCGGCGCCGTTCCGCCCGGCCTCTGTCCGCCCCGTCACGCGCCACCCAAACCCGTTCCCGTACCAATCTGCTCCGTTCCGTCCTTCCGGTACCGACTCTGCCCCATTTTTGTTCCGATCCGTTTCGGTAAGTAGTGAATCTCTATTTCGGTTGATTCTAGATTCGATAAGTTTTGAGATCTCGGTTGTAATTCCTTCTTTTGTTTGGATTTGCAGTTCCATTTATCTCTGTTCGTTCAAGGTAAATTCGAATCCTTATCTTCTTTTCGTTTTTTTTCTTTTCTTTAATTCCCGTTTTACCCCTACGTTATTCTGGCCTTATTACTGGACCTCGACTGAACCGGGACTAGACTCGAACTTGGGTTAGGATAGTTAAGGATCTGTGTTGTGTTGTTTTGGACAGATTGTTGAACTTGACACTTAGATTTTGACCAATCTGGACAGTTTGACCATATGTTGACTGACTTGGACTCTGATTTTGTAATTTGATAAACTTGTGGACTGTTTTGGTTTGACTAGAACCTGGGAGGACTGTTTTGATAATTCTGGAAATTTTAAAGGACCTTTTTGCAAATTATGTTTGACCAAGGTTGATCGACAGTTTAAGAGAAGTTTCGATTTATGAAGTGTTATGTTTGATTTCTGAAACTCGGAGAAACTGTTTGTGATTTCTGATTTTGAAAAGGATCTTTTTGTAATTTACCACTGAGGGTATTTTGGTAATTTCCAGAGTCTGAAAATCGAAAGAGTATTTCTGGAAAGGTTTCAACTTAGTTTCTGTTTTTGTAAGTTAGTAATGACTTGACTTGCTAGCCTAGTTGGTTAGGTCCTTGCTTGACTAACTTAGAGGTCCCGAGTTCGAACCCCGTCCTTACCATTTCTTTTTCAACCTTTTTTCCTTCCGTCCGTTCGACTTCTAAAGTATGTTTAGTACTTTCTTGTTAGGTTCTCCTTTGTTCGTTAACCCGTAAAAGCTCGTTACTCGTTGAAGGTCTTTGCTCGCAAGTTAAGGTGAGTGTTCACCCCTAAACCTATTATTTGCGAAAAACTGGAAGGCTACGTGATTGTTTGTGCCTATTAAACTGTATATTGTATGCTTCCGCGTAAAAGTATAAGTCCTAAGTATGACTTTTGGATTTCTGTTTATTACTACTCCGTTTTGTACTGACCTTTCTGCAGGATCACCTCTCCGTGTTAATTAATTGTATCTGTTGTTCTGTATCTGTTCTGTTTCTGTTTGACCGGTCGATTAGGTTATGGTTAGGTAGGCTTGGGTAGTAGAGGACTATCGGGTTTGCTTGATCGTGGCCTAGTCTATTCCCTTTTAGGCGCGAGGCAGAAGTCGCTGAGGTCTATTAGGGTCGTAGGATCTGTTTCCCCAAAGTACACGGGGGTTTCTGTTTCTGTCCGGAGTTATGCATCCTCTGGAGGGAGTTATAAGGGCATTCTGGGAGTAGGAGTAATAAGGCGGGCTGCACCAACGGTCTACAACGTTTCTGTTCTGTTAATCTGTTATATGTGCTCTGTTCTGTTTGCTCGATTTTCTGAAAAGATTTTGTTTTTAAAATCGATTACTTTCTGTTTAACTTAGAACCTCACTGAGATCCTTTATCTCACACTCTTTTGTTTTTCAAAATTCCTTCCTTCCAGATGCTGCTGAGGACGTGCGTGACTAGGAAGCCAGCGACTGAGAGAAGGGTCTGGGGTGTCACGGGTTTCTTTCCAAAATAAGAAGATACACTTTTATTGTCTTCATTCGTTGTCTTTTCGAACTTGAGTTTTCATTGATTATTATTTATTATTGTTAGCGTCAAGGGTTATTTTGGGCATTTATTGCCGACCGTTGTTATTAAAGTATTTCGAATTTCCTTTTTCAAGAAAATATTTTGTTTTCAAAACCGGTACCGTTACAGAAAAGATAGGCGAAGACAGGAGTCGAGTCAGAGACTTTAAACAATGGCGCTATCCGGGAGGCAACCCGGGGTTTTTATCGCTTTCTATACCGCTTTCTTGCATGCATTCATACTTGAACGATTTGCTTTTCATATGTGAATTTGTTCGGTTCTGTGCCGTATGTGCTTATGTTGTGTTCGAGTGCGACTTTTCGAATGATTTTTTGAGGAAAATGATTTTTCGTGACTAAAAGCTTTTTCGGGGACTAAAAACCGCATTTTTATTTTTAAAATAACGTTCGTCTCCCACCTAGGAGTGGGGGGCGAATCGCCCCACGACCAGAGCGCGCGCGCGCGATCTGGGCGTGCGGGGCGGTTCGCCCCGCACGGGGCGGTCCGCCCCAGGTATGGGGCGAACCGCCCCACACCACCAGATTGTAAAAAACGGGGGTTTCTTCCCCAAACCCCCATTTTCCTCCATTTTCATCTTCCAAACTCCAAAATTTCCCCCATATTCAAAATAACTTCAAATCTTCATAACTTCTTCATCTCTCCATCATTTTGTGTGTTCTTTAGCTTCATTCGAAGCCCGTTACGTCCTCTATCATTCTATCCGAACAAATTTCTTCCTAGCTCATTCAATTTCCGGATTTGAGGTATTATCACATGAACCCTAATTTTTACAATTTGGAGATTTTTTGATTTATGCTTCAATTAGGCTTATATGATGTATGGGTTGATGATTTATGTGATTAGATTCGTATTTCATTGTCAATTACATGTTCAATTAGGCTTGGTTTGATGATTTGAGATTTTTGCTAATTGGATGATATATGTCTTGTTTGGGAAATGTCTCTCTTGCTTTCATTCCATGTTTAAACATGAGTTTATATGAAATTGATGGATGTATTGGTAGAATGCATGATTGATGAGATTGATGATTTATGCTAGATTTTGATTTTTATGGTATGGATTGAACCTTTTGATTCAAGGCATTTGTTGTTAGCAAGAGCATAATGTGATATGTTATTGTAGTAGTTACATTGATATGTTGCGTAATGATTTAGCTAGACTAGGTTTTGGGTTTTTGAGGAGTTGGATTTTTGAGAATTTTACTCGTTTGTTCACTCGTATATTTACATATGCATAGGTCTATTTTGCATCGTACAAGATACTAATTGCTGTTTGTAGGAATCATGGCACCGAGGACAAGGAGAGCCGGCTCTAGCAAAAAGGGGAAGGGAGTGGCGTCAAGCTCCCAACCATCTCACGATTTGTACGAGTTGTCTGCCGCTGCGATAGAGGTGCGGCAAAGGCTAGAGGCGGAGATGGCCGACGGAGGGAGGTCGATCATCCCAGATAGGAGGATTGACATTCCTGAGTCCGCGGCGGATAGAGCGGGATATAGGACGCTGTCACGTTTGGGGTCACAAAGGAATTGGGCATGGTACAGTTCCAACAGGTTCAAAGGGTACGACGAGAGCCTCCTCCGAGATTTCTACACTAGGTACACGGATCTCGACGAGAAGAATGGGGTGTTAGTCCGAGGCCTGATTATACCATGGAACCCAGAGTACATTTCTTCCTTCATCCATTTCGGAAACCTGGAATTCACAGAGAGCGACCACGCCTACTTGTATTCGAGGATCACTAGGGGGATAGGGAGGCACATCACTGACGTGATCTGCAACAGGGAGTACCGATATCCGGAAGTTGGGGCAGCACCTGGACGAATCAGTTATAGCGACCTTAGCATCGAAGCTAAGGTGATGATGAAATTTTGCATCTCCGACTTGATCCCGAGGAAGAATGACACATGGATTCAGCCCTACTACGCCGAGCTCCTCTACTGCCTCATAGACGGACATCAGATCGACATAGGGCACATTATTTATGAGGAGTACGAGCACCACTGGGAAAAGAAGAGGAAGCCTTTCATCTTCCCGAGCTTCATCACAGCCTACTGCTTATATCATGGGGTCGATGATATTGAGGAGGGGGATTGCGAGGTCGCTGCCCTTTCACCCTCGACCATTGAGGTACAGCTCAACAGGTATCAGTTGAGGAACCCCACAGCAGCCGCTGCTGATGTAGGAGCACCATTCCAGCCAAATGATTCCGATCATGAGGATGCTATGGAGGCCGATGTTGGCGAAGCCCCTATCCCAGATATTCCGTTTGTCCATCAAGCACCACATGCACCAGCTGGAGCACCACAGGGGTCTAGAGGATTTGACATCTCCGAATTCCGTACCTACCTCGACGGCCGTTTCGACAGAATTGATGCCAACAACGCGGCATGCGACAGGACATCGACAGGCACATTGTCCAGCACAACCGCGATTGGGAGATATTCAAGGAGCATCGCCGAGAGGATAGGCAGCACATGTGGGAGCAGCAACAGCTCATCCAGCAACAGCAGGAAGCTCTACGATAGTCCAATGAGCTCATGAATGACATGTGGAGTGACTTTTATGGGGACTTCCATCCCGATGATTAGTCCTTCCACATGTCCACTCTCAGCCGACCGAGGCCAAACCCTTCGGTAACATCTAGTATCACTTCTTATTAATCATTCTCTTTTGCTAGGGGCTAGCTTAAGAATCGTAAGGGGGATGGGATGTGAACCATGATGTTAAGTATAGTTTGGCTTTGTGTCGATTAGTATCTTGTTCTTTGCTTGCATTTGCATTTGCACGTTTACCGCTTTCTTAGATTTTTTAGGTTGCATTTCACTACATTCATCCTAGGATAGTCTTGCATGTTTTATTTGGAGTTTATTGCCGAATTTTTTGAACTTTTTTATTGAGTAGATCAACTAGATATGCCATTAATCGTATGCTTCATCTCTACGAATTTGTTTGAGGTTTTTCTCGCTTGGCTTGTCACATTTATGTATTGCACTTAGTTAAGCTTGGTAGTCTCGACATCACTTAGTGGTGTTTTCTCTACTGCGGTTCACGAAGGCCTTTATAATAGGATGATGCATGTTAGGGTCTTATGGTTGTTTCCCGAGTAATTATGTACCTAAGAGGCAACAAGTCTTCACCATGCTTTGAGATTGCTAAATGCCTAGGAAGGAGGTAGTGTGAGGTTGTGTGATCCTTTGATTATAACCTATTCTTCCGAATAGGTTTGGGGAGGGGGTTACACCATCATAGACTTGATTCTGTTTTTCATTTCCGTATCGTGAGTTTATTTTCCTTTTCTGTAAATTTTGTACTCCAACCTATTCTTTCAAATAGGTTTGGGGAAGTCGTGTGAGTCTTTTTGTTTCTCTCTTTGTTATGCTACTGCTGGCTAGAAAAATCGAAAAAAAAAGAAAAGAAAAAAAATTCCAGAAAAAAAAGAAAAAGAAAAAAGAATCTGGAAGAAAAAAAGAAAAAAAAAGAAGACCCCAAAAAAGCAAAGAAGGGTCCAAAAAAAGAAAGTCAAATAGCAGTTTAGCATAGTGTTGAGTCTTTTCCATTTTTGTAATGTTCGTAATCGTGTTTTTCTATTTTTTATCTTTTTGTCTTGAGTGTCATCTGTTCTAGACCACCCTCGTCCTGCCATTCAGGAAGTGGTGAATAGCTTAAGACTTTACTCGAGAGATGGGTAGAATAGGGGAGTGTTATCTTTTATAGGGAACCCTCCATCGTTTGATGAGAGCCAGTACCGGTTCGACCTCTTTTGAGGGAAAGTCTTAACATGGTGGAACAACAGTAAGTCCTCACTTTCATAGGCACGGGGCAACCATTCGTATCTTAGCATGCATCATTCGTCGTCACTGACTAGGTCCAGTTAGAGAATTTCACGAGAGACTATCTTGTCTTGACATAAGTGCTTATGTGGATGTGTATAAGTCAATCGAGGTATTCTTCAACCTATATTCATGCTTTGATTTATATGGTTTTTGTTCATATGTTATTTGATCGATTCAGTAGAATAGTTCATTTTATTTGGCATGAAACTCCATTTTGTGTCTTGCATGTTTTTTGTATTAGAGTCTAGCTTAGTTGCTTGAGGACAAGCAAAGGTTCGGTTTGGGGAGTTTGATGAATGTGTATTTTACACTTTCATTCGAGTCTTTTTCACCTATTTTAGCTATCCTCTATGTTAATTTAGCTATATTTTAGTACATTTTATTAGAATAGTGTCACGTTTCCCTTTTAGATTTTATTTTACAGGTTTTGGTTGAAATTCGAAGATTTCTGGGCAATTATATTGAAGTTGACAAGGAATTGGTGTTCCAGAAGCCTATTTGGAGTATCTGAAGGTTTCCGGATAGGATTTGAAGTATAGGGGCCGAATCTGGAGGTTAGAAGGCTACTAGAAGTCAGAAACCGAGTCCGAAAAGGTGAAGAAATCCAAAAACGCGTCGAAAACGCGGAATTCCACGAGAATTACCCGGGGGCGAACCGCCGCAGGTTGGGGCGAACCGCCCCGTGTTTTTTCGGGGCCTATATATAGTGCTCAGTTTTTCTCCGAAAATCATATCTTTCCAGACCTTCTTTCTCACCTCTCCCTATAGTTTTAGGTAGGAATTTCCCAGGTCCTGTCCTGGGAGTTCTGTAGCTTAGGGGATACTTTTTCATAGCAGTTTGGAGCTCGTAGGACCGCAATCATCCGGAGACTGACAACCTTCGGTAACTTTGTATCTTACAGTTTTATTCTACTTATTTTATTATATTCTTTCAACATGTTTTCTTCTATGATTTCTGTTGATTGCATGCCTATTATGAGTAGCTAAACGTATCATTGGTGGTAGTATGTGAATTCTTAGCGAAGGGAAGATAATCATGCTAATGGCGATATCGCGCATTATTCTTCGTGTCATTGCTTTATTTCGTTGATCAGTTGTAACCAAAATTCTCGTATGTTGTATTGATTATTATGCACAATCGGACACTAGTCGACCATCAGACCAATTATCTTCGTAGTGTTGAATAATTACGGAACACATTAGGACAATCGTGATTGACTAGTCAGACCAAATTATCTTCGTAGTGCTTAATACTTGCAACAGGACACTAGATTGATTCAAAGATCTCTATGCAAGACCGAGGAATTTAAGCATGATTATCGACCCGTTATGTTAAGAAGGACCATACTATCACCAATCTCCATTATCTGCTAGAAACCCCCTATTGCTATCTGTCTGCTGTTTTATATTCTCTTGTTAAATAGATAAAGCCAGTTATAGTCCTGAGAGAACGACACTCGAGTCATTCTACTACTACACTACGGTTTTCGTTGTAGTTGTGGATTGCCTTTGGCTAATTACAAATTTATTTGACTGAATCCGGAGCACGACATCCGCGTTCATCATTAGTCAAGGCTCAGACTTTCATTGAAGATAAGGTCGCAACAGAGCACAAACATGAGTAGAATATGGTGAGTATTAAACAAGAATTGTCGAAGCTGACCTCTGATCAGAAAGCAATCATTATGAAATACAACAGCCTAAGTACTCTTGCTGAAAATTGCAATGAGTTCTTCTCTTTGCACATTACTCCAATGATGCAATCCATGTCTAAGGGGGAAGATAAGCAAAAGATATCTTCAAGGAAGAAAACCCCTACTGAAGCGCCACTGACTATAGAACCTCTTGCTGAAAGAGAGCAGAGTTCTAAAAGACAAGCAGATTCTGAGTTGAATTCAGCAAGTCCGAAAAAGAGAAAACCTGCTGCTGAAACTCATGAATTCTGTCACACTGAAAGTCATCAAGCTCTCAATGAACATGATGATGATGATGACAATCAGACCATAGCTCAAGCCATAAGAGCTATACCAATAACAACCTTAACTCCGTCTGGCCATTCAAAGCATTTCTCTTCTGACTCAAGATCTTGAGCAAGAGATCAAGAAAATGCAAAGTCAAGAAGAAGAAGGCAAAGACAGGAAGAAAAGAGGCTGGCCAACACTGCTATTGGCTCCGGCATTGAATATACAAAGACCACCAATGAAGAAACCACTCAGAATGTGATCAGAAACGCTCATGGTTGCTGGATCTTAAGGCTGGAAGACTTGCTGGTGAATGAGTTCTTTCCAACTGCTATACTGAACCAAATGTATACTTGGATTGATCTCAAGGTGAAAAGAAAAGAAAGGGATCCTCCTTCCCTACCAAGAAATATTGCTGGGAGATGGCTGAATCTGGAAGTCTTGGTAAGAAGAACTTCAATTGGTAAGACCATAAAACAAGAACCAGAATTGATAAAACCAATTGGTGTTGCCTATTACTCTGACCCTGTGACCAAGAAATCAAAGAAGAAACTTGGATTGATTCCTTATGAGTATTTCTATCTCACTGCTAAGGATCAAGAAGAAGATCTTCTCTGGTTAAGGAAGATTCATCCTAAAAGCATTTCAGATACACAACTTCTCCATGCCAGCAATTGGGGCATGCATTTGTGGGTAGTTCACTACATGGAAATGAATGCTGAAAAGCATCATCATACCGCCTGCAAGAATAAAAGTATTCTTCAACTACAAGTCCGTAAGCTACTTGAAAATTACGCAAAGGACTGTATTGAATTTACTGCACTTGCTTAGAAGAGTGTAAGAGAGATTTTGAGAAAATCCTCTGAAAGAGCTTAACTCTTTGTAATAGTTCTGTTTAAGTTTTGTTTGCTGATTTTGTGTAGTTATCTCTGATCGTTCCTGTAAACTTACTGAAAGATAACTATCAACAATGAAACTTTTGACTCTTATTGGTTTTTGATTATGCAATTTACTTATGCTTACTGTTTAATTATTCAAGTATGCTTGCATTAATCAACTGATTTATTCAACATCAGAAACCTCTAAAAGGGTAACAATTAATTTAGCCATGGATTGCTAACATCAAAAAGGGGGAAATTTGTTAGGAAACTTGTAATTTTGATGAGCAATTAACCATGCTAAATTAAGGAAAGTCCAGTAACTAGTACTCTTAAGGTCCATAGGAATTTAGAATTTTAAGGACATTGTAAAAGAGGAACGTTTGCTAAAGACTTAGAGTAGGTGCTAGATAGGTTAGTTTTACCGCTTATGATTTATCTTGTTTTCTGAAAAGAAATACAACCTATTGAAGCATTTGCTGATGATGCACTTTGTTTACACAAACAAACTATTGAAGCATTTAGAACCGTTCAGAAACTTGAAGAATTCGAAGATCTGAAGACTAGAAGATTTATGAAGACTGGTATCTACAAAGGCACATGTTGCTCAAAAAGTGGAAACTTCAGCAACAGCATTGCATAAGTGAAAATCTAAACGACAGAGTAGGTTGTGCTTGCTGAACCTGAGACTGACCACTTGTTGATGATCATTTGTGACCTCTTGCTGAAAGTACTTGCATTTGCGCTCCAATGTTACTGTTTGAATTTCATTCAAATGAACATTAAATGCAAAGCTTGCACGCGAAGGACATGAAGACTAGAAGACAAATAAAGGACGCTGCTGAAAGTACAAAAGCAAGATAGTGACATCTTAAGGAACAAAAGCCTTAGAATTTGAAATTCAAACGGCTCCTTGATTCACTATAAATAGAAGTCATCCGGCTAAGAGTTGAAGTGTGTCAACAACGTGATCAAACTCTCACTTGTGCTTAAACTCACATACCCTTCAAACACTCTTTACTGCCATTGATCTGTTCCAAGACTTAAAGCTTGAAAAAGCTACTTGTGAAGAAGTAGAACATACTCGGCTAAGAAATTAGTTAAGTGTTCTTTCTTTCGAACAAGAACAAGTCTTGACACCAGAAACAATCAAACTTGTTTTCTGCAAAGTATTCAAAGTTTTGTTTCTTAGATTACTTGTTGTAACTTAATAAGTTATAATTAAGTTAGCTCATCCCAAACCTCTCTAACTGGAAATACACCCTTTCAGGCGTGATATTCAGGGGGAACTTAATCGAGCATAGTGTTGCTGATTAAAAGTCCCAAGTTTGGTGGAGAGCAAGGTTTCGTTCTCTAGTTAGGTTGGAAAACAAGCAAGTGTGCTTTGGTTTCTGTTTGAATCGTTCTAGATAGGTGTTGTAAGGAACCTAAAACTTGTCTTAGTAGATTCAGTCCTAGAAAGGACAAAATGGATTAGTTGAGAGATTACGCCACTCTCAGATACCACTATAAAAGTGTTTGTGTGATTTACTTACTGCATTTAGTTTTCAGCAAAGCATATCTATCTGTACACAGTCACTCACTTCACTTGCTGAAACTATCACTTACTGACAAAGCACTTATTGTATCAAAGACTTCCGCTCTCTGATTTTAAGTATAAGCAAAACTAGTTACTGAGAAGTAACTTGCGCTTGCTGAGAAAGTTAAGTATCAGCAAACTCATTCCTAATAAGTACTTGCTGAGAAAGTTTTTAAATGGCGAAAGTTTGAAAATACTATTCACCCGCCCCCCTCTAGTCTTTTCTTGTTGTTTAATAAGGGACCAACAGGAAGTTTCATAGTTTCAGCAACATCTGGAGCAACCGGGTCTTTTGCCGGAAATTCTTTATCATGAACTATATTTATCTTGTCATGACTTGGGGGAGGTGAGTCATTGTCAGAATCATCATTTAATTCATTTGATTTGATATTCCTAGCATCAGATTCAGTTCTTTGCTAGTGTATGAGTAACTTCTTCATACATTCTGATATTTCTTCTTCAGCAGGGACTCCTTGTGACTTTTCATAGAATACAACATGCACTGATTGTTCGATCTTTTGTGCCTTTTTGTTGTAAACTCTATAAGCTTTACTATGCAAGGAGTAGCCAAGAAATATCGCTACATCTGCCTTTGGTTGAAATGTTCTTAAGTATTCTCTACCATTGTTAAGAACAAAGCATTTGCAACCAAATACTCTTAGATGGGTGATGTTAGGAGGTCTTCCAACAAATAACTCATAGGGAGTTTTGTTGTATTCCTTAGTTATCAAACATCTATTTATAGTATAGCAGGCGGTATTAATCGCTTCAACCCAATAAGCTTCACTTATTTCAGTGTCAGCAAGCATCGTTCTAGCTGCTTCCTTAAGGGTACGATTCTTCCTTTCAGCAACACCATTTTGTTGAGGTGTCCTTACTGAGGATAACTGATGTTGTATGCCTTTTGAAGTGCAATACTCAGTTATGTACTGGTTTACAAAATCAGTACCATGGCCTGTCCATATGACTTTTACCTTGTCATTTTTCATGACTTCAAGCTTATTCAGCAAGTTAGGTATTTCAGTCCTTGTTTCAGACTTGTGTTTGATAAATACTACCCAAGTGAATCTTGAATAGTCATCTACCACCACCAGACCATACTTCTTGCCAGCATAGCTTGTTGAAGAAGATTCAAACAAGTCCATGTGCAAGAGTTGTAAAGGTTTTGTAGTTGACGGTACTGACTTGTTCTTGAAAGAAGATTTGGTTTGCTTTCCTTGCTGACATGCATTGCAAACACCATCCTTCTTAAAAGTAACCTTAGGTAATCCAACTACAAGTGCCTTTTTAGACAGCTTATTCAGCGTCTTGAAGTTTAGGTGACTTGTTTGTTTATGCCATAACCATGCTTTTTCAGCAAGGCAATCATGATCTGAAACAAGGCATTTTTCAAACGATTGCTGAAGACCAATATACGGTATATAGACCTCCTGGTCTTCTAGCAACCATAATAACCTTCTTCGTCTCAAAGTCAATAAGTTTACATTCATCACTTTTGATTTTGATGAAGTAACCTTTGTCAGCGAATTGACTCATGCTGAAAAGGTTAAACTTAAGATTTTTGACATAAAGAACTCCCGAAATGGTAATGCATCCTAACTTCACGTCACCATAACCTTTAGTAGAACCAAAGCCTCCACCAGCAAACCTTATTGTTGGACCTTTAGACCACCGTCTATAGTTTATAAGATTTTTCTTCTTGCCCGTCATGTGCTTTCCACAACCACTGTCAAAGTGCCAATTGCATTGTTTGTCTCCGTGGCTGAAGTCTGCACAATCAAGAGCAAAACAAGTTAATTATCCAATATTGGATGTGCATTAACATGTTCAAGAAAGCGTCCAGTGGAAACCCAAGTCTTGAGTTTTTCAACTTTGACTTGTTTTCTACTTGCTGAGGAACTAGAGGGTTTAGAACCGAAAGACTTTTGATCATTGGTAATCAAGTTCACTTTCTGATGTGGTGTCTTGCTTGGTTGACCCTTTTGCTGAACATACTTTTCAGTAAGTTCTTTTCTAGCAAGGTTCCTTCTAGTCCTATTCGTTTTGAGTTTTGTCAGAACTCTTAGGCTTGGTTTTGTTCATCTCTTTGAAGTATCTTTGCTGACTTTGCTTACACTCATGAAAAAGTTGACTTTGCTTGGTTTTGAATCCAAGTCCACTTTTCGGAGAATGTTGAGCTTTTGTCTCAGCAACCTTACTTGATTCAGGTTTGTCAGCAAAGGTTTTCTGATTAATTTTAGTAATCTTGCCTTTTGTCTTAACAAATTGCTTTTCAGCAACTTGTTTGGCGGAATGCTTTACAACATCCTTTTTCTTAGCAGTTTGCTTTTCAGCAACCTTTTTTCCTTTTAAAGTCTTGTTACTTTGAGTAGCAACAGCGGGCTTTATGGTCGTAGGTAATTGATTGCATATTTCAGCAACCTTAGATTGACCAATCTGATAGAGTTCTGGTTGACCACTATCAGTTGCACGAACAAAGGTGATTGGTGATTTGTCTTTAGTCAATGTTATTACATCATCACCTTCATACGTTGCACCTAAACCTTCTTTCTGAGATGGATCTATTAGATAAGAGTTTAGTTCAGTCAGCGTATTACTCGCGTCAGCATAAGATTTGAAATTGACTTTCATCTTTTTCATTTCTTGTATTTCAGCAAGTAACTTTAGAATTGAGGACTGATACTCTTCCAATTCTATTGCCATTTGAGAATTCTTCTCTGTAGCTTCAGCAATTAACTTCTTGAGATGCAATATTTCAGCATCCTTCTTTTCTGACTCATCTCTCAGCACAACATCATTTTCAGTAGTTTGCTTAGGCAGAGTTTCAGCATTCTGTAGTTTCTCTTGCTGTTTGCTCAGAGTTTTCTCAAATCTTTCGATTTCTCCTTGAATTCTATCAAGGTCAATATCATCTTCACTTTCTGAATCAGAGTCAGAGGTAGGACAATTTACCTGACCGGCCATGAGGCAAAATTCGTAGTTTGGCACATCTGGATAAGCTTCCATAGCTATTCCACAAACTTCCTTACCAATCTCTACATCAAGAGTGGCTTCTTCTTCTTCAGTGTCTGAGCTCTCTACCTCACTGTCTTCAGAGCTTGTATCAATGCAAAGCGCATCGATTTTTGCTTGAAGCTTTTTCTTTTCTTCAGCAATCAAATCCCTTTTGAACTTCTTCTTCTTTTCAGCAGATTTGCCTTTCAGCAAAGGACAATTTGCTTTGAAGTGTCCAGGCTTTTTGCAATAAAAACAGAGATCATTGCCAACTGCTGGTTCTTCAGAGGAATTTGTTTGCTGAGCTTGCTTGTTCAGCGATCTAGCTTCATTCTTGTATTTATGGTAGTTGTTACCAAGATGCTTTTTCAACTTCTCTTTTGCTTTTCGCCTTTCAAGTTCCTTACTGATGAATTTCTTCATGTTTCTAACAACAAGAGCGTTTTCATCAGCACGTTCTTTATCATTCTTCTTTTCAGAAGATGATGGCTTAGCAACAAGAGCAATGTTTTGCGATTTTTCAGCAAACACATTTTCTCTTTGCTTTGTCTCGTAGTTGACAGTAGCAAGATGAGAAAACAACTCTGTTGGAGTGATATTTGGCATTCCTTAATTGTAGTAGAAATTCTGAGTATGGATCCATTCTTGGTCCAGACTTCTAAGACTTGTTTTCACCTTCTCAGAATCTGAATAGAAGTTTCCAACTCCTAAGGCAGCCATCTCACTCACTAGAGTTGTGAATCTGAAATCCAAGTCCTCTAGTGACTCATTTGTACCTTGTTTAAAGTTTTGGAACTTAAACTTTAGCACTTCGAGTTTGTTTTCCAAGATTCCTTAGCAGTTTTGGCACCCCACAGTTTGCACTGTATAGTATCTGGAGTTGATCGAATAATGATGTTTCATGCTTGGCCATCCAGACGTAATCTTTTAGCTTCGTCGAAAGTCCATTCCTCTCTTGGTTTTGGAACGACGGTATCAACCGGTTTTTCTAAGATAGTTTCCTTTCCAGCAGTATCCGTGGTTTTGTGAGGAATGCTTCTCTCAAGTTTAGTGATCTTGATAGGTCCATCATTTATGACAGTAACCATCTCATCACTTATGGCCTCAAGATGTAGCATCATGTTGTTTCTCCATTTTTCATAGTTTTCTAGCTTCAGCAAGGGAGCGTCTCCTAGTGACATCTTGTCAGCAAAAGACTATCAAACTGATCAAGTGAAAGTGATTTACGGAAAGCACCTAAGGGGATCTAGGTTTAGTGCTGAAGGTTAAAGAACCTCCAGCTCTGATACCACTTGTTGGTCCCTTTAAACAACAAGAAAAGACTAGAGGGGGGGGGGTGAATAGTCTTTTCAAACTTTCGTCGTTTAAAAACTTTCTCAACAAGTGCTTATTACTTTTCAGTAATGAGTTTGCTGGTACTTGACTTTCTCAGCAAGTACTTGTTACTTTTCAGTAACGAGTTTACTGGTACTTTAAACAGAGTGCGGAAGAGTTTATACAATAAGTGCTTTTCAGAGAGTGTTAGTTTAGCAAGTGAGCAGAGTAGCAGTGTACAATAAGTAAAGCTTGTTGAGAACTAAACGCGGTAAAGTAAATCACACAAACACTTTGATGGTTTCACCAATGAGATGAGGCAAGCTCTAAAGAGCTCAATTGGAACATCTCTTTCCAATGAGGTTTGTGGGGTGTGTAAGAACTATGGGCATGGGGCTCATATGTGTTGATCAGATTTAGCAAAAGAAGATGTTTACTGGGTAGACCGTAGTAATCTCAACTACGGAAATGACCATTGTGAAAATCTTGCTCCTAAGGCCGAAGCATCTAAATCCAATTCCGCTACTCTCTTGGATAATTTACAGAAATTGGTAGATTTCATCCAGGGATTCCTGAAACGATACGAGGAGGATTCAGAAAAAAGACAAGGGGTCGGCTAGATCAATTGGAGGCAAGTACTAAGCTTGCACACCAAAAGATGCAGGAGTTGATAGACCGTAGAGAGTAAGGAGCAAGGGAAGTTGACCAGTAATACAGAGAGATCAATGTCGACCACTTTGGTAGGAGATCTTCCTGTGGAAATCATTGTGTCTAGCGGTAGTGCAACCATTAAGAAGGTTGTTGAGTGCAAGTGTGTGCACAAGGTGAGCCTCCCCTGGCCAAGGAGGAAGATAAAGGCCTCGGATTTGAGGTGAGTGATGAGGATGGTGAAGATTCTGAACTAATTCCCGATAGCTTGGATGTTAAGGTTGGGATTGGTAGCTTAGATGATATCCGTGCCACAATTGATACGGGAGCATTCTCTAATGTGCTCCCAATGAAAGTGTTTCTTGAGAAAAGTGGTCTTGGGAAGCTGGAGAAGCGTAAGGCCATTGTGCAGCTAGCAGATGGATCCTTTGCGAGGCCGGAAGGTATTATTAGGAATGTGTTGATGAGGATTGGTGACATTTCAGTTTACACCAATTTCGTTGTGATGCCGGCATCAAGATGTGGGATGAGTGATGTAGTTCTCTTGGGACGAGCTTTCATGACCAATGTGCGCTCTATGATCGACACCTACCGGAGAACCTGCACTATTGAGGTGGATGGCAAGCAACATATGTTGCAAGCCATTCCTGATCCTAATCCACAGATGATTGTTTCTCACCCCATAGGCTTTTTTGGCCCTGCTGCGTTTGTTCATTCTTATTCTCAGGTACTAGGTATGAGGAAGAGATTCATGAGGGGGAAGGCTGGTACCTGTCCTGGTAGGAGCTAAAGGAGATGAAGAAGTCGAGTGAGAGACTAATAAACGATGGCGCGTTCCGGGAGGCAACCCGGAGTTTTATCGCTCTCTTGCATTGCATGCATACATTGAACATTTAGTTGTTTTTATCCATGTGTTAGTGTGTGTTTTTTGTGATAAAATAGGTGAAAAGTTGATATTATTGCGTCCTGGGACATTTTTTCGTGGCACCAGGGCTCTGCCCTTCCCAGGCGGACCGCCCCCCACACGGGGCGGTGCACCTGGGAGAGGCAGGCCGCCTGGGCGCCACTGGGCACCCCAGGCGGACCGCCCATCACACGCGGCGGTGCGCCTGTGGGCGCCAGTACCCCGGGTGTCCGGATTTTCATCCGGACACCCCATTTTGTCCCCGAATGCAACAGTACTAATATTTTTTCCCCTTTTATTATCCGTCTTGGTTTCTCAGGAGTTTCCTTGAGTAATACATGTTACAGGTACACGTCTAGCTCTCACCCAACATCCACTTTCGACGTTCCGGACGTACGACGAAGTTCAGGTTAGGAGGGGGTTATCTCTGGGTATTTGAATGACTTATTTTCTCATTTTAACTCGTGAAAGCCTTTATTTGCACATTTAGGATAGAGTCTGTACGCATGCATTCTTCCTTAGTTTAGTTGTTGCACGTTGATATGTGGAGTTTATTGCCAAGTATTTAGAACTTCTTTATTGTGTAAACTAAGTGTTTATGACCATTTACCATACATTGCATTTCTATGGGTAGTTTGAGGCTTGTCTCGCTTGGTTTGTCATATTCGTATGTGCACTAGTTAAGCTTTGTAGTCTCGACATCACTTGTGATGTTTTCTGATGACAGTGGTTTTTAGACTATCATTCGAGTCTTTTTTCACCAATTTAGCTATCCTCTTGCATGCATTTTAGTGCATTTTGTTAGAATACTGTGACGTTTCTATTTCTTTTGTTCTTTTCAGGATTTAGGTGGAACTCGCGTTTTTAGATGTAATTCATGGCGAAACAATGATGTTTTGGTGCAACGAGATCACCCGTGGTGTGTCAAGGAGTACCGGGACGAGTTTCAAGGCCAATAGATCGAGTTTCGGAGCTCAAAACCGTGCAAGGGGCCGAATTCGAGGATCCAAAGGAGGAATTCCGCACGGGCCGCGTTCTGCCCGTGCGGGACGCACCGCAACGTGGCGGGCACACTGCCGCGTACAGGGCGTTGCGCCGCGGAGCTTCCGACAGCTCTATATATTTATCCCAAAATCTGCGAATTTTCATATCTCTTTTCATATTTTTCTAGACATAAACCCTAGAGCTTGTTCTGGGGATATTTTCTCTTAGAATCTTTGTAACTTAGTGATTTGGAGCTAAAGGAGAGATTTGGAGACTGTTTAATCTCACCTTGCTAGATCTTTGTGAGTTTTAGCCATTCACCGGAGATTGACAACCTTTGGTGTTAACCTTGTATCTCACAATTATGCTATTTATCTTTCAGTTAAACATGTTTTCTTTCATTATTGCTTCGATTATGATTGTTTATCGTGTTATTGATATGAGTAGCTAAGCATCTAGTTGGTGATAGTATGTGAATTCGTAGCTAGGGTTCGTATTATGCATGATTGAGTTTCTGAGTCTTTTACTTGTTTAATTATCTTAATTCGATTCTTTGATCCGACTAAGCCATATATCTTCGGAGAAAGGTGTTAGAAACACTAGGACAATTCAAGATCATCGATTCCATTATAGTATATAATTTGCAAGTACAACTTGAACTAAGATTGACAACCTTAGCCAAGTATTAGTATAGATATGAAGCTTTCAAAATACACGTCTGCAAACCTGTCTTTGGTGTTTGTAAATCGAATTATTTTAAGACAGGTTGCGTTGCACTTTCATGCATAATTAGAACTTGATGCTTAGAACGAGCATACTATATCTAGCTTTCTCCATATATTGTTAAGTTAAGTTAGAGATAAATTTGTTTTCTGAAATTATATATAGTTATTTAGTTAAAGCAATTTTAATCCCTAGAGATCGACACTCGAGGTCATGTTACCTCTGCACAACGTGTTTTGTGTAGTTGTGAGTTGCCCTTTGGCTTAAAATAAATTTATTTGATTGTTCGAGTCAGACAATCTCTGTAACGGTGCCAGTTTTGAAAACAAAATAATTTCTTGAAAAAGAAAATCCAAAATAACTTTAATAGCAACGGTCAGCAATTAATGCCAAAATAATCTTTGACGCGCACAGCGCTAACAGAACAAATAAAGATCCAACGATAAACTTCGAATTCAAATGAAACAACGAGTGAAGACAGTAAAAAGTTCATCTTCTTATTTTGAAATAAATCCCCAAGACACCCCAGACCCTTCTCTCAGTCGCTGGCATCCTATTCGCGAACATCCTCAGCAGTATATGGAAGGAAGGAATTTTGAAAACAAGAGAGTGTGAGATAAAGGATCTCAGTGAGGTTCTAAGTTAAAAACAGAAAGTAAACAGTTTTGAAATCAAAATCCTTTCAGAAAACAAACAAACAGAACAGATCACATATAACAGAATAACAGAACATATAAGTTGTAGACCGTTGGTGCAGCCCGCCTTATTGCTCCTACTCCCAGAATGCCCTTATAACTCCCTCCAGAGGGTGCACAACTCCGGACAGAAACAAAAACCCCCGTGTACTTTGGGGAAACAGATCCTACGACCCTAATAGACCTCAGCGACTTCTGCCTCGCGTCTAAAAGGGATTAGACTAGGCAATAACCAAGCAAACCCGATAGTCCTCTACTACCCAAGTCTACCTAGTTACGACCTAATCGACCGGTCACACAGAAACAGAACAGAAACAGAACAAACAGATGCAGATAGGCAAACACCGAGAAGTGATCCTGCAGAAAAGTCAGTCCAGAACAGAATAGCAATAAACAGAAAAGTAAACAGTCATACTTAGGACTTGAATACTTTTACGCGGAAGCATACAGTAAAACAGTATAAGTAATAGTAGGTACAAGTTGTCACATATCCTTCCAGTTTTTCGCAAATAAATAAGTTTAGGGGTGAACACTCACCTTAATTTGCGAGCAAAAGATCTCCAACGAGTAATGAGCTTACGGGTTATCGAACAACGGAGAACCTAAAAAGAAAGTACTAATTACACTTTAGAAGTCGAACGGGCGGAAGGAAAAAGGTTGAATAGAAATGGTAAAGACGGGGTTTGAACTTGGGACCTCTAAATTAGTCAAGCAAGGACCTAACCAACTAGGCTAGCAAGTCAAGTCATTACTAATTTACAAAATAGAAACTAAGTTGAAACATTTTCAGAAATACTCTTTCGGTTTTCAGATTCTGGAAATTAACAAAATACCCTCAGTGGTAAATTGCAAAAGAACCCTTTTCAAAATCAAAAAGTCCATACAAAACCAGAAGTTTCCAAACATACCAATCAGTCCTCAAAGAATAAAATGGTTTACGAAAAATTCCCCTGTCAGTCAACTACGGTCAACGGTAAATTGCAAAAAGGTCCTTTAAGTTTTCAAACTTCCAAAATCAGTCCACAAAGTTCAAATCAGTATCATTAAAGTCCAATTCAATCCTTTTCAAAGTCCACAATAAACTAGGGTCACCAAACGAGGTCAAACAAATCACAAGTCCAAACAATCAGTAACAACAATCTAACAACCTAAGTCCCGGTTCTCAGTTTGAATCAATAAACAACAAGGCCAGATCGAACAACGGTAAAATAGTCCAGGGGTAAAAACGTCCGAAACAGAATAAGAATTTCGAATCGAAAGCAGCAGTAAAGGATTCGAGATTTACCTTCGAAAGGGAATAAACTTAATCTGCAAATCGAAAGAATAAGAAAAGAAAATAAACGAGATTCGAATTGAACCGTAATCGAAATTGAATCTGAACAGAAGGGTCGAACCAACTTACCGATCGGCTCGGAGCAAACGGACCGGACGAACGAATTGGAGCGGCGCGGCGATCGGAGACAGACATACAGCGACACGGATCGGATCGAATTGATCAGGTTCGACAGACAGAGAGCGGCGGACAGAACGGCGGCGCGACGAGCAGCGGAGGAGAGAACAGATCGGCGGACAGACCGCAGAGAGCGGCGGCAAGGCGAACGCGGTGCGAAATCGGAGCGACAAACAGACAGATCGATCGATCGATCTCAGCGGCGGCGAACGGAACTGATCGATCGATCTTGGCGGCGCGGCGACGGCGGGAGGCGCGGTGGCTCGGTGCGGTGCGACGTACCGGGACGACGGCGGAGGACTGCGGCGGCGGCGACGGAGTCGGCGGGACAGCAAGCAGCAGAGAAATCTTCTTTCTCCTTTTTTTTCTCTCCTCTTTTTATTTCTTTCTTTTCTCTCTTTCTTTCTCTCAAATGTTTTTGACGGCTAAGTAAGAAGTGAAGATAGATGGATTCAGATTAGGGTTAGGGTTACTAATGGGCCGGTCAAACAGGCATTTGACTGGGCTAAGAATTGGGCCAAAAAGAGGTCAGAACGGTCCAGGCTTCCAGATCGATCCAAACGTAATGAAACGAACTTGCTTACGCGAAATTAATTAAATAATTATCGAATAAATAATTTACTCTGATAATTAATTAACTAAATTAAATAATTAAATAATAAATAATAAAATAATAATTAAATAAATAATAAAAAAACGGGGTGTTACACTCCACCACCCTTACAAGAAGTTTCGTCCTCGAAACTTAACTCGCGTAGAATTAACGAACGTGGAACGGGTAAACGAAAGTCTTCAAACTTCAAACGCCGGGTCAACGAACACGTTCGCAAGCCAAAGGTTAAGAGAATTGGTAAATAACCTAAGGAAGTTAAAGCTAGCCTCTTCAACCAGATCGTCCAACTAATACTCCTCAACCACAAAGTCGGTAATTAAGCTTGAAGTGAATCTATCCTAGCGAAAGAAAAACAGCACGGTAACAGGAAAAGAAAAGACTTAGAAGAAGTTTGTCCACGTGAGCGTACCTTTAGCCACACTTGTCGAGGGAGTCTCACGTCCAACAATGCTATAGACTCTTGGTTTGGCCTTCGCACTACTTCCTTGATTCCTTGAAGCGGTGCCTCCAGATCTTCCTTCTTCCATTAGGGAGTTGCGTCGCAGACAATCATTGATCTTATGCTCCTTGCTTCCACATGCCAGGCATACACCTTGCTTCCTCCAACAGTTCTTCTCCTCATGAGTTGTGCCTCCGCAGAAATTGCAATTTCTTCGAGATGGTTGTTCAGCACTTTCGGCCACATGACGAGATCGACTTTTCTGCTCGGTGCGAGAATACTTGGATGGAGAATGACGATCCTTGCTACTTCTGTGATCAGAACTCCTCTTTCGAGACCGTCGGGGTTCATAGTTCTCGAGTTCTCCAAGACCACTCTCTACCTCAGCAGCTAACTCCACTGCTTTAATGTAGGTGGGCATGTCAGTCCCGAACAGGCTGTAACGGATCTCTGAGTTCAGACCCTTCACAAAATGGTGCACCTTCTCCCTCTCGTCGTTTTGAAAGTGCGGCACATACTTCAGCAGTCGAGTGAACTCGGAGTCATATTCGGCGACATTCATATTTCCTTGCACTAAGTCTTGGAACTCATCTCTCCTGTTCTCGCGAACTAGGCGAGGTACGAACTTATCTATGAACTCCTTCTCAAAGTTCTCCCAAGTGCGGGCAACTGCTGCTTGTCTCCACCTTGCATCTACGGTCCTCCACCAATTTCTTGCTGCTCCTTCAAACTGGAAATCCGCGAGCTCAATCCTCCTTTCATCAGGGTAGTGCAAGATCCAGAACAGATTCTCCATGCTCTCCAGCCAAAGCTCAGCTTTGCGGGCATTGGGTGCCCCATCGAACCTGTCGGGATGGAAACGAGCAAAACGTTCAGCAGCTTGATCGATCGTTTGAGTCGGTGGCGGTGGCGGCGGAGCTGGCTGAATAGGTGGTGCCCTAACGTGGCGAATGCTCTTACTGAAGTTGCCGAAAGCTGCAATGATCCGCTCCACTTGGTCCTGATTGTCAGCATTGTTGTTGTTGCCATTGCCATTGCCGTTGCGGGTGGTGTTCCTTGGAGCCATCCTATCGCAATTAGTCTAAGGTCAGTAACGTAATTAACCATCTTGAGTGAGTCTATCTTCAGGCGTAAACGTATTCTAAGGCACTATCTTAAGTCAACCTAGTGAACGAGCAAGAGACGCGTAAAAGATAACAAAAAGTGCTAAGGTCAAAATCAAATTAGGGAGTCAAACGAAGATAGCAACTAATCACTAAGTAAATCCTCGAGTGTGTCTAACCTAGCATACAAGGCAGACATAAATTGATAAAAAGTAATGATAAGGAATAAATAACAAATTCATATGTTGCAGAAAAGGATCATAAACATTAAGCATGCAATGAAAGCGTTCTCTCATAAAGTTATCAGTCATTTGACCTCGGTTAACACGAATCACTTAAACAGTCGGCCGCCTGCCAGTGATTTATGTCGACTTTGGTTAAACAATAGAGAACAGTATGACAGAACCAAGCAAAAACATATATGAACTTCGATAAGAAAAACAAATGCATAAATAAGTGTTTAGACCTTAAAACATGCATCGAATGGCATTATGGTACATACTTTTAAACAATTACTCATGCATCTAGATGAAATAATATAATCGGCTTAACGAAAATGAATGAAGTAGCAATAGTAAGCTGGTGAACTTAGTAGAAGTTAAACAGGATGAACAACAAGGCAGTTTTCAGAGGACAAAATAGTAGAACAAGTGACGTGCAAACGGAACAGCTCAGAGTTAGTGCGGAAGACTGAAAGACATAAGAGATAGAAAAATAACAACTCAACCTATATCCAGCGACTCGGACCCTCACACACACCCCATAGGCCAGAAGATCCTATCCTAGCAAGCTCGAGTTTGAACTCAAGCTCTGATACCAACTGTAACGGTACCGGTTTTGAAAACAAAATAATTTCTTGAAAAAGAAAATCCAAAATAACTTTAATAGCAACGGTCGGCAATTAATGCCAAAATAATCTTTGACGCCCACAGCGCTAACAGAACAAATAAAGATCCAGCGATAAACTTCGAATTCAAATGAAACAACGAGTGAAGACAGTAAAAAGTTCATCTTCTTATTTTGAAAGAAATCCCCAAGACACCCCAGACCCTTCTCTCAGTCGCTGGCATCCTATTCATGAACATCCTCAGCAGTATCTGGAAGGAAGGAATTTTGAAAACAAGAGAGTGTGTGATAAAGGATCTCAGTGAGGTTCTAAGTTAAAAACAGAAAGTAAACAGTTTTGAAATCAAAATCCTTTTCAGAAAACAAACAGAACAGAACAGATCACATATAACAGAATAACAGAACAGATAAGTTGTAGACCGTTGGTGCAGCCCGCCTTATTGCTCCTACTCCCAGAATGCCCTTATAACTCCCTCCAGAGGGTGCACAACTCCGGACAGAAACTTCTACCTCGCGTCTAAAAGGGATTAGACTAGGCAATAACCAAGCAAACCCTGATAGTCCTCTACTACCCAAGTCTACCTAGTTACGACCTAATCGACCGGTCACACAGAAACAGAACAAACAGATGCAGATAGGCAAACACCGAGAAGTGATCCTGCAGAAAAGTCAGTCCAGAACAGAATAGCAATAAACAGAAAAGTAAATAGTCATACTTAGGACTTAAATACTTTTACGCGGAAGCATACAGTAAAACAGTATAAGTAATAGTAGGTACAAGTTGTCACATATCCTTCCAGTTTTTCGCAAATAAATAAGTTTAGGGGTGAACACTCACCTTAACTTGCGAGCAAAAGATCTCCAACGAGTAATGAGCTTACGGGTTATCGAACAACGGAGAACCTAAAAAGAAAGTACTAATTACACTTTAGAAGTCGAACGGACGGAAGGAAAAAGGTTGAAAAGAAATGGTAAAGACGAGGTTCGAACTCGGGACCTCTAAATTAGTCAAGCAAGGACCTAACCAACTAGGCTAGCAAGTCAAGTCATTACTAATTTACAAAAACAGAAAATAAGTTGAAACATTTTCAGAAATACTGTTTCGGTTTTCAGATTCTGGAAATTACCAAAATACCCTCACTGGTAAATTGCAAAAGAACCCTTTTCAAAATCAGAAAGTCCAAACAAAACCAGAAGTTTCCAAACATACCAATTAGTCCTCAAAGAATAAAATGGTTTACGAAAAAGTCCTCTGTCAGTCAACTACGGTCAACGGTAAATTGCAAAAAGGTCCTTTAAGTTTTCAAACTTCCAAAATCAGTCCACAAAGTTCAAATCAGTATCATTAAAGTCCAATTCAATCCTTTTCAAAGTCCACAGTAAACTAGGGTCAACAAACGAGGTCAAACAAATCACAAGTCCAAACAATCAGTAACAACAATCTAACAACCTAAGTCCCGGTTCTCAGTTCGAATCAATAAACAACAAGGCCAGATCGAACAAGGGTAAAATAGTCCAGGGGTAAAAACGTCCGAAACAGAATAAGAATTTCGAATCGAAAGCAGCAGTAAAGGATTCGAGATTTACCTTCGAAAGGGAATAAAGTTAATCTGCAAATCGAAAGAATAAGAAAAGAAAATCAAACGAGATTCGAATCGAACCGTAATCAAAATTGAATCTGAACAGAAGGGTCGAACCAACTTACCGATCGGCTCGGAGCAAATGGACCGGACGAACGAACCGGACCGGACGAACGAATTGGAGCGGCGCGGCGATCGGAGATAGACAGACATCGACACGGATCGGATCGAATTGATCGGGTTCGACAAACAGAGAGCGGCGGACAGAACAGCGGCGCGACGAGCAACGGAGGAGAGAACGGATCGGCGGACAGACCGCAGCGAGCGGCGGCAAGGCGAACGCGGCGGCGGCAGCGCAAATCAAAGCGACGAACAGACAGATCGATCGATCTCAGCGGTGACTAACGGAACTGATCGATCGATCTTGGCAGCGTGGCGACGGCGGGAGGTGCGGCGGCTCGGTGCGGCACGACGTACCGGGACGACGGCGGAGGACTGCGGCGGCGGGACAGCAAGCAGCAGAGAAATCTTCTTTCTCCTTTTTTTCTCTCCTCTCTTTCGTTCTTTCTTTTCTCTTTTTCTTTCTCTCAAACGTTTTTGACGGCTAAGTAAGAAGTGAAGATAGATGTATTCAGATTACGGTTAGGGTTACTAATGGGCCGGTCAAACAGGCCTTTGACTGGGCTAAGAATTTGGCCAAAAAGAGGTCAGAACGGTCTAGGCTTCCAGATCGATCCAAACGTAATGAAACGAACTTTCTTACGCGAAATTAATTAAATAATTATCGAATAAATAATTTACTCTGATAATTAATTAACTAAATTAAATAATTAAATAATAAAATAATAAAATAATAATTAAATAAATAATTAAAAAAAAAACGGGGTGTTACAATCTCGTTCATCAAATTGGCGCCGTTGCTGGGGACTATAACTTCTTTTTACTCTTTAGCTTGTTTATTTTCAGCATTCAATTTCCAGGATATAGTTAGTTGTCTAGTGTAGAAGTTGGGTTCCAAATTTTGGTCAGAGCTAACAGGACTGATTTTTGGTTTTGAGTTATATCCTTCCCAGATATCCAGGTATGACGTCCATGAGGGCTCGCATGACCCCACAATTCTCGCAAGTTAGGAGAGGATCAGCTATATACTTGGAGGATGAGCTAACGGGGTATGAGGTGACAAGTTATGTGGTAAGGAGCATACCAAGGTTTGAGGAAGGAGTAGGGATGAATCCACTGAGTTTTATTCGATCCTATGAGGAGGAAATAGCTAGAAATCCAGCTAAGGGGTTTACGGACGACCAAATATGCAGGAAATTATTTTCTTTCGCCTTGGGGTATGAACCGAGACTTTGGATTACAAGGTTGGCACCGGGATCACAGAGGAGTTGGGACCAAGTAGTAGAGGAGTTCTTAGCGGGATTTATGCCATACCAAGAGACATTGGCCTTGCGAGGAAGGATTGAAAACTTCAAGCAAGGCGAAGATGAGCGGTTTTGTGACACCTACGATCGGTTTGAGCGGTATAAGCGAGAGTGCCCCCATCACCGTTTCGACGATGAGGAGTTGATTTGGCATTTTGTTGGTGGGTTACGCGATGAGGTTAGGCTTAGAGTAGATGGGTTGTGCGGAGGGTTGGAAGATTGCACGGTTGAAGAGGCAGAAAAGGTCTTCCATAATTACGCCAGAGGATCCGCACAGTCAGAGAGACTAACACCACGTCACATCGCCAGTGAGAGGCTAGATCAAACTGGAAGCGAAAGTTTATCTGAGGAGTTCCGAGAAGATGAAGATGATTTCAGTGAGGAGGATGCACTTGCAATCTATGCAGGAATTAAAGCCACTGAGAGTATATTTGAGATCGCACATTCACAACAAGTTGAACAGAACCTCTGGATAACACAAGTTTTTGAAGGGGTAGCAGTAACTGAGCAATTAATAGAGGAAGTCAGCTTGTTAGAGTGTGAAAAGGTCGAAAAATGCAACACACAAGAGTCCGGAGACGAAAATCCAGGGGACGCCTCACTGGACGTGAGGGGCGGTCCGCCTGGTGTGGGGCGCCCCCCACGTCCAGAGAAGGCGGGGATCCCCTGCCACTCCCAGGCGCACCGCCGAGCGTGGGAGGCGGTCCGCCGTGGACCGCCAGGGAGCTGGACGACCCCAGCTCCCCGATTTCACTTGCCACCGATGTTTTTCATGATACGGAGCCCGTTCCAGCTGTTACTACCGAGGTCCCTGAGTTCGAGGAAGTAAACCTACTCCTCCGAAGTGGGAAGGTATCTAAAATCCCTAATTTCGTACGTCCTAAACATGTTAAATCTACTGTGACTAACAATGCAGGGACAAGCAAGGAAAATGAAGTAGGGGAAGGCTCCACAGACCCTCCGGTGCAAGATAATGAAGACGGCGACAACAATGGGGATAGGGGGGACACACCCAATATTGAGGAGGGACTTCATAAGTCTCCCAACCCTTATGTGCCCCCAAAACCTCACATGCCATTCCCTGGTAGGATCAAACCCGCCAAGAAGGATATACAGGAGTCACCTCTATTCAAGCGCCTCTCTAAGGTCGAAGTTAATGTTCCCCTATTTCCGTACGTCCTAAACATGTTAAATCTACTGTGACTAACAATGCAGGGACAAGCAAGGAAAATGAAGTAGGGGAAGGCTCCACAGGCCTATACAAAGTTCTTGGAGCTCATTCAGAATGTTCCGGCCTATACAAAGTTCTTTAAGGAGGTGAAGAGCAACAAGAAGATTGCACTAGGGGGAGACGGAATAGGTATGGAGACGGTAAATTCTATAGAAGGGCTCCCCGCGAAACAACGAGACCCGTGGAGCTTCATAATTGATATTACCATGGGGAATGGAAGGTCCACCAATGCCATGCTCGACATAGGCGCTAGGATCAATCTGATGCCCTTCTCAGTATACAAAGCCCTAGACCTTGGGGAAATGCAGCCAGCCGAGATGGTTGTACAAATGGCAGACTAAAGCGTGAAACGTCCCGAAGGAATAATTGAGGATGTCCTCGTAAAGGTAGACAAACTAATAATTCCTGCAGATTTTGTAGTGATGAAGTCAGCCGAGGAAGGAAAGAGACATGTCCGCGAACACGTGGTACTGCTGGGAAGACCATTCATGGCCACTACCAACACATGCCTTGAACTAAAAGGCAAGAAAATCACCATGGAGGTAATGGGTGAGAAAATTGAACTGGTAGGATGTAGCATAGTTGATAAAGAGGTTATAGAAGAATTAAAATTTATTGATTACTAGGATTCTGTGATTTCACCATTGTCATGATCATATTGAACCTCTTGAAGAGGCACTAACCATGCAGGTGGAGACTTGTTCCATATCTGAGGAAGCAAGAGAACTAGTCGAGTTAATGGATAGCACACCCGAAATCCCATTCGGAGAAGAGGTACTTGAACCCATAGAAGAAGAAGAGGGAGATAACCGACTTCCAGAAGAGCCTAGCTTAGAACTGAAACCCCTTCCTGGGCACCTTAAGTATGTTTACTTAGGATAAAATGAGAAAAGCCTGTAATAATTTCCTCACACCTATCTAGCATAGAAGAAGGTAGGCTAGTCCAAGTCCTTAAGGAAAATTCTGCAGCTATAGGATGGGGAATTAGTGACATTAAGGGGATAAGCCCTACACGGTGTGTGCACAATATCACTCTAGAACAGGATGCCAAACCCGTTAGGCAACCTCAGCGTAGGATAAACCCAGCCATGCAAGAAGTTGTGAAGAAGGAGGTGATTAAGTTGCTAGATGCCGATATGATCTATCCCATTCCTGAATGAGGATCTCCCCGATGAACACTTGATGAGAGCATATGAAGAGCCATGGTATGCTGATATTGTGAATTATTTGGTTACGGACATCTGCGCAACTAACTACTCAGTCTCCGATAGGAGAGCACTCGCAAAACAGTGCAGGTTTTACATATGGGACGATCCGAACCTTCTTAGAGAAGGGGCTGATGGAATCTTGAGGAGATGTGTTCCACAGGGAGAACAACGAAGTGTACTGAGTCATTGTCATGAGCTTCAGTGTTGCTGATGATGTCGTTTTTCACCAATTAAATTTGTTTAAAAGCCTAAGAACACTTATCACTACACAAACTAGAGTGCAATGGCAAGTTGTCCCCGAGTGTCGTTCTCTCGGGACCTAACGTGGCTTTGCTTGAGGTTTTTGCAAGTAATTTCAGTCAACGAATTCAAATGTTTAGAGAATTGTTTCCTTTGAACAATAGCAACGAGAATTCAGATTGTTGTAAATCAAGTTTGGAAAACGGTTGGTGGTAGAAATCAAATACACATGCATGGGTTACGAATATGCTCACAAGTTCAGTGCGTAAAACCTTCGATCAAGTCTGCTAAGCAACTCGTCTAGGCAACTTTAAGACACACATCATAAAAGATCACTATCAATACTTTAGAGGTGCTTGTCACCAACACCATTTATCTAGCATGCTGCAAATCTCTAACATACAATCCTATAGCTTTCATTGACCAAGAGTTTGTCACTATACTCAATTCGAATATATTTTATAGGCAACTAAGAATCATATGAAGGGATTTGCAGCAAGATTGAATCACAATCTCATGTAAGCATAAACATAACCCATAGCATGCATATTCTACATTCTACCACCAACACAAAAGATTTAGCTACTCATATTCATCAACATAGACATCAATTCATATGAATAATAATCAGAATACATCATATCAAACTACAAGACAAGAGAGTGATACAAGTTACCACCAAAGCTGTCACTAATCGGTGGAAAGCAAAGAAAACCTCTCCGTAGATGATTACAAAGGATGAATCCCAATCAAAACCTTGAATCCCAAGCTAAAATACAATGTAATCTGAGTTTTCTCTAAGTTTTGGGGCTTAGGAGCTCTCCAAAACGAAGTTACAGTTCAAAAGATCTTCAAAAAATGATCAAAGATCAGATCTAAGAAGGAAAATCCGAAAACGTAACCGCTGCCAAGCGGACCGCTTGGAGAAGCCAAGCGGAGCACTTGGAAAGCGAAGCGCTTCTGACACTCCAAGCGCTTCGCTTGGCTTCTGTACCAAAGCTCCTGGAAATTGAAGCGGAGCGCTTCACTATTCCAGGCGCTTAGCTTGGCTCCTGGGCAGATTTTTGTCTTCAAACTCAATCTTTTTGCCCTCGCATGGCCCTCGGGTGCCTTGGAATCATCCTTCTCGATGCTTATTGAAGCTCAAACACTTACGAACAAGCCACGGAGATTGGGGAACTTCAACGGGGCCATCTTTTCCATCAAAAAGGCTCGTTTTTAGCTCCAAAAACGTCGTTTCGTACCTAAGTTCCTGAAAATGCAGAAAACACAAAACGTGACACTATTCTACAAAACTAACCAAAAAACAAGGCTAGAAGATAGCAAAAGAAGGTAAAAAAGACAAGATGAACGCGTCAAAAATACGTTCATCAAACTCCCCAAACCAAACCTTTGCTTGTCCTCAAGCAACAAAATATCCTAAATGCAACACAAAAGGAGTCTCATGCCAAGTAAAGTGAACTAATCTATTGAATCAACTAAATGCTTATGAACAAAACCAAATGAGCATGACATGCAAATAGGTTGAAGTATGCCTCGATTGCGAATATACACATTCTCAAGTGCACTTGGTTAAACAAAGGAGTCTCACGTAACATCTTCTACCTGGACCTGGTCAGTGACGACACAATGATGCATGTTATCATACTACAATTGCCCCGTGCCTATGAAACCGAGGGCTTACTAATGGTCACCAAGCGAGACGTTTCCTCAAGAGAGGGCGAACCAATACTGGCTCTCATCAAACGAAGGAGGGTTCCCTTAGAAATATAACACTCCCCTATTCTACCCAGACTCTCACGAATGAGCCTCTTTCAACCACTTCTTGAATAGCAAGATGAGGGTGGTCAAGAACAGACCTTGGACAAAGGCGACACGAAACGAAAGATAGAATTTACAACTCGATAACTTCACAATAACAAATATTTACATGACACTTGACACTTTACTAGACTGCTTTTGGCTTGCAACGACCCTTCTTTTGCTTTGGGTCTTATTCTTTATTTTCTTTCTTTTTTATTTTTTTATTTTCTCTTTTCTTTTCTCTTTTTTCTTCTTCTTTTCTTTTCTTCTTTTCTTTTTCTCTTTTTTTTTATATAGGGGCAAGCAGCAGTACTAAGTGTCAGAAACACCTCCCCAAACCTATTCGAAAGAATAGGTTGGGACACAAAACAAAAAGAAAAAGAAAAAGGAAGCTTTACAACGACTCAAAGACGAAAGACAAGATCAACGAAGCAACCCCCTCCCCAAACCTATTCGATAGAATAGGTTTAACACAAGGAATCGCACACCTCACACTACCTCCTTCCTAGGCATTTGGCAATCTCTAATCGAGGTGAAGAACTTGTCGCCTCTTACGTACATAATTACACGGGTTACAACCATAGACTCTAACATGCATCATTTCATAAGGCCATCGTGAACCGCAGCAGAAGAAACACCACTCAAGGTGATGTCGAGACTACTAAGATTAACTAGTGCACAAGCGAATGTGACAAACCAAGCGAGACAAGCCTCAAACTACTTGCAAAGTGATGCAACATATGATCAATGGTCATAAACACTTAGTCTACTCAATAAAAAGGTTCAAAAGACTTGGCAATAAACTCCACACACAACAACGTGCAACAACTAATCTAGGGATGATATGCATGCAAAAATTTGAAAAAAAACACGACAAATCACATGAACTTGAGTAAAATCAGGCATGTATGAACCACACAAGCATATAGTACTGAAATTCCAATACCCCCTCCCCAAACCTAAACTTTTGCTTGTCCTCGAGCAAAGAAAAGTTGAATGAAAATGAAAAATTGGATTAAAAGTACACTTCCCTTGTTATGGATGCTTCAAACGTGAAATTTGATCGGTTTAGATGATAGAGGGGGTGATGGGCTTTGTAAAATGCACAAGATTGCAAGAATTGGTGGAGAATTGAGAGAGATTGAGATTTTTGGGGTGCTAAATCGGCAATGGAGGAAAAAACGAAGTGGGGGCTTTGAATCTCAAGTGCCCCGCTTAGCTTTCTTAAGGAAAGCCAAGCGAAGCGCTTGGGCGTCCCAAGCGAAGCGCTTGGCAAGCGGTCCGCTTGGGAACTCCCAAGCGCTCCACTTGGATTTCCAGTAAGAATTTTCATTCTTACTGGAAATTCAAGCGGACCGCTTGGGGGTGCCAAGCGCTTCGCTTGGATTTCCAGTAAGAATGGGATTCTTACTGGAAATCCAAGCGGACCGCTTGGGCTTTCCAAGCGGTTCGCTTGGGACCTGAAGCTCCCAAATACATTTTTTTTCGACTTTTGCTAAATTTTCACCCCAAAAACCTTGTCTAATCAACGAAACAAAATGTTAAACGTGCTTCTAATATACATGCAATTACCTACAACCTCGGGTTGCCTCCCGAGAAGTGCCTTCGTTTAAAAGTCGTTGGCTCGACTCGTCTTAGCTCATGCGGGATCAATTTTGCATCGGGTACTAGACTTCCCCGTCCAAGTGCTCTTCAAAGCACCAAGTCCCTGCACATCTTGACGAACATAAAGAGGACCAAAGAATCCTACAAGTTCGTTAGTATCAACATAAGCACATGAATTAACTATGGCTCGCAACGTATGTTGGTTGCCATTTACCTCGAAGCTACATGTACGACGGTACATGTCTATCACCATATGTACTTTGTTGATGAAGGCTCTACCCAAAAGAACCACATCTTTGAGCTTTGCGGAGGATGTAGGCATGACGATGAAGTTCGTCTTGACCTCTACACCGGCGACTCTTACCACTAAGTTCTCAATCACACCCAACGGATTTTTCATAGACCCATCCGCCAGTTGCACCATGCACTTCATTGGTCTTAAGCCAGACAAACCCGACTCTTCGTACACGTTCAAAGGTATGACATTCACACCCGCTCCCGTGTCTAGAGTTGCCACTATTCCATCCTTCTTACCCAAGCCGATTTCCACATCAAAGCTCTCTTGGATAGGCACTTCCACCATATCCACCAACTCATCCTCAGACGATGAGTTTCCATTCACTTCTTCCACTATCGCATCAGATTGTGCGACAACTTCCTCTTCCATAACCACCTTAGGAGTCTCAACCTCCTCACTCACCTTGCAAGTTTCAGTTATCTTGCAACTTGGCACCTCAACTCGTGCATTGTCTCTCACAATCGTGATCTCCACGGGCAAATCAGTCACCACGGTTATGGCCATAGCCTTCTCCGTGTTTCCGGGAAACTTCCCTTGCTCTCTACTCGCCCCTCGATCTATAAGCTCTTGTAGCTTCTTATGGAGGCTGCTACTACTAGCCTCAAGCTTCTCAAAGCGTTGATTGTTAGTAGCCTCATTACGATAGTAATGCTCCATGAATTTGTTCGTCTTCATAACCAAATCATTGAGTGAAGTAACAAGACGAGAAGGGAGCACCCCTCCACCTTGCGGTCCTGAACTAGCAACCGGAGGTGGGGGTGTGGGATTAGAAGGCGGTGCTCCTTCATACCAATTGTTCCCATAGCTGAGACGACTTCTATCTTGATTAGGCCCATAGGCATTTTGATCCGGGTTATGAAGATAACCACGGTTGCCTTGATTCTGGTACCCACCTCGGGGTCCACGGTTTTGTGGCCTCACATTGCCATAACCTTGCCCGTAGTTCACATCTCCAACTACTTGCTCTCCCTCAGCAGCATATACTTCTTGACGGACATCGTTCGTGATATATTGCTCTCTAGCAAATTCAGAACGGCATAAGTAGGCCGGGTGCCCATAGTTCTTGCACACACCACAAACTTCCGTAGAAGGAGATGGAACGCTTTGCCTCAAAGCTTGCTTCACTTCATGGGCGAACCCATCAAAGGCATTTTGTTCCACTACTACCTTGGCCTCACCTCTTTGCTCCTTTTGGAGCACACGAGCCCTCACATTCCGGTTTTGGGAATTCCGGTACATCATATCCAGCTTCACTTGGGCTTGAGAAGGAAGCAACTCCCCCATACTACCTCCACAAATACTATCCACTTGAGATTGAATCTCAGGATGTAAACCATTGTAAAAGAATTGGAGAAGCTGACCTTTATCATACCCGTTATGTGGGCATCGATGATGCAACCCCATGAATCGATCATAGGCCTCGTGGAAAGGCTCATCGTACCTCTGCTCGAAGGAGCTAATTTGGCTCTTCATAGCCATTGTCTTGGAAGCAGGGTAGTAACGCTCCATGAACTTATCAAAACATAGATCCCATGTTGTCAAAGACCCGGCCTCCAAAGTATTAAGCCAAGCCTTTGCACGATCACCTAGCCCCATAGAAAAGACCTTCATGCGGAGATCATCATCTGTAACACCAGCTCCTGGTCGCCCAATATGGAGAACAAAGTTCTTGAGCTCATTCAAGTACCCTATCACGTCCTCATTAGCCATCCCATAGAATTTGGGTAGTTGTTGGAACATGTGATTCTTGATCTCCAAGTTCCTTGTGGCATCATTGAGGACAATTGCTGGTCCTCTAGCCCCAACCGTAGGCTTAGTAAGTGTGCGTATAGGTCTCTCCTCCATTTCACTTTCCAAGTACACAGATTCAAGAATCGACTCCAAAAGATAAGAAGAAGACTCTTCCCGAATACCAGAAGTGGGAGCTCTAGATGCTACTCCTTCAAACTCGGGATTCAAATTCCTCCTCCTCCTTTGAAACAAACGATCGATCTCGTCTACAAAAGGTTCAATAATAGGTCCACCCATTCGGTTTCTAGGCATGCACTCACCTGAAATACAAGATAGTGAGTATCTCAAGCAAAAAGAAACAAAAACAGAAATGAGACAAAGAAGAGATGTTGGCTGAAAAAACCAAAACAAAATCACCAACCAAAGGAGTTAAGTCCCCGGCAACGGCGCCAAATTGATGGTGTCGTTTTTCACCTATTAAATTTGTTTAAAAGCCTAAGAACACTTATCACTACACAAACTAGAGTGCAATGGCAAGTTGTCCCCGAGTGTCGTTCTCTCGGGACCTAACGTGGCTTTGCTTGAGGTTTTTGCAAGTAATTTCAGTCAACGAATTCAAATGTTTAGATAATCGTTTCCTTTGAACAATAGCAACGAGAATTCAGATTGTTGTAAATCAAGTTTGGAAAACGGTTGGTGGTAGAAATCAAATACACATGCATGGGTTACGAATATGCTCACAAGTTCAGTGCGTAAAACCTTCGATCAAGTCTGCTAAGCAACTCGTCTACGCAACTTTAAGACACACATCATAAAAGATCACTATCAATACTTTAGAGGTGCTTGTCACCAACACCATTTATCTAGCATGCTGCAAATCTCTAACATACAATCCTATAGCTTTCATTGACCAAGAGTTTGTCACTATACTCAATTCGAATATATTTTATAGGCAACTAAGAATCATATGAAGGGATTTGCAGCAAGATTGAATCACAATCTCATGTAAGCATAAACATAACCCATAGCATGCATATTCTACATTCTACCACCAACACAAAAGATTTAGCTACTCATATTCATCAACATAGACATCAATTCATATGAATAATAATCAGAATACATCATATCAAACTACAAGACAAGAGAGTGATACAAGTTACCACCAAAGCTGTCACTAATCGGTGCAAAGCAAAGAAAACCTCTCCGTAGATGATTACAAAGGATGAATCCCAATCAAAACCTTGAATCCCAAGCTAAAATACAATGTAATCTGAGTTTTCTCTGAGTTTTGGGGCTTAGGAGCTCTCCAAAACGAAGTTATTTCAAAAGATCTTCAAAAAATGATCAAAGATCAGATCTAAGAAGGAAAATCCGAAAACGTAACCGCTGCCAAGCGGACCGCTTGGAGAAGCCAAGCGGAGCGCTTGGCAAGCGAAGCGCTTCTGGCACTCCAAGCGCTTTGCTTGGCTTCTGTGCCAAAGCTCCTGGAAATTGAAGTGGAGCGCTTCACTATTCCAGGCGCTTAGCTTGGCTCCTGGGCAGATTTTTGTCTTCAAACTCAAACTTTTTGCCCTCGCATGGCCCTCGGGTGCCTTGGACTCATCCTTCTCGATGCTTATTGAAGCTCAAACACTTACGAACAAGCCACGGAGATTGGGGAACTTCAACGGGGCCATCTTTTCCATCAAAAAGGCTCGTTTTTAGCTCCAAAAACGTCGTTTCGTACCTAAGTGCCTGAAAATGCAGAAAACACAAAACGTGACACTATTCTACAAAACTAACCAAAAAACAAGGCTAGAAGATAGCAAAAGAAGGTAAAAAAGACAAGATGAACGCGTCAAAAATACGTTCATCAGTTGCGGACACTACAGTGGGGATAAAACAGCCCGTAACGTGTTACAAGCAGGATTTTTTTGGCCATCCTTGCACCGAGATGTGAGAGAATTTGTGAAGAACTGTGACCCATGTCAGCGAGGGGGCAATATCGGCAAGAAGCAAGAAATGCCCCAGCAAGGGAACCTCGTAGTAGAACCTTTTGATGTATGCGGAATAGATTTTATGGGACCATTCCCATGGAGCTCGGGATATGAGTACATTCTAGTCGCAGTGGATTACGTCACTAAGTGGGTGGAGGCAGTCCCCACTAGGAAGAATGATGCTTCGGTCGTCTTAAAATTCCTGAAAGATTTGATCTTCACCCGATTCGGAATTCCGAGAACAATTATCAGTGATTGAGGTTCCCACTTCGTCAACCGTTCCTTTTCCTCACTACTAAAGAAGTACGGCGTTACTCATAATGTTGCTACACCATATCATCCACAAACTTCTAGGAAAGTAGAGGTCAGCAACCGGCAAATTAAGAAGATCCTTGAGCATGTAGTGAAGCCTAGCAGGAAGGATTGGGCTGGAAAACTGAATGATGCGCTTTGGGCATATAGAACCAGCTACAAAACAGTGATTGGCACAAACCGTACATACTAGTGTTTGGGAAAGCATGCCACCTTCCAGTTGAGGTTGAGCACCGAGCTTATTGGGCAATAAAGGAGCTCAACCTTGATTTGGGAAAAGCTGGGGAAGAAAGGTTGATGCAGCTCGACGAGCTTGATGAACTACGCCTCGGTGCCTATGAGAACTCCAAGCTTTACAAGGAACGAACCAAGAAGTATCACGACCGTGGCATTGTGCGGAAAGAGCTGATCCCTGACCAGAAAGCCTTAGTGTTCAACTCCCGACTTCACTTATTTCCGAGGAAGCTCCGTACTCGATGGGATGGACCATACGAGATTGTCCAAGTTGCTCCCCATGGAGCTGTAAAACTCTTGGACCCGAAAACTGGAGACACCTTCAAGGTGAATGGGCAACGTGTTAAACCATACTTCGAGCTTCCCAGTGACCAAGTGGAGGTTGATCATCTCGACCTCACCACTCCCACCTTCACGTGAAGGTATGTAGCTTGTAGTTTTTCTATTTTTGAGTCTTTAGTAGTTTTCCTTTGTATTAAGTGTGTTTTAGGTGATAAAATAGGTAAAAGGTTGATATTTTTCGTATTCGGACATTAAAACGGAGGACCCAGGAGTCTGCAGCTCCCGGGCGGACCGCCCGACACGGGGCGGTGCGCCTGGGAGCAGCAGACCGCCTGGGCGGTTTCTGCCGCTCCCAGGCGAACCGCCCAACACCCGGGGCGGTGCGCCGGAAGTGGCAGTGACCCGGGCGCCCCCGCCCCAGGCGGACCGCCCCACACGGGGCGGTGCGCCTGAGGGCGCCAGTGACCCGGGTGCCCAGTTTTGACCCCGGACACCACAAATCACCTCCGAATGCAACCGTATCAACCCCTCTACCCCTTTTATCGTCCGTTTTGGTTTCTCCCGAGTTGCTTGAGTAATACAGGTTACAGGTATACGACTAGCTCTTACCTCATGTCCACTTTCGACGTTCGGGACGAATGATGAAGTTCAGGTTTGGGGGGGGGTTATCACTGTGTATTTCTATAACTTATTTTGCTTATGATGACTCGTGAAAACCTTTGCATTGCACGTTTACTGCTTTCCTAGGATTTAGTTTGCATTCATCCTTAGTATAGTTTTGCATGATTTTTGTGTGGAGTTTATTTGCCAAATTTTTTGAAATTTTTTATTGTATAGACTAAGTGTTTATGACCATTGCCCATGCATTGCATCTCTATGGAATAGTTTGAGGTTTGTCTCGCTTGACTTGTCATATTTGTATGTGCACTAGTTAAACTTGGTAGTCTCGACATCACTATGTGGTGTTTTCTCTACTGCGGTTCGCGAAGGCCTTATAAAATGTTGCATGTTAGAGTCTTTGGTTGTATTCCCGTGTAATTATGTACGTAAGAGGCAACAAGTCTTCACCTTGCTTATTGAGATTGCTAAATGCCTAGGAAGGAGGTAGAGTGAGGTGTGTGATCCTTTGTTTGAAACCTATTCTAACGAATAGGTTTGGGGAGGGGGTTACTATCATTATGACTTGTTTTTCGTCTTTGTGAGTCACGTTGAGTTTGTTTTTATTTTTTCTTGTGCGTTTGTGCTCCAACCTATTCTTTCGAATAGGTTTGG
Organism: Plantago ovata; assembly: GCA_028274465.1. Classification (NCBI taxonomy): domain Eukaryota; kingdom Viridiplantae; phylum Streptophyta; class Magnoliopsida; order Lamiales; family Plantaginaceae; genus Plantago; species Plantago ovata. The sequence continues at coordinate 48,739,013 of CM051457.1, forward strand.
GGAGGTCGTTGTAATGTCGTTGTTATTTACTTTCATTGTGCTACTGCTGGCTATATATAGAAAAAAAAAAAAAGGAAAAAAAAGAAAAATATTCCAAAATCTGGAAAAGAAAAAAAAGAAAAAAAGAAAAAAAAGAAGAAAACGGAGTAAGACCCAGAAAAAACAAAAGAAGGGTCCAAGCAAGCCAAAAGCAGTTTTAGCAAAGTGTTGCATTATTTTTTCAGCTTTTGTAATAGTTCGTAATCGAGTTATATATTCTATCTTTTATTTCGTGTCTTATGTTCTAGACCACCCTCGTCCTGCCATTCAGGAAGTGGTGAATAGTCTTTGCTTTGAGAGTTGGGTAGAATATGGGAGTGTTGTCTATTAGGGAACCCTCCTTCGTTTGATGAGAGCCAGTATTGGTTCGACCTCTCTTGAGGGAAAGTCTCAACTTGGTGAACAGTAGTAAGCCCTCAGTTTCATAGGCACGGGGCAACCATGTGTATTCTAACATGTTTCATTGTGTCGTTGATGACCAGGTCCAGGTAGAGAATATGTTACGAGAGACTCTCTTGTTTAACAAAGTGCATATGTGAATATGTATAGGTTCAATCGAGGCATTCTTCAACCTACTTCCATGTTATGATTTGTATGGTCTTTGTTAATAAGCATTTGGTAGATTCAATCGATTATTTCTTCTTGTTTGGCATGAGACTCCTCTTTGTGTTGCATGTAGGTTGCATAGAGTCTAGCTAGTTGTATGAGGACAAGCAAAGGTTCGGTTTGGGGAGTTTGATGACAGTGTTTTTTACACTATCATTCGAGTCTTTTTTCAGCAATTTAGCTATCCTCTTGCATGCATTTTAGTGCATTTTGTTAGAATAGTGTCACGTTTCTATTTCTCTTGTTCTTTTCAGGTTTTAAGTGGAAATCGCGTTTTTAGATGTAATTCATGGCGAAACAATGATGTTTTGGTGTAACGAGATCACCCGTGGTGTGTCAAGGAGTACCGGGACGAGTTTCAAGGCCAAGAGATCGAGTTTCGGAGCTCAAAACCTTGCAAGGGGCCGAATTCGAGGATCCAAAGGAGGAATTCTGCACGGGCCGCGTTCTGCCCTTGCGGGGCGCACCGCGACGTACGGGGCGGTGCGCCGCGGAGCTTCCGACTGCTCTATATATTTATTCCAAAATCTGCGAATTTTCATATCTCTTTTCATATTTTTCCAGACATAAACCTTAGAGCTTGTTCTGGGGATATTTTCTCTTAGAATCTTTGTAACTTAGCGAATTTGTAGCTAGATGAGAGATTTGGACACCGTTTAATCTCACCTTGCTAGATCTTTGTGAGTTTTAGCCATTCACCGGAGATTGACAACCTTTGGTAGTAACCTTGTATCTCACAATTCTGCTATTTATCTTTCAATTAAACATGTTTTCTTTCATTATTGCTTCGATTATGATTGTTTATCGTGTTATTGATATGAGTAGCTGAGCATCTAGTTAGTGATAATATGTGAATTCGTAGCTAGGGGTTCGTATTATGCATGATTGAGTTTCTGAGTCTTTTACTTGTTTAATTATCTTAATTCGATTCTTTGATCCGACTAAGCCATATATCTTCGTAGAAAGGTGTTAGAAACACTAGGACAATTCAAGATCATCGATTCAATTATATATAATTTGCAAGTACTGCTTGAACTAAGATTGACAACCTTAGCCAAGTATGAGTACAGATAGGAAGCTTTCAAAATACACGTCTACAAACATGTCTTTGGTGTTTGTAAATCGAATTACTTTTAAGACAGCACGCGTTGCACTTTCATGCATAATTAGAACTTGATGCTTAGAACGAGCATACTATCACCAGATTTCTCCATATATTGTTAAGTTAAGTTAGAGATAAATTTGTTTTCTAAAATTATATATAGTTATTTAGTTAAAGCTAGTTTAGTCCCTAGAGATCGACACTCGAGGTCATCTTACCTCTGCACTACGTGTTTTGTGTAGTTGTGAGTTGCCCTTTGGCTTAAAACAAATTTATTTGATTGTTCGAGTCTGACAATCTCGTTCATCATTTTCTCTACTACGGTTCACGAAGGCCTTATAAAATGATGCATGTTAGAGTCTGTGGGTTTATTCCCGTGTAATTATGTACCTAAGAGGCGACAAGTTTTTCACCTTGCTAATGAGATTGACAAATGCCTAGGAAGGAAGTAGAGTGAGGTGTGTGATCCTTTGTTTGAAACCTATTCTAACGAATAGGTTTGGGAGGGGGTTACCATTGTTATGACTTGTCTTTCGTCTTGTTGAGTCATGTAGAATTTGTTTTCTTCTTCATTTTGAGTTTGTTCTCCAACCTATTCTTTCGAATAGGTTTGGGGAGGTTGTTGTAGAGTCATTGTTATTTCTTTTCATTGTGGCTACTGCTGGCTATATATCAACAAAAAAAAAAAAGAAAAAAGAAAATGAAGGAAAAAAAATCTCTTCCAGAAAATCTGGACAAAAAAAAAAAAAAAAAAAAAAAGAATAAGCAAGCCAGCAAGAAAAGCGTTGAATTGTTTTTCACCTTTTGTAGTTGTTTAAAATCGAGTTGTGAATTCTTCCTTGTGTTTCGTGTCGCCTAGTCCAAGGTCTGTTCTAGACCACCCTCGTCCTGCCATTCAGGAAGTGGTAAAGAGTCTTTGATCTAAGAGTCGGGTAGAATAGGGCAGTGTTGTGTTTTAGGGAACCCTCCTTCGTTTGATGAGAGCCAGTATTGGTTCGACCTCTCTTGAGGAAAAGTCTCACTTGGTGAACAGTAGTAAGCCCTCAGTTTCATAGGCACGGGGCAACCATAGTATGATAATATGCATCATTGCGTCGCCACTGACCAGTTCCAGGTAGAGAATGTAACGAGAGACTCCATTGTTTAACAAAGTGCATATGTGAATGCGTATAGATTCAATCGAGGCATTCTACAACCTATGTCCATGTTATGATTTGTATGGTCCTTGTTCATAAGCATTTGATAGATACAATAGATTAGTTTCTCTTGCTTGGCATGCGACTCTTACTCCTCTTGGTGTTGCATGTTGTTTTGCATTAGAGTCTAGCTAGTTGCTTGAGGACAAGCAAAGGTTTGGGGAGTTTAATGACAGTGTTGAATTGCACTTTCATTTGGTTCTTTTTCACCTATTTATCTATCCTCTTGCATGCATGTAGAATAGTGTCTCATTTCCGTTTCACTTGTTATTTTCAGGATCTAGGTGAATTTCGGTCTATTTGATGGAATTCGTGGAGAAACGTTAATGTTTTGGTGCAATGTGATCACCCGTGGTGTGACAAGGAGTGATGAGACATGTTTGAAGGCAGAAACAGTAGTTCATTCGGAGTTCGGATGAAGATTTTGGAGGTTTTGAAGTGAAATCCAGAAGTTCCATTTTCATAGTATCAGTATTTTGGGCACCAGTCTTTCATTCTATATTGGATTGGGATGAGGTCGAAACCTACGCGTAGCTAACTCGAAGTGCTATCCAGCGGTGTGTCTTACGTGCCAATCCGAGTTTGGACGCGCCCGGAATCTGTGTTAGAACTTAGAGAGAGAAAACTGGCGAACTTGCTGCCAGCCACAGGCGGACCGCCCGGGACGGGGGGCGCATAGCCCCTCCGAATCGGGAACAGAATATACATTTTATCTTTAGATCGGAAATTTGAGAGATTCATTCATACTTTTGCAGACATAAACCCTAGAGCTTGTTCTGGGTTTTCTTTGACTTAGAACTACTTTTCCTTAGCGTTTTGGAGCATCAAGGTTGAGATTTGGACATCTATTGATCTCACCTTGCTAGATCTTTGTGAGTTTAGCAATTCACCGGAGATTGACAACCCTCGGTGGTAATTTTTTATCTCACTCTTTTTTGCAATCTATCTTTCAATTCAACCATGTTTTCATCTATGATTGCTATTGTTGATTACGTTTTTGATATGAGTAGCTAAATATCTAGTTGGTGATTGTATGTAAGTTCGTAGCTAGGGTTCATATTGTGCATGATTGAGTTTTTGAATCTTTTACTTGTAGATTTGTGATATTCGAATTGTTGATCCGACTAAGCCAACTATCTTCGTATAAAAGTGTTAGAAACACTAGGACAATTCAAGATCATCGTTTTCAATATTTACAATTATCAAGTACTGCTTGCACTAAGCCTGACAACCTTAGCCAAGTATTAGTATAGATAAGAGGGTTTCAAAATACATGTCAAAACCTGTCTTTTGGTGTTTGTTCTGATCGAGCGTTTGGGTGGAAACCTTGCGACAGTATCCTCTCCGAATGGAGAGTTGTCTGATATGGTGAAAACAATTCCCACAGCAAGATCAGTTCGAATTACTTTTAAAGCAGTACGTGTTGCACTTTCATGCATAATTAGAACCCGATGCTTAGAATGAGCATTACTATCACCAACTCTCGTTGCATATTGTTGAGTAAGTTAAGTTAAGTTTGTTTACAGAATTATATAATAGTTATTGTAGTTAAATCTAGTTAAGTCCCTAGAGATCGACAGTCGTGGTCATCTTACCTCTGCACTACGTGTTTTGTGTAGTTGTGAGTTGCCCTTTGGCTTAAAACAAATTTATTTGATTGTTCGAGTCTGACAATCTCGTTCATCATTTTCTCTACTGCGGTTCACGAAGGCCTTATAAAATGATGCATGTTAGAGTCTGTGGGTGTATTCCCGTGTAATTATGTACCTAAGATGCGACAAGTTTTTCACCTTGCTAATGAGATTGACAAATGCCTAGGAAGGAAGTAGAGTGAGGTGTGTGATCCTTTTTTGAAACCTATTCTAACGAATAGGTTTGGGATGGGGTTACAATTGTTATGACTTGTCTTTCGTCTTGTTGAGTCATGTAGAATTTGTTTTCTTCTTCATTTTGAGTTTGTTCTCCAACCTATTCTTTCGAATAGGTTTGGGGAGGTCGTTGTAGAGTCATTGTTATTTCTTTTCATTGTGGCTGCTGCTGCCTATATATGAATAAAAAAAAAAAAAAAGGAAAAAAATCTATTCCAGAAAATATGGACAAAAAAATAAAAAAAATAAAAAAATAACTTAAAAAAAAGAAACAACAGAAAAAACAAGAATAAGCAAGCCAGCAAGAAAAGCGTTGAATTGTTTTTCACCTTTTGTAGTTGTTTAGAATCGAGTTGTAAAGTCTTCATTGTGTTTCGTGTCGCCTAGTCCAAGGCCTGTTATAGACCACCCTCGTCCTGCCATTCAGGAAGTGGTAAAGAGTCTTTGATCTAAGAGTCGGGTAGAATAGGGGAGTGTTGTCTTTTAGGGAACCCTCCTTCGTTTGATGAGAGCCAGTATTGGTTCGACCTCTCTCGAGGAAAAGTCTCACTTGGTGAACAATAGTAAGCCCTCAGTTTCATAGGCACGGGGCAGCCATAGTATGATTATACGCATCATTGCGTCGCCACTGACCAGGTCCAAGTAGAGAATGTAACGAGAGACTCCATTGTTTAACAAAGTGCATATGTGAATGCGTATAGATTCAATCGAGACATTCTTCAACCTATGTCCATGTTATGATTTGTATAGTCCTTGTTCATAAGCATTTGGTAGATACAATAAATTAGTTTTTCTTGCTTTGCATGCTACTCTTACTCCTCTTTGTGTTGCATGTAGTTTGCATTAGAGTCTAGCTAGTTGCTTGAGGACAAGCAAAGGTTCGGTTTGGGGAGTTTAATGACAGTGTTTTTTACACTTCATTTGTTTCTTTTTCACCTATTTAGCTATCCTCTTGCATGCATTTAGAATAGTGTCTCGTTTCCGTTTCACTTGTTATTTTCAGGATCTAGGTGAATTTCGGTCTATTTGATGGAATTCGTGGTGAAACGTTAACGTTTTGGTGCAATGTGATCACCCGTGGTGTGACAAGGAGTGCCGATACATGTTTCAAGGCAGAAACAGTAGTTCATTCGGAGTTCGGATGAAGATTTTGCAGCTTTTGAAGTGAAATCCGGAAGTTCCATTTGCATAGTCTCAGTATTTTGGGCACCAGTCTTTCATACTATATTGGATTGGGATGAGGTCAAAACTACGCGTAGATAACTCGAAGTGCTATCCAACGGTGGGTCTTACGTGCCAATCCGAGTTCGGACGCGCCCGATATCTCTGTTCTAACTTGGAGAAAAAAACTGGCGAACTTGCTGCCAGCCACAGGCGGACCGCCCGAAACAGGGGGCGCACAGCCCCTCAGAATCGGGAACAGAATATACATTTTATCTGTAGATCAGAATTTGAAAGATTCATTCATACTTTTGCAGACATAAACCCTAGAGCTTGTTCTGGGTTTTCTTTGACTTAGAACTACTTTTCCTTAGCGTTTTGGAGCATCAAGGTAGAGATTTGGACATCTATTGATCTCACCTTGCTAGATCTTTGTGAGTTTAGCAATTCACCGGAGATTGACAACCCTCGGTGGTAATTTTGTATCTCACTATTTTTTGTAATCTATCTTTCAATTCAACCATGTTTTCATCTATTATTGCTATTGTTGATTATGTTTTTTATATGAGTAGCTAAATATCTAGTTGGTGATAGTATGTAAGTTCGTAGCTAGGGTTCATATTGTGCATGATTGAGTTTCTGAATCTTTTACTTGTATATTTGTGATATTCGAATTGTTGATCCGACTAAGCCAACTATCTTCGTATAAAAGTGTTAGAAACACTAGAACAATTCAAGATCATCATTTTCAATATTTACAATTATCAAGTACTGCTTGCACTAAGCCTTGCAACCTTAGCCAAGTATTAGTATACATAAGAGGCTTTCAAAATACATGTCAAAACCTGTCTTTTGGTGTTTTGTTCTGATCGAGCGTTTGGGTGGAAACCTTGCGACAGTATCCTCTCCGAATGGAAAGTTGTCTGATATGGTGAAAACAATTCCCACAAGATCAGTTCGAATTACTTTTAAAGCTGTACGTGTTGCACTTTCATGCATAATTAGAACCTGATGCTTAGAACGAGCATTACTATGACCAACTCTCGTCGCATATTTTTACTAAGTTAAGTTAAGTTTGTTTACTGAATTATATAATAGTTATTGTAGTTAAAGCTAGTTAAGTCCCTAGAGATCGACACTCGTGGTCATCTTACCTCTGCACTACGTGTTTTGTGTAGTTGTGAGTTGCCCTTTGGCTTAAAACAAATTTATTTGATTGTTCGAGTCTGACAATCTCGTTCATCATTTTCTCTACTGCGGTTCACGAAGGCCTTATAAAATGATGCATGTTAGAGTCTGTGGGTGTATTCCCGTGTAATTATGTACCTAAGAGGCGACAAGTTTTTCACCTTGCTAATGAGATTGACAAATGCCTAGGAAGGAAGTAGAGTGAGGTGTGTGATCCTTTGTTTGAAACCTATTCTAACGAATAGGTTTGGGAGGGTGTTACAATTGTTATGACTTGTCTTTCGTCTTGTTGAGTCATGTAGAATTTGATTTCTTCTTCATTTTGAGTTTGTTCTCCAACCTATTCTTTCGAATAGGTTTGGGGAGGTCGTTGTAGAGTCATTGTTATTTCTTTTCATTATGGCTGCTGCTGGCTATATATCAATAAAAAAAAAAAAAGAAGGAAAAAAAATCTCTTCCAGAAAATCTGGACAAAAAAAAAAAAAAAAAAAAAAAAAACGTAAAAAAAAGAAACAAAAGAAAAAACAAGAATAAGCAAGCCAGCAAGAAAAGCGTTGAATTGTTTTTCACCTTTTGTAGTTGTTTAGAATCGAGTTGTAAATTCTTCCTTGTGTTTCGTGTGGCCTAATCCAAGGCCTGTTCTAGACCACCCACATCCTGCCATTCAGGAAGTGGTAAAGAGTCTTTGATCTAAGAGTCGGGTAGAATAGGGGAGTTTGTCTTTTAGGGAACCCTCCTTCGTTTGATGAGAGCCAGTATTGGTTCGACCTCACTTCAGGAAAGTCTCACTTGGTGAACAGTAGTAAGCCCTCAGTTTCATAGGCACGGGGCAACCATAGTATGATAATATGCATCATTGCGTCGCCACTGACCAGGTCCAGGTAGAGAATGTAACGAGAGACTCCATTATTTAACAAAGTGCATATGTGAATGCGTATAGATTCAATCGAGGCATTCTTCAACCTATGTCCATGTTATAATTTGTATGGTCCTTGTTCATAATCATTTGGTAGATACAATAGATTAGTTTTTCTTGCTTGGCATGCGACTCTTACTCCTCTTTGTGTTGCATGTAGTTTTGCATTAGAGTCTAGCTAGTTGCTTGAGGACAAGCAAAGGTTCGGTTTGGGGAGTTTAATGACAGTGTTTTTTACACTTCCATTTGGTTCTTTTTCACCTATTTAGCTATCTTCTTGCATGCATTTAGAATAGTGTCTCGTTTCCGTTTCACTTGTTATTTTCAGGATCTAGGTGAATTTCGGTCTATTTGATGGAATTCATGGCGAAACGTTAATGTTTTGGTGCAATATGATCACCCGTGGTGTGACAAGGAGTGCCGAGACATGTTTGAAGGCAGAAACAGTAGTTCATTCGGAGTTCGGATGAAGATTTTGGAGCTTTTGAAGTGAAATTCAGAAGTTCCATTTGCATAGTCTCAGTATTTTGGGCACCAGTCTTTCATACTATATTGGATTGGGATGAGGTCAAAATTTATGCGTAGCTAACTCGAAGTGCTATCCAACGGTGGGTCTTCCGTGCCAATCCGAGTTCGGACGCGCCCGGAATATCTGTTCTAACTTAGAGAGAAAAAACTGGCGAACTTAATGCCAGCCACTGGCGGACCGCCCGGGACGGGGGCGCACAGCCCCTCAGAATCAGGAACAGAATATACATTTATCTTTAGATCGGAATTTGAGAGATTCATTCATACTTTTGCAGACATAAACCCTAGAGCTTGTTCTGGGTTTTCTTTGACTTAGAACTACTTTTCCTTAGCGTTTTGGAGCATCAAGGTTGAGATTTGGACATCTATTGATCTCACCTTGCTAGATCTTTGTGAGTTTAGCAATTCACCGGAGATTGACAACCCTCGGTGGTAATTTTGTATCTCACTATTTTTTGCAATCTATCTTTCAATTCAACCATGTTTTCATCTATGATTGCTATTGTTGATTACGTTTTTGATATGAGTAGCTAAATATCTAGTTGGTGATTGTATGTAAGTTCGTAGCTAGGGTTCATATTGTGCATGATTGAGTTTTTGAATCTTTTACTTGTAGATTTTTGATATTCGAATTGTTGATCCGACTAAGCCAACTATCTTCGTATAAAAGTGTTAGAAACACTAGGACAATTCAAGATCATCGTTTTCAATATTTACAATTATCAAGTACTGCTTGCGCTAAGCCTGACAACCTTAGCCAAGTATTAGTATAGATAAGAGGCTTTCAAAATACATGTCAAAACCTGTCTTTTGGTGTTTTGTTCTGATCGAGCGTTTGGGTGGAAACCTTGCGACAGTATCCTCTCCGAATGGAGAGTTGTCTGATATGGTGAAAACAATTCCCACAGCAAGATCAGTTCGAATTACTTTTAAAGCAGTACGTGTTGCACTTTCATGCATAATTAGAACCTGATGCTTAGAACGAGCATTACTATGACCAACTCTCGTCGCATATTTTTGAGTAAGTTAAGTTAAGTTTGTTTACTGAATTATATAATAGTTATTGTAGTTAAATCTATTTAAGTCCCTAGAGATCGTACACTCGAGGTCATCTTACCTCTGCACTACGTATTTTGTGTAGTTGTGAGTTGCCCTTTGGCTTAAAACAAATTTATTTGATTGTTCGAGTCTGACAATCTCGTTCATCATTTTCTCTACTGCGGTTCATGAAGGCCTTATAAAATGATGCATGTTAGAGTCTGTGGGTGTATTCCCGTGTAATCATGTACCTAAGAGGCGACAAGTTTTTCACCTTGCTAATGAGATTGACAAATGCCTAGGAAGGAAGTAGAGTGAGGTGTGTGATGCTTTTTTGAAACCTATTCTAACGAATAGGTTTGGGAGGGGGTTACAATTGTTATGACTTGTCTTTCGTCTTGTTGAGTCATGTAGAATTTGATTTCTTCTTCATTTTGAGTTTGTTCTCCAACCTATTCTTTCGAATAGGTTTGGGGAGGTCGTTGTAGAGTCATTGTTATTTCTTTTCATTGTGGCTGCTGCTGGCTATATATCAATAAAAAAAAAAAAGAAGGAAAAAAGATCTCTTCCAGAAAATCCGGACAAAAAAAAAAAAAAAAAAAAAAACGTAAAAAAAAGAAACAGAAGAAAAAACAAGAATAAGCAAGCCAGTAAGAAAAGCGTTGAATTGTTTTTCACCTTTTGTAGTTGTTTAGAATCGAGTTGTAAATTCTTCCTTGTGTTTCGTGTCTCCTAATCCAAAGCCTGTTCTAGACCACCCACATCATGCCATTCAGGAAGTGGTAAAGAGTCTTTGATCTAAGAGTCGGGTAGAATAGGGGAGTGTTGTCTTTTAGGGAACCCTCCTTCGTTTGATGAGAGCCAGTATTGGTTCGACCTCACTTCAGGAAAAGTCTCACTTGGTGAACAGTAGTAAGCCCTCAGTTTCATAGGCACGGGGTAACCATAGTACGATAATATGCATCATCGCATCGCCACTGACCAGGTCCAGGTAGAGAATGTAACGAGAGACTCCATTATTTAACAAAGTGCATATGTGAATGCGTATAGATTCAATCGAGGCATTCTTCAACCAATGTCCATGTTATGATTTGTATGGTCCTTGTTCATAATCATTTGGTAGATACAATAGATTAGTTTTTCTTGCTTGGCATGCGACTCTTACTCCTCTTTGTGTTGCATGTAGTTTTGAATTAGAGTCTAGCTAGTTGCTTGAGGATAAGCAAAGGTTCGGTTTGGGGAGTTTAATGACAGTGTTTTTTACACTTCCATTTGGTTCTTTTTCACCTATTTAGCTATCTTCTTGCATGCATTTAGAATAGTGTCTCGTTTCCGTTTCACTTGTTATTTTCAGGATCTAGGTGAATTTCGGTCTATTTGATGGAATTCATGGCGAAACGTTAATGTTTTGGTGCAATATGATCACCCATGGTGTGACAAGGAGTGCCGAGACATGTTTGAAGGCAGAAACAGTAGTTCATTCGGAGTTCGGATGAAGATTTTGGAGCTTTTCAAGTGAAATTCGGAAGTTCCATTTGCATAGTCTCAGTATTTTGGGCACCAGTCTTTCATACTATATTGGTTTGGGATGAGGTCAAAATTTATGCGTAGCTAACTCGAAGTGCTATCCAACGGTGGGTCTTCCGTGCCAATCCGAGTTCGGACGCGCCCGGAATCTCTGTTCTATCTTAGAGAGAAAAAACTGGCGAACTTGCTGCCAGCCACTGGCGGACCGCCCGGGACGGAGGGCGCACAACCCCTCAGAATCAGGAACAGAATATACATTTATCTTTAGATCGAAATTTTAGAGATTCATTCATACTTTTGCAGACATAAACCCTAGAGCTTGTTCTGGGTTTTCTTTGACTTAGAACTACTTTTCCTTAGCGTTTTGGAGCATCAAGGTTGAAATTTGGAAATCTATTGATCTCACCTTGCTAGATCTTTGTGAGTTTAGCAATTCACCGGAGATTGACAACCCTCGGTGGTAATTTTGTATCTCACTATTTTTTGCAATCTATCTTTCAATTCAACCATGTTTTCATCTATGATTGCTATTATTGATTACGTTTTTGATATGAGTAGCTAAATATCTAGTTGGTGATAGTATGTAAGTTCGTAGCTAGAGTTCATATTGTGCATGATTGAGTTTTTGAATCTTTTACTTGTAGATTTTTGATATTCGAATTGTTGATCCGACTAAGCCAACTATCTTCGTATAAAAGTGTTAGAAACACTAGGACAATTCAAGATCATCGTTTTCAATATTTACAATTATCAAGTACTGCTTGCGCTAAGCCTGACAACCTTAGCCAAGTATTAGTATAGATAAGAGGCTTTCAAAATACATGTCAAAACCTGTCTTTTGGTGTTTTGTTCTGATCGAGCGTTTGGGTGGAAACCTTGCGACAGTATCCTCTCCGAATGGAGAGTTGTCTGATATGGTGAAAACAATTCCCACAGCAAGATCAGTTCGAATTACTTTTAAAGCAGTACGTGTTGCACTTTCATGCATAATTAGAACCTGATGCTTAGAACGAGCATTACTATGACCAACTCTCGTCGCATATTTTTGACTAAGTTAAGTTAAGTTTGTTTACTGAATTATATAATAGTTATTGTAGTTAAAGCTAGTTAAGTCCCTAGAGATCGACACTCGTTGTCATCTTACCTCTGCACTACGTGTTTTGTGTAGTTGTGAGTTGCCCTTTGGCTTAAAACAAATTTATTTGATTGTTCGAGTCTGACAATCTCGTTCATCATTTTCTCAACTGCGGTTCACGAAGGCCTTATAAAATGATGCATGTTAGAGTCGGTGGGTGTATTCCCGTGTAATTATGTACCTAAGAGGCGACAAGTTTTTCACCTTGCTAATGAGATTGACAAATGCCTAGGAAGGAAGTAGAGTGAGGTGTGTGATCCTTCGTTTGAAACCTATTCTAACGAATAGGTTTGGGAGGGTGTTACAATTGTTATGACTTGTCTTTCGTCTTGTTGAGTCATGTAGAATTTGATTTCTTCTTCATTTTGAGTTTGTTCTCCAACCTATTCTTTCGAATAGGTTTGGGGAGGTCGTTGTAGAGTCATTGTTATTTCTTTTCATTGTGGCTGCTGCTGGCTATATATCAATAAAAAAAAAAAGAAGGAAAAAAGATCTCTTCCAGAAAATCCGGACAAAAAAAAAAAAAAAAAAAAACGTAAAAAAAAGAAACAGAAGAAAAAACAAGAATAAGCAAGCCAGTAAGAAAAGCGTTGAATTGTTTTTCACCTTTTGTAGTTGTTTAGAATCGAGTTGTAAATTCTTCCTTGTGTTTCGTGTCTCCTAATCCAAAGCCTGTTCTAGACCACCCACATCATGCCATTCAGGAAGTGGTAAAGAGTCTTTGATCTAAGAGTCGGGTAGAATAGGGGAGTGTTGTCTTTTAGGGAACCCTCCTTCGTTTGATGAGAGCCAGTATTGGTTCGACCTCACTTCAGGAAAAGTCTCACTTGGTGAACAGTAGTAAGCCCTCAGTTTCATAGGCACGGGGTAACCATAGTACGATAATATGCATCATCGCATCGCCACTGACCAGGTCCAGGTAGAGAATGTAACGAGAGACTCCATTATTTAACAAAGTGCATATGTGAATGCGTATAGATTCAATCGAGGCATTCTTCAACCAATGTCCATGTTATGATTTGTATGGTCCTTGTTCATAATCATTTGGTAGATACAATAGATTAGTTTTTCTTGCTTGGCATGCGACTCTTACTCCTCTTTGTGTTGCATGTAGTTTTGCATTAGAGTCTAGCTAGTTGCTTGAGGACAAGCAAAGGTTCGGTTTGGGGAGTTTAATGACAGTGTTTTTTACAGTTCCATTTGGTTCTTTTTCACCTATTTAGCTATCTTCTTGCATGCATTTAGAATAGTGTCTCGTTTCCGTTTCACTTGTTATTTTCAGGATCTAGGTGAATTTCGGTCTATTTGATGGAATTCATGGCGAAACGTTAATGTTTTGGTGCAATATGATCACCCGTGGTGTGACAAGGAGTGCCGAGACATGTTTGAAGGCAAAAACAGTAGTTCATTCGGAGTTCGGATGAAGATTTTGGAGCTTTTCAAGTGAAATTCGGAAGTTCCATTTGCATAGTCTCAGTATTTTGGGCACCAGTCTTTCATACTATATTGGATTGGGATGAGGTCAAAATTTATGCGTAGCTAACTCGAAGTGCTATCCAACGGTGGGTCTTCCGTGCCAATCCGAGTTCGGACGCGCCCGGAATATCTTTTCGAACTTAGAGAGAAAAAACTGGCGAACTTGCTGCCAGCCACTGGCGGACCGCCCGGGACGGGGGGCGCACAGCCCCTCAGAATCAGGAACAGAATATACATTTATCTTTAGATCGAAATTTGAGAGATTCATTCATACTTTTGCAGACATAAACCCTAGAGCTTGTTCTGGGTTTTCTTTGACTTAGAACTACTTTTCCTTAGCGTTTTGGAGCATCAAGGTTGAGATTTGGACATCTATTGATCTCACCTTGCTAGATCTTTGTGAGTTTAGCAATTCACCGGAGATTGACAACCCTCGGTGGTAATTTTGTATCTCACTATTTTTTGCAATCTATCTTTCAATTCAACCATGTTTTCATCTATGATTGCAATTGTTGATTACGTTTTTGATATGAGTAGCTAAATATCTAGTTGGTGATAGTATGTAAGTTCGTAGCTAGGGTTCATATTGTGCATGATTGAGTTTCTGAATCTTTTACTTGTAGATTTGTGATATTCGAATTGTTGATCCGACTAAGCCAACTATCTTCGTATAAAAGTGTTAGAAACACTAGGACAATTCAAGATCATCGTTTTCAATATTTACAGTTATCAAGTACTGCTTGCACTAAGCCTGACAACCTTAGCCAAGTATTAGTATAGATAAGAGGCTTTCAAAATACATGTAAAAACCTGTCTTTTGGTGTTTTGTTCTGATCGAGCGTTTGGGTGGAAACCTTGCGACAGTATCCTCTCCGAATGGAGAGTTGTCTGATATGGTGAAAACAATTCCCACAGCAAGATCAGTTCGAATTACTTTTAAAGCAGTACGTGTTGCACTTTCATGCATAATTAGAACCTGATGCTTAGAATGAGTATTACTATCACCAACTCTCGTCGCATATTTTTGACTAAGTTAAGTTAAGTTTGTTTACTGAATTATATAATAGTTATTGTAGTTAAAGCTAGTTAAGTCCCTAGAGATCGACACTCGAGGTCATCTTACCTCTGCACTACGTGTTTTGTGTAGTTGTGAGTTGCCCTTTGGCTAAACAAATTCATTTGATTGTTCGAATCTGACAATCTCATTCATCACTTGTGCCTCCAGTATGAACAACCATCATGAATGTTGAATGCAACATCATCCATTAATGGTGTAAACTACCTTTATGCTCACATTTTATTGCCTTGTGCCTATATAGAGATTCTGAGAAGTATGCTTTCATTCATATGTAGTTGACAGCACACTGATATTTAGACTATGTAGTGAAAGGCATATGTATGAGTTTTTCAAGATAGCATGCAAACATGAATGAAGTCTGCAGCGTAGACTTTGATTTGTGATCTTGTATATGATTGATTTAATGTGTTCATCTACTTCCTGAGTGCAATTTACTGTCTTATACACATTCGGAAATTCCCAACTCTCAAAATCTCAGACATTTACAACATGGAGGAACTAAAAATATGATAACAGTCGGAATACAATTGGAACCTGCTAATTTGGAGGTACCATGTTCTGAGTCTGCTACATGAAACTAATTGGGAAACTAATTGGGTAATTAGTCTGCTATATAATCAGTACTTATCATGGCAACAGTGTGATTAACAGTGAAACTGAGTTACAATTTTTACTATCTGTGTAAACCTGTTAAATAACCACCCAAAATGAATGTCCTTGAAATATCTGCGTACACAGCAGGAATGAAGAATTACTTTGAAAGTCCTTGATTCATTCATGATAAATGCCAGGAAGATTAATTTATTCTAAGGCATATTATACACAAATTGTTCACAACCTTACTTTCAAACTGGTTATCAAACAAAACAAAGTTATTTTTTAGGCTTACAAACTTAAACTATCATGATCAAATCAAAGAACATTGTCGAAATATGAAAATTCCTAATAATCATAAAACGAAAACTGAAGTGAATTTATCTGATGCTTTCAATATAAACTCCAACACTAATGACACAGGTAATATGCAGATTTCACTACCCCACAGACGCTTAAAGCAACCAACTACTAAATCAAATTCTAGGCTCACTTAACTTCTATCTTAACTCTAGACTTTCACTAACTAACAACTTCATCCTAACTGAACTTAAAGAACTACACCGGGATGGACAACTACGAAGGACTAACATCAGTTCCTTTCAATCTTAGCCAGGAGCTCAGCAAAAGACTTGAACCTCTTCTTATGCTTAGAAGTGCCCTCATCAGTTTTGGTCCTTTTTTCTGGAGGACTAGTCTTCTCATTGGCAAGGATCCTTGCAACAACCACATCGAACTCGGGTGCGTTGACAGTCCTTTCTTCTGCCTCCTCATCACTTTCATGGAGCTTGTTCAAGTCAAATGCATGGCCTGCACCTTCATGCTGCACCTGCTCTTCTTCGTCCGACGAAATGTGAACAAGTTCTTTCGTCTCAAGCAGATTTGGGTATCACTCCGACCAGCCATCGGAAATGCTGCTCAGTGGCTCCCATAGAGGTTCTCCCATGTACATATACCATGCACAACGCGGATCATCCTGTTATACACACATATACAATATCAGTTAGTTAAAATCACAAAGGAATTTGGTTTTGAAATATAAAAAATACTGTAAGATATATAGAAGTAGCTTACCTGAATTGCTCTGACCCAAACTGGCCTAATAGCTTCAAACTTGTTTGTAGCAGCAACCCACTTAACACCTTCACGGTTCTTCAACCAACTGGAAGCTTCATGCCTGCAATGAAGCATCCTAACGCACTCAACCACCTGCCTGTAAGAGTAGCTGCAATTGGCGTGGCTTTTCAAGTGATGCTGGACCATCTTGTAAGCCATTCCACAATGATCTGGCCACTTCCATTGGTCGGCTGCAGACAGCTCCTCCAGCTTCTTGATGACCATGAGAACATGGTTCTTTGGAATTCCATCTCCATAGAACATTTGATCCTGAAGCTAAATTGCTTGTTGATCTTCAGATGAGAGGCTCATTGTGCTTACTCTGTTTGAAAGAAGTTTTAGTGGTTCAGGAGAGTTTAAGTGTTTCAGGAGAGTTTAAGTGTAAGTATTATGTGTGAGCACCAACTTATTTATAGGACTTTAGTAAGTATTTCTGGTCAACCTAATAGAAGACCACATATACTTGTGGCTTTAGCTTTTCACAGTAAAGATTATAAATACACAAGTTCACTTGTACATGTCAAAAAACAAAAACAAAGGTAATAATACATATATACGGACATTAATACGTATACGTACTAGTATTAGTATTGCTAGTACATTGTCATGAATGCAAATTTCACCCACCACAGTTAGTATTGGACTAGTCATCAAAGCTGCAGTCCTACTATCTTTCTTCCAAAGAACACACAAAAGGAAAAAAAGAAGAGCAACAAGCAAAATTTCTTCATCTTCAGTTAGTAGCCTTTGCTGGTGTGGTGGTGAAATAATCGAATTCACGTGTCGGAATGAGGTTCACTGGGGCATGAAATTCAAGAATTGCATCAATCAACGTGAAGGTTTGAGTCTTATAATATATACATATACCATTTGCTTTGTATTGTTTGCTTAATTTTATCCTTATATTTATCAATGGCATTTTTCTGATTATTCGTGTAATATCCCTGTAGATGAAGAAGGCCCTCAACATTTTTGGGTATGGTCAGATATGCACCGGTGCACAGCTGTCTGTAGAAATCGATCTGCAGCTACGTCTAGTCGGAACAATAGGCAAACAAACTGTGATGTGGGAAGGTGGAATGTTGGTGATTCTGCAGAGATAAGGGGGCTGAGGGATCGTGTTGCAGAAATGACTGCAAAGGTCACATTACTGGAGGAGACAAATGCTCGTCCGACAAAGAACAACAGGAAACTAGAAGAGAAATGTGCCAAGCTGTGCTGTGCAAACGGTCTTCTCAAACAGAATTGCGAGCAAATGCAGATTGGAAAAGCTAGGTATGATAATATAACTCGTATCCTTCTTTCTATAATTCTAGTTTATGTTGTCATGTTTTATTTCGTCTAACACTGGCTTCCCAGAATTGTGAGTGTTCGAGACCAAGGCACAAGCAAAGTTACGAGTACTTGTTTCATCTGAAAGTTAATCGTATTCTACCTAGTTTAGAAACAGTAGCAATCAACTGTAAAATGCTATGACTACCGAATTCATATATATTCGATTTGCAAGCAACATAGCTCAAAATCGTTTCTGGGCTGGAGACAGAATTAAGCTCTGAAAATCATCCTTCACAAGAATAATCATCAAACATGTAGTAGTAGTAGCTATAACAAAATGTAATTGTTCCATCACATTTAGTTCGTAAAACGCAGTAGTTCTAATGCTATTAAGATTCAATCATTTAGAATACACATTCAACTTATATCCATCATACTAGTTTTGAATTAATATTCCAAATATAGCAGTTGGGATCATAAAAAAGGGTAGTTCCAGATCTCAACAAGATGAGTAGTAATTCAATTCAAAAGAAATAGGTAACTTACATCCTAAAGTTGAGCAGTCCAGTCATCTTGGTGCATTTCTTGATGATCAAGATCTTGTGCTGCAATCCACTCAACCTCGGGCATCTTCTTTATCTCATCTGCGATGAAATAGAACTTGGCATCCTTTGGTAGGGTGAAGAAGTACTGGAGCAATGCATCATCCTTGCAAATACGACTTCCAAAGCAAAAGAAAGACTTCGTAGTGAGTCCAGGGTAAGCTTGTAGCTATGCCCACAGATTGTTCCTGCAGTACTCTACACTGAACTGGCTAGTATAAGCAGGCTGTATCGTGTTGATCGTTTGCTTCGTGAGATCAACAAATCCTTTGAATGCATCAATGAAAGCAGCATCATCACCGTCTTTTCCCTTCTCACGCCTGTATCGCTTTGAGTCTTTTTGGACAGACATAGATGGAGATTGGGAGTCGGAGCCATTGTTAACTGTCTCCGACTCAGTGGCCATATCTGGGTCATCGTTTAGCTCCACGGTCCTATCTCCATTGTTTATGGCATCATCAAAAGCCCTAGCTCTTTTTCCCCTAGCCCTATCCTTCCCATATATTTCACACCAATCCTCATAGTGTGGCCAAGGAGATCTCCACTTCCCAAGCATACCTTCTTGCGTCTGATCAACATAAATCGTTCACATGACTGGAACCAACATCATCGAAAAGTATAACAAGAACATATATTAAATTTTATGAGTATCGACATCTAACATTAACTTCAAGGTGGTATTTAAATTCTAACCTGAGCATGATACTCCCATGTCTCCTCTTCGCATAAGAACTTCTTCACTATAGAGCAGAAACTTATTCCACTTTGCTCATGCATGTAGAGGAGGTACCTATGGAGTGCACTCCATGTTTTCATCTTGGTTTTTATGTGAGGATGAACAACAATGTCAGTCCTAGGGAAAGCCTCTTTCATGTAGCTAAGCATCAGGGTCATAGCACCAGCTTTCAATCCTTGAGGGGACTTATATCCAGAAGCCTTTGCCATTTTCATGGCCTTGATGAACTCAACCTCCTCCTCCGGCTTCCATGTGCGGTACCTGACTGCAGGTCCACCCTGAGTTGCTTGCTCTGAAGCACCAGCAGATGCTTGTTGTGAAGGGTTTGATGATTGAGCTGGTTGTGCGGCTTTAGCTCTAGGCTTCCTGGATGCAGGAGCCTTGTATCTGTGATATCCCGGCTTCACTTTAGGAAACAGTGGTGCAAATTGGGCTGCATTTCCAGAAGGTGGTGGCTGATCTGCAGTTGGTCCTTTACCAGCTGAGGCATCCTCAACTGAAGTGGCAAATTCAGATGCAATGGTTACTTTCAGGTCTGGTCCTACCTTAGGTGCTCCAGCAAATGGTTGCTCTGGCCGCATGCTACCCTGGCTTTCCATCTAAATAGCAAACAAACACGTAAGAATATAGCATAACAGTCTATGACATAGAATTCCACCGCAAAGAAGGTTTAGTTACTAACAGATATAGAAATACGAAATAAACCATCATCGAAAGGATACTCATTCAATAGGGGATTCATTAATTGCACACAAAAGTTTACATAAGCAAACGTCTCAACAATATTGTCTACATTCATGATTAAAACATTAGACAAGCAAACTATTAACTAAAACTAATGCCTCCTGCCAGCCATTTTTTAAAATCTCCATGAGCTGAACATTTTGCAAGCCAAATTATCTTTGTCTGCAGTCCATCCAGGCTCTGCGGAGACATCGGAGATTAGATCAGGTGGACCTCGGTATTCTTCTTTTGCAGGGTCCACATCCTGATCATCGCTAATCACAGTTTCGTCATCCAACAACTCCTCATCGTCTCTGTTATCATACCATTACATCAGATCATCCTTAGAGTGGGTTCTTAAGAAGTTGTGAACCAATGCACAAGCTAGAATGATATCATTTTGTGTGTCAATGTTGTAAAATGCAGGTGATCGTAGAATCCCAAATCTCTTTTACCACAGACCCAAAGTACGCTCAATAACATTCCTTGCTGAGGAATGTTTCATATTGAAATACTCTTCCGGGCCAGTAGGTGCTCTTCTCCCCTCACCCCACTCTTGCAAGTGATATCTTGATCCTCTATAAGGAGTAAGAAAACCAAGAGCAAGTGCATAGCCTGAATCATCAAGGTAGTATTGACCTATACATCAATACACATTTGTTAGTGAACTGTTCACATTAATCAACTAAAACTAAAAACTTCAAGCAGTAATATTCACCTTGGGGAATAGCTAGTCCCTTTTCCCTTTGCACTGCATCTCTAAGGACTCTACCATCATTGGCAGAACCCTCCCACCCAGTAAGCATGTATATAAACCGCATATCCCTATCACATACCCCTAGGACATTAGTTGTGACCACACCTTTCCTATTCCGATACATGAGTTGCTTACTTTCGCGTAGCTGCAATCGAACATGAGTGCCATCCAAAGCTCCATGGCACCCCTACAATATTATAAATCTGTTCAAGTAAGTACATGTATTACAAAAATCAAAATGTCTATCAATTTGAAAGTCAAGTAATCCATGAAAACAGCTATACAGTTTTGATAGTGTTTCTTACCACAAAATGTCTCCAAGGTTCCTCTGTTTCACCTTCTTGCACGGGAACTGGCTTCACTAAGAGCATGCTATGCAAGCTCAACACAGCTTTTAGGACTTAATGAAAGTAAACACAAATAGTTTGTCCAGAACGGCGGAATGCAAACTGGGCCACACGGTTCTTCACGTGGTGACCAAGAATTTCCATGAAGATAGCATCTTTCTCTTCTACCGTGACATATCTACCATCAGCGATACCCCCTATTCCTCAACAACCAACAAAACTGCCTAAACGCGTACATGTTCATTCGGAGAACATTCTTGCAATAGATATCATTAGTCAAGGTGAGCCGGTCCATGTACTGAACTTGGGCTGGGATTTTCTCATTTAAGGAATATGAACGGGGACGCTTACAGGATGCATTACAAGGGCGAACGTGTCTTATGTAATATCGTAGGAGCAACAAATACATTCCAATTGACATTAGCACATATCTCCGAGTTGCTAACTGCCTCTCATCCATCACCAAATAAACTAACAATTACACGTAGAAGTTTTGTTAAACCTTAATTTCATGAACTGAAGCTATGTGTATTAAGCCCATAGTAATGTAAATCATCACAATAGTACATAATCAAGCTATCTGTTTGCAATTATCAAGAACTAGGTGCAAGTTCAAACTCAAGCTATCTGTTTTACAATTGCAAGAACTCAAGCAGCAATAACACATTCAAAGTAGCACAGAACAAAACAAACCATACACTGCAAATACAGTTAACCTTCACTATATCCAAATCAACTTTCCAAAAGGAAACGTAGAACAGTAGATTGTTAAAGAATTACGAAAATTACCTGAAAGTCGTTACAGTAACTCCGAACTGGGAAACAGAAATTACAAATTGAGAGCTCCAATGAATCCCTAATGCAGCATAGAAACATAAACAATAGGACTTAAATGAATTATGAGCAAAAGAGATGAAATTTCAATCGGAAAGTTGAAACGGAAATTTACCTGGCGGTTAAGATTGCGAACGACGATGAAAGCAATGAAACAAGCCACAATGGTTTAGGGCCACAAAATTGGCTCCTTTTGTTCGGAAAATCAGATTTTCGCTCGAATTCTTGGAGGGAGAAGCGGCTTCCGTCGCCATCAAAGTCGCTTTCCGGTGGGGCTGGAACGATGCTATTTTGATTGTCTCTTTGTGGTATTTTCGGTATTAACGTTTAATGACAGGGGTAGGAAAGACATTGCACATTTGGGTTGAAATTTCCAAATGGGGGATTTGTGAAATACCTACCCCCCTAGGTATTTCAATTGTGCAAAAGTCCAAAGGCCCGGGGGGGGGGGGGGAGGGATTTTGCAAATGACAAGCCCGGAGGGCCGAGTGTACTTGTACCAAACGAGGTATTTCGAGGGATTTGGTGCAAAAACGCACCAAATCCCTCCCAAATACCTCGTACGAAACATGCACTAAATGATTGACCAATTGTTGTGATACAAAAACCTTTTAGTTATAAATTCGTATTGCATTACAAGACAAGAGTAATCTGAATTTTGATGTTTAATTTTATATTTAGACAACTATCACTTCCTAGTCATCATGTGTTGAAGGTCGATTTTTTTGACAATCATAAGGCACGTGGTCACACCAGCAGTGTAGTCTTTTTGGTGGTTGTTTCCCAATGTTGCAACATCTCTTCTCAGGCCCGACTCCTCTGCCAGCCCTCCAAACAACGACCAACCAAAATACCCACAAAGTTCTCAGGCAACTTTCCCTCTCCAACAACCCCAACAATGCTCTACTTTTTTTCACAACAATACTCCACAATCCGTTACCCATTAACAGGTTCACCTTCCCTCTCTTGCTCAAATCCGCTGCCAAGTGTCGGGCACTTGAAGAAGGGAAAATGGTTCATGCTTTGATTTCTAAACTTGGGCTCCACTCTGACCCCTTTGTGGAAACTGCTCTCGTCAGAATGTATGGTGCCTGTGGGCTGATTTCGGATGCACGCTCCCTGTTTGAGAAAATGTCGCATAGAGATGTTGTTGCCTGGAGCACTATGATTGATAGGTTTGTTCTTTGTTTCTCTGTTTTCATTATTATTGGACCAGAATGGCAGCATTAGTTTGCACTTTGCAGCATGAGATTTTACGATTCACATGTATTAAAGGTTGTATAGAATAGAAGAAATGTCTTGTTCTGCATGATCATAATTGCTTTTCTCTAAAACATGTACTTTGAATGAACGTAAGAGAGCTAGTTAAATTTTTCATACAAATGAATATAATATCAATCTATTACGCATGTTCTAATTCAAACACAACTTACAAACCAATGTATGTAAACACTAATAATCTTTCTAAAGTTTAAACAACGACTGAAACTAAATTAATATAATTAAGTTCTCTCTGCATAATCTGGCACAACAACTGTTATTAATCTTCTGCAAGTCTCTTTTTATGTTTAATGATGCGCCCATGGGAAGATTGCTGGATATTTGTTATCTTCTTTGGGGACTCTGCAAGATTGGCATTTGTGTCCTTAGTACATTGACCTGCACAGTAAAATTTAACAATTATTCACTGCAGTTATTGCAAACTGTGCATATCCATCTGTAAATTTTTATTTCTTTTACTGATGTTGTTGACGTAATATTTGAAAATTTGAAAACAGTTGTGATAATTTTTATGAAAATGTAAAACGTAGTTGCATATGTGCATACCATTTTCCAATTTCACCTTTATTGGTGGTAACTGCTGTCGAGTGGCTGTTTTGTTTTTGGTAACACTCTTCTCCTTTTTACCTGCAGTTGTACCTGAAAAAGGAAAGACCGGGTTATATACTAATTAGTTGTTATAAGAACTGTATTAAGTTGTATGCATTTTTGTTTTCAACTTATTGTTTGAATTTATATTAAACATGATATACCTGTTGTCTTTGATGCATCAGTTTTTGGGAATGTGTTGTTTGAAAATTTCTGTTTTTTTCTCTTTGATTTCTGCTCATCCTTTCTCGCAATCTTCAGTTCCATAACAGTGTTATCATGGGAAACTGATGTGTTGCAATGATAGAATGGTGAGATGATTTTGTAGAGGAATTTTAAAAAATTTAAAGATACATGCACATGGGTTTTTACCAATGTCATTCATAGAATGTTGTTTGGAAGTGCATGGATCCCCTTTGTTTGTTATATCTACAGGACAATTTAATCAGTTAACACGTTGTTATGAATAATTGTTTGAGTATTCAACATGCTCACCCATGTCTTCTTCATTAGTTTCACTTGTAATAATCTGTGTGCACTTTCCGGACAGTTTTCTCTTTATACGTTGAATTGTTTGCCAACGTGTTAAATGAAATAATAATGTTTAATAGTATATATGAACTCATGAAGAATATTTGTGGTAGTTCTGTATCAATAAAATATATATATGATGATATTTTGGAAACAAAATCTACTTACCGTCATCTTCTGAGTCTGCCTATTCCTGATTTGGTAAGATGTGCTCTGAGTTATCCGCCTCATCTTTTTTTTTCAGTTGTTTTAAACAATTTTGTTAGTATATCTGATATCAAATATTAATGTCTATTTTAAAGGAAAAAGAAGATGTTTACCTTTGTTGAAGCTGTAGTTATTACTTCTTTCAAGTCTCTTGTACTGGATGTCTGAAATCTGAACTTCAATGTCTAACTCTTCATAGGTCAGGACCAATACAATGTATGATGTTTGGTGACCATCATTTGATGTTGGATTGATCCCTGTAGAAATCTTCATTTTGAGAAGAAGGTTTTTTAACCTTCCTTCAATTACCTGTACAGGTACTTCACCTCCCTGTAAATAGTATATGTTTATTTGTTGTGTATATAGATTGTTTTAAACTATTATTCTAATGATTAAGAAATATTACCTCGAGGATATTTTCATAGAAATCTGATGCGGATATGCCTATTATTCTTTCTGCTTAACTTCCAAATACTGTGACGTTCACCTCTCCAGTTTCATCACATATATTCATGTTGAATCTGTACCTGCATTTGGTAAGATATTAGTGTTGAATGTTAAAAATTTTGTATTTAGATGTTGTTAAGAAATGTATAGATTTTATCGTATATGTACCTTGGTTTTGCAAGCTTGTTTGCGTCACACTTATGGCAAAAGAAAACTGAATTGTATGATGCTTCAGTGCGGTGTGAATTGACGCAGCACATATACTAGAAATTTTGGTTTTGTTATGGGATAGCCCAAACATTTGTCCTTGCATGCTGTAAATGATGGAGAAATGTTAGGTTGTGCTGGTATTGAGTTCTTTATTGTAATGTTGTGTCCAAACATACCAGGGGTGATGATAGGACGTTGTTTATTGTCTCCATTGGTTCTTCATCCTCGACAGTTTCCTCAAACAAGTTTCCTGCTGATACTATTTTGTCCAAAATAGTTTTGGCGTCAATTTTCCTATATTTGGTTGAGTGATGTTAGGAAACTTGTAATTTTGATGAGCAATTAACCATGCTAAATTAAGGAAAGTCCAGTAACTAGTACTCTTAAGGTCCATAGTAATTTAGAATTTTAAGGACATTGTAAAAGATGAACGTTTGCTGAAAGACTTAGTGTAGGTACTAGTTAGGTTCTTAAGCTTGCTGATGATGTACTTTGTTTTTACAAACGAACTATTGAAGACCTAGAACCGCTCAGAAAGTTGAAGATTCGAAGACTGGAGACTTAGAAGAATTATGAGAAAGGTATCTACAAAAGGTACATGTTATTTCAGAAAGTGAGAATCTCAGCAACAGCTTGCATAAGTGAAAATCTATACGACAGAGTAGGTTGTGCTTGCTGAAGCTAAGACTGACCACTTGCTGACAACATATGTGACCTCCTTGCTGAAGAGTACTTGCATTTTGGCTCCAACGTTCATATTTGAATTTGATTCAAAAGAACATTAAATGCAAAGTAGGCACGCGAAGAACATGAAAACAAGAAGACAAATGAAGAACGCTGCTGAAAGTACAAAAGCAAGATAGTGACATCTTAAGGTACAAAGCCTTAGAATTTGAAATTCAAACGGCTCCCTTGAGACACTATAAATAGAGGTCATTAGGCAAGAGTAGAAGGTGTGTCAACAACGTGATCAAACTCTCACTTGTGCTTTAAACACTCAAATCCTTCTCTACTCTTTACTGCCTATTGATCCGTTCCAAGACTTAAACTTGAAACAAAAGCTACTTGTGAAGAAGTAGAACATTCACGGCTAAGAAATTAGTTAAGTGTTCTTTCTTTGGAACAACAACAAGTCTTGACACCAGAAACAACAAACTTGTTTACTGCAAAGTATTTCAAGTTGTGTTTCTTTAGATAACTTGTTATAGCTGAAAAGTTATACTTTACTGCACTTAGTTTCCAGCAAGTTACGTTTATCATACTTTGTTACTCTGCTCACTTGTTTAAACTAGCTCTCTGATAAAAGCACTTATTGTAAAAGAATTCCGCACTCTGTTTTTAAGTATCAGCAAACTCATTACTGAAAAGTAATAAGCACTTGTTGAGAAAGTTAAGTACCAGCAAACTCATTACTGAAAAGTAATAAGCACTTGCTGAGAAATTTTTAAACGACGAAAAGTTTGAAAAGACTATTCACCCCCCGCCCTAGTCTTTTCTTGTTGTTTAAAGGGACCAACAAGTGGTATCAGAGCTGGAGGTTCTTTAACCTTCAACACTGAACCTAGTTCCCCTTAGGTGCTTTCTGTAAATCACTTTCACTTGATCAGTTTGGTAGTCATTTGCTGACAGGATGTCGTTAGGAGACGCTCCCTTGCTGAAGCTGGAAAACTATGAAAAATGGCGAAACATGATGCTACATCTAGAGGCCATTAGTGATGAGATGGTTACTGTCATAAACGATGGACCAATCAAGATCACTAAAATTGAAAGAAGCTTTCCTCACAAGATCACAGATGATGGTGAAAAGGAAACTGTCTTAGAAGAACCGGTCGATACCGTCGTTCCAAAACCAAGAGAGAAATGGACTTCAGACGAAGCCAAAAGATTCCGTCTTGATGGCCAAGCAAGAAACATCATTATTCGATCTACTCAAGATATTATACAGTGCAAACTGTGGGGTGCCAAAACTGCTAAAGAAGCTTGGAAAATGGTTCAAGATCTTTGTGTTGGATCAGACAAAACCAAGGAAAACAAACTCGAAATGCTAAAGTTGAAGTTTCAAAACTTCAAACAAGGTGCCAATGAGTCACTGGAAGACTTGGATTTCAGATTCACAACTCTAGTGAGTGAGATGGTTGCCTTTGGAGTTGGAAACTTCTATTCATATTCTGAAAAGGTGAAAACAATTATTAGAAGTCTGAATTAAGAATGGATCCACACTCAGAATTTCTACTATAATCAAGGAATGCCTAATATCACTCCAACCGAGTTGTTCACTCATCTTGCTACTGTCAACTATGAGACAAAACAAAAATAAAGTGTGTTTGCTGAAAAATCACAAAATATTGCTCTTGTTGCCAGGCCGTCATCTTATGAAAAGAAGAATGATAAAGAGCCTGCTGATGAAAACGCTCTTAGTTAGGAAACTTGTAATTTTGATGAGCAATTAACCATGCTAAATTAAGGAAAGTCCAGTAACTAGTACTCTTAAGGTCCATAGAAATTTAGAATTTTAAGGACATTGTAAAAGAGGAACGTTTGCTGAAGACTTAGTGTAGGTACTAGTTAGGTGCTTTAGTTTTGTTGATGATGTACTTTGTTTACACATACGAACTATTGAAGCACTAGAACCGTTCAAAAACTTGAAGAATTCGAAGACTGAAGACTAAAGAAGATTTCTGAAGATGATATCTACAAAGGCACATGTTGCTCAGAAAGTGGAAACTTCAGTAACAGCTTGCATAAGTGAAAATCTAAATGACAGAGTAGGTTGTGCTTGTTGAAACTGAGACTGACCACTTGCTGAAAAACATATGTGACATTCTTGCTGAAAGTACTTGCATTTGCGCTCCAACGTTCATATTTGAATTTCATTCAAATGAACATTAAATGCAAAAGTAAGCATGCGAAGAACATGAAGACTAGAAGACAAATAAAGGACGCTGCTGTGACTTCTTAAGGAACAAAGCCTTAGAATTTGAAATTCAAACGGCTCCCTTGATTCACTATAAATAGAGGTCATCCGGCAAAGAGTTGAAGTGTGTCAACAACGTGATCAAACTCTCACTTGTGCTTAAACACTCAAACCCTTCTATACTCTTTACTGCCTATTTGATCCGTTCCAAGACTTAAAGCTTGAAAAAGCTACTTGTGAAGAAGTAGAACATTCACGGCTAAGAAATTAGTTAAGTGTTCTTTCTTTCGAACAAGAACAAGTCTTGACACCAGAAACAACTTAACTTGTTTACTGCAAAGTATTCAAAGTTTTGTTTCTTAGATGACTTGTTGTAGCTGAATAAGTTATACTCAAGTCAGCTCATCCCAAACCTATCTAACTGATAAACACCCTTTTTCAGGCGTGAAATTCAGGGGGAATTTAATCAAGCATAGTTTTGTTGATTATAAGTCCCAAGTTTGGTGGAGAACAAGGTTTCGTTCTCTAGTTAGGTTAGAAATGAAGCAAGTGTGCTTTGGTTTCTGAAGAATCGCTCTAGATAGGTGTTGTAAGGAACCTCAAACTTATCGTAGTGGATTCAGTCCTAGAAAGGACAAAGTGGATTAGTTGAGAGATTACGCCGCTCTCAGATACCACTATAAAAGTGTTTGTGTGATTTACTTTACCTCATTTAGTTTTCAGCAAGCCTATCTATCTGTACACTGTCACTCTGCTCACTTGCTGAATCTATCACTTACTGAAAAGCACTTATCAGTAAAACTCATTACTGAAAAGTAACTAGTACATGCTGAGAAAGTTAAGTATCAGCAAACTCATTACTGAAAAGTAATAAGCCCTTGCTGAGAAAGTTTTTAAACGACGAAAGTTTGAAAAGACTATTCACACCCCCCTAGTCTTTTATTGTTGTTTAAAGGGACCAACAAGTGGTATCAGAGCCGGAGGTTCTTTAACCTTCAGCACTGAACCTAGATCCCCTTAGGTGCTTTCCGTAAATCACTCTCACTTGATTAGTTCGGTAGTCTTTTGCTGACAGGATGTCTTTAGGAGACGCTCCCTTGCTGAAGCTGGAAAACTATGAAAAATGGCGAAACAACATGATGTTACATCTTGAGGCCATTAGTGATGAAATGGTCACTGTCATTAATGATGGACCTATCAAGATCACTAAACTTGAGAGAAGCTTTCCTCACAAAACCACGGATCCTACTGGTAAGGAAACTATCTTAGGAGAACCGGTTGACGCCGTCGTTCCAAAACCAAGAGAGGAATGGACTTCCGACGAAGCTAAGAGATTCCGTCTTGATGGCCAAGCAAGAAACATCATCATTCGATCAAATCCGGATACTATACAATGCAAACTGTGGGGTGCCAAAACTGCTAAGGAAGCTCGGAAAATGGTTAAGATCTTTGTGCTGGATCTGATAAAACCAAGGAAAACAAACTCGAAGTGCTGAAGTTAAAGTTCCGGAACTTTAAACAAGGTACAAATGAGTCACTGGAAGACTTGGACTTCAGATTCACAACTCTAGTAAGTGAGATGGCCGCCTTAGGAGTTGGAAATCTTTATTCAGATTCTGAGAAGGTGAAAACCATTATCAGAAGTCTGAACCAATAATGGATCCATAGTCAAAATTTCTACTATAATCAAGGAATGCCAAACATCACACCTACAGAGTTGTTCTCTCATCTTGCTACTGTCAACTACGAGACAAAGCAAAGACAAAATGTGTTTGCTGAAAAATCGCAAAACATTGCTCTTGCTGCAAAGCCGTCATCTTCTGAAAAGAAGAATGATAAAGAGCCCGCTGATGAAAATGCTTTAGTTTTCAAAAACATGAAGAAATTCATCCGTAAGGAACTTGAAAGGCGAAAGCAAAAGAGAAGCTGAAAAAGCATCTTGGTAACAACTACCATAAATATAAGAATGAGGCTAGATCGCTGAACAAGCAGGCTCAGCAAGCAAATTCCTCTGAAGAACCAGCAGTTGGAAATGATCTCAACTTTTACTGCAAAAAGCCTGGACACTTCAAAGAAAATTGTCCTTTGCTGAAAGGTAAATCTGCGGAAAAGAAGAAGAAGTTCAAACGGGCTTTTATTGTTGAAGAAAAGAAGAAGCTTCAAGAAAAAATCGATGCGTTGTGCATTGATACCAGCTCCGAAGACAGTGAGGTAGAAAGCTCAGACACTGAAGAAGAAGAAGCCACTCTTGACGTAGAGATCGGCAAGGAAGTTTGTGGAATAGCTATGGAAGCTTATCCAGACGTGTCAAACTACGAATTCTACCTCATGGCCGGTCAGGTAAACATTCCTACCTCTGACTCTGACTCAGAAAGTGAAGATGAGATTGACCTTGATAGAATTCAAGGAGAAATCGAAAGATTTGATAAAACTCTGAGCAAACAGCAAGAGAAACTACAAAATGCTGAACTCTGACCAAGCAAACTACTGAAAAGTACGTATTGCTGAAAGAAGAATCAGAAAAGAAAGATGCTGAAATATTACATCTTAAGTAGTTGATTGCTGAAGCTACAGAGAAGAATTCTCAAATGGCAATAGAATTGGAAGAATATCAGTCCTCAATTCTAAAGTTACTTGCTGAAATACAAGAAATGAAAAAGATGAAAATCAATTTCAAATCTTACACTGATGCAAGTAATACGCTGACTGAACTAAACTCGTATTTGAGAGATCCATCTCAAAAAGAAGGTTTAGGTGCAACGTATGAAGGTGATGACGTAATAATCTTGAGTAAATACAAATCACCAATTACCTTAGTACGCGCAACTGATAGTGGTCAACCAGAACTCTATCAGATTGGTCAATCTAAGGTTGCTGAAAAATGCAATCAAGTACCTACGACCGTAAAGCCCGCTGTTGCTACTCAAAGTAACAAGACTTTAAAAGGAAAACAGGTTGCTGAAAAGCAAACTACAAAGAAAAAGGATGCTGTAAAGCATTCCGCCAAACAAATTGCTGAAAAGCAATTTGTTAAGTCAAAAGGCAAGATTACCAAAAGTAATCAGAAGACCTTTGCTGAAAAACCTGAATCAAGTAAGGGTGCTTAGATAAAAGCTCAGCATTCTCCAAAAAGTGGACTTGGTTTCAAAACCAAGCAAACTCAACTTTTTCATGAGTATAAGCAAAGTCAGCAAAGATACTTCAAAGAGATGAATAAAACCAAGCCTAAGAGTTCTGACAAAACTCAAAACGCTAGGGCTAGAAGGAACCTTGCTAGAAAAGAACTTACTGAAAAGTATGTTCAGAAAAAAGGTCAACCGAGCAAGACACCACATCAGAAAGTGGATTTGATCAGCACGAATCAAAAGTCTTTCGGCTCAAAACCTCCTAGTTCCTCAGCAAGTAGAAAATAAGTCAAAGTTGAAAAACTTAAGACTTGGGTTTCCACTGGACGCATTCTTGAACATGTTAATGGACATCCAATATTGGATAATTAACTTGTTTGCTCTTGATTGTGCAGACTTCAGCCACGGAGACAAACAATGCAATCTGGCACTTTGACAGTGGTTGTGGAAAGCACATGACGGGCAACAAGAATAACCTTATAAACTATAGACGGTGGTCTAAAGGTCCAATAATAAGGTTTGCTGGTGGAGGCTTTGGTTCTACAAAAGGTTACGGTGACGTGAAGTTAGGATGCATTACCATTTCGGGAGTTCATGTAAAAAATCTTAAGTTTAACCTTTTCAGCATGAGTCAATTTGATGATAAAGGATACTTCATCAAAATCAAAAGTGATGAATGTAAACTTATAGACTTTGAGAAAAAGAAGGTTATTATGGTTGCTAGAAGATCAGGAGGTTGTACACTGTAGATTGGTCTTCAGCAATCGTTGAAAAATGCCTTGTCTCAGATCACGATTGCCTTACTGAAAAAGCATGGTTATGGCATAAACGAACGAGTCACCTAAACTTCAAGACGCTGAATAAGCTGTCTAAAAAGGCAGTTGTAGTTGGATTACCTAAGGTTACATTCAAGAAGGATGGTGTTTGCAACGCATGTCAGCAAGGAAAGCAAACCAAATCTTCTTTTAAGAACAAGGCAGTACCGTCAACTACAAAACCTTTACAACTCTTGCACATGGACTTGTTTGAATCTTCTTCAACAAGCTATGCTGGTAAGAAGTAAGGTCTGGTGGTGGTAGATGACTATTCAAGATTCACTTGGGTAGTATTTATCAAGCACAAGTCTGAAACAAGGACTGAAATACCTAACTTGCTGAATAAGCTTGAAGTCATGAAAAATGACAAGGTAAAAGTCATAAGAACAGACCATGGTACTGACTTTGTGAACCAGTAGATAACTGAGTATTGCACTTCAAAAGGCATACAACATCATTTATCCTCAGTAAGGACACCACAACAAAACGGTGTTGCTGAAAGGAAGAATCGCACCCTAAAAGAAGCTGCAAGAACAATGCTTGCTGACACTGAAATAAGTGAAGCTTACTGGGTAGAAGAGATTAATACCGCCTGTTATACTCAAAACAGATGTCTGATTACTAAGGAATACAACAAAACTCTCTATGAGTTATTTGTTGGAAGACCTCCTAACATAACCCATCTAAGAGTATTTGCTTGTAAGTGTTTTGTTCTTAACAATGGTAGGGAATACCTAAGAACATTTCAACCAAAGGCAGACGAAGCGATATTTCTTGGTTACTCCTTGCATAGTAAAGTTTATAGAGTTTTCAACAAAAAGGCACAAAAGATCGAAGAATCAGTGCATGTTGTATTCTACGAAAAGTCACAAGGAGTGCCTGCTGAAGAAGAGATATCAAATTGTATGAAGAAGCTACTCATACACGATCAAAGAACTGAATCTGATGCTAGGCAAATCAAGTCAATTGAACTAAATGATGATTCTGACAATGACTCTCCTCCCCCAAGTCATGACAAGATAAATATAGTTCATGACAAACAAATTTCCAGCAAAAGACGCAGTTGCTCCGGATGTTGCTGAAACTATGCAACTACCTGTGCCTGCTGATGAGTTACCACAATCTAGCAATGCTGAACAACCAGTTGCTGATGAACCAATCTCAACAGAGACACAACAAAATAGCAGTAGTACTGAGCAAGTACATGCCGAAGAGTCACATGCTGATGAGCAAACTTGTCCAAATCCAAAGAGCAGAAAACCTATTAATAAATGGATTAGAGATCATCCCTCTACGGATATGATTGGTGATATTGACAAGCGCCAAGTGACTAGATCCAAAGTATCTGCTACTCATGGACTTGCTGAAGAAGCAAATGTAGAACCTTCGTTCTCTTGCTTTGTTTCAGAAATTGAACCCAAGACCATAGAAGAAGCTTTAAAGCATTCTGAATGGATCAAGGCAATGCAAGAAGAACTGGATCAATTTGAAAGGAACAATGTCTGGAAACTTGTACCCCTTGCTGAAGGCAAGAAAGCAATTGGTACAAATTGGGTGTTCAGAAACAAGCTTAGTGAGTCTGGTGAAGTAACAAGGAACAAAGCACGTACGTTTAGTTGCTCAAGGTTACTGTCAGACTGAAGGATTGGTCTATGATGAGTCTTATGCACCAGTTGCAAGATTGGATGCAATTAGACTTTTCTTGGACTTTGTTGCTCACAATGACTTCATTGTTTATCAAATGGATGTTAAACGTGCATTCTTAAATGGTGAACTTGCTGAAGAAGTCTACTTGGAACAAACCCCTAGCTTTGAACTTCCCTCAGAAACCAAGATGGTATACAAGCTTCAGAAAGCTATATATGGTCTAAAGCAAGCACCAAGAGCTTGGTATGATACCTTAGCTAAGTTCTTGTTGGATAATGGTTTCAAGAAAGGTGAAGTTGACAAAACTTTGTTTACCACGAACCATGATGGTAAAATACTCTTAGTTCAGATTTATGTGGATGACATAATATTTGGATCTAAGGACAAGCAACTTTGTGATGATTTTTCCAAACTCATGACAAACAAATTTGAAATGAGTATGATGGAAAAATTGAATTATTTCCCAGAATTGCAAGTCAAGCAACTCAAGGATGGAATATTCATAAATCAAGCAAAGTATGCGAAAGAAATGCTCATAAAGTTTAGGAACAAAGAGGAAGAAAAACCTGAAAAGATCCCTATGAGTGTTGGTACCAAATTGGGCTATACTAAAGAAGATAAATGTGTTGAAGAGACCTGACATTCAGTATGCTGTTTGAGGAAGCTCATTGGTTCCTTGTTATTTAACAGCAAGTAGACCTGACATTCAGTATGCTGTTTGTGTGTGTGTAAGATTCCAATCTGATCCAAGAGAATCACACTACAAAAAAGGCACTTAAGATACTGAAATATGTCAAAGGTACAGTCCATGTTGGATTATGGTATCCTAAAGATTCTGGACTTGAATTGGTTGATTATTCTGATGCTGATCATGGAGGATCAACTCTTGATATAAAAAGTACTTCTGGAACTTGTCAGTTTCTAGGTACTAGATTAATATTATGGTTCAACAAGAAGCAAACCTGTATTGCCAATTCATCTACTGAATCTGAGTACATTATGGTATTTCTACAAAGAAAACACCAATCTTTTGTGATAATACAAGTGCTATTGCTATCACGCAAAATCCTAAGTTCCACTCAAGGATAAAGCACATTGATATTAGACATCATTTCATTAGAGATCATGTGGAAAAATGAGACATTGAGGTTGTGAAAGTAGGTACCGATGATCAACTTGCTGACATATTTACCAAGCCCCTACCAGATAATAGATTCGCAATGCTAAGGTATAACCTTGGATTGATTGAATTACCTCAATAGTAAGGGATACAATTGGTAGATTGCTGAAACAGGCATTCAGCAAGCCAAAGTATGCTTGTATAAAGCTCCTTCCACTAATTTCCTCTAAAAGAAATGATAGTTCACTACATGATTGCTGAAACAGTCATTCAGCACGTGATTTCTTCAAAACGGGTATTTGTTAGGAAACTTGATCACTTGCAGAGATGGGCACTCAGTAAGACAAAAACCTTAAATATTGCTAAAACGGGCATTCAGACAATCAAAGATACTGAAACAGGTATTCAAGTATCAAAGGAAAAACCTGAGACTGGAACTCAGCAAAGAGCAAGAACACTTCTCGGATTTTACCAAAGGATATCTCAATATAAAAAGAATTTACTGAGACGGGAACTCAGAAATGTCTTTTAATGAAATATGAGGTATTTGATTAAGGCGGAACTTTCAGCAAATACAAGGCTTGTTACTTAAAAAGGTAGGTGCCAAAGTCAATTTTGTCCAAATTCGCTGAAAAGATTCTTATTTACTTCAGCAAGCAATTAGCGCTGCGGTAAAAAGGATCAAATCCCGTGAATCAAGGTAAAATCAATTTGTGACGTTAATTGTGGCACAGATAAACTCGATGTTAATCATGACATGAAATTCAATCGTGGCCATTGATTTAAAGTAGTTTTTGATCTGACGGTTAATATTACAAAGAGAAAGTGTGCTCTGACGGTTTTTGTTAGTGGATCACTACGCATTTAATGCAAAGGCTCCAATAACGCAGTTGAATCTCTGTTTTACCCTTGCTGAGAACTCAAAACCGTTTGAGCTTCTTGCACACCAGAGATACTATATAAACAAAGAGTTAGAGAAAGACAAAATTCTTTAACTCACATTTCCTTTTTCTGCAAATTTTATAGCCTATGCCCTGAATTCACTGTACCTTCGGTCAAAAAGCAAGTTAATATTTTTCGTACATTTCTACCGCTATATAAGAAATGGCTCCAAAGAGACAGTCCTCCAAGAACTCAAAGTCATCGAAAGCTGATAGTGCTGGGAGAAAGCACTACTCCGGCTGAAACTCAGGCAACCAATACAGTGAAAATTATGTTGAAAAACGACCGAATAACGGAGAGACCCATGCCTCTTGCATATCTTGACTCTGCAAAGTGTGAACAGATGATGCAATGGGGTGGATTTGCCAAAGAGAAGTATATAAGATACTTCTATGAACAAGATTTAGATGAAGAAAATGAAGAGGCACTAAACTCGATAAATCAACAAGGCCTTCTTTTCTTCATAACTGCTCGCCCTAAGAAAATGAGTATGTTAGATGCTATGGAATTCTAAAATAATCCAGAAATCCAAACTCTCACTGATGGACAAGAAGTCACTGAAAGAGTGATTTCTTCCACAGTTCAAGGTGTGCAAATCATCCTGAAATGGATTGATTTAGCCAACATCTTTCAGATTCCAATTACTGGAACTGAAGATGACATCACTACCACTGATGAAGAAATAGAAGCCTTCTACAGTGATGTCAGAAATGAAAGAATGAAGAAAGGCGAGATTGCTCCCGTGACTTGGACAAAGCACGTAAAAAGGAAGCATCTTTGCCATTCACTTGGTGTAGTAGCTCTGCTACTCATCAAAGTCTTAGACTCCCAAGTTGGAGGAATTGACCAAGTAGGCTTGAGAAGGTGGCCATTGCTGATGCATATACATGAGAACAAAACTGAGCTCAACTGGGCTAAGTACATTTTCAACAGACTTGTTGATTTTGTTACTAAATTTAAGGTAAAGGTTGAAGACAACAAAGTCTCACCTACCTTCCCAGACAAGTATGGACTAAAAATATGCTATATCCTTGAACACTTCAAGATTCAGCTAAGAAACCCATTGCCGATTAAGAAATCAGTATGCAATGTGGGAAGAGCCTTCTACAAGCAAATGGACCTAAGCTTGCTGACAAGAAGTCAAAGAAGACAACAACTGCAGATGTTGTCAGTGTTAGTCAGCAAGACAGGTATCCAACAGCTGCAAATGTTGCTGAGACTGAAAATCAGTCCATGAATGCAACTGCTGCAGATGGTGATCAACAAGGTAAGTGGACAACAGCCGTTGCTGAAAATGCAACTGCTGCAGATGCTGCTGCTGGAGAGAAACTGGAAAAATCTAAGAAGAAAAAGAGGAAAGCTGATGATGACACTCAAAGTACAGCGTCATCAGCTGACCCCATCCCTAAGAAGAAACGGACAAAGACTTACCCAAGAAAGAAAATAGTGGCTTGTAAGTCCATTCCAATTGTCCATGATCTTTCGGATGATACTCCAGGAGTTGCTGAAACACAAGCCACTCTAGTAGATGTTGTTGAAGTGTTTGCAGAAGCCTTCAACAATCAACTCAACGTTGATACATCTACTGAGATAAGACAACAAGGCAGTGGAAACGAAATTCCTGCCCCAATCCCAGATATCTACATTGTAGATAATCTAGATGACCACACTCTGGAACCAGCAAGTGATATTGCTGCTGATCTGAGAAACGCAGCACTTGCTGATGCTACTGAAAAGATGGTTGCTGAACAAGCAACTCATCAAGTTGCTGAAACTGCAGTTACTGAAACTGTAATTGCTGAAGAACCAGTTGCTGAGATTGCAATGGTTCAAGTCCCAGAGGCTGCTGAAACACCACAAGAGACACTATTCGACGATGCATCTCGTGATGTTGAGAATATTGGACCTAGTTCACCAAAAATATCCATTGACAAAGTTCAGTTGGTGCTGACAGAACTAAGCCAGCAAATGGATTTGGAGATTGATGACAACTCCAACAAGTCAATAGATGTGTTCATGACTAGCAGTGAACTTAAAGGTCAAGATGTCTCTGCTCAACTTGTCAATTCACATACAATGGAGATTGCTGAATCAGCACAACCTTCTCAAATAGAGCAAGAAAAGAAGTCTGTTGAAGAACAAGTCCCAGATAATGAAGATGTTGTCATTGCTGAAAGGACTGAGTCACCACCTGCCCTTCTTCAGCAGGTAGTTAACTCAGACATAAGCAAAACTTCACTATCTGAAACTCTATCTTTTGCTGATATAATTATTTCCTTACAGACTTCTCAAGATACAAGTCATAAGATTGCTGAAACTTCTGCACTAGAATCCACAACTCCTGTTCAGCAGGTAGATGAAGTTTTTGGTAATTCAACTAAGTTTGAAAACTTAGTACTTGTATCTAACTTAAAATTATTTCAAGATGAACAATTCAAGGATGCTTCTCAAGCTCCTGAAGCAATGGAAATAGTGCCAGCACAACAAAGTGTGCAACATGAGCTTGCTGAAATTCATCAGGTAAATCATGTTCCAGTTTTAGACTCTAAAACTATTTTCCAAAACCTTCCTGAACTTAATTTTATTCTTTTTCAGGCTCAAAAGGAGACCACTAAAGTGGTTCACATCACTGAAGATTTGGAAGTAAGTTCAGAGGAACTTTACTCAAACTTCAAGAGAACTACCTTGACCAGAGTTGCTAAATCCGTCAGCAACTGGCAAAGGTACAGGTACAGAAGGATGGATTTCTCCGATCTTCACCTTCATCTGTCCAACGAGAAAAAGAGACTTTCTTTGCTGAGACTCGAGACCTTTGTGCATTCCATACTTCCAGAAGAGTTGACATATTCTCAGCTCATGAGCTCTAGTCTGACTACTCTAATAAGAGAGAATATGAAAGCTAAATTCAAGAGTGCCTCTCCAGCTGAACAAGCTGTGATGCTCAAGGGTTCCTTTGTACCCGTGGTGGCTGATCCCCACAAAATCAATGAGGAAGAGAAAGTTACTAGTGCAGCAATGTACAAACATCTTGAGTTAGTCATACTGACGGACGATGATGAAGAAGAAGAGGATGAAAATATCCCAAAAGATCCAAGTGATGATGAAGGAAAAGATTCCAAGGACAAAAAGGATGATGATGATGATAATCAAGGTCCTAGTCCTGATGCTGGTGGAATTAAACTGACAGTTGCTGAGACTGAACATCAAGATACTGAAAATCAGCAAGCTGACCACACTACCAGTCAGCATCAAGAATCCACTCCTCCTGCTGAGACAAGTACTCAAGCAACTGAACAAGTTGCTGAAATTGAAGAAGAGTACGCCAGAAAGTGTGCTGAAATGAAATTAGGCAGAAACAAGCTTTCTGATGCCGAGTTAACTTTACTCGATGCCAAGGTCACTGAACCAAACCTTGATGATGAAGAAATGGATGAAGATTATCAAAGATCACTTCAAAACAGTGTACAGATTCATGCTAGGCATACGCAGAATCTAGACATTGCTCAATTTTCAGGAGTGAAGAACACGAAAGTCCCCTCCCTTCCACTTACTGCTGGTGAAACTCCAGTCGTTGAGTCTAAAGTGTTGCCCTCAGCAACCACTCAACCAAAAGTGATTGAAGCTACATATTTAGGAACCAAGGTTGCTGGCCTTGCTGAATCTGATGACGAAGAAGATCTCTTCAATTTTTCAGCAAATGAAGAAGAACTGACAAAGAAAGTTGAGCCCACAGTAGTTACAATTCCTCCTCCATCTCTTGTTCATGATGAAGGAGATGCTGAAAGAAGTCGTTTGCTGATAAATGATGATCAATTCGCCACTGAGCTCAAAGTTCATTCACTCACTCCCTCTTTAGTGCCGTTCCCTAGTGTTGAGGATTTTACTCCCAGAATTAAGGCACTCATGGCTGTTCACAAAGCCTGCAAAGAAGAGGATGATGCACGGCTTGCTGAGAGTTCGCTTGATATTTGCAAGATACTGGCTACTGTGCTGAAACGCACTACTTCTCTTACAATAGCTCAAAAGACATAATTCTACATCATAAAAGCTATGAAGAAGATGTCAGTCAAGCACTCAAACTGGCTAAAACTGCATTGAAAAAGGCTTAGACTTTCATTGAAGAAAAACTCGACAATGAGCGCAGACACGAGGAGAATTTGGCTTGTATTAAGGAAGAACTGTCTAAGCTAACCAGTGATCAGCAAGGCATAATTCTAAAATACAACAGCCTAAGTAAACTTGCGGAAAATTGCAATGAATTTTTCTCTCTGCACATTCACCCAATGATGCAATCCTTGTCTAAGGGGGAAGATAAACAGAGAAAATCTTCAAGAAAGAAAACCCCTGCTGAAGCGCCATTGATTCTTCCTAGTTCACCTCCTAGAGAACCTCTTGCTGAAAGAGAGCAAAGTTCAAAGAGACGAGTTGAAACAGATTCTGAGAGAAATTCAGCAAATCCGAAAAGGAGAAAAACATCTGCTGAAACTCAAGAATACTGTCATACTGAGAGTCATCAAGATCTGAATGAAGATGATGATAATGATGATGACCAAACAATAGCTCAAGCAATAAGAGCTAGACCAATCACAGCCCTAACTCCTTCTGGCCATTCCAAACATTTCTCTTCTGACTCAAGATCTTCAGCAAGAGATCAAGAAAATGCTAAGTCAAGAAGAAGAAGGCAAAGACAGGAAGAAAAGAGGCTAGCCAGCATTGCCATTGGCTCTGGCATTGAATACACAAAGACCAGCAATGAACAAACAACTCAGAATGTGATCAGAAACCTTCATGGTTGCTGGGGCTTAAAGATGGAAGATTTGTTGGTCAATGATTTCTTTCCAACTGTTGTACTGAATCAAATGTACACTTGGATTGAATTAAAAGTGCAAAGAAGAGAAAGGGATCCTCCTCCCTACCCAAGAAACATTGCTGCAAAATGGTTGAATCTAGAGTCTTAGTAAGAAGAACATCTATTGGCAAGCTAATGAAGCAAGAGCCTGATTTAATCAAACCAATTGATGTTGCTTACTACAGTGATCCTTTAACCATGAAGTCAAAGAAGAAATATGGCTTGATTCCTTATGAGTATTTTTATCTCACTGCCAAGGATCAAGAAGAAGATCTTCTCTGGTTAAGAAAGATTCATTCTAACAAGGGAATTTCAGATACACAACTTCTCCATGCCAACAATTGGGGCATGCACTTGTGCGTACTTCACTACAAAGAAATGAATGGTGAAAACCATCATTATACTGTCTGCAAGAATGCAAGGATCATTCAGCTTGAAGTCCGTAAGCTACTTGAAGATTACGAAAAGGACTGTGTTGAATTTTTTGCGCTTGCTGAGAAGAGTGTAAGGGATATTCTGAGGAACTATTCTACTGGAATAGCTTAAGTCCCTTGTAAAAGCTTTGTTTGTTTTTGTTTGCTGATTTTTGTAGTTATCTCTGAACTTTCTTGTAAACTTACTGAAAGATAACTATCAGCAATAAGCTTTTGACTCTTATTGGTTTTTGATTATGCAATCTACTTATGCTTACTGTTTTATTATTCAAGTATGTTTGCATTATTCAACTGATTTATTCAACATCAGAAACCTCTAAAAGGGTAACAATTAATTTAGCCATGGATTGCTAATATCAAAAAGGGGGAAATTTGTTAGGAAACTTGTAATTTTGATGAGCAATTAACCATGCTAAATTAAGGAAAGTGCAGTAACTAGTACTCTTAAGGTCCATAGGAATTTAGAATTTTAAGGACATTGTAAAAGATGAACGTTTGCTGAAGACTTAGTGTAGGTACTATTTAGGTGCTTTAGTTTTGCTGATGATGTACTTTGTTTACACAAACGAACTATTGAAGCACTAGAACCGTTCAGAAACTTGAAGAATTCGAAGACTAAAGACTAAAGAAGATTTCTGAAGATGGTATCTACAAAGGCACATGTTGCTCAGAAAGTGGAAACTTCAGCAACAACTTGCATAAGTGAAAATCTAAATGACAGAGTAGGTTGTGCTTGTTGAAAACTGAGACTGACCACTTGCTGAAAAACATATGTGACCTTCTTGCTGAAAGTACTTGCATTTGCGCTCCAACGTTCATATTTGAATTTCATTCAAATGAACATTAAATGCAAAAGTAAGCATGCGAAGAACATGAAGACTAGAAGAC
Organism: Plantago ovata; assembly: GCA_028274465.1. Classification (NCBI taxonomy): domain Eukaryota; kingdom Viridiplantae; phylum Streptophyta; class Magnoliopsida; order Lamiales; family Plantaginaceae; genus Plantago; species Plantago ovata. Next base: position 48,780,853 of record CM051457.1, read on the forward strand.
AAATAAAGGACGTTGCTGAAAGTACAAAAGCAAGATAGTGACATCTTAAGGAACAAAGCCTTAGAATTTGAAATTCAAACGGCTCCCTTGATTCACTATAAATAGAGGTCATCCGGCAAAGAGTTGAAGTGTGTCAACAACGTGATCAAACTCTCACTTGTGCTTAAACACTCCAACCCTTCTATACTCTTTACTGCCTATTTGATCCGTTCCAAGACTTAAAGCTTGAAAAAGCTACTTGTGAAGAAGTAGAACATTCACGGCTAAGAAATTAGTTAAGTGTTCTTTCTTTCGAACAAGAACAAGTCTTGACACCAGAAACAATTTAACTTGTTTACTGCAAAGTATTCAAAGTTTTGTTTCTTAGATGACTTGTTGTAGCTGAATAAGTTATACTCAAGTCATCTCATCCCAAACCTCTCTAACTGATAAACACCCTTTTTCAGGCGTGAAATTCATGGGGGAATTTAATCAAGCATAGTTTTGTTGATTATAAGTCCCAAGTTTGGTGGAGAACAAGGTTTCGTTCTCTAGTTAGGTTGGAAACGAAGCAAGTGTGCTTTGGTTTCTGAAGAATCGCTCTAGATAGGTGTTGTAAGGAACCTCAAACTTATCGTAGTGGATTCAGTCCTAGAAAGGACAAAGTGGATTAGTTGAGAGATTACGCCACTCTCAGATATCACTATAAAAGTGTTTGTGTGATTTACTTTACCGCATTTAGTTTTCAGCAAACTTATCTATCTGCACACTGTCACTCTGCTCACTTGTTGAATCTATCACTTACTGAAAAGCACTTATTGTATAAAGACTTCCGCACTCTATTTTTAAGTATCAGTAAAACTCGTTACTGAAAAGTAACTAGTACTTGCTGAGAAAGTTAAGTATCAGCAAACTCATTACTGAAAAGTAATAAGCCCTTGCAGAGAAAGTTTTTAAACGACGAAAGTTTGAAAAGACTATTCACCCCCCCCCCCTCTAGTCTTTTCTTGTTGTTTAAAGGGACAAACACTCTTGCAGTTAGAAACATGAAGAAATTCATCAGTAAGGAACTTGAAAGGCGAAAAGCAAAAGAGAAGCTGAAAAAGCATCTTGGTAACAGCTACGATAAGTACAAAAATGAAGCTAGCTCGCTGAACAAGCAAGCTCAGCAAGCAAACTCCTCCGAAGAACCAGCAGTTGGCAATGATCTTTGCTTTTATTGCAAAAAGCCTAGACACTTCAAAGCAAATTTCCCCTTACCGAAAGGGAAATCTGCTGAAAAGAAGAAGAAGTTCAAGAAGGCTTTGATTGCTGAAGAAAAGAAAAAGTTTCAAGCAAAAATCGATGCTCTTTGCATTGAAACAAGCTCTGAACACTCTGGATGTAGAGATAGGCAAGGAAGTATGTGGAATGGCTATGGAAGCTTATCCAGATGTGTCAAACTACGAGTTCTGCCTCATGGCCGATCAGGTAAATTGTCCTACCTCTGACTCTGATTCAGAAAGTGAAGATGACATTGACCTTGATAGAATTCAAGAAGAAATCGAAAGATTTGAGAAAACTCTGAGCAAACAGCAAGAGAAACAACAAAATGCTGAACTTCTGACTAAGTAAACTACTGAAAATTACGTCTTGCTGAGCGTTGAGTCAGAAAAGAAGGATGCTGAAATATTGCATCTCAAGAAGTTAGTTGCTAAAGCTACAGAGAAAAATGCTCAAATTGCAATAGAATTGGAAGAACATTAGTCCTCAATTCTAAAGTTACTTGCTGAAAATACAAGAAATGAAAAAGATGAAAGTCAATTTCAAATCTTATGCGGATGCTAGTAACACACTGACTGAACTAAACTCTTTTCTGAGAGATCCATCTCAGAAAGAAGGTTTAGGTGCCACGTATGAAGGTGATGATGTAGTACTCTTGAGTAAAGACAAATCACCAATTACCTTTGTTCGTGCAACTGATAGTGGTCAACCAGAACTCCATCAATTTGGTCAATCTAAGGTTGCTGAAATAAGCAATCAAGTTCCTACGACCGAAAAGCCCGCTGTTGCTACTCAAAGTAACAAGTCTTTAAAGGAAAATAGGTTGCTAAAAAGCAAACTGTTCAGAAAAAGGATGATGTAAAGCATTCCGCCAAACAAGTTGCTGAAAAGCAATTTGTTAAGCCTAAAGGGAAGATTACTAAGTAATCAGAAGACCTTTACTGACAAACCTGAATCAAGTAAGGTTGCTGAGACAAAAACTCAGCATACTCCAAAAAGTGGACTTGGGTTCAAAATCAAGAAAAATCAACTTTTTCATGAGTATAAGAAAAGTCAGCAAAGATACTTCAAAGAGTTGAACAAATCCAAGCCTAAGAGTATTGACAATACTCAAAATGCTAGGACTATAAGGAACCTTGCTAGAAAAGAACTTACTGAACAGTATGTTCAGCAAAAGGGTCAACCAAGCAAGACACCACATCAGAAAGTGGACTTGATCAACAATGATCAAAAGTCTTTCGGTTCTAAACCTTCTAGGTCCTCAACAAGTAGAAAACAAGTCAAGATTGAAAAACTCAAGACTTGGGTTTCCACTGGACGTTTTCTTGAACATGTTAATGGACATCCAACATTGGATAATTAACTTGTTTGCTCTTGATTGTGCAGACTTCAGCCACGGAGACAAACAATGCAATTTGGCACTTTGACAGTGGCTGCGGAAAGCACATGACGGGTAATAAGAAAAACCTTATAAACTATAGACGGTGGTCTAAAGGTCCAACAATAACGTTTTCTAGTGGAGGTTTTGGTTATACTAAAGGTTATGGTGACGTGAAGTTGGGATGAATTACCATTTCGGGAGTTCTTTATGTCAAAAATCTTAAGTTTAATCTTTTTCAGCATGAGTCAGTTTGCTGACACAGGCTACTTCATCAAAATTAAAATTGATGAATGTAAACTTATTGACTTTGAGACAAAGAAGGTTATCATGGTTGCTAGAAGATCATGAGGTCTCTATACCGTAGATTGGTCTTCAGCAATCGTTGAAAAATGCCTTATCTCTGAACATGATTGCCTTGCTGAAAAAGCATGGTTATGGCATAAATGAACAAGTCACCTAAACTTCAAGACGCTGAATAAGCTGTCTAAAAAGGCACTTGTAGTTGGATTACCTAAGGTTACTTTTAAGAAGGATGGTGTTTGCACTGCATGTCAGCAAGGTAAGCAAACCAAAACTTCTTTCAAGAACAAGGCAGTACCTTCAACTACAAAACCTTTACAACTCTTGCACATGGACTTGTTTGAATCTTCTTCAACAAGCTATGCTAGCAAGAAGTATGGTCTGGTGGTGGTAGTTAACTATTCAAGATTCACTTGGGTAGTTTTTATCAACCACAAGTCTGAAACAAGGACTGAAATACCTAACTTGTTGAACAAGCTCGAAGTCATGAAAAATGACAAGGTAAAAGTCATCAGAACAGACCATGGTTCTGAGTTTTAAACCAGTACATAACTGAGTATTGCACTTCCAAAGGCATACAACATCAGTTATCGTCATTAAGGACACCTCAACAAAATGGTGTTGCTGAAAGGAAGAATCGTACCCTTAAGGAAGCAGCTAGAACAATGCTTGCTGACACTGAAATAAGTGAAGCTTATTGGGTTGAAGCGATTAATACCGCCTGCTATACTCAAAATAGATGCTTGATAACTAAAGAATACAACAAAACCCCCTATGACTTATTTGTTGGAAAACCTCCTAACATCACTCATCTAAGAGTATTTGGTTGCAAATGCTTTGTTCTTAACAATGGTAGAGAATACTTAAGAACACTTCAACCAAAGGCAGATGAAGCGATATTTCTTGGCTACTCCTTGCATAGCAAAGCTTATAGAGTTTACAAGAAAAAGGCACAAAAGATCGAAGAATCAGTGCATGTTGTATTTTATGAAAAATCACGAGTCCCTGCTGAAGAAGAAATATTAGAATGTATGAAGAAATTACTCATACACGAGCAAAGAACTGAATCCAATGCTAGAAATGTCAAATCTATTGAACTTAATGATGATTCTGACAATGACACTCCTACTCCAAGTCATGACAAGATAAATGTAGTTCATGATTAAGAATTTCCGGCTAAGGACGCAGTTGCTCCCGATGTTGCTGAAACTACACAACTTCCTGTGCCTGCTTACGAGTTGTCTCAAACCGGCAATGCTGAACAAGCAGTTGCTGATGAACCAATTTCAGCAGAGACACAACAAGTTACCAGTAGTACTGAACAAGTACATGCTGAAGAGTCACATGCTGAAACACAAACATATCCATATCTAAAGAGCAGAAAACCTGTTAATAAGTGGATTAGAGATCATCCCTCTACGGATATGATTGGTGATATTGACAAACGCCAAGTGACTAGATCCAAAGAATCTACTAATCAAGAACTTGCTGAAGAAGCAAATGTTGTTGAAGTAGAAGCTTTGTTCTCTTGCTTTGTTTCAGAATTGAGCACAAGACCATAGAAGAAGCTTTCAAGCATTCTGAATGGATCAAGGCAATGCAAGAAGAACTGGATCAATTTGAAAGGAACAAAGTCTGGAAACTTGTACCCCTTGCTGAAGGAAAGAAAGCAATTGGTACAAAGTAGGTGTTCAGAAACAATCTGAGTGAGTCTGGAGAAGTCACAAGGAACAAAGCACGTTTAGTTGCTCAAGGTTATTGCCTGACTGAAGGACTGATTTATGATGAGTCTTATGCACCAGTTGCAAGATTGGATGCTATTAGACTTTTCTTAGCCTTTGATGCTCATAATGACTTCATCGTTTATCAAATGGATGTTAAAAGTGCATTCCTAAATGGTGAACTTGCTGAAGAAGTCTACCTAGAACAACCCCCTGGCCTTGAACTTCCCTCAGAAACCAAGATGGATATAATCTTCAGAAAGTTGTATATGTTTTAGGAAACTTGTAATTTTGATGAGCAATTAACCATGCTAAATTAAGGAAAGTCCATTAACTAGTACTCTTAAGGTCCATAGGAATTTAGAATTTGAAGGACATTGTAAAAGAGGACCGTTTGCTGAAAGACTTAGGTTAGGTACAAGTTAGGTTCTTAAGCTTGCTGATGATGTACTCAGTTTTTACAAACGAACTATTGAAGACCTAGAACCGCTCAGAAAGTTGAAGATTCGAAGACTGAAGACTTAGAAGAATTCTGAGAAAGGTATCTACAAAGGCACATGTTGCTTCAGACAGTGAAAATCTCAGCAACAGATTGCATACATTTTATTTCACCTATTTTAGCTATCCTCTATGATAATTTAGCTATATTTTAATACATTTTATTAGAATAGTGTCACGTTTCCCTTTAGATTTTGTTTTACAGGTTTTGGTTGAAAATCGAGGATTTCCGGGCAATTATATTGAAGTTGACAAGGAATTGGTGTTCCAGAAGCCTATTTGGAGTATCTGAAGGTTTCCGGATAGGATTTGAAGTCTAGGGGTCGAATCTGGAGGTTAGAAGGCCACTAGAAGTCAGAAACCGAGTCTGAAAAGGGGAAGAAATCCAAAAACGCGTCGAAAATGCGGAATTCCGCGAGATTTTCTCTGGGGCGAACCGCCCCAGACGTGGGGCGAACCGCCCCACAGTATTTCGAAGCCTATATATAGTTGCTCAGTTTTCTCCGAAAATCATACTTTTCCAGACCTACTTTCTCACCTTTCTCTGTAGTTTTAGGTAGGGACTTCCCAGAGCCTGTTCTGGGGGTCCGTAGCTTAGGGGACTCTTTTTCATAGCAGTTCGGAGCTCGTAGGATCGCAATTCTCCGGAGATTGAAAACCTTCGGTAACTTTGTATCTTACAGTTTATTCTACTTATTTTATTATATCTTTCAACATGTCTTCTTCTATGATTTCTGTTGATTGCATGCCTATTATGAGTAGCTAAACTTATCGTTGGTGGTAGTATGTGAATTCTTAGCAAAGGGAAGATAATCATGCTAATGGCTATATCGCGCATTATACTCCGTGTTATTGCTTTATTTCGTTGATCAGGCTTAAGCCCAAAATTCTCGTATGTTGTATTAATTATTATGCACAATTGGACCCTCGTCGACCTGTTCGTAGTGTTGAATAATTACGGAACACAATTGGACAAAAGTGCTTGACTTGTCAGAATCGTTATCTTCGTAGTGCTTAATATTTACAATAGGACACTAGATTGATTCAAAGATCTCCATGCAAGACCGAGGAATTTACGCATGATTATCGACCCGTTATGCTTTGAAGGATCATACTATCACCAATCTCCATTATCTGTTAGAAACCCCTTTGCTATCTGCCTGCTGTTTTTATATTCTAAATTAGATTTGATAAAGCTAGTTATAGTCCTGAGAGAACGACACTCGAGTCATTCTACTGCTACACTACGGTTCGTTGTAGTTGTGGATTGCCTTTGGCTAATTAACAAATATTATTTGACTGAACCGGAACCGACAAATCCGCGTTCGTCAAATTGGCGCCGCTGCCGGGGACTATACTCCTTTTTTCTGTTTAATTTGTTTATATTTTCAGCATTCAACCCCCAGAACAGCTCTTGGATTGTCTCTCAACAATTTCACCTTCTTACCCTATTTCTTTCCTCCTATCTTCTTCAGTAAATTCATCTAATCTGATCTTGGTTACCTTGCGTGTTTGTGCTCTCGGAATTTTTGGTGATATTGTGTTTGATTACGCTAATAGAACTAATTTTTAGTTTTGAGTTGCTCTTACTACAGAAATACATATATGATGTCCATGCGCGCTCGCATGACACCCCAATTCTCGCAGGTGAGGAGAGGATCTTCCGTATACCTGGAAGATGAGTTAAGGAGGTATGAGGTGACGGAGTCCATGGTGAGGTACTTACCAAGGTACGAAGATGGAGTAGGGATGGACCCATGGAGTTTCATTCGATCCTATGAGAAGGAAATAGAAAGAATTCCAGCAGAAGGGTTTACTAAGGACCAATTGTGCAGGAAATTATTTTCTTTTACTCTGGGGTATGAGCCGAGGCGTTGGATTGCAAGGTTAGAACGAGGATCGCTGAAAACTTGGGGCCAAGTAGTAGAGGAGTTCTTGGCGCGGTTCATGCCCTATCATGAGACAATTGCCTTACGTGATAGGATCCAATATTTCGAGCAAGGAGAGTATGAACAGTTTTGTGACGCCTACGAACGTTTTGAGCTGTATAAACGTGAGTGCCCCCATCACCGTTTCGGAGATGGGGAGTTGATTTGGTGCTTCGTTGGTGGACTTCGTGAAGAGGAACGACTTAGAGTGGATCGGTTAAGCGGCGGTCTGGGATAATGTACGGTCGATGAGGCAGAAGAAGTCCTCCGTAAGTACGCCAGAGGTTCAACACAATCCGATGAGGTCATACCAATTCACATCACCGCAAAGGAAGTAGATCGAGGTGAAGCAGGAAGCTCATCCGTGGAGTATTTTGAAGCCGAAGAAATCAGTGAGGAAGATGCACATGTCGAGCAAGTTGAAGATGACCTTCGTATAGCAAAGGTTGTTGAAGAAGTTGAAGTAACTGAGCATCTTACGGAAGAATTCAGCTTGTTGAATTGTGCTGAAGTAGAAGAGGTTCGAGAGCTTGAAGAGGAGAAAGGATTGGAAGGCGACGCCCCTCTGGAGGTGGGGGGCGAGTCGCCCAGCATGGGGGGAGAACCGCCTCCCATGACCAGTGAGCTGGACGACCCCAGCTCCCCTGTTTCTTTACTCCCAGACATTCGCATCAACCCAAAACCACTTTCTTCCGTTACTACTGAGGTTCTTAAGTACAAAGAGGTGAATCTACTTCTCCGAGGTGGAAAGCTTGACAAGCAAGATACACAGGAGCCACCACTAAACAAGCACCTCGATGAAGTCAAAGTGAATGTCCTCCTATTGATGAAGTCCTTATTGGATATGCCTGCAAAGCAAACCAGTCCATTCACCATGGTGAGATCTTTGAAGCTTCCTAGGTCTCTTTGCTACATCGGACCAAGGGAATGGCGGCCACCGTGGGGAGGTACTCTTGAGTACATTCTTGAATACTCAGCCGATCGAGGCCAAACCGTTCGGTAACATCTAGTATCACTTTTTACTCATTCTCTTTTGCAAGGGACTAGCTTAAGTTTCATGAGGGGGATGGGATGTGAACCATGATGTTAACTATTGTTTGGCTTTGTGATGTTGAGTAGGATAGTCTTGTCTTTTTTTTTAATTGCATTTGCACGTTTACTGCTTTCCTAGGATAGTCTTGCATATTTTATATGGAGTTTATTGCCGAATTTTTTGAACTATTTTATTGGTTAGATCAACTAACTATGCCATTAATCATATGCTTCATCTCTATGAATTTGTTTGAGGTTTTTCTCGCTTGGCTTGTCACATTTATGTATTGCAATTAGTTAAGCTTGGTAGTCTCGACATCACTTTGTGGTGTTTTCTCTACTGCGGTTCACGAAGGCCTTTATAATAGGATGATGCATGTTAGGGTCTTATGGTTGTTTTCCCGAGTAATTATGTACCTAAGAGGCAACAAGTCTTCACCATGCTTTGAGATTGCTTAATGCCTAGGAAGGAGGTAGTGTGAGGTTGTGTGATCCTTTGTTTATAACCTATTCTTCCGAATAGGTTTGGGGAGGGGGTTACACCATCGTAGACTTGTTTTTCGTTTTCCATTTCCGTATCGTGAGTTTATTTTTCCTTTTCTGTAAATTTTGTACTCCAACCTATTCTTTCGAATAGGTTTGGGGAAGTCGTGTGAGTCATTATCTCTCTTTTTGTTATGCTACTGCTGGCTAAAAAAAAAAATCGAAAAAAAAGAAAAGAAAAATTCCAGAAAAAAAAAGAAGCTGGAAAGAAAAAAAAGGAAAAAAGAGAAAAGATCCCAAAAAGCAAAGAAGGGTCCAAAAAAAGAAAGCCAAATAGCAGTTTAGCAAAGTGTTGTGTGTCTCATTTTCCAATTCTTGTAATGTTCGTAATAGTGTTGTAATTTTCTATTTTTTGCCTTTTGTTTTTGAGTGTCATCTGTTCTAGACGACCCTCGTCCTGCCATTCAGGAAGTGGTGAATAGCTTAAGACTTTACTTAAGAGATGGGTAGAATAGGGGAGTGTTATCTTTTATAGGGAACCCTCCTTCGTTTGATGAGAGCCAGTACTGGTTCGACCTCTTTGAGGGAAAGTCTTAAACTTGGTGAACAACAGTAAGTCCTCAGTTTCATAAGCATGGGACAACCATTCGTATCTTAGCATGCTTCATTACGTCGTCACTGACTAGGTCCAAGTAGAGAATGTTACGAGAGACTATCTTGTCTTGACATACGTGCTTATGTGGATGTGTATAAGTCAATCGATGTATTCTTCAACCTATATTCATGCTTTGATTTATATGGTTTTTGTTCATATGTTTTTTGATAGATTCAGTAGATTAGTTCATTTTATTTGGCATGAGACTCCATTTTATGTGTTGCATTGTTTTTTGCATTAGAGTCTAGCTTAGTTGTTTGAGGACAAGCAAAGGTTCGGTTTGGGGAGTTTGATGAATGTGTATTTTACACTTTCATTTGAGTCTTTTTCACCTATTTTAGCTATCCTCTATGTTAATTTAGCTATATTTTAGTGCATTTTATTAGAATAGTGTCACGTTTCCCTTTAGTTTTTATTTACAGGTTTTGGTTGAAAAACGAGGATTTCAGGGCAATTATATTGAAGTTGACAAGGAATTGGTGTTCCAGAAGCCTAATTGGAGTATCTGAAGGTGTCCGATAGGATTTGAAGTCTAGTGGTCGAATCTGGAGGTTAGAAGGCCACTAGAAGTCAGAAAACGAGTCCGAAAAGGGGAAGAAATTCAAAAACGCGTCGAAAACGCGCAAAATCCCGGAATTTACTCCCGGACGAACCGCCCGGGACGTGGGGCGAATCGCCCCACACCAGGCGACTCGCTCGGTGTGTGGGGCCCTTCGCCCCACACTAATTCGAACACTATATATAGTTGCTCAGTTTTTCTCCGAAATTCATACTTTTCCAGACCTATTCTCTCACCTTTCTCTGTAGTTTTAGGTAGGAACTTCCCAGGGCCTGTTCTGGGGGTTCGTAGCTTAGGAGATACTTTTTCATAGCAGTTTGGAGCTTGTAAGATCGCGATTCTTCGGAGACTGACAACCTTCGGTAACATTGTATCTTACGGTTTATTCTACTTATTTTTATATATCTTTCAACATGTTTTCTTCTATGATTTCTGTTGATTGCATGACAACTATGAGTAGCTAAACTTATCGTTGGTGGTAGTATGTGAATTCTTAGCGAAGGGTTGATAATCATGCTAATGGCTATATCGCGCATTATACTCCGTGTTATTGCTTTATTTCGTTGATCAGGCGCAACCTATATCTTTGTATGTTGATTAATTATTATGCACAATTGGACCCTAGTCGACCTATGCATATCTATATCTTCGTAGTGTTGAATAATTACGGAACACAATTGGACAATAGTGTTTGACTTGTCAGAATCTGTATCTTCGTAGTGTGATAATTAGAATAGGACAATTGATTGATCAAAGATCTCCATGCAAGACCGAGGAATTTACACATGATTATTAACCCGTTATGCTTTGAAGGACCATACTATCACTAATCTCCATTATCTGTTAGAAAAACCTTTGCTTTACCGACTGCTGTTTTTATATTCTTTAGTTAAATAGATAAAGCTAGTTATAGTCCTTAGAGAACGACACTCGAGGTCATTCTACTGCTACACTACGGTTTTCGTTGTAGTTGTGAATTGCCTTTGGCTAAATAACAAATTTATTTGATTAATTGAGTCTGACAAACTCCGTTACATCAAGAACTTGCACCATTGAGGTGGATGGCAAGCAACATGTGTTGCGAGCCATATCTGATCCAAATATTCACTTCAATGCTTCTCACACAATTAACTACTTTGGTCTTGCTGTCTATGTTCATTCTCATTCACAGGTTCGTGGCATGAGGAAAAGATCCATGAAGGGGAAGTCTAGTACCCTTAAAAAGAAGAACTAAGAGCAAGAAGAAGTCGAGTCAAAGACTATAAACAATGGCGCTATCCGGTAGGCAACCCGGAGTTTTTATCGCTTTTTTATCACTTTATTGCATTGCATGCATTCATACATAGAACAATTTGCCTTTCTTTATGTGAATTTGTTCGTTTATGTGATGTTTTGTGCTTATGTTTATGTTTGAGTGAATTTTTTCAAGTGTTTTTATGAGGAGAATGGTTTTCGGGGATAAAAACTGAACTTTTTTCGAAAAATTTAGTCTCCCCACCTTTGGAGGTGGGGGAGAATCGCCCCCTGTAGGGGGCGAATCGCCCCACGAAGCCCATTACGTGCTCTTTCATTCCATCCGAACAAATTTCATCCTAGTTTATTCATTCTTCGGATCTGAGGTAACTTCACGTGAACCCTAATTTTTCAAATTTGGGGTTTTTTTGATTTATGCTTCAATTGAGCTTATATGATGTATGGGTTGATTGTTTGTGTGATTAGAAAGGTTATTCACTATCAATTGCATGTTCAATTATGATTGGTTTGTTGGTTTGAGAATTTTGCCTACTAGATGTCTATGTCTTAAGGTGCATTGTTTCTTTTCCTTTCATTCCATGTCTGTGGGTGTGCTTATTGATATGATAATGATGGACATGATGGTAGAACGCATGATTGATGAGTTTGAGGATTTTTTATGCTAGATTTTTTGCTACTATGGTATGATTTGAGCCTTATGATTTAAGGCTATTTGTTGTCTAGCAAGAGCTTAATGTGATATGTTACATGTCTAAGATATGTTGGTGTGTTGCATTTTAGTTCTAGAAGAGGCTAGACTAGACATGGAGGTTTTGAGGAGTACGATTGTTGATGTTATCACTTGTGTGATTAACTCTTGCATTTGCATATGCATGAATCTGTTTTATGTCATACAAGATACTAATTGCTGCTTGTAGGTACCATGCCACCACGTGACAAGAAGAAAGTTGGCTCGTCTAAGAGCAAGAAGGGCAAGGGGGCAGCTTCAAGCTCCCAACCTTCCCATGAGTTATTTGAGTTGTCACTTGCTGCGATTGACGTCCGTTTGAGGCTCCAAGCAGAGCTTGCTCGAGGTGGACGATCGACCATTTCGGATAGAAGGATCGAAATTCCAGACGGCCATGCTAACCGACCGGGTTACAAGGTGCTCTCTCGTTTGGCTAGGAAGAGGAATTGGGGTTGGTTTACTTTCAACCGATTTAAGGGGTATGATACGAGCCTCCTCCATGAGTTTTATGTTGGCTACACGGATCTTGAAGAGAAGGAGGGGGTACTTGCTAGAGGCGTAATCGTGCCATGGACTCCGACCTCAATTTCTGCGTTTATTCATTTGGGGGAACAGGAGTTCACCGGAAGTAACCATTCCTATGTGTATTCGAGGGCTACTAGGGGGATTGGAAATGACATCACAGATGTGATTTGCAACAGGGAATATGTGTTTCCAGAAACCGGGGCACAACCTGGACGGATCCATCACAGTGACCTTATTCTTGAGGCTAAGGTGGTTATGAAATTTTGTATTTTCAACCTGATCCCTAGGATGAACGACACATGGATTCAGCCGAACTATGCTGAGCTCCTCTACTGCTTGTTGGGCAAGCATCATATAGATATCAGACAAATCATGTACGAAGAATACGAGCGTCATTGGGAGAAGAAGAAGAAGCCCTTCATTTTTCCGAGTTTCATCATAGCATATTGCAAATATCACGGGGTTGAGGACATTGTTGAGGGGGATTCTGAGGTCGCTGCTATTTCCCCTTCAACTATTGATGTGATACTGAATAGGTATCGTATGAAGAACCCCACGGCTGCTGCTGCTAATGTTGAAGCTTCCCTCCAACAGAGTGATTCTGATGATGATAATGATGATGAGGAGGATGAGGATTCTATGGAAACTGACGATGGAGCTGGCCGAGTTCCTATTCCTGATATTCCTTCTGTCCGTAGAGCACTACATGCACCGCCTTGAGCACCACATGGGTCTAGAGGTATTGACTTCTCTGATTTTCGGGCCTACCTCAATGACCATTTCGATAGAGTTGATGCTAGTGTTGCAGCCTTGACCACTTCTGTCCAAGGGCTGCAACATAATCTTGATGGACACATTGCTCAACGTAACCGCGATTGGGAGATAGTTGAGGAGCATCGCCGGAATGAGAGAGAGATATTGTGGGAGCAGCAGCAGCTCATCTATCAGCAACAGGAGGCCCTACAGCAGTCCAATGATCTCCTGTCTGACATGTGGAGGGACTATTATGGGGATTACGATCCCAATAATTAGTCTTTTCACAAGTTCATTCTTGTATACTCAGCCGACTGAGGCCAAACCATTCAGTAACATCTAGTATCACTTTTTATTTACTCATTCTCTCTGTCTAGGGATTAGCTTGAGTTTCATGAGGGGGATGGGATGTGAACCATGATGTTAAGTATTGTTTGGCTTTATGATATTGAGTATGGTATCTTGTATTTTGTTTGCATTAGCATTTGCACGTTTATCGCTTTCCTAGTAATTTAGTTGCATACACTACATACACTACATTCATTCTAGTCTAGTCTTGCATGTTTTATGTGGAGTTTATTGCCAAATTTTGTGAACTTTTTTATTGGGTAGATTAACTAGTTACCTTTAACCATATGGTTCATCTCTATGAATTTGTTTGAGGTTTTTCTCGCTTGGCTTGTCACATTTATATATGCACTTAGTTAAGCTTGGTAGTCTCGACAACACTTAGTGGTGTTTTCTCTACTGCGGTTCACGAAGGCCTTTATAATAGGATGATGCATTTAGAGTCTTGTGGTTGTCTACCCGTGTAATTATGTACCTAAGAGGCAACAAGTCTTCACCTTGCTTTGAGATTACTAAATGCCTAGGAAGGAGGTAGTGTGAGATTGTGTGATCCTTTGTTTGCAACCTATTCTTTCGAATAGGTTTGGGGAGGGGGTTACGCTATCATTAGACTTGTTTTTCGATTTTTGATTGTTGTGAGTTTGTTTTCCTTTTCGTAAAGTTTGTGCTCCAACCTATTCTTTTGAATAGGTTTGGGGAGGTCGTTTGTGAGTCATTGTAATTTCTTTTTCGTTGTGCTACTGCTGTCTATTTAAAAAAAAAGGAAAAAAAAATCGAAAAAAAGAAGGAAAATTTCCAGGAAAAAGAAAAAAAAATATGGAAAAGAAAAAAAAAGGAAAAAAAGAGACCCCAAAAAGGCAAAGAAGGGTCCAAAGAAAGCCAAAAGGCAGTTTAGCAAAGTTGGCCATACCTGGGAGAACTTCGAGAAGGAGTTTATGGACAAGTTCGTACCCCGTTTGGTTCGTGAGAACAGGAGGGACGAATTCCAAAGCCTGGTGCAAGGAAGGATGACCGTCGCCGACTATGACTCAGAGTTCACTCGGCTGTTGAAGTATGTGCCGCACTTTCAGAAAGACGAGAGGGAGAAAGTACGTCATTTTGTGAAGGGTTTGAAGTCGGAAATCCGATACAGCCTGTTTGGGATCGAGTTGTCAACCTACGCAAAACCCGTGGAAATAGCTAGTGAAGTGGAGAGCGGTTTAGGAGAACTTTTGAGCTATGAACCCCGACGATCTCGAAAAAGGAGTTCTGATCACAGAAGTAGCAAGGATCGTCATTCTCCATCCAAGTATTCTCGCACCGAGCAGAAAAGTCAATCTCGTCATGTGGCTGAAAGTACTGAACAACCAGCTCGAAGAAATTGCAATTTCTGCGGAGGCACAACTCATGAGGAGGAGAACTGTTGGAGGAAGAAAGGTGTATGCTTGGCATGTGGAAGCAAGGAGCATAAGATCAATGTTTGTCCGCGACGCAACTCCCTGATGGAAGAAGGAAGATCTGGAGGCACCGCGGCCAACTTTCTGATGCCAAGGTCACTGATGCAAACCTTGATGATGAAGATGAATTGGATGATGATTACCAACGCGCTCTACAAAACAGTCTCATGATCCATGCAAGGCATACGCAGGATCTAGAAATTGGTCAATCTTCAGGAGTAAAACAACAGGAAGTCCCCTCCCTTCCACTTACTACTGGCGAAACTCCAGTAATTGAGTCTCAAATGTTGCCCTCAGCAACTACTCAATTAAAACTAACTACTGGTGAAACTCCAGTTGTTGAGTCTGAAGCGTTGCCATCAGCAACCACTCAACCAAAAGGAAATGAAGCTGCTGACTTAGGTTCCAAGGTTGCTGACCTTGATGAATCTGAGGATGAAGATGATCTATCAGCAAACGAGGATGAACAATCCAAGAGATATCCCAAAGTGGTTCAAATTCCTCCTCGTGACTATATAAATGATATAGACGATGATCTGAGAGGAGAATTGCTGATGAAAGATGATCAGTTTGCTTCAGAACTGAAAGTTCATTCCTTGACCCCAAACCTAGTGTCGTTCCCACAAGTTGAGGAGTTTACTCCTAGAATTTTGGCACTGAAGAAAGTCCATGATGCCTGCAAAGCAGAAGATGAGGCATTGCTTGCTGAGAGCCCGCTTGACATTGGGAAAATATTGGCTACAGTGCTGAGACGCACTACTACTCTTACAATAGCTCAGAAAGACATCAGTCTTTATCACAAGAGCTATGAAGAAGATGTAAGTCAAGCACTCAAGCTAGCAAAGACCGCTCTAGTAAAGGCTCAGACTTTCATGGAAGATAAGGCCGCAACAGAGAAAAGACATGAGGAGAACATGGTGAGTATTCAAAAAGAGTTGTCAAAGATGACTTCTGATCAGCAACAAATCATCATGAAATACAACAGCTTAAGTACTCTTGCTGAAAACTACAATGAGTTCTACTCTCTGCACATCACTCCGATGTTGCAATCCATGTCTAAGGGGGAAAAGAGAAGTACAAGAAAGAGAACCCAAACCCCTCCTACTGTTGATGAGCCACTGTCCATAGAACCTCTTGCTGAAAGAGAGCAAAGTTCTAAAAGGCGAGCAGAATCTGAGTTAAATTCAGCAAGTCCCAAAAAGAGAAAAATTGCTGCTAAAATTCAAGATTTTTGCCACACTGAAAGTCATCAAGATCTGAATGAAGATGATGATGATGATGACAATCAGACAATAGCTCAAGCCATAAGAGCTAGACCAATAACAGCCTTAACTCCGTCTGTCCATTCAAAGCATTTCTCTTCTGACTCAAGATCTTCAGCAAGAGATCAAGACAATGCAAAGTCAAGAAGAAGAAGGCAAAGACAGGAAGAAAAGAGGCTGGCCAACATTGCTATTGGCTCCGGCATCGAGTATACAAAGACCAGCAATGATGAAACCACTCAGAATGTGATCAGAAACATTCATGGTTGCTGGATCTTAAAGCTGGAAGACTTGCTGGTGAATGAGTTCTTTCCTACAGCCATATTGAACCAAATGTTCACATGGATTGAACTCAAGGTAAAAAGAAAACAAATGGATGAGTCCCTTCCAAGAAACATTGCTGGGAGATGGTTGAATCTTGAAGTCTCAGTAAGAAGAACTGCAATTGGTAAATCTATAAGACAAGAACCAAACTTGATAAAACCAGATGGCATTGCTTATTACTCTGACCCAGTAACCAACAAAACAAAGAAGAGACTTGGATTGATTCCTTATGAGTACTTCTATCTCACTGCTAAGGATCAAGAAGAAGATCTTCTCTGGCTAAGAAAGATTCATCCTAAAAGCATTTCAGATACACAGCTTCTCCATGCCAGCAATTGGGGCATGCATTTGTGGGTAACTCATTACATGGAAATGAATGCTTAAAAGCATCATCATACTGCCTGCAAAAATGCAAGGATTCTTCAACTACAAGTCCGTAGGCTACTTGAGAACTACGAAAAGGACTGTGTTGAATTTACTGCACTTGCTGAGAAGAGTGTAAGAGAGATTTTGAGAAAATCCTCTGGAAGAGCTTAACTCTCTGTAATAGTTCTTTTAAAGTTTTTCTTTGCTGATTTTGTTTAGTTATCTCAGCTCTTTCATGTAAACTTCTGAAAAATAACTATCAGCAATGAAGCTTTTGACTCTTATTGGTTATTGATTATGCAATTTACTTATACTTACTGTTTAATTATTCAAGTATGCTTGCATTAATCAACTGATTTATTCAACATCAGAAACCTCTAAAAGGGTAACAATTAATTTAGCCATGGATTGCTAACATCAAAAGGGGGAAATTTGTTAGGAAACTTGTAATTTTGATGAGCAATTAACCATGCTAAATTAAGGAAAGTCCAGTAACTAGTACTCTTAAGGTCCATAGGAATTTAGAATTTTAAGGACATTGTAAAAGAGGAACGTTTGCTGAAAACTTAGAGTAGGTGCTAGATAGGTTGGTTTTACCGCTTATGATGTATCTTGTTTTCTGAAAAGAAATACAACCTATTGAAGCATTTTCTGATGATGTACTTTGTTTTTACAAACAAACTATTGAAGCATTTAGAACCGCTCAGAATCTTGAAGATTTCGAAGACTGAAGACTAGAAGATTTCTGAAGACTGGTATCTATAAAGGCACATGTTGCTCAGAAAGTGGAAACTTCAGCAACAGCATTGCATAAGTGAAAATCTATATGACAGAGTAGGTTGTGCTTGCTGAAACTGAGACTGACCACTTGCTGATGAACATATGTGACCTCTTGCTGAAAGTACTTGTATTTGCGCTCCAATGTTACTGTTTGAATTTTATTCAAATAAGCATTAAATGCAAAGCATGCACGCGAAGGACATGAAGACTAGAAGACAAACAAGGACGCTGCTGAAAGTACAACAGCAAGATAGT
This sequence comes from Plantago ovata, assembly GCA_028274465.1. Classification (NCBI taxonomy): domain Eukaryota; kingdom Viridiplantae; phylum Streptophyta; class Magnoliopsida; order Lamiales; family Plantaginaceae; genus Plantago; species Plantago ovata. The sequence goes on from CM051457.1 coordinate 48,798,682, forward strand.
GACATTTTAAGGAACAAAAGCCTTGGAATTTGAAATTCAAACGGCTCCTTATTTCACTATAAATAGAGGTCATACGGCAAAGACTTGAAGTGTTTTCAACAACGTGATCATACTCTCACTTGTGTTTAAACTCACATACCCTTCAAATACTCCTACTGCCATTGATCCGTTCCAAGACTTAAAGCTTGAAAAAGCTACTTGTGAAGTAGAATTTACACGACTAAGAAATTAGTTAAGTGTTCTTTCTTTCTTTCTTTCGAACAAGAACAAGTCTTGACACCAGAAACAATCAAACTTGTTTACTGCAAAGTATTCAAAGTTTTGTTTCTTAGATTACTTGTTGTAACTGAATAAGTTATAATTAAGTTATCTCATCCCAAACCTCTCTAACTGAAAATACACCCTTTCAGGCGTGATATTCAGGGGGAACTTAATCGAGCATAGTTTTGATGATTAAAAGTACCAAGTTTGGTGGAGAACAAGGTTACGTTCTCTGGATTAGGTTGGAGACGAAGCAAGTGTGCTTTGGTTTCTGTTTGGATCGCTCTAGATAGGTGTTGTAAGGAACCTAAAACTTATCTTAGTGGATTCAGTCCTAGAAAGGACAAATTGGATTAGTTGAGAGATTACGCCACTCTCAGATACCACTATAAAAGTGTTTGTGTGATTTACTTATTGTACTTGGTTTTCAGCAAATCATATCTATATGTACACAGTCACTCACATCACTTGCTGAAACCTTCATTTACTGAAAAAGCACTTATTGTATGAAAGACTTCCGCTCTCTGATTTTAAGTATCAGCAAACCTAGTTACTGTAAAGTAACTTGCGCTTGCTGAGAAAGTTAAGTATCAACAAACTCATTAGTGAAAAGTAATAAGCACTTGCTGAGAAAGTTTTAAACGACGAAAGTTTGAAAAGACTATTCACCCCCCCTCTAGTCTTTTCTTGTTGTTTAAAGGGACCAACAAGTGGTATCAGAGCTGGAGGTTCTTTAACCTTCAGCACTGAACCTAGATCCCCTTAGGTGCTTTCCGTAAATCACTCTCACTTGATCAGTTTGGTAGTGCTTTGCTGACAGGATGTCTTTAGGAGACGCTCCCTTGCTGAAGCTGGAAAACTATGAAAAATGGTGAAACAACATGATGCTACATCTTGAGGCCATTAGTGATGAGATGGTCACTATCATTAATGATGGGCCTATCAAGATCACTAAGGTTGAAAGGAGTTTCCTTCACAAGACCACTGAAGCTGGAAAGGAAACTATCTTAGGCGAACCGGTTGATACCGTCGTGCCAAAACCGAGAGAGGAATGGACTTCCGACGAAGCTAAGAGATTCCGTCTTGATGGCCAAGCAAGAAACATCATCATTCGATCAACTCCGGATACCATACAGTGCAAACTGTGGGGTGCTAAAACTGCTAAGGAAGCTTGGAAAATGGTTCAAGATCTTTGTGCTGGATCTGACAAAACCAAGGAAAACAAACTTGAAGTGTTGAAATTAAAGTTTCAGAACTTTAAACAAGGTACAAACGAGTCACTGGAAGACTTGGACTTCAGATTCACAACTCTTCTTAGTGAAATGGCAGCCTTGGGTGTTGGAAATCTTTACTCAGATTCTGAGAAGGTGAAAACCATCATTAGAAGTCTGAATCAAGAATGAATCCACACTCAGAATTTCTACTACAATCAAGGAATGCCAGACATTACACCAACAGAGTTGTTCTCTCATCTTGCTACTGTCAACTATGAGACAAAGCAAAGAGAAAATGTGTTTACTGAAAAATCGCAAAACATTGCTCTTGCTGCAAAGCCGTCATCTTCTGAAAAGAAGAATGATAAAGAGCCTACTGATGAAAACTCTTTGGTTGTCAAAAACATGAAGAAATTCATCAGTAAGGAACTTGAAAGGCGAAAAGCAAAAGAGAAGCTGAAAAAGCATCTTGGTAATAACTACCATAAGTACAAGAATGAGACTAGCTCGATGAACAAGCAAGCTCAGCAAGCAACTTCATCAGAAGAACCAGCAGTTGGAAATGATCTCTGTTTTTACTGCAAAAAGCCTGGACACTTCAAAGCTAATTGCCCTTTGATGAAAGGAAAATCTGCTGAAAAGAAGAAGAAGTTCAAAAGAGCTTTTATGTCTGAAGAAAAGAAGAAGCTTCAAGCAAAAATCGATGCATTGTGCATTGATACTAGCTCCGAAGACAGTGAGGATGAAAGCTCAGACACTGACGATGAAGAAGCCACTCTAGACGTGGAGATTGGCAAAGAAGTTTGTGGAATAGCTATGGAAGCTTATCCAGATGTGTCAAACTACGAGTTCTGCCTCATGGCCGGTCAGGTAAACAACTCAGAATGTGAAGACGAGATTGACCTTGAAAAGATTCAAGGAGAAATCGAAAGATTTGAGAAAACTCTGAGCAAACAGCAAGAGAAACTACAGATTGCTGAAACTCTGACCAAGCAGACTACTGCAAAGTATGTCTTGCTGAAGGAAGAGACAGAAGAAAAGGATGCTGAAATAAGGCGTCTTAAGAAGTTGATTGCTGAAGCTACAGAGAAGAATCCTCAAATGGCATTAGAATTGGAAGAATATCAGTCCTCAATTCTAAAGTTACTTGCTGAAATCCAAGAAATGAAAAAGATGATGATCAATTTCAAATCTTATGCTGACGCAAGTAATACGCTGACTGAACTAAACTCTTATTTGAGAGATCCATCTCAGAAAGAAGGTTTAGGCGCAACGTATGAAGGTGATGACGTAGAGATCTTGAGTAAAGACAAATCACCGATTTCCTTCGTACGTGCTACTGATAGTGGTCAACCAGAACTCTATCAGTTTGGTCAATCTAAGGTTGCTGAAACATGCAATCAAGTACCTACGACCATAAAGCCCGCTGTTGCTACTCAAAGTAACAAGACTTTAAAAGGAAAACAGGTTGCTTGATGAACGTATTTTTGACGCGTTCATCTTGTCTTTTTCACCTTCTTTTGCTATCCTCTAGCCTTGTTTTTGGTTAATTTTGTAGAATTGTGTCACGTTTTGTGTTTTCTGCATTTTCAGGCACTTAGGTACGAAACGGTGTTTTTGGAGCTAAAAACGAGCCTTTTTGATGGAAAAGACGGCCCCGTTGAAGTTCCCCAATCTCCGTGGCTTGTTCGTAAGTGTTTGAGTTTCAATAAGCATCGAGAAGGATGAGTCCAAGGCACCCAGGGGCTTTAGCACAGGAGCCAAGCGAAGCGCTTGGTGTGCCAGAAGCGCTTCGCTTGCCAAGCGCTCCGCTTGGCTTCTCCAAGCGGTCTGCTTGGCAGCGTTTACGTTTTTGGATTTTCCTTCTTAGATCTTATCTTTGATCATTTTTTGAATATCTTTGAACTGTAACTTCGTTTTGGAGAGCTCCTAAGCCCCAAAACTCAGAGAATATTCAGATTTCTTTGTATTTTAGTTTGGGATTCAAGGTTTTGATTGGGATTCATCCTTTGTAATCATCTACGGAGAGGTTTTCTTTGATTTCCACCGATTAGTGACAGCTTTGGTGGTAACTTGTATCACTCTCTTGTCTTGTAGCTTGATATGATGTATTCCAGTTATTATTCATATGAATTGATGTCTATGTTGATGAATATGAGTAGCTAAATCTTTTGTGTTGGTGGTAGAATGTTGAATATGCATGCTATGGGTTATGTTTATGCTTACATGAGATTGTGATTCAATCTTGCTGCAAATCCCTTCATATGATTCTTAGTTGCCTATAAAATATATTCGAACTGAGTATAGTGACAAACTCTTGGTCAATGAAAGCTATAGGATTGTATGTTAGAGATTTGCAGCATGCTAGATAAATGATGTTGGTGACAAGCACCTCTAAATTATTGATAGTGATCTTTCATGATGTGTGTCTTAAATTTGCCTAGACAAGTTGCTTAGCAGACTTGATCGAAGGTTCTACGCACTGAACTTGTGAGCATATACGTAACCCATGCATGTGTATTTGATTTCTACCACCAACCGTTTTCCAAGCTTGTTTACAACAATCTGTTTTCTCGTTGCTATTGTTCAAAGGAAACGATTCTCCAAACTTTTGAACTCGTTGACTGAAATTACTTGCAAAAACCTCAAGCAAAGCCACGTTAGGTCCCGAGAGAACGACACTCGGGGACAACTTGCCATTGCACTCTAGTTTGTGTAGTGATAAGTGTTCTTAGGCTTTTAAAACAAATTTAATTGGTGAAAAAACGACATCATCAATTTGGCGCCGTTGCCGGGGACTTAACTCCTTTGGTTGGTGTTTTTGTTTTGGTTTTTTCAGCCAACATCTCTTCTTTGTCTCATTTCTGTTTTTGTTTCTTTTTGCTTGAGATACTCACTATTTTGTATTTCAGGTGCGTGCATGCCTAGAACCCGAACGGGTGGACCTATTATTGAACCTTTTGTAGACGAGATCGATCGTTTGTTTCAAAGGAGAAGGAGGAATTTGAATCTCGAGTTTGAAGGGCTAGCATCTAGAGCTTCTACTTCTGGTATTCGGGAAGAGTCTTCTTCTTATCTTTTGGAGCCAATTCTTGAATCGGTTTACTTGGAAGGTGAATGGCGGAGAGACCTATCCGTACACTTGCAAAGCCTACGGTTGGGGCTAGAGGACCAGCAATTGTCCTCAATGATGCCACCAGGAACTTGGAGATCAAGAATCACATGTTCCAACAACTTCCCAAATTCTATGGGATGGCCAATGAGGACGTGATAGGGTACTTGAATGAGCTCGAGAACTTTGTTCTCCATCTTGGGCGACCAGGAGCTGGCGTTACGGATGATGATCTCCGCATGAAGGTCTTTTCTATGGGGCTAGGCGATCGTGAAAAGGCTTGGCTCAATACTTTGGAGGCCGGGTCTTTGACGACATGGGATCTATGCTTTGACAAGTTCATGGAGCGTTACTACCCCGCTTCCAAGACAATGGCTATGAAGAGCCAAATTAGCTCCTTCGAGCAGAGGTACGATGAGCCTTTCCACGAGGCCTATGATCGATTCATGGGATTGCATCATCGATGCCCACATAACGGGTATGATAAAGCTCAGCTTCTCCAATTCTTTTACAATGGTTTACATCCTGAGATTCAATCTCAAGTGGATAGTATTTGTGGAGGTAGTATGGGGGAGTTGCTTCCTTCTCAAGCCCAAGTGAAGCTGGACATGATGTACCGGAATTCACAAAACCGGAATGTGAGGGCTCGTGTGCTCCAAAAGGAGCAAAGAGGTGAAGCCAAGGTAGTAGTGGAACAAAATGTCTTTGATGGGTTCGCCCATGAAGTGAAGCAAGCTTTGAGGCAAAGCGTTCCTTCTCCTTCTACGGAAGTTTGTGGTGTGTGCAAGAATTATGGGCACCCGGCTTATTTATGCCGTTCTGAATTTGCTAGAGAGCAATACATCACGAACGATGTCCGACAAGAAGTATATGCTGCTGAGGGAGAGCAAGTAGTTGGAGATGTGAACTACGGGCAAGGTTATGGCAATGTGAGGCCACAAAACCGTGGACCCCGAGGTGGGTACCAGAATCAAGGCAACCGTGGTTATTTTCATAACTCGGATCAAAATGCCTATGGGCCTAATCAAGATAGAAGTCGTCTCAGCTATGGGAACAATTGGTATGAAGCAGCACCGCCTTCTAATCCTACACCTCCACCTCCGGTTGCTTGTTCGGGACCACAAGGTGGAGGGGTGCTTCCTTCACCTCTTGTCTCTTCACTCAATGATCTGGTTATCAAGACGAATAAATTCATGGAGCATTACTATCGTAATGAGGCTACTAACAATCAACGCTTTGAGAAGCTTGAGGCTAGTAGTAGCAACCTCCATAAGAAGCTACAAGAGCTTATAGATCGAGGGGCGAGTAGAGAGCAAGGGAAGTTTCCCGGAAACACGGAGAAGGCTATGGCCATAACCGTGGTGACTGATTTGCCCGTGGAGATCACGGTTGTGAGGGACAATGCACTAGTTGAGGTGCCAAGTTGCAAGGTAACTGAAACTTGCAAGGTGAGTGAGGAGCTTGAGACTCCTAAGGTAGTTGTGGAAGAGAAAGTGGTCGCACAATCTGATGCGATAGTTGAGGAAGTGAATGAAAACTCATCGTCTGAGGATGAGTTGGCGGATATGGTGGAAGTGCCTATTCAAGAGAGCTTTGATGTGGAAATCGGCTTGGGAAAGAAGGATGGAATAGTGGCAACTCTAGACACGGGAGCGGGTGTGAATGTCATACCTTTGAACGTGTACGAAGAGTCGGGTTTGTCTGGCTTAAGACCAATGAAATGCATGGTGCAATTGACGGATGGGTCTATGAAGAAGCCATTGGGTGTGATAGAGAATCTAGTGGTAAGAGTCGCCGGTGTAGAGGTCAAGACGAACTTCATCGTCATGCCTACATCCTCCGCAAAGCTCAAGGATGTGGTTCTTTGGGTAGAGCCTTCATCAACAAAGTACATATGGTGATAGACATGTACCGTCGTACATGTAGCTTCGAGGTAAATGGCAAGCAACATACGTTGCGAGCCATAATTAATTCATGTGCTTATGTTGATACTAACGAACTTGTAGGATTTTTTTGTCCTCTTTATGTTCGTCAAGATGTGCAGGGACTTAGTGCTTTGAAGAGCACTTGGACGGGGAAGTTTAGTACCCGATGCAAAATTGATCCCGCATGAGCTAAGATGAGTCGAGCCAACGACTTCTAAACAAAGGCGCTTCTCGGGAGGAAACCCGAGGTTGTAGGTAATTGCATGTAGATTAGAAGCACGTTTAAATTTTGTTTCGTTGTTTAGACAAGTTTTTTGGGGTGAAAATTTAGCAAAAGTTGAAAAAAAATAGATTTGGGAGCTTCAGGTCCCAAGCGAACCGCTTGGACAGCCCAAGTCGTCCGCTTGGATTTCCAGTAAGAATCCCATTCTTACTGGAAATCCAAGCGAAGCGCTTGGCTCGCCCAAGCGGTCCGCTTGAATTTCCAGTAGGAATGAGAATTCCTTCTGGAAATCCAAGTGGAGCGCTTGGGAGTGCCCAAGCGGACCGCTTGCCAAGCGCTTCGCTTGGGACACCCAAGCGCTTCGCTTGGCTTTCTTTAAGGAAGCAAGCGGGGCACTTGAGATTCAAAGCCTCCCACTTCGTTTTTCTTCCTCCTTTGCCGATTTTGCACCCCAAAAACCTCAATCTCTCTCAATTCTCCACCAATTCTTGCAATCTTGTGCATTTTACAAAGCCCATCACCCCCTCTATCATCTTAACCGATCAAATTTCACGTTTGAAGCATCCATAACAAGGAATCAAAGGTACCTCTCATGAACCCTAACTTTCTTGAATTTGGGATTCTATCTTAATTAGCTTCAATTGTGTTATGCATTGGTGAATTAGAGTTTGATAATGACTATTGAGCATGTTTCTTACTAGATGTGATGTCTAAATTCAAATTTTGCTCTTCTTGATTTATGATGAACTCTAGTGATTCGAATTTTTGCTATGTAATTGTTTGATGATTGTTAGCCTTGAATTTGAGTTATGTTATGATTCGAATTTTTGCTATGTAATTGTTTGATGATTGTTAGCCTTGAATTTGAGTTGTGATATGATTATGGTGATGTTGTGATTGCATGAGAATGTGTTGGATTGGTTGGGTAATTTAATTGGAGAGTTTGTTTGCTTGGTTTAGATTAGTATGGATTTATCGTAACGAAGTGTTAAAGCTTCTCGATTTTTTCATATGAACTTTAGCAAGCCTTCAAACTCACCATGAGATTCCTTGAGTGAGTTTTGACGTCTAAGAGTCGACTTGTTGCGTTATGACTCGTTTTAAACGAAGAACGTATACTTGTCTTAGAGTAGAAGTAGATTGTTTGGTAGTAGTATAAGAGTCTACGTCTCATTGTCTCTTGAAGTTATCTAACAAGATCCTTCTAGGTACAATGGCATCAAGAAGATCCAAGAGATCAAGGGGAGAAGGGACCTCGAGTGCCCAACAAACGGCCACACCCGGCGAGTATCGCCAATCGGGGAGGGCAAGGCAATTCGAAGCGAATTTCCATGCCCACAAGCACACATACATTTCCGAGAGGAGCATTCGCTTCACGGCTGGGGAGAGCGCGTTGGATGGCGCCAAAGAGCTCAACAAGCTCATTACTGAGCGAGGCTGGAAGTACTACGGCGAGGTCATACCAAATTGGGACCAAGCAGTAGTGGAGGATTTCTACATTGCCTTCACGGACTACAATGAACGGACCGGTGAGGTCCCCGTCCGCGGTGTTGGGGTCGAGTTTACTCCTTTGAGCATCACTAGCTTCATGATGCGATTGGATAGGCCACTGACGCGGGATCCAAACCGCCGGCCTGAAATCCACGAGAGATTTGATCCCGCGAAGCTCTATGTCTACGACAGGGAGTCTGATCACTACCCCATGGAGGTACTGAATGGCATTACCGTGGATGATTATGAATTGCCTGAGGAGCCACCCCGGATTTTGCACCACAACGATCTCACCTTCGAGGCAAGGATGATGTTGAAGTTCGTTCAAGCCAATCTGATCCCTAGCACGCATGATTCCGAGGTTCAGTCCTATTACGGAGTCCTAGTCCATGCTCTCTTGCATGATTTGCCTCTCACTCCTGGCGTCGTCATCTTCGAGGAATTCAAGCGCCGCCGTAATGCCAACCGGAAGCTTGCCTTTGGGAACTTGATCACGGCCATGTGCAAGGAGGCCGGAGTTCCCGACCTCGTGCTGGACAAGAAGCCGAAGAAGTCCATCAACATTGATACGTACAATGAGATGCACGGGGCTTGGTGCACTCAGCAGGGAGAACTTATGCTACCGAGGGTTACGCGCCATGTGACACCTCCTCCACCTCCGCCTACGGCTAGACAAGGAAGCTTCGACTTCTCGGGGTTCAACCAGATCTTGGTCGATCAGTTTGGTAGCTTCCAAACCACCATGTTGGAGGCTCAGTCGACCCAATTCCGGGGCTTTGAGGAGCGCGAAGTCAAGAGGTGGGAGGACTTCCGTGTGATGGAGGAGCAGCGTTGGGATGATTACCAGGGGCGTGTAGATCAGCGTTGGGAGGCCGCTCGAGCAGAGGACACTAGGCGTTGGAGAGCCCACCAGGAGGAGACGATGAACCGCTATGATGCCTTAGCTCGCAGAATTCCGGGGTACCCTTTCCATGATCAGACCGGTGGTAGTGGGAGTGACTTTCCTAACACCCCCTATGACCCCTAGTCCTAGAGACACCAGCCGACAGGGGCCACATTTATCGGTAGTATTTGTATATTATCGTTATTTTGGCTCGTTTACTATTGTTGGTTGAAACTCTCTTAATTCGATTTGGTTGTATGATGTTATGTCTTTTGACTCTTGTACTCTTTATTTGCTTTTGTAGTTGTGGCCTGTGTGCCTTTTGTCGTGATTAGTTTAGTTTAGTTTTTGTCTTGGTGCCTTAGATGATTAAGAGAGGAAAAACATCGAAAATCTGGAAACAGGGCCAAGCGAAGCGCCTGGAAGGGCCAAGCGGTCCGCTTCGAATTCCAGGAAGTTTTGCAACTTCCTGGAAATTCAAGCGGAGCGCCTGGAGCCACCCAAGCGCTCCGCTTGGACCCTGTACCCAGATTTTCCTCGTTTTTCCATTCTTCTCACCTTTGCGCACCCGTTTTCACTTGTTTCTTGAGTCCTTTCAGGTACTACTCATATATAGGAGATTGGACACGAACCTTTATCTTAGGGAAGTGTACTTTCAATCCAATTTTTCGTTTTCTTTCAACTTTTCTTTGCTCGAGGACGAGCAAAAGTTTAGGTTTGGGGAGGGGGTATTGGATTTTCAGTACTATATGCTTGTGTGGTTCGTACATGCCTGATTTTACTCAAGTTCATGTGATTTGTCGTGTTTTTTCAAATTTTTGCATGCATATCATCCTTAGATTAGTTGTTGCACGTTGTTGTGTGTGGAGTTTATTGCCAAGTCTTTTGAACTTTTTTATTGAGTAGACTAAGTGTTTATGACCATTGATCATATGTTGCATCACTTTGCAAGTAGTTTGAGGCTTGTCTCGCTTGGTTTGTCACATTCGCTTGTGCACTAGTTAAGCTTAGTAGTCTCGACATCACCTTGAGTGGTGTTTCTTCTACTGCGGTTCACGATGTCCTTATGAAATGATGCATGTTAGAGTCTATGGTTGTAACCCGGGTAATTATGTACGTAAGAGGCGACAAGTTCTTCACCTCGATTCGAGATTGCCAAATGCCTAGGAAGGAGGTAGTGTGAGGTGTGCGATTCCTTGTATTAAACCTATTCTATCGAATAGGTTTGGGGAGGGGGTTGCTTCGTTGATCTTGTCTTTCGTCTTTGAGTCATTGTAAAGTTTCCTTTTTCTTTTTCCTTTTGTTTTGTGTCCCAACCTATTCTTTCGAATAGGTTTGGGGAGGTGTCTTTGACACATAGTACTGTTGCTTGCCCCTATAAAAAAAAAGAAAGAGAAAAAAAAGAAAAGAAAAAAAAAGAGAAACAGAAAAGAAGAAAAGAAAAGAGAAAAGAAAATAAAGAAAAGGGGAAGAAAGAAAATAATGAATAAAGCCCTAAAGCAAAAGAAGGGTCGTTGCAAGCCAAAAGCAGTCTAGTAAAGTGTCAAGTGTCATGTAAATATTTTGTTCTTGTGAAGTTATTGAGTTGTAAATTCTATCTTTTGTTTCGTGTCGCCTTTGTCCAAGGCCTGTTCTTGACCACCCTCGTCTTGCTATTCAAGAAGTGGTTGGAAGAGGCTCATTCTCGAGAGTCTGGGTAGAATAGGGGAGTGTTATCTTTCTAAGGGAACCCTCCTTCATTTGATGAGAGCCAGTATTGGTTCGGCCTCTCTTGAGGAAAAGTCTCACTTGGTGAACAGAAGTAAGTCCTCGGTTTTATAGGCACGGGGCAATTGTAGTATGATAACATGCATCATTGTGTCGTCACTGACCAGGTCCAGGTAGAAGATGTTACGAGAGACTCTTTGTTTAACCAAGTGCACATGAGAATGTGTATATTCGCAATCGAGGCATTCTTCAACCTACTTGCATGTCATGCACATATGGTCTTGTTCATAAGCATTTGGTAGATTCAATAGATTAGTTCATCTTACTTGGCATGAGACTCCTTTTGTGTTGCATTTAGGTTAGTTTGTTGCTTGAGGACAAGCAAAGGTTTGGTTTGGGGAGTTTGATGAACGTATTTTTGACGCGTTCATCTTGTCTTTTTCACCTTCTTTTGCTATCTTCTAGCCTTGTTTTTTGGTTAGTTTTGTAGAATTGTGTCACGTTTTGTGTTTTCTGCATTTTCAGGCACTTAGGTACGAAACGGTGTTTTTGGAGCTAAAAACGAGCCTTTTTGATGGAAAAGACGGCCCCGTTGAAGTTCCCCAATCTCCGTGGCTTGTTTGTAAGTGTTTGAGCTTCAATAAACATCGAGAAGGATGAGTCCAAGGCACCCAGGGGCTTTAGCACAGGAGCCAAGCGAAGCGCTTGGTGTGCCAGAAGCGCTTCGCTTGCCAAGCGCTCCGCTTGGCTTCTCCAAGCGGTCCGCTTGGAAGCGGTTACGTTTTCGGATTTTCCTTCTTAGATCTGATCTTTGATCATTTTTTGAATATCTTTGAACTGTATCTTCGTTTTGGAGAGCTCCTAAGCCCCAAAACTCAGAGAATATTCAGATTTCTTTGTATTTTAGCTTGGGATTCAAGGTTTTGATTGGGATTCATCCTTTGTAATCATCTACGGAGAGGTTTTCTTTGATTTTCATCGATTAGTTACAGCTTTGGTGGTAACTTGTATCACTCTCTTGTCTTGTAGCTTGATATGATGTATTCCAATTATTAGTCATATGAATTGATGTCTATGTTGATGAATATGAGTAGCTAAATCTTTTGTGTTGGTGGTAGAATGTAGAATATGCATGCTATGGGTTATGTTTATGCTTACATGAGATTGTGATTCAATCTTGCTGCAAATCCCTTCATATGATTCTTAGTTGCCTATAAAATATATTCGAACTGAGTATAGTGACAAACTCTTGGTCAATGAAAGCTATAGGATTGTATGTTAGAGATTTGCAACATGCTAGATAAATGGTGTTGGTGACAAGCACCTCTAAATTATTGATAGTGATCTTTCATGATGTGTGTCTTAAATTTGCCTAGACAAGTTGCTTAGCAGACTTGATCGAAGGTTCTACGCACTGAACTTGTGAGCATATACGTAACCCATGCATGTGTATTTGATTTCTACCACCAACCGTTTTCCAAGCTTGTTTACAACAATCTGTTTTCTCGTTGCTATTGTTCAAAGGAAACGATTCTCAAACATTTGAACTCGTTGACTGAAATTACTTGCAAAAACCTCAAGCAAAGCCACGTTAGGTCCCGAGAGAATGACACTCGGGGACAACTTGCCATTGCACTCTGGTTTGCGTAGTGATAAGTGTTCTTAGGCTTTTAAAACAAATTTAATTGGTGAAAAAACGACATCATCATTGTTGTGAAGCAAACTGAAAAGAAAAAGGATGTTGTGAAGCATTCCGCCAAACAAGTTGCTGAAAAGCAATTTCTTAAGTCAAAAGGCAAGATTACTAAAAGTAATCAGAAGACCTTTGCTGACAAACCTGAATCAAGTAAGGTTGCTGACACAAAAGCTCAGCATTCTCCGAAAAGTGGACTCGGTTTCAAAACCAAGCAAAGTCAACTTTTTCACGAGTATAAGCAAAGTCAGCAAAGATACTTCAAAGAGATGAACAAAATCAAGCCTAAGAGTTCAGAAAAGACTCTAAATGCTAGGGGTAGAAGGAACCTTGCTAGAAAAGAACTTACTGAAAAGTATGTTCAGCAAAAAGGTCAACCGAGCAAGACACCACATCAGAAAGTGGACTTGATCAGCACGAATCAAAAGTCTTTCAGCTCAAAACCTCCTAGTTCCTTAGCAAGTAGAAAACAAGTCAAAGTTGAAAAACTTAAGACTTGGGTTTCCACTGGACGCATTCTTGAACATGTTAATGGACATCCAATATTGGATAATTAACTTGTTTGCTCTTGATTGTGCAGACTTCAGCCACGGAGACAAACGATGCAATCTGGCACTTTGATAGTGGTTGTGGAAAGCACATGACGGGCAACAAGAATAACCTTATAAACTATAGATGGTGGTCTAGAGGTCCAACAATCAGGTTTGCTGGTGGAGGCTCTGGTTCTACAAAAGGCTATGGTGATGTGAAGTTAGGATGCATAACCATTAAGTTATCTCATCCCAAACCTCTCTAACTTAAAATACACCCTTTCAGGCGTGATATTCAGGGGGAACTTAATCGAGCATAGTTTTGTTGATTAAAAGTACCAAGTTTGGTGGAGAACAAGGTTACGTTCTCTAGATTAGGTTGGAGATGAAGCAAGTGTGCTTTGGTTTCTGTTTGGATCGCTCTAGATAGGTGTTGTAAGGAACCTCAAACTTATATTAGTGGATTCAGTCCTAGAAAGGACAAACTGGATTAGTTGAGAGATTACGCCACTCTCAGATACCACTATAAAAGTGTTTGTGTGATTTACTTACTGTACTTGGTGTTCAGCAAATCATATCTATCTGTACACAGTCACTCACATCACTTGCTGAAACCTTCATTTACTGAAAAAGCACTTATTGTATCAAACACTTCTGCTCTCTGATTTTAAGTATCAGCAAACCTAGTTACTGTAAAGTAACTTGCGCTTGCTGAGAAAGTTAAGTATCAGCAAACTCATTACTGAAAAGTAATAAGCACTTGCTGAGAAAGTTTTAAACGACGAAAGTTGGAAAAGACTATTCACCCCCCCCCCCTCTAGTCTTTTCTTGTTGTTTAAAGGGACCAACAGGGTCGTAGGTTCTGTTTCCCCAAAGTACACGGGGCTCTGTTCTGTCTAGAGTTGTTAACCCTCTGGAGGGAGTTACAAGGGCATTCTGGGAGTAGGAGTAACAGTGCGGGCTGCACCAACGGACTTCACTTATCTGTTTCTGTCTGTCTCTGTTCTGTTATATGTTTCTGTTACTGTTTGCTTGCTGCAAATGTTTGTCTTTCAAAACTGTTTACTGTTCTTTTAAACTTAGAACCTCACTGATATCCTTTATCTCACACACTTTTTTGTTTTCAAAAATTCCTTCCTTCCAGATACTACTGAGGATGCACGCGAGTAGGATGCCAGCGACTGAGTGAAGGGTCTTGGGTGTCCGTTGGGATTTTGTTTTAAAATAAGAAGATGAAACTCTTTACTTTTCTTCACTAGTCGTTATTCCCCTTTGAATTTTAAAGTTATCGTTGGGTTTTTACTAGATTCTGTTAGCGCTGTGGCGCCAAAGATTGTTATGGCATTTATTACCGACCGTTGAATATGAATTATTTCGAATATTTTATTTTCTAGAAAATGATTTGTTTTTTAAAAAAACCGATACCGTTACAAACAGTCACTGTGAGAACCAATCCTCCCAAGGAAAAAGGGAAGGAAAAAGAGGGAGAAGGAGTATCCTCCAAGGCCACAAAATCCCGGAAAGCAAAGAAGGGATCAAAAGCATGGTATGATCAAAGAGGGTCTCTCGAGGAATGAGTTTCGAGACAAGAGGACTCCTCCTCCGAGGTCTCCCCCAAGGAGATATAGCAACTACACAGACTTAAATAGACCAAGATCCGACATCTTGAACTATATAGTCTTGAGGAAGCTAGACGTCTCATGGCCACCTCCAATCCAAGAAAACCGAAAGAACAAAAGTTTGGAGAAATTTTCCCAATTTCACAAAGGAAAGGGGCATACTTCTGATGGGTGCGTCGAGCTCAAGAACGAAATTGAGAGGATGATACGCAATGGACAATTGGTCAACTATATTCGGAAGGAAGAACCTCTAGCAATCCTCCCTCCGCCACCACAAGTGGGGATCGAGCACCACCCCCAAGAGAACCCACGTTACGATGATATTTATAATTTCAATAATTCTGAGAATCGTCCCGTGAATGGAAGCATCCATACTCTTACGATCGCCGGAGGACCCGCGGGAGGCGACACTCAAAATTAGAGGGAGATCACAGCCGATAATGTCAAAATTAGAGAGTGAAGTATGCCCAAGTTGCACAACCAGGAACCAACGTGATCTCTTTTGATGATAGTGAACTACCGCTGAGACACGCCGGAGGAGGAAGCATCTACGACCCATGTGTTTCGCTAGTGGTATCCCTTGATGTTCAGTCATACAACTTAGGAAGGATCCTCGTCGACACCGGATGTTCGGCTAACTTAATCTTCACGGGTACTTTGAAGAGGATGCATTTGAACACAAGAGAAGTTCTTAGAGAAGTGAGGAGCGCCCTGGTAGGTTTCAGAGGACAACCCATCATGCCCCTCGGAATGATCATCTTGACGGTCTCAATGGGAAGTGCTCCGCGAAGAGTAACTCAACACGTTCCCTTCGTGGTCGTAGACATGCCCTTTGACTACTTCGTAGTCTTGGGTAGGCCCGGCCTCTCTCAATTCTGAGCCGTAGTGTCTACGGTCAACAACAAGTTGAATTTCCTCACTCCATTGGGAATTGAACAAGAAGAGGGAAACATAAGAGAGGCATGGGAATGCTACAGTATGTCAGCAAAATTCACTTCCAAGGTTGCCATCGGAGAGCCCAATCCATGCCAATCGCTCGAGGAGCAGCCCTTAGTTCATAATGCTCCTTACCGTTTTTATACGGTTCGACGAGTGAAGAAAAAGTCGAAAAAGCCGAGTCCGTCACTTAGGCGAAGGAAAGCAATCCAAAAGAAAGAGAGAGATACCCTAGTAGGAGCTGTTAAGGAGCTCGAGGAGTATCAAGTTATACCCCCAGTACCACCCTCTTCCAAGAAGAAGAAATTATTCGAGGAAAACAAGATAGAAGCAAGAGAAACCCTTGAAGAAATTCAAATTTCCGAAGGAAGTGCCGACAAGGTTACCAAGATTCGTACCGAGATGACTACGGAAGTGAGAATGAAGCTCATTCAATGTTTGAGAGATAACAACGACATCTTCGCATGGAGTACCGAGGACCTCAAGGGGATTAACCCAATAGTCGCAGTTCACCGTCTAAACTTCGGTCCGTCAATCACCCATATTCGAGAAAAGCGAAGAGACTTCAGTACGGAAGACAATGCCATCATTGAGGCAGAAGTGCAAAGATTGCTTAAGGCTGGTCATATCAAAGAAGTGAGATACTCCGACTGGGTTTGCAATGTAGTCCTCGTGCAGAAGGGACCCGGCAAGTGGAGGATGTGCAACAACTTCACAAGACTTAACAAGTTTTGCCCGAAGGATCCCTACCCACTTCCCCAGGTCGACCAGCTGGTCGATTCCACAGCAGGATGTGCCCTCTTGAGTTTCATGGATGCACCAGGGGTTCTACCAAGTCAAAATGGCCAAACATGATTTGCCGAAGACCGCCTTCTTTGCAAACGGAAATGTATATTGCTTCAACGTGATGCCTTTCTGTCTCAAAAACGCCGGAGCAACCTACCAAAGGTTGGTTAACAAAATGTTCAAGGAGGAACTTGGAAAAACGATGGAAGTATATGTCGATGATATACTAGTTAAGAGTAAGACCGAGGAGCAACACGTAGGATGCCTGGCAAAATGCTTCTCGATCTTGAGGAAGTATGGCATGAAGCTCAATCCGGCAAAATGTACCTTCGGAGTCAAAAGTGGGAAGTTCCTCGGTTACATGGTGACGGAAAGAGGAATAGAAGCAAACACCGAGAAAATCAAGGCCATCCTCGATCTGCCTCAGCCTCAAACCATGAATGAGTTACAACAATTGGTGGGGAAGTCTATTGCCTTGAGTAGGTTTATCTCAAGATCCGCCGAGAAGAACCTTCCGTTCTTCAAAGTTTTGAGAAAGAACAACCACTTCGAGTGGACAAAGGAGTGCGAGGAAGCCTTCGAGAAACTCAAAGAGTATCTACTCTCCCCTCCGCTCTTATCGAAACCTATGGAAGGAGAAGTACTTTACTTGTACTTGGCAGCAACGGGGGAAGCCATTAGCTCGGTCTTGGTGAGAATCCAAGGAAACGACCACTTTCCCATCTACTACTTGAGCAAGGTACTTGTTGGAGCCGAGACACGTTATATGGATATCGAGAGGCTATCCTTCGCTCTTTTCTATACGGCGAGGAGACTGAAGCCCTACTTCGGAGCTCACAAGGTTGTGGTCCTGACGAAGCAACCTCTCAAGCAGGTCCTAGGAAAGCCGGAAAACTCAGGATGGCTAGCAAGATGGGCAATCGAGTTGAGCGAGTATGACATTGACTACCAAGCACCATTAGCCAACAAATCCCAAGTTATTGCCGACTTCCTCGTATAGTATCCCTCTAAGGAAGTTTCTGAGGAAAACCCTCCAGAAAGCCAAAATGTCACGATGATGGTCGAAGAGCGACCACGACAGAGTGAGGCAATGCAAGCTTTAGAAGACGCTCTGAAAGAACTCAAAGAGATGTCACAGACAAAAAGAAAAAGGCATGAAGTGTTCCTAGTAGAAAAAACCGAGCCTAAGGGTAAGGAGAACGTCTCTTCGAAACCCAAAGAGCTCACCGACCACGGGGATGTCTGGATTCTTCACGTTGATGGATCTTCCTCGGGAAAAAATGGCGGGATAGGAATATACTTCAAAAGTCCTGGAGGAGCAGAGCTCGAGTACGCCGTTACTCTAAGCTTTCCGATCTCCAACAATGAAGCTGAGTATGAAGCTATCCTCACCGCTCTATGTATGGAAAAAGCACTTGAAGTGAAGAAGCTCCACCTCTTCACTGACTCTCAATTGGACGAGAAGCAGATCTCGGGAAAGTTCAAAACAAAGAAGGTGTAACGGTACCGATTTTTTTAAAATAAAATATTTCCTCAGTAAATAAAGAAATTTTAGAATTTGAAAGTAACGGTAGTCAATAAATGCAATAACAGACTTTGGCGTCAAAACGCTTACAAAATAAAAAGAATAACGGTTCAACAGTAACTAAAATATTTCAAAATAACCAAATCCAACGGATAGTGAAGAATTTAAATAATTTTTCTTCTTATTTCGAAAGAACAGGAATCCCAGTGTAACACCCAACCCCAACTCTCAGTCGCTGGACGCCTAGTCTTGTTTGCCTTCAAAAGAATCTACAAGGAAGGGATTTTGAAAACAGAAAGAGTGTGAGATAAATGATCTCAGTGAGGTTTGAATTTTAACAGACAGAAAAGATAAACAATTTTTAAAACAAAAGAATTTGTAACACATATGATAACATATAGAAAAGGATAACAGAACAGATGAAACAACCAGACAACAGAACAGAAAAGACAGACAGGTAACAGAACATAGCAGATTTCGTTGGTGCAGCCCGCCTTATTGTTCCTACTCTTAGATTTCCCTTGTAACTCCCTCCAGAGATGGCCTTCTCTAGACAGAAACAGAGCCCCGTGTACTTTGGGGAAACAGATCCTACGACCCTAATAGACCTCAACGACTTCTGCCTCACGTCTAAAAGGGAATAGACTAGGAAATAATCAAATAAACTCGATAGTCCACACTACCCCAGTCTACCTAATCATAACCTAATCGACCGGCCAAACAGAAACAGACAGAACAAACACAAAGCAGAACAAACAGTACCACAACAAAGCTCGAGAAATCGAGAACAATCCTGCAGAAGAGTTAGCACAAAAACAGAGTACAGTCTTAAGGGCGGATGCAGAAAATAGTCATACTTAGGACTACATACAGTTGCGGAAGCATACAGAATACAGTACACGTAAATATATATATACATACATAACACATTGCCTTCCAGGTTTTGCAAATAAATAACTTTGGGGTGAACACTCACCTTAAATAGTGCGAGCAAGAACCACGGAAAGATCAACGAATTACGGAATAACGGACTGATCACCTATATAGAAAACGACTAGTTACTATCTAGGATTCGAAAGGAAAGTCCAAACTGTTAAAGTTAAAAAGGTCAAAGAAAGGATGGAGAAGGTGGGGTTCGAACTCATGACCTTAAGTTTGAACTGGTTAGCACTAAACCAACTAGGTTAGTAAGAAATTCATTTAGTTAGGTTGTGGAAAGAAAGTTAACTTCCAGAAAAGACATTTAAATTTCAGAAGCAATTTTAGAAATTGCAAACAAGTCCTCAAAGTTTCAGAAATATCAAAACAGTCCTCTTAGTTAACTAACTCTCAATCGGTTTCAGTAATTACCAACTAGTCTCCAAACTTTCAAGAAATTACAAAAAGGACCTCAAGGTTTAGTAAATACCAAAAACTGTTGGTCCCTTTAAACAACAAGAAAAGACTAGAGGGGGGGGGGGTGAATAGTCTTTTCAAACTTTCGTTGTTTAAAAACTTACTCAACAAGTGCTTATTACTTTTCAGTAATGAGTTTGCTGATACTTAACTTTCTCAGCAAGCGCAAGTTACTTCACAGTAACTAGGTTTGCTGATACTTAAAATCAGAGAGCGGGAGTCTTTGATACAATAAGTGCTTTTTCAGTAAATGAAGGTTTCAACAAGTGATGTGAGTGACTGTGTACAGATAAATATGATTTGCTGAAAACCAAGTACAGTAAGTAAATAACACAAACACTTTTATAGTGGTATCTGAGAGTGGCGTAATCTCTCAACTCATCCACTTTGTCCTTTCTAGGACTGAATCCACTAAGATAAGTTTGAGGTTCCTTACAACACCTATCTAGAGCGATCCAAACAGAAACCAAAGCACTCTTGCTTCGTCTCCAACCTAAGTAGAGAACGTAACCTTGTTCTCCACCAAACTTGGTACTTTTAATCAGCAAAACTATGCTCGATTAACTTCCCCCTGAATATCACGCCTGAAAGGGTGTATTTTCAGTTAGAGAGGTTTGGGATGAGATAACTTAATTATAACTTATTCAGTTACAACAAGTGATCTAAGAAACAAAACTTTGAATACTTTGCAGTAAACAAGTTTCATTGTTTCTGGTGTCAAGACTTGTTCTTGTTCGAAAGAAAGAAAGAACACTTAACTAATTTCTTAGTCGTGTAAGTTCTACTTCTTCACAAGTAGCTTTTTCAAGCTTTAAGTCTTGGAACGGATCAATGGTAGTAAGAGTATTGAAGGGTATGTGAGTTTAAGCACAAGTGAGCGTATGATCACGTTGTTGATACACTTCAACTCTTTGCCGGATGACCTCTATTTATAGTGAAATAAGGAGCCGTTTGAATTTCAAATTCTAAGGCTTTTGATCCTTAAAATGTCACTATCTTGCTTTTGTACTTTCAGCAGCGTCCTTGTTTGTCTTCTAGTCTTCATGTCTTTCGCGTGCATGCTTTGCATTTAATGCTTATTTGAATAAAATTCAAACAGTAACATTGGAGCGCAAATACAAGTACTTTCAGCAAGAGGTCACATATGTTCCATCAGCAAGTGGTCAGTCTCAGTTTCAGCAAGCACAACCTACTCTGTCGTATAGATTTTCACTTATGCAAGTTGTTGCTGAAGTTTCCACTTTCTGAGCAACATGTGCCTTTGTAGATACCAGTCTTCAGAAATCTTCTAGTCTTTAGTCGTCGAAATCTTCAAGTTTCTGAGTGGTTCTAAATGCTTCAATAGTTTGTTTGTGAAAACAAAGTACATCATCAGCAAATGCTTCAATAGGTTGTATTTCTTTTCAGAAAACAAGATACATCCTAAGTGGTAAAACCAACCTATCTAGCACCTACTCTAAGTCTTCAGCAAACGTTCCTCTTTTACAATGTCCTTAAAATTCTAAATTCCTATGGACCTTAAGAGTACTAGTTACTGGACTTTCCTTAATTTAGCATGGTTAATTGCTCATCAAAATTACAAGTTTCCTAACAAATTTCCCCCTTTTTGATGTTAGCAATCCATGGCTAAATTAATTGTTACCCTTTTAGAGGTTTCTGATGTTGAATAAATCAGTTGATTAATGCAAGCATACTTGAATAATTAAACAGTAAGCATAAGTAATTTGCATAATCAATAACCAATAAGAGTCAAAAGCTTCATTGTTGATAGTTATCTTTCAGTAAGTTTACAGGAAAGAGCAGAGATAACTAAACAAAATCAGCAAATAAAAACTTTAACAAAACTATTACAGAGAGTTAAGCTCTTCCAGAGGATTTTCTCAAAATCTCTCTTACACTCTTCTCAGCAAGTGTAGTGAATTCAACACAGTCCTTTTCGTAGTTCTCAAGTAGCCTACGGACTTGTAATTGAAGAATCCTTGAATTTTTGCAGGCAGTATGATGATGCTTTTCAGCATTCATTTCCATGTAATGAGTTACGCACAAATGCATGCCCCAATTGCTGGCATGGAGAAACTGTGTATCTGAAATGCTTTTAGGATGAATCTTTCTTAGCCAGAGAAGATCTTCTTCTTGATCCTTAGCAGTGAGATAGAAGTACTCATAAGGAATCAATCCAAGTCTCTTCTTTGTTTTCTTGGTTACTGGGTCAGAGTAATAAGCAATGCCAACTGGTTTTATCAAATCAGGTTCTTGTCTTATAGACTTACCAATTACAGTTCTTCTTACTGAGACTTCAAGATTCAGCCATCTCCCAGCAATATTTCTTGGAAGGGACTCATCCCTTTGTTTTCTTTTTACCTTGAGTTCAATCCATGTGAACATTTGGTTCAAAATGGCTGTAGGAAAGAACTCATTCACCAGCAAGTCTTCCAGCTTTAAGATCCAGCAACCATGAACGTTTCTGATCACGTTCTGAGTGGTTTCATCATTGCTGGTCTTTGTATACTCGATGCCGGAGCCAATAGCAATGCTGGCCAGCCTCTTTTCTTCCTGTCTTTGCCTTCTTCTTCTTGACTTTGCATTGTCTTGATCTCTTGCTGAAGATCTTGAGTCAGAAGAGAAATGCTTTGAGTGGCCAGACGGAGTTAAGGCTGTTATAGGTCTAGCTCTTATGGCTTGAGCTATAGTCTGATTGTCATCATCATCATCATCTTCATTCAGATCTTGATGACTTTCAGTGTGGCAAAAATCTTGAGTTTCAGCAGCAGTTTTTCTCTTTTTGGGACTTGCTGAATTTAACTCAGATTCTGCTTGTCTTTTAGAACTTTGCTCTTTTTCAGCAAGCGGTTCTATGGGCAGTGGCTCATCAACAGTAGGAGGGGTTTGGGTTCTCTTTCTTGTACTTCTCTTTCCCCCTTAGACATGGATTGCAACATCGGAGTGATGTGCAGAGAATAGAACTCATTGCAATTTTCAGCAAGAGTACTTAGGCTGTTGTATTTCATGATGATTTGTTGCTGATCAAAAGTCATTTTTGACAACTCATTTTTGATACTCACCATGTTCTCCTCATGTCTTTTCTCTGTTGCGGCCTTGTCTTCCATGAAAGTCTGAGCCTTTACTAGAGCAGTCTTTGCTAGCTTGAGTGCTTGACTTACATCTTCTTCATAGCTCTTGTGATAAAGACTGATGTCTTTCTGAGCTATTGTAAGAGTAGTAGTGCGTCTCAGCACTGTAGCCAATATTTTTCCAATATCAAGCGGGCTCCCAGCAAGCAATGCCTCATGTTTTGCTTTGCAGGCATCATGGACTTTCTTCAGTGCCAAAATTCTAGGAGTAAACTCCTCAACTCGTGGGAACGGCACTAGATTTGGGGTCAAGGAATGAACTTTCAGTTCTGAAGCAAACTGATCATCTTTCATCAGCAATTCTCCTCTCAAATCATCGTCTACGTCATTTATATAATCAGGAGGAGGGATTTGAACCACTTTGAGGTCTCTTTTGGAGTTTTCATCCTCGTTTGCTGATAGATCATCGTCATCCTCAGATTCATCAAGGTCAGCAACCTTGGAACCTAAGTCAGCAGCTTCATTTCCTTTTGGTTGAGTGGTTGCTGATGGCAACGCTTCAGACTCAACAACTGGAGTTTCACCAGTAGTTATTTTTAATTGAGTAGTTGGTGAGGGCAATGTTTGAGACTCAATTATTGGAGTTTCGCCAGTAGTTAGTTTTAATTGAGTAGTTGCTGAGGGCAATGTTTGAGACTCAATTACTGGAGTTTCGCCAGTAGTAAGTGGAAGGGAGGGGACTTGCATGGATCCTGTGTATGCCTTGCATGGATCATGAGACTGTTTTGTAGAGCGCGTTGGTAATCTTCATCCATTTCATCTTCATCATCAAGGTTTGCATCAGTGACCTTGGCATCAGAAAGTTGGCTTTTGCCATGTTTCAAGGCAACCCGTTTTCTGGCATATTCTTCTTCAGTATCAGCACCTTGTACAGGTGCTTGATTTTCAGCATCAGCAGGAGCAGGTTGAGATTCATGCTGAGGTTGTGGTTGTTCAGCTTGCTGATTGTCTTGTGGTTTAATTTCAGCAACTGTCATTTTTAGTCCACCAGCATCAGGACATGGACCTTGATTGTCATCATCGTCATCTTTCTTGTCCTTTGAATCTTTTCCTTCATCATCACTGGGATCAGTAGGGATGTTTTCATCTTCTTCCTGTTCATCATCATCAGTCAAAATGACTAGCTCAAGGTGCTTGTATAGAGCAACACTCGATACTTCCTCTTCCTCATTGATTTTGTGGGGATCAGCCACCACGGGTACAAATAAACCCTTGAGCATCATAGCTTGTTCAGCTGGAGAGGCACTCTTGAATTTTGCCTTCATATTCTCTCTGATTTGAGCAATCAGATTTGAGCTCATTAGCTGAGAATATGACATGTCTTCCGGAAGTATAGAGTGGACAAACGTCTCGAGCTTCAGCAGAGAAGATCTCTTTTTCTCATTTGATAGATGAAGATGGAGATCAGAAAAGTCCATCCTTCTGTACCTTTGCCAGTTGCTGAGAGACTTAGCAACTCTTGACAAGGTGGTTCTCTTGAAGTTCAAGTAAAGTTCCTCGGAACTCACTTGTGAATCTTCAGTGATGTGCACCACTTCAGTGGTCTCCTTTAGAGCCTGAAAAAGAATATTATTTAGATCAAGAGAGGTTTGGATAATTGCTTTAGAGTTCTAAGCTGAAACATGAATTACCTGCTGAGATTCAGCAAGCTCATGTTGTAAAATTTCCATTCCTTGAGGAGCTTGAGTAGCATCCTCCATTTGTTCATCCTGAAATAAATATGAGTTAGACACAAGTACTAAGCTGTCAAACTTAGTTTTATTACCAAAAACTTTAACTACCTGCTGAGCAGGAAGTGTTGATTCTGGTGCAGAGGCTTCAGCAACCATCTGACTTGCATCTTGAGAAGTCTGTAGAGATATCATAATATTAGCAAAAGAATAAGTTTCAGGAAGTGAAGTTTTACTGATGGTTGAGTTATCTACCTGCTGAAGAAGGACAGGTTTCTTTAGCAGACTTCTTGGCTTGCTCTGTTTGAGAAAGCTGCGCGGTTTCAGCAATCTCCCTTGTCTCTGAAATGACAAGTTGAGCAGAAGCATCTTGACCTTTAAGCTCACTACTTGTCATGAAGACATCAATGGATTTGTTGGATGATTCATCAATATCCAATTCCATTTGTTGGCTTATAGCTTCCAGTACAAGCTGGACATTTTCAATTGATGTCGTTGGTGAACTAGGGCCAGTATTCTCAGCATCACGAGATGCGTCGTCGAATAATGCTTCTTGTGTTTCTTCAGCAACTTCTGGAACTTGAACCATTGCTGTCTCAGCAACTGGTTCTTCAGCAATTGTGGTTTCAGCAACTTGATGAGTTGCTTGTTCAGCAACCATCTTTTCAGCAGCATCAGCAAGTGCCGCAGTTCTCAGATCAGCAGCAATATCACTTGCTGGTTCCAGAGTTTGATCATCTAGATTATCTACAATGTAGATATCCGGGACTTGGGAAGGAATTTCATTTCCACTGCCTTGTGGTCTGTTCTCAGTAGAAGGATCAACATTGAGTCCATCATTGAAGGCTTCCGCAAACACTTCAATGTTGCTGACATAGGCTTCAGTAACAACCTTGTCAACATCTACTGGAACTTGCGTTTCAGCAATTGTCTGGGAATTGTCTGAGAGGTCATGGACAATAGGTACTGACTTGCGAGCCAGTGTTTTCTTCCTTGTGTTACTTGTCCTTTTCCTCTTGGGGACAGGGTTTGCTGATGACGCTGCAGTCTGAGTGTCATAATCAGCTTTCCTCTTTTTCTTCTTGGATTTCTCCAGTTTCCCAGCAGAGGCGTCAGTAGTTGCATTTTCAGCAACGGGAGTAGTGGTGTCAGCATGATCACCATCTAGATCAGTTTCATTTTGTCACCACCATCTACAACAGTTTCATCTCTAAGTTGCTGAGTGGTGACATTTGCAGCTGTTGTATACCTTTCTTGCTGACTTGTGCTGACAACATCTGCAGCTGTTGTCTTCTTAGATTTTTCAAGTTTCTTGCCAGCAATCTTAGATACATTCTGCTTGCAGAAGGATCTTCCCACATTGCATACAGATTTCTTGATTGGCAATGGGTTTCTCAGCTGAATTCTGAAATGTTCAAGGATATAGCATATCTTAATTCCATACATAACTGGAAAGGAAGGTGAGACCTTGTTGTCTTCCACCTTAACCTTGAACTTAGTGACACAATCAACAAGCCTGTTGAAAATGTACTTAGCCCAGTTAAGTTCCGTTTTGTTTTCATAGATATGCATCAGCAGCGGCCACCTTCTCAGGCCTACTTGGTCTATTCCTCCAACTTGGGAGTCCAAAACTTTAATTAGTAGCAGAGCTACTAGACCAAGTGAATGGCAGAGATGCTTCCTCTTAACGTGCTTTGTCCAAGTCACGGGAGCAATCTCTCCTTTCTTCATTTTCTCATTTCTGACGTCACTGTAGAAGGCTTCAATTTCTTCGTCAGTGGCAGTGACGTCATCTTCAGTTCCAGTGGTTGGAATCTGAAAGATTTCCGCTAAATCAGTCCATTTCAGGACGATTTGCGTGTTCTGAACTGTAGTAAAGATCACTTTTTCAGTGACTCCTTTACTATCAGTTAGGGACTGGATTTCTGCATTATTGTAGAACTCCATTGTGTCCAACATACTCACTTGCTTAGTGTGAGCAGTTATAAAATGCATGAGGCCTTGCTGCTTGATAAATTCAATCGCCTCTTCATTGTCACCGTCAAGTTCTTGTTCATAGAAGTATCAAATATACTTCTCTTTTGCAAATCCACCCCATTGCATCATCATCTCACACTTTGCAGTGTCAAGATATGAAGGAGGCATAAGTTTTTCCGAGATTCTATCATTTTTCAACACAACTTTCGTTGTGTTTGATACCGGAGTAGTCACCGGAGCAGTGCGTTTCTCATCACTGTCAACCTTAGACAACTTGGAGGTCTTGGAGGACTGTCTCTTTGGTGCCATTTCTTTTATAGAGAAGAGAATATGTACGAAAAAGATAGTTTGCTTTTTGACCGGAGGTACATTAGATTCAGGCTAAATTTTGCAGAGAAAGGAAATGTGAGTTAAAGAATTTTGTCATCTCTCTAACTCCTTCTTTATATAGTGTTTCTGATGTGTGAGAAACTCAATCGATTTGAGTTCTCAGAAAGGGTAAAACAGATAAACAAAGGCGTTAGTGGAGCCTTTGCATTAAATGCGTAGTGGCCCACTAACTAAAATCGTCAGAGCACTCTCTCTCTTTGTTTTGTTAACCGTTAGATCAATAACTCCTTTTAATCAATGGCCACGATTGTATTTCATGTCATGATTTACGAGTTTATCTGTGCCCGATTAACGTCACAAATTGATTTTACCGAGTTTTATGGGATTAGATTGCTTGCTGAAATAGACAAGAATCTTTTCAGCGAGTTTGCATAAATAGCCTAGATACTTGCTGAAAGTTCCCCCTTACTTAGATATCTCATATTTTCTTAAGTTTAAAAGATATTTCTGATTTCCGTATCAGTAAATTCTTTTGTACTTGAGATATCCTTTGGTAAAATCTGAGAAATGAGTTTTGCTCTTTTCTGAGTTCCCGTCTCAGAATATTCCGTTGATACTTGAATACCTGTTTCAGTATCTTTGATTGTCTGAATGCCCGTTTCAGCAATCCTTAAGGTTTTTCTCTTACTGAGTGCCTGTCTCAGCAAGTGATCAAGTTTCCTAACAAATACCCGTTTTGAAGGAATTACTTGCTGAATGCCTGTTTCAGCAATCATGTAGTGACCTATCATTTCTTAGAAGAAATGAGTGGACGGAGCTTTTAAGTAAGAATACTTTGGCTTGCTGAATACCTGTTTAAGCATTCTGCCAAGTGTATCTTTTATTTAGGTAGTTCAATCAATCCAAGGTTATACCTTAGCATTGCGAACCTATTATCTGGTAGGGGCTTGGTAAAGATGTCAGCAAGTTGATTATCAGTAACTACTTCCACAACCTCAATATCTCCTTTTTTCCACATGATCTCTAATGAAATGATGTCTAATATCAATGTGCTTAGTCCTAGAGTGAAACTTAGGATTTTGCGTGATAGCAATAGCACTTGTATTATCACAAAAGATTGGTGTTTTCTTTGCAGAAAGACCATAATCTCTTAATTGTTGTTGAATCCATAGTATTTGAGCTGTGCAACATCCAGCTGCAATGTATTCAGATTCAATGGATGAACTGGCAACACAGGTTTGCTTCTTGCTGAACCATGATATTAATCTAGTACCCAAAAAATGACAAGTTCCAGAGGTACTTTTTCTATCAAGAGTTGATCCTCCATGATCAGCATCAGAATAACCAACCAATTCTAGTCCAGAATCTTTAGGATACCATAATCCAACATTGACTGTACCTTTGACATATTTCAGTATCTTGATTGCCTTTTTGTAGTGTGATTCTCTTGGATCAGATTGGAATCTTGCACACACACAAACAACATACTGAATGTCAGGTCTACTTGTTAAATACAACAAGGAACCAATGAGCTTCATATACTTGTGTTCTTCAACACTTTTATCTTCTTTAGTATAGCCCAATTTGGTACCAACACTCATAGGGATCTTTTCAGGTTTCTCTTCCTCTTTGATCCTAAACTTTATGAGCATTTCTTTCGCATACTTTGCCTGATTTATGAATATTCCATCTTTGAGTTGCTTGACTTGCAATCCTAGGAAATAATTCAATTTTCCATCATACTCATTTCAAACTTGTTTGTCATGAGTTTGGCAAAATCATCACAAAGTTGCTTGTCCTTAGATCCAAAAATTATGTCATCCACATAAATTTGAACTAAGAGTATTTTACCATCATGGTTCATGGTAAATAAGGTTTTGTCAACTTCACCTTTCTTGAAACCATTATCCAGCAAGAACTTAGCCAAGGTATCATACCATGCTCTTGGTGCTTTCTTTAGACCATATACAGCTTTCTGAAACTTGTATACCATCTTGATTTCTGAGGGAAGTTCAAAGCCAGGGGGTTGTTCTAAGTAGACTTCTTCAGCAAGTTCACCATTCAAGAATGCACTTTTAACAACCATTTGGTAAACAATGAAGTCATTGTGAGCAGCAAAGGCCAAGAAAAGCCTAATTGCATCCAATCTTGCAACTGGTGCATAAGACTCATCATAGTCCAATCCTTCAGTCTGACAGTAACCTTGAGCAACTAAAGTGTTTTATTTCTTGTTACTTCACCAGACTCACTCAGCTTGTTTCTGAACACCCACTTTGTACCAATAGCTTTCTTGTCTTCAGCAAGTGGCACAAGTTTCCAGACTTTGTCTTTCAAATTGATCCAGTTCTTCTTGCATTGCCTTTATCCATTCAGAATGCTTTAAAGCTTCTTCTATGGTTTTAGGTTCAATTTCTGAAACAAAGCAAGAGACAAATGATTCTACTTCTACGACAGTTGCTTCTTCAGCAAGTCCTGAGTAGCTTTGGATCTAGTCACTTGGCGTTTATAATATCGCCAATCATATCCGTAGAGGGATGATCTCTAATCCATTTATTAACAGGTTTCTGCTTGTTGGATCAGGATATTTGCTCCTCAGCATGTGACTCTTCAGTATGTACTTGTTCAGTACTACTGGGATTTGTGTCTCTGCTGAGATTGGTTCATCAGCAACTGCTTGTTCAGCATTGCTGATTGAGGTAGTCATCAGCAGGCACTGGAGGTTGCGTAATTTCAGCAACTTCCGGAGCAACTGCGTCTTTGCTGGAAATTCTTTGTCGTGAACTATATTTATCTTGTCATGACTTGGGGAGGAGAGTCATTGTCAGACATCATTTAGTTCAATTGACTTGATTTGCCTAGCATCAGATTCAGTTCTTTGCTCATGTATGATTACTTTTTCATACATTCTGATATTTCTTCTTCAGCAGGCACTCCTGTGTCTTTTCGTAGAATACAACATGCACTGATTCTTCAATCTTTTGTGCCTTTTGTTGTAAACTCTATAAGCTTTACTATGCAAGGAGTAGCCGAGAAATATCGCTTCGTCTGCCTTGGTGTTGAAATGTTCTTAGGTATTCTCTACCATTGTTAAGAACGAAACACTTGCACCACATAC